>OY769911.1:10225289-10920289 GCA_963669185.1 Dyspetes luteomarginatus | reverse complement strand
GGTTTGTACCAGCAAACAAAAAAACACACACATACAAAAACAACCTACAAGAACCGAGAAAAAAAAAAAAAAGAGTGAAACTAGCCGCATGCACATAGCGAGTCATCATACATCGCTTTTGTGGCCACAGCCTCGAGCTCTCTTCAAACGTCTCGAATTTAAGCTAATCTTCTCACATGCTCCAACGCTTAAAATAACATTTGTGCCACCAGAGAACAGTCATATATATATATATATATATATATATGTATATATATTTTAACGCGGTATAACATGTAAGGAATTAAGAGTGGCAAGAGGTTCAGGGTTCAGCTCAGTTGAAAGAGCATTCGACCGGTAATCGAAAGGTCACGGGTTCAAATCTTGGTCCAGTCCGAGCCACATGTTTTGGGTTTTGTCACATGGCCATTTTCTGCAACATGCTGGTATCAGAAGCTTCCTCTTCCTCCTTTACTTTTTTGGGATTGCAGCAAACACGCACGGGCAGTGCGTCTAGTGCGTCATTTTTTCTAATTTGTTTACAAAAAATTCTCAACGATATTTTTTTTTCGGAATACCTGCCAGAAAATAAAAAAAAATTGGCAACCTCTTCCGATCATATTTGTAGGAGTATAGATACATTTTGAAGCATATCCACAGGCAAAAATTAATTTATTTTTTATTCATAACTTATCATTTAGTTGTTAAAAAAAAGCCGGCAGAAGCGAAATAATTAGAATAGGACTGCGGCGTGATCAGCCAAGAGCAGCTTTCAAAAAGAAACTAGCTGAGGGTAAATTTAAACAAGCCCATCGAATAAAAAAAACTGGCCAGTCTTCAGAGGGAACGTGAACTTCAAGGACAAGTCAACTTATGGTCCCGGGATTTTTTAACCCACAGAAGTCGACAAAATATATCTATTTCATTTTTTTTAACAAGTAAATGATAAGTTATGAATAAAAAATAAATTAATTTTCGGCTATGGATATGCTTCAAAATTTATCTACTCCTAAAAATGTGATCGGAAGAGTCTGCCCATTTTTTTTTATGTTCTGGCAGATATTACGAATTAAATGTCGTTGGGAATTTTTTGTAAATAAATTAGAAAAAAAAAGATAGAAATTATGACTCTTCCAAATTAATTTGTTTTTGTTCTTTCAACTTTAAGTATTCTTTCGAATTGAGAATGATGTGGTGAAAAAAAATTGAGAACCCGGTAATATTATTTCAAGGGGTCGAATTATTGGGTGTATTGTCCCTTTAATTTCGATCGTCCTCACATGTTATTTCACGTTACAAATATATATATATATAAAATTTAAAAGTTGGATTTAACCTGAGAAATTATGAATAATAATTAAATTATGATGATCTATTGAGTTGATATAGTTTGGCGAAGATGAAATTTATTTTCATTTTCATTCATTTATAACTGGTCGATTTTGTTGCAACTTTTCCTGACGTCTCTTTTTCCTTACAAATAATATTTATACCAAGAGTATAATGATAACTGACAGCATTGAAATAATTTAACGAAGATGAAATTTATATTCGTCTTCGTTAATTAACGCCTAGATGGAATCGATCTTACTGCAACTTTCCCTCACGTCCTCTTTTACTTACATATAATGTTTACATATAACATACATTTACATATAATTTATATTTACTTACATATAATATTTATACCAAGAGAGAAAATTCACGTGCATCCAAGATAAAAAATATACATTTTACCTGAGTAAATTAAAATAATAATTAAATCATGATAATGAATAAAATTGAAATAATTTGATGAAGATAAAATTTATTTTCATTTCTATTGATTCGATCGAGTCGATTTTTTCCTAAAATTCGTTTGAAATAAAATATAATTGCTTTTATCCAGACTTTATTTTATTACTCATAAGTAATGATCGAATAAGTGAATTTCCTATAATAAGACTGTACACTTTTCTCGTTCCTCTTTCGTTATCGTCTCATCCACCCCAACCTCTATTTCTATTTTTTTTTCGTCCTACTGTACAGACACATTACATACGTATATGTATATGGAAAATGCTGACTCGTTTTTCCGCACAAGATGAAATTGGGTTACGATAAATTCGATATAGGTATTCGAATGAAGGAGGAAGAGAGGGAGAGAGAGAGTCGACTAGCTCTATAAACGTGCAAGATATTTTGGCTCACTTCTGTTATATATACTTGTGTGTATACTAGCCGATACTAAACATTACGTGACTATATATATACATATGTATATATACATATATATATATATATATATATATATATATATATATATATATCGTATAAGGTGGATCGTTGGCAACGGTTATAGAAGAGTATACACTCCCGTATCCGTTCAACAACGACAACGACAACGATGACGACGACGACGATGAAACGACAACTCGATTCTCGAAGAAAACTACTAGACTCTCTACCCTCTCTGACTCTCGATTCTCTTCAACATGCCTTCCTCCCTTGCCCCTATTTTTCTCGCCATCCCATGAAAATCAACGATTGGGTGCACACGCGATAGTAATAATGGCTATAAACTATAAAAGGTTCGCGAGTGAGGCGCTAGCACGTGTCGCAGCTACTTCCCCCACTCTCCCACCCACCCATGAACGACCCAAGCGCCCCCTTTTGGCTCACTTTTGTACAAATCATCGCATTGCCTCTGCGAGCACGACCAACCCGAATGAGCTCCGCTCGTGTGTGAGTTCTTCGATTTTCAATGAACTCTTATGTTATAAGCCTTATGCTCTATATATATATATATATATATATATATATATATATATATATATATATATATATATATATAGATCGACTAGCGATTTTTCTATAAATGTCTATCCAAGGGCTGTATCATGAGCATATATGCAGCACCAGAGAATGGCACTTGCAACGCTAGGAATCACGAATCAACGACATCGTTTAAAAAAAATGGTCAAGGTAAAAGAATATGTTGGAGAGAGAGAGAGAGAGAGAGAGAGAGATAAAGAGTTTGATAATTTCGAGTGATTTATTGTGAACTGTCTATCAGTGAAAGCGTTTGGCAAAAATTCATGAGATGATTTATAGACAGAAAGAAAATGAAGTGAAAAAATTGTATCGCTTATAACAAATATACGAGAGGAATTGTTTTTTTTTTTTTTTTTGAAGAAAAGTTATTTCAATTGAAAAAAATTATTTTCTCTCGTTATAGAGAGTAAAAAAGAATTTCATACTTTTGGGAACTTTTTTTTGAGCATAAAATTCTGTTTAGAAACAATGCAGAAAAATTAAAATTATGTAAAAAAAAAACATTTCGTTTTATGAGAAATTTACAACGAGAGAAACAATATTAATCAAAAAATCTGGTTTTTTCTCGAAAAGTGTAATAGAGAGGAAAGAACTTTTCTACGTTTTCCGTTGGTTTACTGCCCATGCGGTTAATTAGAGGGCACGCACAGAGAAATTGTACACTGCCGGACACGTCTACAAAAAGACGTCTCGTGTTTTTCGCTCATATTTCAAACTCTCTTTGACGCGTCTCGTCTACCATCGTATTTTCGCACCAGAGGATTTTTCCCATACACGATACGAATGAACAAGGGACAAAAAACCATTCATTTATTATGAATAAATTTTACTCAAATTTATAGCAAGTTATTTTGAAAAGGAAAAAAAGATCAATTTGACGAATTTACAAATTGGCCAATTAAAACCAAAATGAATTTAATTTAATCCAATTAAGTCCGCAAAATCTAAAATCAATTTGATTTGATACAAATTGATTTGCAAGTTAAATGTCGTAATGAGAAGAAAAAAAAATTCCATCTTTTTCCAGCTCGTACACATAACATATATAAACAATTTTCTCGTTTTCTTATCATTCAACTTACAAAACGTAAACGACAGAAGACGAAAAAGTTTTCTCGTCCTTCGTGTATGATTATCTACTGAGTTGGAGACTTTCTTTTCGTATCCCATGTTTCATAACAATAATAATAATAATAATAATAAAAATGTTGACGGAACTCGAGGAATGAACTCCTCATATAAGGATATCTGACAAAGTCTCGTCAAAACTTGGAGGGCCTCTCGGCTAGATATATATATATAGATAGTAAAGAACCAAAGGATACCGAACATTTTCAAATCAAGAGGTCGCTCACGTCGGTACAAGCGAAGAAAACTCCACAAAACGTGTCTAAACCTTTTTGCGTTCCCTCTCTCTCTCTCTCTCTCTCTCTCTCTCTCTCTCTCTCTCTCTCTCTCTCTCTCTTTCTCTATCTTTTTATTACTTTTTTTCTCCATCTTTTTCTATCTCATTCTCCCTGATGTACTCTCGACGCATGACGTTTTCAGACCCCCCTCCCACACCCACCACCCCACCAACCAACAATTTTTCTACAAATCCGCTAAGGCAAACACAAAGGTAAACGCACACAGGCGCGAACAGAGTTAGGACGCGGCGTGGATGAAAAATTTCGTGTTACCTTCGACGACCATTTCCACTTCCTCACGTATCTCTTTCTTTCCGTACGTTTTGTTCTCCGCACTGTCTTTTTATTCACTCCCATCTGTACTTCTCTCTCTCTCTCTCTTCATCTTCGACGAACTTTTCCAATGGCCTAAATTTTTCCATGAACGTTTGTGTGAGAAAAAAAAATCTCCATGCCAATCACTTTAACGTGACGAAATAAAGAGCAAAAAAAAAAGCGTAAAGAATGAAATAATTTTTCAAACTATTCAAAAAGCTTATTATTGGCTTGAATTTTTTATTATTTTTTATTAAATGTAATCGTCGTAAATAAAATTCTATTGACGTAAAATTTCACTTCCAACAAATTAATAATTAATTTATTAATCAAGAAATATTTCAAAATAATTCAATTATGGCTGTTTCGGTGAAAGGGCAGAAGATTAAACGGAAAGAAATCGTGGAAATGACGCGGAGGCAAAAAGTGATAAAACTCGATGGGAAAGTATAGAAGGAGATTCGAAATATCAGGACGAACGGAAAAGGACAAGCACACTGTGAGACTTGCAGAGAATATAAAGGGGGTGGGGGAAGTCCATGCCAATCACTTTTACATGACGAAATAAAGAGCAAAAAAAAAAAGCGTAAAGAATGAAATAATTTTTCAAACTATTCAAAAAGCTTATTATTGGCTTGAAATTTTTATTATTTTTTATTAAATGTAATCGTCATAAATAAAATTATATTGACGTAAAATTTCACTTTCAACAAATTAATTTATTAATCAAGAAATATTTCAAAATAATTCAATTATGGCTGTTTCGGTGAAGGGGCAGAAGATTAAACGGAAAGAAATCGTGGAAATGACGCGGAGGCAAAAAGTGATAAAACTCGATGGGAAAGTATAGAAGGAGATTCGAAATATCAGGACGAACGGAAATGGACAGGCACACTGTGAGACTTGCAGAGATTATAAAGGGGGTGGGGGAAGTCCATGCCAATCACTTTTACATGACGAAATAAAGAGCAAAAAAAAAATGCGTAAAGAATGAAATAATTTTTCAAACTATTTAAAAAGCTTATTATTGGCTTGAAATTTTTATTATTTTTTATTAAATATAATCGTCATAAATAAAATTATATTGACGTAAAATTTCACTTCCAACAAATTAATAATTAATTTATTAATCAAGAAATATTTCAAAATAATTCAATTATGGCTGTTTCGGTGAAAGGGCAGAAGATTAAACGGAAAGAAATCGTGGAAATGACGCGGAGGCAAAAAGTGATAAAACTCGATGGGAAAGTATAGAAGGAGATTCGAAATATCAGGACGAACGGAAAAGGACAAGCACACTGTGAGACTTGCAGAGAATATAAAGGGGGTGGGGGAAGTCCATGCCAATCACTTTTACATGACGAAATAAAGAGCAAAAAAAAAATGCGTAAAGAATGAAATAATTTTTCAAACTATTTAAAAAGCTTATTATTGGCTTGAAATTTTTATTATTTTTTATTAAATATAATCGTCATAAATAAAATTATATTGACGTAAAATTTCACTTCCAACAAATTAATAATTAATTTATTAATCAAGAAATATTTCAAAATAATTCAATTATGGCTGTTTCGGTGAAAGGGCAGAAGATTAAACGGAAAGAAATCGTGGAAATGACGCGGAGGCAAAAAGTGATAAAACTCGATGGGAAAGTATAGAAGGAGATTCGAAATATCAGGACGAACGGAAAAGGACAAGCACACTGTGAGACTTGCAGAGAATATAAAGGGGGTGGGGGAAGTCCATGCCAATCACTTTTACATGACGAAATAAAGAGCAAAAAAAAAATGCGTAAAGAATGAAATAATTTTTCAAACTATTTAAAAAACTTATTATTGGCTTGAAATTTTCATTATTTTTTATTAAATGTAATCGTCATAAATAAAATTATATTGACGTAAAATTTCACTTCCAACAAATTAATTTATTAATCAAAAAATATTTCAAAATAATTCAATTATGGCTGTTTCGGTGAAGGGGCAGAAGATTAAACGGAAAGAAATCGTGGAAATGACGCGGAGGCAAAAAGTGATAAAACTCGATGGGAAAGTATAGAAGGAGATTCGAAATATCAGGACGAACGGAAAAGGACAAGCACACTGTGAGACTTGCAGAGAATATAAAGGGGGGTGGGGGGAAGTCTCACTCCGTTCTTTTCACCCAACATCAATGAAGTTTGTATCTGGCGCACATGGCGCGTGTGTATCCAGGTTGAGTTAGTGACGGGCGGGCTGTCGCCAGTATGTGCCAGCTGTTTCAGCTACCAGCCTCTCCATACTCTCTCCCTTTCGCCACGATTCTGCAGTAACCACTGCGCGAACCTTTCCTTACTCCTCAACCAAAATTTCCCCCACCATAGAGTCCCGAAAAAAATAAAAGAAATTGGATAAAAAACGGAGAGAGAAAGAGAAAGAGAAAGAGAGAGAGAGAGAGAGAGAGAGAGAGAGAGAGAGAGAGAGAGAGAACTGGTTGATCGTGAGCTTTAACAATCTTGTATGCCCCGGGACCTTTGCCTCTTGCGACCCAGCTGTGAGACGCATTTCGGCATATCATCAAAATATTATTTTTTCACACAAATTTTTTAGTCTCATCCTTTCACTTATTTTTCTCATCTTGGGAAGAAAACTCTTATGTACATATAATACACGTGACTTTATACTCTCTCTTTATCATAATTTTTCTCCTTTTTTCTCTCTCGCACCTTATTCACAACCATCAACGAGGAAAAGATGAAGAAAAAAAAAAATTATTACTCTCCTAGACCGAGCTGACGCCTCGAGCACAAAAGAGACGACAACAATATTTTTCAAGATAATGAAAAGTCGTTACGCATTATTAAGCGGAATTAAATTTAATTGAATTAAATAAAATTTATTCGGTCCAGTTTCAAATTTGACAAATTCCAGCATAATCAATTTTATTTGATATTCTTGACGAGTAATAAAATTAAGGACTCCGATTAAATAATGATAATATTGAATCGATGACCTTGGGAGAACCCTGACCTAATCGTCCCTGTGTACCTTTTATCGTTTATCCGTCGGAACGACTGCGGAAACCTTCAACTGTGAATATCTTTATATAGATTGCCGGGTATAATTATCCGTTCGTTTTTTTTTGGCGCGTTAAAATTATATCTCAGATTGCGAATCTTTGATGAGATACGAAAAATTGATTCGGCCACCGTGTGTACATTATTCAATATGAGATGGAACGATAGAGATACAGCCAAACTGACATGTGAGACTTCGATCAATTATTTATCCCACTCTCAGATAAATTAAACATGCAACCTGATTCCAGCTCTTTCAGCTCCACACATTTCTAATTTTTTAATTAAACTTTTGACTGAGCCGTTTCTACATTATAACGAAAAATAAGCCGCAATGAATCAAGCCAATGATAGAATATCTATTTTTTATTATAATTGCGATAGTGGAGACAATTATTTTAGTTAAACAATTACTGCAGTACATCCGGAATCCACTGCTCGATATTTTTATTGACCAATTTTTTTTCCGATGATCTCCATCAATTATCTCATCGAATAAGAAATTATGAAATATTCTATGCCGTAAAGTTGTGTTGGTGGGACTTTCAGAGAAAGAGAGAGAGAGAAAGAGAGAGAGGGAGAGAGAGAGAGGAGACGACATAAAATTGTTTATACCAAAATGTCACGTTACGTTACATATATACACTTAAGCGCCACAAATGTGAGAACACAATTGCCACAGATCTCTCCTCTGTTCTGAATGTCAGCTTACACAAAACGTACATCTGGTCGATGTACGTACGTACATATGTGACGCTTAGTTTACGACGAAACGCACATTTATCCAAAAGTTATGGTTGGTACTGAAAATGCGACTGAGGGGCCGCTAGTGGCGCCAGCGTTGACAGCGCCGCTAGCGGTAGCGTCATGTACTACATACATATATATGTATACAAAGAGCAGTTATGCCTGCGGTGGCCACGTCGCCTTTTTACGTTTGTTACTACACAACTGTGCAGCCAGTAGCGAATATGTACAATACATTTATACGATTTACTATGATTGTGTGTGTGTGTGTGTGTGTGTATGGCTTTATATATTCAATATATAGAGACAACTGCGATATGCCACAACCGCTGACTACACCATCGAGGAAACACCACAACATTACGATTTCAATCTCGGTGAAACCTTTGCATTTTATGGGGTATGTACATTGGCCCCTGAGGGTAAGAGAGCCAGGGAGAGATGAATATATATCAGTGTGGAATATCGAATGATACAGTACGAAGAGACCAGGATCAAAACGTAAAACAAATACAGTCAGAAGAGAACAAGATTGAAATGTTCCCGTGATTATTTGACATGAGGGTTCGTACACATTAACATCGGACACAAATCGCAATCACAATAACATTATTTAATATTCCCGATATTATTCGGCATGACGAATAACGCAGACAGTTTTAGGCCTTTGGAATGCCCAATTATCGAACTGAATATTCGACAATGTGGTACGTCAAGACGTCAGAAATGAATATTCCTGACATTAGCGATGCTTATATATCGTTATCGTGATTTTCAATTACCCACTGGCGATATTATATTTCTAATGAGAAAATGTTTTCGCATGAGGATTACAATTTTGAAAAATTCTCATAGTGTACAGAGAAGAATTTTTTACTTTTTTAAATTTTCATTCACATCACGTTCGTATTTTGCTCTATAGCGCTAGTGGCATCTTCATCATTACATCGTGCAGTGGAGGGGCGAAAGAAAAAGGGTGAAACGTTTTCGAGTGTTTCGAGAGATCGTTCCCTCGGACAATACAGTGAAGGATCTATATAAAACGGAAGAAAAAACATATGGCGAAAGTTGCGGTAAAATGTGGAAGGCACTTCTGAGGAAGGATATATTACAGCCTGAGGCTTTTTTCTCTCCTTCGCAATCGTTCTAGCCGCTTCTCGACAATCTAAACAATTTTTGCAGCGCGAGAAATACTGGGGAAAAAAATTATATGAAAATAATAATAATAATAAGTCGAAATTTCACCGATATTAAAGTAAGAAGAAAAATATTTCTCGATTTTTTTTATACGACTTTCGTATAATGGATGTAGCGAAAGTCAAGGGTGAAGAATTTTTGCATCCTGCATTCGCAGAGAAAAAAAAAATACTGAAGGGGAAAAACTGGGTCTCAAGATTTTGATTCATTGTTCTATTCGCAGGGAATGATATGAGAACAGGAGAATGTTGACGCGGACAATCCGCCAAGCAATAAGAGATTCGTCGAGTGATGAGCCAAAACTCAAAAATATAATTTACCAGTCTTTGGATGCTCGATTGAAAGAATTATCTCAATTCTTCCCCGAAAAGTTAATTACTTGATTAACTTCATTAAAAATATGAGAATGAATAATTATTTTTAATTGTTTTTTTTTTTTCTAGTTTCATATAAAACACTTCTGGATGCGAGAGGAACCAACTCAATTTTTTTGGACAACTTTATGGTAAAAACAATTAACTCTTTGGACAAAAAAAAATCTTATAACCTAAATCGATAAAGTAATAATAATAATAATTCCCCATAATAATTCGCTTTTGCCAAAAAAGTGAATTATTTTCACCTCAAGTCATAAAAAAAAAAAAAATCTCAATATCAATAAGCCATTAATTTTCCTTTTCTGTATTTCCTGAATAAAATTTTGTCTCAGGCATGAAATATTTGACACCCCATTCGTGAATTTCCGGAGTGTGCAGCGAGAGTGCATTTTCCATAACGAGGATGTCCCTAAGCTTAATATTGCCCATCTCCCATTTTTTTTTTAATGAGCTAACATATTCCATCCATATTTATGTGCGTGTGTGTGTGTGTTTGTGTTCGTGCGTGAGAACGATGTCACGTCAATATTCGCTTGTTTTATCCAGCCAGCAGTCAGGTATTAAGTCAAAAATTCATCACGTATACAAAGTTCTCTGGGCTCAATGCATGTATAGGTATTCCATTAGACCGGATATAGTTTTAATACCTACCATTCAACGGAGTGTTTGCCAATGCGAAAACGCAGAGTTTGCATTGCTCGTGCTGGTCCCACACTGAGAAAGTGATTTGGCCTCGCACACAAACACACACACACCCTCACTCTCTCTCTCTCTCTCACACACACACACGCACATACACGCGCGCAAATGCATATATCGGTATATACGTAGATAGAATTCGCGGCAGCGGGGAGGGAAAAAAAAGGTTTTAGAATGAAAGGGTCGAGGGTGGAAGGGGAGTTGGTTAGAGTGAAAGCACACGATGAAAGTGAATGGGAGCGATAAAGATGAGACATAGAGAGAGAGAGAGAGAGAGAGAGAGAAGAGAGAGTTTGAAATCGCGGTAAAGAAGGAGAGAAAGGCAAAAAAAAAACCAAGTAGGACATAGATGGCGCTGTTGCAGCTTGTTGGCAGTGTGAGCGGAAAAGGACGCTAGAGGGCGCTGCAGCGCTCAGTTCACGACACACAATGGGGGGGAAAATTAATCGCTAAAATCTGGGTACAATGTAAAAGAGTCTTCCTCTCCCGCCTCACCCCAGCTATCCTGCGCTATGTTGGGGGTTATGAAAAAAAAAAAAAAAAAAAAAAAAGGAAGGAAAAAAAAAACATCCCCAGTTGCAGGGTTGGTGAGAAAAAAAAAAACCGGAAAAACGTCGAGGTACCTATGACTCGACCATGAAGGCATAAGTCAGCGATTTCCTCCGGAACATTGAGTCGGGACGGACGAGAAAAAGAGAGAGATCGAGGGAGAGAGAGAGAGAGAGAGAGAAATCTCGCCAACACACACGAACACAAAATTTATGCAATGGTATGAGACACAAATATTAACTCGCGTGTAGGATAAAGAGTCACAAACACATAGAAATGAAATCGCGAGAAGATATGAGGAGAGAATGAAAGAGAAAGAGAGAGAGAGAGAGAGAGAGAGAGAGAGAGAAAGAGACTTACAGACAAAGGTGCACGTACACTATAAAAGTATATAGCAGTATGTATTATAACTGTACATGAGCGCAGACAGAAATCCTGCTGGTCGCTCTAAAAAAGTTATACATATGTACCTACTGTATATACCTATTATATACTCATATATTATATATATAAAAAAATATCTATATTTTTAATATATATATATATGTATGTATGTGCAGTATGGATATAAATCCATATAACAAGGATATATATATTTTTTTTTATATCTATCAATTATATATAGTACATCGTACATGAGTCATACATGCATATATATATATATATCTTTGTACAAGACGATATGGGTTTGGGGCACCTAGATGTGGTCAGACGCGTACGTCATTCCTGCAGAATGATCGCTTGCGCACCTTTCACGGTACGATGAACAGTACTCTCTATCTCAGCCCCTTTCTCTCTCTCTCTCTCTCTCTCTTTTTCTCTTCCTCCCTCCCTCCCACCCTTATTCCGTGACCTGTGGAAAGCTCTCTGTTATCTTCACACCTTATATACGATGGAAACTTGGAAGTCGACATATGGGAGGGCAAGAGAAATCGAGAGATGAAAGAGAGAGAGAGAGAGAGAGAGAGAGAGAGAGAAAGGGAGAAAGAGAGTGGGGGCGGGGAGAGAAAAGGGTAAAGGTCTGAAAAAATTAGGAGAAACATTACCACTCTTATCTCTGAGTCATTCGTCCGGAAGAAAATGACCAGTTTTCCTGGACTTTCGTGTCTGTATATATGATATTCTGTATATATAGTAAAAATTATATACACGGGTTATTCCACGTGTAATGGAACTTTGTATATAATATTTTTATTTTTTTTAAACATAATTATTGTATTCTTGAAAACATTATGATGATTCTAATGAAAATTGATCGATGAATCTTTTTTTTTTGTCCACTCATTCGCAAGATAAGCAAGATTGGAGAGATGATGAGTGATAAATTTCGGGAAATTCACAATCTTCGTGTTTCCTGTATTGAATATCTGTAGCCGGATAAAGTTTTTTTTTATACGATAAAAAGAAAGTAAATTCTAGATGGGTGAGAAAATTTTTGATCCCTGACGAAAAACTGTTCCACGTCCACGTGGAATAACTCACATATATAGCGAAAACTACGCGACCGCTGATCTTGTTGAATGAAATCTCATCCAGCTCGCTCGACTTACACGATCTTGCTCTCGCTCTTTTTTTTTTTTTATTTTTTTTTTTACGAAACCACCGAGAAGGATCATTGCTATCCGCACTTTTCTTCACCTCTCTCTCTCTCTCTCTTATTCTTCCTTGGTGATCCTCTTCCCGAGCTTTTTAGGTACAAGAAAGTACCCTGTGAATTCAACAAATTTGCTGTTGTGAAAAACGTGCAAATAAAGAGGGAAAAAAATGGAAAGATGAAATTTTTTTGAGATAAAGATTGATGTTTTTAAGATATAAAAATGATACGTTGAGGACGCAAAAATCAATTATGTCACCAAATTTTGTGATGCTGCTCTATTTTAAATGTTATCTTACTTAAATAATAATAATAAAATATTTGAATGAAAAAAAAAAATCGTAAATGACATGAGTAGTCAATAATTGGATGAAAGACATTTTCTCTTTTAGATATATAATTAACTATATTCACGTTTACCAAGATAAGTTCTATTAATTGGCAATTTTTTGGGAATATGAAAACGATAAGGACATGACGACCCTATCACGCTTATGAGAATTCAATGTTTAGTCCTGCAAGAATGGGCTGAGAGAAACTGCTATAAAGTTTATATATATATATGTATAAAGCCCGAAGACTTTTGCGTTATCTTGAACGTCTCTCGACATTTTACCCTCATACATGCACATCCTTACAAACAATATCAAACGATCCTTCTCTTCCTCTTCATTATCAAATGTGCTTCAACGGCACACTATATATATACATATATATATATATATAGTACAGTTCAGTACAAAACGCTTTACGCGTCGACCTGATTTTCTCCTTTGCTCATATCGCTCGATCAAAACGCGAGAAACTTGCAAACGGTTCGCATAAAGGATAATGAAAACAATGGGGTACAGAGGAGAACAATATGCATCGTCTAAAAGACTATATGGAAGGAGCATTTATACATACATGTATGAAGATAGAAAACTGTAAGGACGACGAGGGTCTCGTACGTTAACTTTAAAATACATGAGATGAAAATTATTATCATATATCTCTCTCTCTCTGCTTTATCAAAATAATTCGTCGACAGAACCACCGAGTGGACAAGAATTAGGAGAGTTCACACAGCACTCACAGACACTCACGTAGACACTCATATGTGGTGACAAGGAGAATCGTAGACATTCACAATGACACTCACATAGCCGTATTAACTGTGCGTGGCTGTGCGATAAATTGCAATATATTTGGAGAGTCGGTGAGGGGCCTCGTGTATTAAAATATTTTTACAATTTGAGTAATCGTCTAAAAGACGTAATGGAAAAGGTATTTACTTATATACATACAAAGAGAACAAGGAAGAGAGAGAGAGAAAGAAAGAGAGAACGCATTCACATATTAGCTTTGTGTGGCTATGTGATAAATTGCAATATATTTGGCGAGTCGGTGAGGGGCCTCATCTATTAAAATATTTTTACAATTTGAGTAATCTACTAAAAGACATAATAGAAATCGAAAAACACTCACATAGCCATATTAGCTGTATGTGGCTGTGTGACAAGCTGCAATATATTTGGAGAGTCGGTGAGGGGCCTCGTGTATTAAAATATTTTTACAATTTGAATAATCGTCTAAAAGACATAATGGAAATAGAAAGACACTCACATAGTCATATTAGCTGTGCGTGGCTGTGCGATAAATTGCAATATATTTGGGGAGTCGGTGAGGGGCCTCGTGTATTAAAATATTTTTACAATTTGAATAATCGTCTAAAAGACATAATGGAAAAGACATATATATACATACAAAGATTGAGAGAGAGAGAGAGAGAAAGAAAGACAGAAAAGCACTCACATAGTCATATTAGCTTTGTGTGGCTGTGTGATAAATTGCAATATACATATTTGGTGAGTTGGTGAGGGGCCTCATGTATTAAAATATTTTTACAATTTGAGTATTCTTCTAAAAGACATAATAGAAATCGAAAAACACTCACATAGCCATATTAGCTGTGTGTGGCTGTGTGACAAGCTGCAATATATTTGGGGAGTTGGCGAGAGTCCTCGTGTATTAAAATATTTTTACAATTTGAATAATCGTCTAAAAGACATAATGGAAAAGACATATATATACATACAAAGATTGAGAGAGAGAGAGAGAGAAAGAAAGACAGAAAAGCACTCACATAGTCATATTAGCTTTGTGTGGCTGTGTGATAAATTGCAATATACATATTTGGTGAGTTGGTGAGGGGCCTCATGTATTAAAATATTTTTACAATTTGAGTATTCTTCTAAAAGACATAATAGAAATCGAAAAACACTCACATAGCCATATTAGCTGTGTGTGGCTGTGTGACAAGCTGCAATATATTTGGGGAGTTGGCGAGAGTCCTCGTGTATTAAAATATTTTTACAATTTTAATATTTGTCTAAAAAACATAATGGAAAAGGCAGTTACATATATACATACAAAGATTGAGAGCGAGAGAGAAAGAAAGAAAGACAGAACAGCACTCACATAGCCATATTAGCTGTGCGTGGCTGTGTGGCAAACTGCAATATATTTGAGGAGTTGGTGAGGGGCCTCGTGTAAAAAGCTTGTAAGAACATTGTAGAAAATTGTAAGACATAATTGAAAATACATTTCCATATATACGTACAAAGGGCAAAAAACAACGAGGTGGGGGGGGGGGGGGGGGGGGAACACGTAAAGACGATTCTCTCGTATGTTCACTGCTCAAATAGAGATGAAAATTATCGTCAGATATACAGTTTAAGCTCTCCCAGCTTACTTAACATAGAGACATGGAAGCTGTGCAAAGCGCCAATCTCTGACTAGAGTTGTCTTCCTTCTCTCACACCCAAGCCAATGAGTATTATTAAAAGTTCGCTACTTCTCACTCACGTAAACTTTGCAAGCTTGAAGAGCTTGCATTCTATATATACATGTCGTCAGTTTTAAGAGCAGCAAACAATATAATTAAATATTTCACAACATTCTCGAGCACTTTTCACTCTGGGGCAAAGAAAAATTCTCTCGAGAGGTCAGGAATTTTAGCTCATATTCGTACACGCCTATACAATAAGAATAATAACATTTTTTTAACGCTAATAGAAGGGAAAAAAACTGCATAAAAAATTTAATATTTTTCCCGAAAGTATAATCAGTGAATAAACCAACATAAGCTGTAAAAATCGTAAATCTCGTGATCGCATTTTCCAGAAGCTTCCAAATTGTCCCATACTGGAGTGGCGTGCCAACAATCCCGGTGATAAAAATGTGAATATATTATACGAGCCCTCTTTCATCGTTATCCTGCTTTCATTCAAACTGCTATATCGATAAGCTCTGAGTTTATTTTTTCTTTCAAGCTTTTTATTATTTGTGCAAAAAAATAAAATGTAATGCATTAAATGCCTGGAGAGCTTTCGAGAAAAGTTCTCATGGTATGCATGTGTGTGTGTCCGCCTATGGGTGGAGCCTGTTAACGCGGATCACTGACGATAAGCTCGAAACTCACCCACAAGCTCTTGGACGTCTGGTATCATACAGGATTAACGATGAAATTTAATTATTCTCCTCGGGCTTTTTGGCGATGGATAAAAAGATGGCATGTCGGCTCACTGGATATCCATCGCACATAACTGTACATAATACACTATATATATACATATATATATATATACAAATATATATATATATACACATATACATATACGTAAATATACATATATATATACAGATATATATATATATATATATATATATTGCAGAAGGCTGGTATCGCTTCTTTGCTACTGTTGCTTATATTATATATTATCCCGCTGGTGTGCCAACATTTTTCCTTTTTTCTTCCTCTTACGGGCTAAAAATTTTACTCGGACAGCAAAGAGGGCGCTGCGGAATACCGCGAAACTTTCGTCTCTCCGTCGAGATGGGTACAGAATACGTCCGTTACACGCTTATTAAATTCTTATCGCGCGACTATATTAGAGGTAAAAACTTTGGGCCCTGAGATTCTCCGTATTTTCCTATATATAAACACTTTGAGTAGCGTAATATATCCGTAATATAATAACAATATATTTTATGTCTGTATATATATATGTGTGTGTGTGTGTGTGTTTTTATATAAAATCTGAGCATATTGGTTTAAAGTGTTCTCATAATAACGTTCGACTACCCTACATATATATATTTATATTAAAAGCAACTTGAACGATGCCGAAAACAATGAAAATTTTAACCCTTGACATACACATGAAAAAAATATTCTACATTTATTGAAACAAAATTTTTATGTCAAGACGAAAAAAAAAAAACAATTTATTTGACCAAGTTGAAAATTACAAAGATTTCAGGATATCCTATGGATTGAATAAAAATAAAAACTTCACGGACAAGATGGGAAATTTGAAAAAAAAAAAGAAATTCAATTACTATGAACAAAATAATAAATTGTTTAAAAAAATATAAAATGTAACGTTTGAGCTAAATATTAAATTTTAGATTTTTTTTTCTGTGATAATAACTTCGACCTGCTCTCTAAATTTGTTCAGAAATCTGTTATATGTATATATATGCGACTATATATCATTGTAATATATAGAAAGTGAGTAATATAAATCCGAAAGAAGAACGCATCTTTCTCGAGACCCTGCCAGCTTGGTCGCTCCAACTGTCAAAGATTAACTTAGTACTCGACTCTCCTTTTTATTCTTTTATTTTCTTTATTTTTCTCTCTCTTACACCCTTTCTCTTTCTCTCCCTCTCTCACGTCTTCAACGTAAATTATAAAAGTCAAATCGGAATAGTGAAAGATTTTCTCCTTGGATGCACCATAATGAGAAAAGTAATTCCAATTTAAATAATGCCTCGAAGTGTGAGCTTCTCGGCAACGAGAACAAAAATAATATTCCATGATTGCGCTCTTTGCCCGTTTCTTCTCTCTCTCTCTCTCTCTCTCTCACACAGAGAATCTTGAGATTCTTTTCTACACAAAGACTTATCGTGAGAGGGAGAACAAAAATCACCGAATACCACAATTCTCCTATATATCGCACCCAATTTTAGACAGACTGTCCACTGTCCGTGTAAAATATTATCTTTTACATAAACGATTTTAAAAATAGAAATATATTTTTTTCAACAATTTTCGTAATTTTTGTCAATATGGTTCATCAGGCTTCGTATTTGGAATTTAATAAAATTTGTTTTAATACAAAAAAATTAATGAAAAAAAAATCATATGGATTAAATACTTCAGGTAAATTTTTTAACAAATTTCCATAAATCATTTTACAATTGAATTTATTGTAATTTCATTAATTACTTTTTTTTTAATATTTTGTTTCAATAAACCATTCAAATTAATAAATCTCTTTTTTTTCGTTATTATACACGTATAAATTCATTCTGTGTTGATCGTTACATAATATCCTTCAATATAAACGAAACGTGAGACATGTTCAATGTGTCTTTTGTTGGAAATTATTCGTCGATATAATGCCAAAATTTAAATAAAAAATGCTTCATGGCAAATGCTATCACATTACCAGCCAGATTGCAATCGAATGTCGGTTTCCATGATGTTTCATGCCTTCCCCCAAACGACCCTTTTGCCCCTCTCTCTCTCTCTCTCTCCCTTTCACGTGCAAAATGGAAATAACCCGAACTGTCGAAGCATCTCGCGTTTTCCTATCGTGAATCGATATTATCGTATAATTCGTTATTCCACATACCCATCGTGCGCCATAACTTGTTATAGACTAACCACTCATCAGAGAGAGCGAGAGAGAGAGAGAGAGAGCGAAATTTGCAGGATTTTCGCCCACTTGAACGAACATATTTTAAAATCTTTCCATATAAACTCTCGTTAAATATTCTTTTTCTTATATATACATACATATGTATACCATATTTGTTTCTCTTACGCCACATACCGTTAAAAATCATCTTTAAAAAAAAAAATAGCGAATAATTATCTTTGAAAAAAAACTAATTATAATATTTTCATAATTAATCGAATCCATTGAAAGAACTATTTTTATCGATCACATTGAATAATTTTTTTTTAAATTATTTTGTCGTCATAATTTTTCACAATACCAAATCAATTGAGGCTCGCGTGGGCTCTTCGATGAATGCTAATGCCATTAACCAATCGCAAATTTCTCACGTGTCATAAGATTGAGCTATGTGAGAGGGTGCGTTAACATTAAATATATATATACCCCACCGACATATTGTTGCATATCTACTCGGAGGGACTTAAAATATGATCTATATATATATATATATATATATATATATCAAGTCGACATAATGTTGCATATATACTCGGAGGGACTTTAAATATGATCTATATATATATATATATCAAGTCATTATAACCTATATCTATGTGTATACATGGTGGGAAATGATGCGTAACGCAAATTCCTCTAAAGACCTTTAGGGGTCGCTCGAGAGCATGTCAAAACTCATGGAGGCGCTCAAATAATTCTCTCCACTCGCCCTCCAGTCAAGGCTTGATAAGCTATATATTTGAAAATGTTATTCAGCGTCAAACTGACTGACTGCCTTGACTGATGGGACTTTTCACTAAAGCCAAATAATAATGATAAAAATAATGATCGAAATATCTTACAAAAATGGGATTATGGTATATTCCTCCCTCGACACACATTCACCGAGTCTCTCATAGAGATCATCCAGAGAGTTGGTGGACCGCGTATTTTGCTCCCCAAAATCCCTCACACTCATACAGAGTTCGCTCTGAGTATTAGCTCTCTATCTCTTCACCTGAATGTATAATCCGACTCGGCTATTTGTTGACAACTTAATGTTAACTTGACAGGCAATTTTTTTCATCAAAATTCTCTAGCGCAACTCTAAATAATATTCAAAAAAAATTCTCTTGAATAAAATTAAATGTTAAAAAAATGAAAATAAAAAATGCAACTTTTCCAATCGAATAACTAAAAATCATTTTTTTTTTTTTTTTTTGTAAATATATATTTATTTATTTTCAAGCAATGATTATTTTGTAAAAAATTTAGGGCTGCTTAATTTTTTTGCTTATAAAACAATGAAGAATAATTAACCGATGAGAGATGAAACGTTGATGATAAAAGAGAAACGAGCAAGTCATATGACCGTAGTACGAAAGAGGGTGAGATGAAAGCTCTCGCGAGAGGAAATTAAAGAGATAAGATTTTGCGAGACACGTTAAGGTGTGGTAAGCTCTAATCGAGGATGTATTTTCGGGTGGAAATTTTAGACGCAACAATATTGTCTTAAAAATTTCTACACGGTGTTTTTGTTTGCAGATTGACAAGTCGCGAGATTCGCGTGATAAAATAAGCCAATTTATTGACTGATAAGAGGCAAATGGAAATTGGGATGAAATGTTGAAAAATGGAAAATTTCGCAATTATAAATGCAAGAAGAAATGTATAATTCATAATTTTTCAATATTTTTACTTTAAACGTATGAATCAAAATGAGATCAGAAGTTCAGAGCTGCATTTTTTTTTGCATCACCCATATCGGTATATCGAAAAAGTGCCAAAAGGTCATTTTATAATCGTATGAGATTAAAACAAAAAAATAATCATTCTCCATCGTTTCGTGACCGAAAGTTATCACTTTCTAGTTTCTTTAAAAAGTGTCCCAAATTTAATACGACAAATAACTGACAAACGACGAGGATACAAACAAAAGAGGAAAAACAAATGCGAGAGATAAAAAAAAAAGTGACAATAGAGAGGGGTTAAATAAAATGGTAATGACGGGAAGAGGAGCCAAAAGGGGAATGAAGAAGAAAGTGAGAGTGGGCGTTGGCCGTTGGCTTATCTCGACGGTTTCGCGTGGGACATCCGAAATAAGTGAAGTAAAACTCTCTCTCTCTCTCTCTCCTTCTCTATTTCTTTCTCTTGGGGTTAAATGTGCAACACGCACGTGTCAAAGCGGAAAGGGCTCACCCCAATGACGAAAAAAAAGACATCGGGCTTAATGCCGTTTATCCGGTAACGGGATCGCACGAATTATTATTATTATCGACACAACGAACCCCACAGTGATAATATACATATATTTCTCCAGTAGATATATTTACATCCCACAAATTTATTAGTAAAGAATATCAGTTTATATACATATATATATATATATATATATATATATATAGATCGTTAGTCGTGTACAAATACTAATAAATTCGTACGATCTATATATATATATATATATACGTATGTGGGCACGATACCGAAAGAAAATTGAATGCTGCATGGTATCTCTTTATCGATAAGTGTATACATGACCCTCCATAGAAGTATATATGTATAAAATGGATATACATAACTGATGCTCAAGATACCTCAAAAAAGAAAAAGACGGATCGAGGGGTCACGTCCCGATCGCCTCGGGACTGTCAGTGACCTCTTATCAATCAATCTACCTATATCTAAATTTGCTCCTTTCACGATTCCATCCTAAAGGGAAAGAACATATTTATAGGGTAATTGACTCGTAAATAGATATTTTTCAACTTTTATAATAAATCAATCGAATCTCTCATGTTATCTCCGCGAATGTGACAAATTTGACATAATCATAATAAATTAATTAATCGCCGAAGATATTACGATTGAATTATCATGTCAAAAATTCAATATATAAATGTTCTCCTTTCAGAATTCGCTTGCAAACGATGTCTACGTATTTGCTTCGACGAGTAATTAAATCGAAAATAGCATTATCGATATTTCACATTCAAGATTAAATAAATCAGTTCATAGCCGAACATATGACAATGTAATTAGTTGGAATAATTTTTTTAAATACTTTGGATCAATAAATAAATAAATAAATATATATATATATATATGTTGTATATAATAGGTCGTAAACGAGCAATCGTTTTGTCTTGCAAATATACAATACACAATGCTTATATATATATAGATCCATAAAATCTAGGATATGCGAAATCTTGAACTCAACTTCTCTCTCCCTTTCTCAAGTTATACGAGGTGCAAATATTTGTCGATTGTACTAACCAATATACTCGTACATTCTTCTTTATCGTTCTCTTCGTGTATACCGAACTTATTATATGTGTATGTAAACAGCTTTTCTGACTTTTTTGCCTGCCATTGAATGGGACTTTTGACGTCAATTAAACGTGAGCAAGAAGACTTTCGTTGAGGCTTTTTTGCCTGATAGATACTCGAGACGACCACGAGAATTTCAATGGTCAACGACCCTTTCAAGTATCTAGAATATCATATATATACATAGAAAAAGAGAGGGAGAGAGAAAGAGAAAAAGGGAGAGAGAGGGAGATTTTCACTTTTCTAGAGAATTTCCGAAGATCAAGGCTGTCTCTTAACAGCCTCTCGCTGTTTCCCTCTTTACAACCGATTCCTGATGAAGGAAGATCAGACACGACCAAAAAGTATTCGAGAGTCTCGAATAGACACACGTGAAAGCCATTTTCAGAGATCACGAACTCTGTGAGAGTTTCTCAAACACAAACTTTGATAAACTTTACTTACGGTCAATATCGACAATATATATATATATATATATATAGATCATCTTTCTCTACGACCTATATATTTATTAATAATCAATATAAAAAGCTTACGAGGGAGAAAAAATTGTACCCCAATAACAAAATTAAAAATACATCAATAAAATTCGTCGCTATAGTATTTTTTTTTCTCGTAATTATAATTTAAAAAAAAAAATCCTTGACAGAAATAACATTTTAACGAACCAACTGCGCATATTTTTTCGGACCGATCAAACTTTAATTGGATATTTATCATTTTTTTTTTTTGAATTCAACCTTTTCTCGTGCACAAAAATTACCTCATTATTCGTCTGCATTGTATAAGAGGAAGTTGAAGTCGCGTTAATCATAATAATAATAATAATCATAATTTCGACCGACAGATTGGTAGTTTGATTTCTATGGAAAAATTGCACATACCGAGTGACACTTTTCCGGCTAGACTTACGTTTTTGTATGGTGAAATTATCTTTGAAAAAAAAATGGCGTCCATGTGAAAATTATAGTTTTTAAGAAGAAATTATTTTTATCTCAAAAAAATGTTTATCTTGATTTTTAATTCAGATTATTAAAGTTCATTCAATTTTGACTACGAAATACTGATTTTTAAGTGTTTTTGAGAGTTTTGTTTTGGAGGAAAAAAAAAAAACATTTCTTAGTTGAGCATTCAAACGGTATTTTCACTTTTACATGACGACCAATATACAAACTTGTCCGACGTAGTCGACGTCCCCTGTATGACAGTTCTCATTCAACGTGGGAAAAAATAATTTTCCTCGCAATCAATGGATCGCATTGAACTTTTTCAATGTATAATTTCCTACAAATACGAACTTGTATTTTATTTTCATTATTACATGAAAAAGGCTCTCGAGGAGAATTTTATCGGAAATTGTTTCGTATATTATCAGGAATCTCGATGATTGATAGAGTGGTCCACTTTTCGCCCTGGCTCTTATAATAATTAGTCGATTATAATGCCTGATATTCGATCGTCTATAATGATTTACCACCAATTTTGTGGCTAAATAAGGAACCACTCACGAAGATCGAGAGGCTCTCCTACTCGTCAATTTCATTTTTTTTTTTGTACCTCCATGTATATAACTAAAATGCTCGTAGAACAAAGAAGGAAAAGGGCGTTTACGATAGATATTATCGAACCACTTGATGCTTTCTCATTTGACCTTAATATTATATCTCATGAATCCACACTACTCTCGTCTATTAATACTCATCAAACTTTCCAGTCTGATTAATAATGCATTTCACCCTTCAAATTTTTCGATCAACCCCCTCACCCTCATACAATATAAATAATATTTCAACATCATACAAAAATTTTAAACAATCAATAATTTTACTTTATATCTTCATCGTGTTAAAATTAAAAAAAAAAAGTAATAAAAAAATTCTAGAATTTACAAACAAAAGCCCATTATTGAGGAAGCTTCAAAAAGGCTTAAAATGTCACTTTTAATCAAATTTAACGAGTATACGATACGATATTTTTTTTTGTACTCTATATATCGATATATTTAGTCTCAAAGAAACGAAAAAAGGACAATTAAGTCCGATTTTGGAAAGAGACGGGGAAAAAAAATAATAATTCAACAAAAGCGAAGAGAGCCAAATGGAAAGTTTAAAAATTGCTCTCTCGTATAGTCGCCGATATAGATTTTTACCATAGAGACGTTTTCGTCGTTCATCCGCGAAATCTTTGCCAAGAGTGCGGGAGACATGAAAATATGATTTTTTTTTTATTTTTAATTTTTTTTTTTTAACGTGTTGAAGGAAACGACATATATAATTCAAATATTATACAGTACTCTGAGGACGAGCTCGCTGTTCCTACAAGGTGACATTGGGGGAGAAGAGAGAGAGAGAGAGAGAGAGAGAGAGAGAGGCAAAACCTTCGAGCATGCAGAAAAGTCGCAGCTCTATTATTTTCCGAATCACGTTTTCGTGTCCTCCCCTCGTCGTCGTTACGCTTATCAGCGCGCGCGTGAGCAAAGCGCGCGCACACGCTTGCCGTGAAGAAATGTTAGAACGAGTTATGTATTTGCCAAAAAGGCGCGCTTGAGGGAGAGAGAAAGAGAGAGAGAGAGAACTTGCGTTATCGCTCGTGCGAACTTGTGTGCAAACCTGGAAACGACGACGACGACAAAACGAGTCGAAATTCTACACTCTGCGTGCTTCGATGGTCGGGACGGGGGTGAATTCTTCTCTTATGGTCCAGCTTTCGCCATGATACCACGTGCGTACTTTGTTCGCTTTATGAGAGTGTGCAAAACACGTATTATATATTCTTCCACAATATTATTGTTGTTATCATTTATTATTATTATTATTATTATTATTATTATTACTATTATTTATACTTAAAAATGAAATATTTTGGATTTTCCATATACATGTGACTATATGCTCGTAATAAAATATGTAACCTCGATATGTATATTCATCGAAATTTTAACAAATTCGTATACCGTGGTATGCGAAAGCTCTCCAAAACGAAAATATGATGAGTCGAAATAATATTCTTCGCCATCTCTGACAAAAATACAAAAAATTTCGTTTCGAGGAAAGTTCATTAAAAAAAAATTCACAGGTTTTAAGGTGTGAAATTTTTTTTAATGAACTTTGATCGAAATGAATTTTTTCGTATTTGGGAAACGTGGTATGATGATATAATTTTTGGTTATATATAGTACGTGTATGAAAATTGGCATCTGCATGCCTCTCTCTCTATTATTTATAAATATTTATTCAAGACATGAGGATAATAAATTGAATATATGTGACTATATACATTGATTTGCTTTCGAAATGTAAGGTTACACTCTCTGTCCCCGAGCCACACCGAGCTTGCACACGATGAAAAGTGTATGTATACGAAGATTCAAGCAGCATAGAAAGAGAGCAGCAGCCCTGCTGGGTAAAGATATAAGATGGGTGAAAAGCAAGGAAACCCCATCAGGACAATGCTCGTAAATTTTCAGGGTTGGGAAAAGCTTCGAGGATAGGCCCTGCCGAAACTCTCACTCTCTTTCTCAACAAAACCCTCAGTAGTTGTGGGCCTACATAAGAAAATACTGCATGGCGCGTGTCTTCAATCCACTCGCGGACTTTTTCACTATACATATATATGTATAATTCTTCGAAGATTTCTCTATACACCTTTCTCTTATTCTCCATCGTTTTTCCTCCTGATGTACACACGCTTTTCCATTTCTTCTCTCTCTCTCTCTCTCTTTCGTCCTTCTTTCTTTCTATCTTACGTTCTTCTTGTCCCTTTTAACCATCACGTGATATATTCATCCTTCTCAGGACACCGCTCGCTCTCTCTCTCTCTCTCTCTCTCTCTCTCTCTCTCTATATATATATATATATATATATATATACCGGGCATTCCACGTATAATGGGACTTTTTTTGCCGGGATTAAATTGAGTTTTAATGGCCGTCTATATAGAATTTACTTTCTTTTTATCATGCAAACAGCCTCTTATATAATTATAAATTGCAATTATGATCCTCGCTCATTATTATTATTTTTTTTCATAAATCCAATGATTGCAGGTTTGAAAATTGTTTTGCATTTTTTTTTTCTTTCCTTCACTCGTTCCCAATGTATTTGAAGTTACAAAATATGATAATTTCAGAAAATTCACTAACTTGGCACTTGCTAATACGGGTGTGATAATTACGATCTATAATTAGAGCACATACACTGAAGAAGAAAAAAATGCTTGAATTAACGAAATGAATGATTATCGTTCGCGTAATAAATGTTGAGTTAGTGCAACAAAATATTTCATTTTGTGGACCAAAATACATTTAACTCAAGCAAATAATTGTTTAATAGACGAAAAATTTGGTTTCACTAACTGTATAAATATTTATTTCGTTAATTCGTTAATTCCATATCGTTAATTTAAATTTTAAACGAGTTTCAAAATTGCTGACCTCCGGTCAAAAATAATCCCAGTGTACACGTGAAACATCCCATATATATATTTCTTATTCCCATTTGCACGACTCTGACTGTATCCTTTAACGATTCTATGCCCAACGTTGCGTATTTCTTCCTTCTCTCTTCTTCTTCTTCTTCTTCTTCTTCTTCTTCTTCGTCTATCTCTCTCATTTACTCCCTCGTATACGCGTTTTCCAGCTCTCCTATTGCTTTTGCTCTCTTATAACCATCGAGCCAAGGCGTTGCCAACTGGTGGAAAGTTTGCCGGAAGGATTTATGGACATATATGCAGTCTCTGACGAGATATAGCTATGTGTATAGATGGATATATTTCCCTCTGTGCCCATCTATGGACAAAGAGAGAGAGAGAGAGAGGGAAGCAAGGTTGATATCTCTAGCTGGCTAGAATGACGGAATATCGGAAAATATAGGGTCGAGAGCTGCAAGATCCTTGCGGCTCGCCGCACAATGACCCTCCACCTTACCCATGTGCTGAGAAAGAGAACGAGACAGAGAGAGCGAGAGACGGATAGGATACTTTATATATATATATATATATATATATATATACGAGATGTATATATATATATATATATATATATATATATATATACATCTCGTGTCTAGGACCATAAGGGTGTATGCACTGTATATACAATCATATCGAATAGACGCCCTTATCCTTTTAGACACGATATTATGTGTATATATATATATATCTGCGATTAGCGGGGAGTAATCATGTTTGTTAAAAAAAAAGTTGATGATAAATAACGACAAAGTCTATGAATCCGTGAAAAGATCCGTTCTTTTCATTTTGAAATGAACAAGAAAGTTTACGGATAAATGCCGCGATGAAAAATTATTTTGATATCAAAACAGACGCGACAAAAAAAGTATTCATAGTGTAAAAGTATCTCGATGACAAGGGTGTGAAAAAATTGATGGATAATAATAACGGATGTCCCATTTTTAATTCCGAAATATGGGATAAAGGGATGGGATCAGTCCGTATAACGGGTGTCCCATTTTAAATGACAAAATATGCGGCAAAGGGGTATAATAAGTTAGTATAACGGGTGTCCTATTTTTCATTCCGAAATATGCAATAAAGGGATGGAAGAAGTCAGTATAACGGGTGTCTCGTTTTAAATTGCGAAATGTAAGATAAGAGGATGGGATAAGTTACTATAACGGGTGTCCCATTTTAAATGTCAAAATATGCGATAAGGGGATGGGATAAGTTAGTATAACGGGCGTCCCATTTTGAAATTGGAAAATATGCGATAAGGGGATGAGATAAGTTACTATAACGGGTGTCCGATTTATAAATGTCAAAATATGCGATAAGCGGATGGGATAAGTTACTATAACGGGTGTCCCATTGTAAATGTCAAAATATGCGTTTAGGGGATGGGGTAAGTTACTATAACGGGTGTCCCATTTAGAAATTGCAAAATATGCGATAAGGCGATGGGATAAGTAACTGTAGCGGGTGTCCCATTTTAAATATCAAAATATGCTATAAGGGGATGGGATAAGTTAGTATAACGGGTATCCCAAGATCTATATAAAATAAATAATTTCATAAAATTTATCATTATTATATTTGATCCTTTGCATCTTTATTGCGTATTTGTTATCTTCACTTCGATGTAGAAGAATTCAAAAAAATTGAAAAGAAAAAATATATAAGGATAATTTAACCAGACAAATTTTCGAATTTAACGAAATTTAGCATATCGCATTCGACGATCCTTAAACTCTTATCCGGTGTAAATTTTACTTCGCAAAGTTCGGCTGAGGATTAAACAGATCTTGAGCAAGCGATGATGCGATCGCTAAGTACAGCGCGAGACAAGATAATATGAATATATGTATACAACGGCCTTCCTCCACCCCATCCCACCGTTCCCCCGCCCCCCTGCCGCGTCCTTTTCTCTTTATCTCTTTCGCACTGTTTTATTTCATCGAAATCTTTGAAATAACATGCATTAGTCCGCGAGAGGGCTTCGGAGATCCACGTCGACTTTTATCAAAGCCTCAAAAGGGTGCGATCGCATGCTGGGCGCGTAACAATAACGAGAGAAAGAGAGATCGAGATAGAAATACACAGAGAGAGTGGAGAAAAAACACGAAAAAGAATCCAAGAGCTTCGAGGACATTGTCGTCGGGATTAGCATATTATTTACGCTTCACTTCCCGTGTCGCGTGTTTACCATCGAAAGGTTCGAAGAAAACTTCACACACACACACAGACACAGGTATACAGAGGCACACAAGGTCCTCCTTGAGCTAAACTTTAAATCCTCTTTTTTGAATATAATACTCTCGCAACGATGTCTCATCTCATTAAAACGCGATGTCTACAAAGTCCCCGAAGAGTCGACCCTGTCGCGCTTCCCCCACCATTTGCATTTTTTTTTTTTTTTTTTTTCGTTCCTTTTTTGCCCACTAGTGTCGCACTTGTTCCTTTACACACACACATATATATATATATATATATATATATATATATATATATATATATACAAAGTTCTTACTCTCTCTCTCTCTCTCTCTCGCAATCGGTACGCGAGCACGTAGAGACGTTCTCACTGTCCGAGGCGAGAAAATCACATTCATTTCCGGTCTCTACTTTACCCCGAGCACTCTCAATTGCCCGGACACGAAACCCTCGACCGCATCTCTCGCACGAAACTCTCTGTGGAATATTCTTTTTTTTTTCCGTCCATCTCTCTCTCTTGAAATTCTTTTGTTCTTGCCTCACGGACTTTTCGCCTCTTCGAACTTGACCACGCGCGCGCGTGTGCCAATTTATTTTTCTACGATTATATAAAATACGCTTCGCTTGCACCGGACGGCGAACTCGATAGAGCGTTAAGATTTTTTTCTTCGTTTTTATAAGTTTTTCTCTGTTCGAGACATATCTCTCCAGTCATCTATATTTTGAACGGATAAAAACCGACGATTTGATTGGAGAGATAAAAAAAAAATAGTGATTCCATCATCGACGAGAAGGTAAAAGTTCAATTAGGAAAGACCCGAATAAAAAGCGTGTGCATGACAGGAATCACTATCGATAAAACCTACATGATGAAACTACGGTCGTGTCTTTTGCCATCTTCATACCCGTCGTTTCTGCGTTCCTTGTCATCAGTCGTTTTTTTTTTTCGGTTTCATTGTCCCCCCTACGCTGCTCTGCCCTCTCGCGGTCATACTGCTAACGAAAAAATTCGCTCGAAAACTCTTAACGAACTAGGAATTATTTTCTCATTCGTCTCTCCTTTTTCTATACGATTCTACCGGGCCCGCATTTTTAGTTCAGAGGGGGCGAGCTGACTTGACCTTTGGATTTTCGCCTCGTTCAATCTATATTGTGGGAAATATTTTAAATCTGTGTTTACATTTTGTGGAGAACGTATACAACGCGATCATATATCTGGCAAGTTTTGTGGATAAGCCATATCGCCCCAAAAAAACAGAGAAATGCGTCACGCTGGGTCTAATATCGTGGTTAAGAGCAGAAAGTCTCTCATTCCCTTATTTTTCTACATGGGCACTTGTATGCATATTTAAATGAGAATCAGTGATTTGAATAAGTTCAAATTATGTACCAATTTTCATCAAAATCGAAATATTTTTTTTTTTCATGATCCATTTTTGATTCTTGTCTAATTCAATTTTCAAAGAGTTATGACACGAGATATAGGTAAATTGTTTTGCATTCCACACTGGTAGTGACTCGCAAACCGATCAAAGAGCCACCTCTTTTTCATCCTTAAACTCCATGATTCATTATCAAACGTCATATATATATATATATATATATATATATATAGTAAAAAAGGGATCATTAATATCTTGTACCCTTGACAACGTAACAAGTTTTCCCACTAAGTACGCAAAACACATTCCTCCCTCATCACGGTCTCGGGCACCATCCACCGCTCTTGTAATTACTCCTCGGACTATGCTAATAAATATATGTATACATCGATTCCTCTTCTTCCACAGCTTTTGGCCCATGAATATTCAACGTTCAATGAGACAAAACTGGCCTCAGCGAAAGCTTCCAAAAGTTTATACCACTTGTTACGCCAAAACTTTATTCCTCTTATAATTGCAATTATATATATTTTAGCGTCTTGGAAGCAGCTTGAATTTACACATTTCACGTTTTACGAGGGATCAAAGTTAAAAACCAATGTTATATATGCGCTCATGGTGTGTCTATGTATATGAATATATATATGTATATACATACATCACCGAAAGAGGGCGCGAACGAGTCACGAATCGATTTCACGAGAACTGTTGAATCCCATGTGCATTCTTAAGGTGTAAAGAAGATCAGAACAGGATCAAAGGATTGAAGGATTCCGATCGGATGGATGGATAAGGTGTAGATGTACATACTACGTATATACTTTTCCTCACAAATCTACACACCCACACATATATACATATACATAGACTATATACAAATCCTCGAAAGAACTCGAGAAAAATCACATCTCCGAGCGCGAAAGAACGACATATATATATATATATATATATACGACCGACATAGGCATGACTGCTTCAAATGAGTTCTGCACACGAGTTTTGAAATACCAACCGCTATAAAAGCTACGCTCCTTATCTACACTGGAGTCTCGCGGGCATCTATTTAAATTTATTGAAGAGGGAAAGTCTGGAGCAGAAAAAAAACTAGTTTTTGCCCGGAGGGTCGTGGGCGAATACATCACAAATAAGAATCATCCTTACTGCTTTGATCTAACCTCGAAGATGTAGAGATATAGTGGGTATATATATGCACTACGGGGAAATATCAAAAGCTGCGAGAGCAGAGCTCTAAATATCTCAAGGGAAATAACCGCAGCCGGTACGGGAGAAACGTTAGAATTTACAATGCACACGCGTGTGATGTCATTTCACACAACATGCGACGGGGAAAATTGAGCTATGTAGACTTGCGAATTCTCGATCGGCATATATATAAGACGAGCTCTCGTAAATGAATAACATTGAGGGCGCTATAACGTCTAACGTAGCAGACCATCAATGTTTTTAGAAACGTCACAAGAGCAACAAAAAGTAATATCAGAATTAATAAATGTCTTGATGACAACAATTACTCTGTAACGTTAAAATAAAATTATTAGGATAGTGCGAGAAATTTTGTCGTTATTCAAGTGACGCACCCTGTAGAATTACTTATATATATATATATATATAGTAAAATAAGTTAGAGCTCATCGCGCATCCGCAAAATTTGCGGTTCACTAAACAACGCAATTCAATTAGTACGACGATTAATTAAGTAATGTGGGAACTTACCCCTCTCTCGTCTCTGTTCCGGTACACACTTTCTGAATGTCTCTTGAGACATGCCTAATGGAGAAAATCGAAGCTTCCGATACATTGAAAAGCGTTGCCTATATATGTATGTGTGTGTCGGTGTATTTTTTAATTGTGGAATTTACCGGAATTCACACACGAATGGAATTTTTTTTCTTTTCACTTGATTTGTTTGCACGATTATTAGTCAAAATTAATATTCACACATTCACAAAATTAATACACTTCATGCTACGTCCCATAAAAAAAAAGTGGCCGCCGTATACTCGAAAAAGTAACCCCAAAATATTGTAAAACGTTACGTTCTCGAAAAAGAAATATATGTCGAATATATTTAATATTTCTCATATGTAAAGTGCATTTATTTTTTCACGAGGGCTTATATATATATATAAGTTTAATTGAGGGATTTAAGCGCGACGGATTTAAAAAAATAGTTTTTTGGCAAATTAATTTATATATCGCGATGAGACACACTTCGTACTTTGTTCTGCCAAAAAAACAAAATGGCCGCCGTATGCTTATAAACCGTCATATAGAACGGAATGATTAATCGACATGTGAAGCGAGATGAGAGGACATTTTAGAACGTCTAAAGCGCAAAGGATGTCACGATGAGTTACGTCTTCGAGGGGGGTGGAAGAGGATCTTTAGAATTTGCGGTCGTAAAGTTTGAAGAGCCTGAAGAGGCAAATGACGATGCGAAAGGGGACGGGACGAGAAAATTAAGACCACATGACGTCACGGAGACACTCGCGGATTTGAATATTATTAACGCTCAATTTAACTCGTGCAGGCGTCACGCGATTCTACGAGGGCGCTGCTTTCCCTATATGGGGCATTCTATCTCAACTTGACCAGGATATGTCCTCTCGAATTTGTTTCATTATTTTTTACATCGGTCATCCCAATGAGGAGAATGTCTGTGAAATTTTAATAATCCCTGACCTTATGAAAATCAATAATCATATCGGAAAAAATCATCATATCAAATTAATCGTCTCAAAGTGCACTTTCAGTGTAATTTAAATGATATAACAGACCGAACATGCGGAAAGGTTAGGATCGAATGCTGGCCAAGTTGAGCTGAAATGTCCCATACAAATGAGATATGAAATCATTTTTTCCTGAATAAAATATTCCATAAATCAACTTGTGAATATTTTTCATTCAATCATTATCATTGCTATTGTAATAAAATTTATCAACATTACACAATGACTCTGCACTAAATTTTAGAAAAAATTCAGATTCAAATTTATGGGCTACAACTCTACTATAATTTTATCGTTTATATCACTTACGTCCGTTTTTTTTTGGCTTTTTTTTTTTAACAAATCGATAACATATCAAGTTGAAAAAATAATTATCTATTTGGAATAATCGCAATTCATGATTTCACGTTTTACACTGAATTAAAACACAATTTACATGATTTACATTACAAATTACGTGTTTACCACACTCTCTCTCTCTCTCTCTCTCGTGCTTCGCAATTTTTTTCGCCTTCAGTTTATGATAACGATAATGATTAAAATTGATCGTCGATACAGCCCAAGTGACAAAAAAAAATCATCAAAGGCTTGACTAGAAGGTACGATTGCCACAGTATTCGTTAAAAATACAAGGTTGACGAAATATTTTAATTTTTCTCTCGAAGCGTTTTTTTTTTGTAAACTGATCTAGCCTGAAGAAAAAAGAGACGATTGACCGTTCGATTTGATTTTTAATTTTCCACGATCAAACACAAATTAAATATTTCAGGCGTTTTGTTTTTTTTTTTTTTTTTCAAAAGTGCTGCCATCTCTGTGCGAATTAAGCATTACCCTTCGAACATATGCATATTTTCGCGCATTTTTTTTAAAACGTTTACAATAGCAAAAAAATTATCATGATAAATGTATCGATGGCCTAATGCGAGAAATGCGTATAAACGTAGTTCATGCACACTCGACACGCCCTTTCAACATTTTGTCATCGATACGTATTAAAAAAAAAAAAAAAGATTTCAAAATTCTTAGGATACGCATTTTTGATAAAACATATCGAATCATACTTTATTTCGTTTTCTTATGTATATATATATATATATATATATATATATATATATATATATGTATATATACACACATATATATATATATATATATATATGTGTGTATATTCAGCTGCTAATGACAACATAAAGACGTTTCCGTACACTTTTTTTTCACTTCTTCTTCGCTGGTCTTGCTTGTGAAACAAACAAAATGTGTATTACATCTTAAACATTTTTTGTGTGCGTTTTTGCTGTTATTTTTTTTCGTCTTTTTTTCTTCATCGCTCTCTCTCCCTCTCTCTCTCTCTCTCTCTTTCGCTTCTTTTGGTCCTCAAACCTCTTGATGGTCCTCACCCGTCTCATTGTCGATAAACTCAACATGGGTGAACGGAAAGTGTCCAACTTTACCGTGCAGCTCGCCCTCCCACTGTCCATTTATATTAGTCTTTGTCACCTTTATCATATCGCCAACTTCGAGCTTGAGAGCCGTTTTGTCATATGCATTTGGTACTCTGGCCTGTTTGACCTTGGCAAATGCTGGCAAAGTTCGTTGGATGTTTGAACGACGAGTCGTCGCTATCGGTGCTTGTTCTTGTCCCCCCAATTGGGACGAGGCTTGCGAGGAATTTGAATTTGATGTTGAACCCAAATTTCCAATCCCACTGGAGCCCCCAATACTTTCTTGTCGCGTACTGTTTTCCGTACCGGTTTGACCATCCTCCTCGTACTTTTGTACATAAGGAACGGGCACAAGGCCCATTTGCCCAACGCTGTTTTTTGCCGTCCACCATTGCTCCTCGTCCCTCGTCATCACCGTCAATATCTCACCTAAATGACAAATATTTATCTCATCAAAATGTGATAATTTTTTTTTACCGAATCTCGTAGAGATCGTGTGAAATACCAACCTATGGTAAGGCAAAACTGTAATTAATTCTTTTTCTTAGCTATTTTTTTTTTTTTAATTACAGGGGCTCGATCAAAGTTCATTACTTATCCCACGAGATCTCAATTTGCTAAAATTGGAATCCCATTACTGGGAAATATGATTTGAGAATTTTATCAAGGAGGTATGATTATCAAAACTTCAATGAAAAACAAAAGCAGATATTTTTTTTAATCCTCCACAGCAAAATTTAAACAATTTGGAGTATGAAAGTTGCAAAATTAATAAATATACTCATTATCAGTGAAATGAAAAAAATTCTACATAAAAAAGTCAAACCTCCTTAAGATTATGTGCTACTACTCAGTCGGCAAAACAGATTTTGCGTAAGTCATTGTGAATGCGAGAAAGCTGCTTTTACTCGGGTACCAAAATTCTCCTAAACGGTTGATCTTTCGGACAAACGAAGAGAACCGCGAACTGCAGAATTATTATACGCAGTTCGTAGTTCTCTTAGTTTGTCCGAAAGATCAACCGTTTAGGAGAATTTTGGTATGTAGTTTTTGTTACCGACAGAGGAGTAGCACATCGCCTTAAGGTGACGACAAAAATCCTGCTGTTTAAATAAAAAATTATTCAAATTTTAGAAAACAATGTAAATACGATCAGTGCAACATTTTTAAACAAAATAATGTACGATAAGTCTTTTTCCCAAAAAAAATAATTACAGTCTTTCTTACCGACCGTCGGTAGCTCACATAACCTCAAATCTCGAAGAATCGAAGCGAGTTTTTTTTTTACCTTTTCTGAATGGCAGATCATCAGGATCGTTTCCCTCAAAATCATATTTTGCTATGACCTTGTGAATTTTTTTAGGTGCCGGCCTAATAAGCGGTGTCGTATCGAGGTAATGAAGTTTGTAGAAAGCAAGCAAACTCGGTATATCAGGAAACATTTGATCACCAATTCTATAACGTATTTGATCACCCTGTTGAATTTTATTAATTATATAATGGCTGACTTTGCTGTCCTCGCGTACACAGAGTACAAAATCTCCGTGTATCGATGTACTGTCGCGTACGAGAAAAACTCCACCCTCTTTCTCGCCCATTAGCAAATCAGACGCGTCCTGTCTCGACATAGCACCAAAGTACCAGCTGCGAAAAAAAGGATTTTTTTTTTGTTTTAATTTCATTAACACGCCTCAATTGGAAATTTGAGCCGGCAAAAAAAATAATTGCACTCTTCAATTATCACCTGTTTTTGTCATACTGATCGAATGTAGCAGCCATTGTGATTAGTTTTTTTTTTGTTTTTTTTGACGGAGAGGAATCGGTTTTTTTCCAACAATAAAACCGTCCCTCGATTGTCCAATCTTTACTAACTCATCACAGTGTCGTATTGACGCTCTTGTGACGATTTATCACAAGCATATCAAAGATATCACCGGCTAATTTTATCGAAAAGTTCAAAAATCTTCGATAAACCAATTTGAAAAAGATAAAGTAAAAATCACTGTGAATGTCGCGTGCGATGCGTTGACAGAATTGTCAAACAAACAAAAACAAAAACAAAAAAACTTTGCTCACGGCACTTTGCAATGTGTGAAAAAAGTCACACGTTTTTATCGAATTGGAACACGATGAATTTGGCTTTAAACATTTTTCTTTTCACTCTCTGTCACTGAATTACAAATTTTTAAGCGAATTTCCTTGGCACGGACTATCCTTTTCGATTGTTCACCATGATCTGTTTTTGCAACTAGCGCGTTAAATTTTATTGTTTTTTTTCCACAATGCAACCTGTCGCGATACAATTGCCAACAAATTTACTACGGAATGCGCGGCGCTCTCTCGCTAATATGGTCGCGAGAGTCTGGCAATTTTTACGTGAGTTAGAGAGAGATGGAACAAAAACGCGCACACATACAATCTCACGTATTACGCGGATTTATAGACTGAAACGAACGTCGAGAGGTGGTGGATTGTAAAATAATGGTTCGGGGGGAGAGGAGGAAATTGAGTGGGAGCAGAGAGCGAGAAAGGATTATTATTATTATTATTTTTTTTTTATCGAAACGTCGACAGAGAGGATGCTGGAGAGACTGGAAGGCTCAGCGCGCGCGTCTCCAGCCCCAGTGCGACGATCAGCGCCACTAGCGGCGATCAGGGATATCAACTCCATACATACTCACTTTTTTTTAATACATACGAGGATTAATTTTTTCGCGTAATTTGCAAATATCATTGATTTTGGGCTCCCCATACAATCTCAAGAAATAATTTTTGATATTTTCAACTCGTATCACAAATTTTTGCATTTTCGATTTAAGTGATTTGTACCTGAAATTTGCATGAATAAAAGTTGAGTTTATTACACACGCAAACACAACACTCCCCATATTGTTTTATTTTCTTTTCTTCAACACCATTTATTGCACGCAATATATATATATATATATATATATATATATATATATATATATATATATATATATACACATCATGTATATACGTAAATTGATAATTTTATAAAATTGCCCATACATTATAATAGTACTATTTCTGCTCTAATATACATATATTTTTTTATTATACATATAATAGTCAATGAGTTTTTGTTATATTATAATTCACATGACACTGATTATGTAGCCAGCCAATATGTTTTTTTTTTCCTTATCTTCACAATACTGCATTTTTCTCGCAAACGCAAATTTCGCGTTTGCACGTTTTTTTTTTTCACTCGGGAAAATCATCACACAGGTATTTTTTTATCAAGCCATCCAGTGATTTGCATTAATTTTCCTAATTAAAAAAAAATACGTGCAAATCGAGCTTACGACGGTCTATAGGAATACTCTTACGACTATATATATATATTTTTTTCTTTAAATGTTCACATACTATACATATATATTAATTACAAAATTATTTTTATGAATTTTTTATTATCAAAGCACTCGAACGAAAAAATGAGGAAACGTCAGTCATTGTTCTGTATCGTTTTTTTTTCAGCGCAAAAATTAAAATTGGCGTGATTAGCATACGCAATATGTGCAATGGTCAGTGTCGTTTTCATTCCAAAGCTAAAATGAATTATTATTTTTCTGTTTTTTTACAACTTTTTGATTACGCAAAATAAACAAGTGTGAAATAAAATTCTCTGCACGGACGTGCTCATGATTTTTTTTTTTTATACATTGCGTTTTGCAGGACATTGACAAAAATAATTACAATGCGGAGGCAAAGCTTGATATAGATAGATTATATTTTCTGTTTCATTCGTTTAATTTTCGAATAAAAATTGGGAGGGGGCGCGAGGCAGCTCAATAAATATGATATCTTGTTTTCTGAGATTTTTTCCGACCTCTCGCCGATTATCCCGGATAATTAGATGATAAAAAGCTTAATTTACAGACGTAATTGTGTACAACTCGACCGAGAGAAAAGCAATTTTTTTTTTTTTTCGTATCAATGCGAGTAATTTTTTTTTTCTTCAATTCGTACATAACATTTTACTCGATCCACCTCGAAAAATGTATAGACTAAGGCCTCTTTGATTTTTATTTTTTTTTCGTTTTTTTTTCATTCTTTTGAGTAACAGTACCAATAACAATAGAGGGCAAGTGATTTTTTACTTTTTTTTCCTGCCTTGCCTCGTATCGAAGAAGTTTCGTTATTATTTTTTTTTTTTTTGCCAATATAAAATTCGTCATTTCGACGAAAATTGGTCAATTAGGAAATTTGAAGCTGCTCGTTTAAGCTACGCGAGCAATTTCACCGTTCAATTTTTTCACCATGAAACAGCGAATACCCTGCTAATCGTGTTGAATTCTCTTTTTTTTTTCCTTCCTCTTCTCCTTTTTTTCGTCATAAATTTTTTTTAATTATTTTGTTGCGTGATTCACGTTGGCTTTGCGAGACAAGAGGACAGCGTGCATTGGTCAAACACCGTTTGATGCTGGTGAATTTTCAATCGGTGGTCTCAAAAGATCGTGATACTGCATCAGGGCCTCGCGAAGTGAACGCGAAACTTGTGTCGACGCTGTTGCTATCGTGCACTCGACCAGACAAGGATAGAGACCTATCAGTTGTTCCCAAACTGAACGTTCGACTGTTGTAAAACGCGTCAGCCAATGAATTAACAAAAATTATAATTTTTGAATCAATTTTTTTAATTGATTATTTAAATTTTCGATAAAAGAAAAGTTTAAAAAATTTTTAACAATTAAACATTTTTTGATTATTATTTAAAATTTAATTTGAAAATTTGAGTCTTTCTTACCCTTGTTAGGTGGTGCCTTTTTCAATGATACGACCAATGTCGCAACAGCCTTGAGAACAAACGATATTTCCGACAGTCTGAATCTAGAAAGCAGTATAACAACGAGAATTCAGAAAAAATGACCAATTGCAGACACTTTGTTTTAACATATTTTAATTAAGTCTTTTTAATAAGAAACTAAACCACCTTGGCAATGGACATTTTCCACTTCTTCTCTCGTCCTCGATGTAACGCCATAAAACTTCCTGAAATCTGTGAAGAAGTGCGGTTACCGCGAGTCTTCCGGCAACTCCACCCTCGTCGGCCTCGCTCGCCACGTCATTAACAATGTCCGAGGGTTTGCTCAAACCGTCGAGGAGAGAAAATTGTAAGAGCGTCTCGAAGCAAGTCTTTGCAAATTCTTCGCGCAATTTAGTCTCGCCATTTTTTTCTGAAAAATATATTGAATTAAATAAATTTTAAATGGAATAAAACAGATTTTAACGAAATGAAATACAATTTTTATACATTTCATGTAAATTGAAATTAATTTTTATTCCATTCAAATATTCTCATTGGCTATAAAAGTTCATTTTTATCTTTTTCTTAAATCATAACTTTACCTATATTTGTCGTCGTGGCTGAATGTATCGAACCCTTATTCAATAGCATAACTACTCGGAGTATAAATTGGTGAGGTATGCGCTGAGAGTGTGGCAAAACTTCATTGCGCAAAAGTTCCATAACTTGACAATCGACCGCCTCGTCAGCTTGAATCTCTTCGAGGCCACGATCGATCTTTATCGGACTTAAAAATAGATAAATAAAAAATTTAAAAAAATTGATCCGTGATAAAATTATATAAATTACTGCATGTCCAATATAAATATATTCTTTACCTTTTTGGGAATAAAAAGTCATCCATCGTATCGGCCAATACGGGCCACATATTTTGAAATTTATCCGGATAATTTCTCGCAAGAGGAAGACCCGTATGAAGTACAGCGAGTAAACTTGTAACTGCGAGTTTCCACGTTGTTGCCGATGGACATGCATATTTCATTGACAAAGGAACTCTCAATGCCTCGATAACGTGTCGCAAAATTTCACCCTCAATCACAACAGGCTCTGATGCCGTTTTTTGATAAAGATTCACGACCATCGTCAGAGCTTTTTCACCGAATGGGACATAATTCATCGTTACCCAATCCGCCTGGAAAAAGAAAGAAAAAAAAAGTTTGTTGAAAAATTTTATATTAAAGAAAAAAAAAAAAAAAGAAAAATTAAAATGTCACTTACAGATATACCACGGACTTGCGATATGTGCTTCGTTTGGAGTTTTCCATAAGTCGGAGCTTGACAAGCGAGTTTTGAAAAGTTAAGCAATTGAAGAAATATCAAGCCTATCATCGTTCGAAGATTGTCCGAGCCGTTTAGAGCTTCCTGAAAAGAAGAAAAACAAAAATCATCGATGAAATATTGAAATTTTAAATAAATTGATAATAAATAATAATTGTTGAAAATATAACGAGATTAATCGAGATAAATCAATAAATTCGTACAAACATCGAAATTCTTTCTTTTTTTTTTTTTTGTCGCATTTCTGACCTTTTGCAAAAGTTCCATAGAGTGTAAAACGCCATCTTGCAACTGTGTGAGAACGACATCGGGCACGGTTGGCAAAATATACGGTGTCGAGTCACCATGAACTGGCACTTCAACAACGTTTTTCAATACGGTGCATAATTTTTGTAGATCCCCACCGGTAAATTTGTTTCTTATATGATGAAAAACAGCAGGAAAAATATGAACGAGAGCAGTTAAAAAAGCCTGCGATGGCACGTAAGGTTCTGTCTCATCCTCCTGCGGTGGAATCGAACTTTCCATTCCAATATTGAGCCAAACACGCCACGCAATGATCCAAAGAGCTTCAGGATCACCAACGGCAACTTCCTCAGTACTGTCGCCATTTTTTTGAAGATACAAAATTTCTTGAAATGATTTTAGGGCCGCCAACGATACTTCGTTATTTTTACTCAGAGCAGAGTGTTCGATAAATTCAAGCAATAACGACCACGCTCTTGGAAAATCGCCCAACATTTGTAAAAGTTGTCTCTTCGTATTGAACACTCTCGCAACTCCGCTGAGTGTTAAAACTTGCGTTTCAGCCCATTGTTTTTGTGCGGTATTTCTACTATGATGAATCAATATATTGCCGCTTGTGTCAACTTTTTCATTGCTCGCCGAACTCGAGAGATTTCGTACTTTGTCAAGGAGGGGAAATAAAACTTGCCAGAGTACAGCTTGCCACGTTGGTTGATGCAAAAGTCCACCGTGAGCGGAAATTGTCGAGAATAAAGTTTGACTCGCTGATTTTCTGACTGCCGGACGTGAATCGACACAAAGATCTCCGAGTCTCGCGTAAAGGCACATCCAAAGTTTGTCAAATGCTGGCATGTTTGTCGTACCCGGAAAATCTGGAAAGACTGAGCCAGTATCGCCCCGCAGGCTAAGACACAATTTTTCCTGATTCTGATAAAAATAATCGCTAATATTCCACATCAAACCGACCGCGGTCAATGAAATATTGAGCTCTTGGGTTTGTGAACCAAATTTAGCTGCTGTATCGACGCAGAGTGGCAAGCAACGCCAGGTCATAACTGGCAAAAAATCCGTCACGACCAACTGCAGACATTGAAATGCTATACGGACGAGAGATTCGCCATGATGATCGGAAACTGCGCCGATTATCCCAAGAACGAGTGGCCAACCGTGAAAAAGTGTCTCGCCACCACCATGAAGAACCTGAAGTACACATTCCAATTGTCGTTGACGCACATCGGCGTGTCGAACCGACGACAATTCCGAGAGTGGACCAAGCAACAGAGTCTGCAATTTCTGGGAAAAAAAATAAAAATTAGCCGTTTTTATCTTCATGTGGAAATATAATTTATTTTTTTTTCGTCATTTTTCTACGATTTAAAATGTATTTACTTGATTATCGCGAAGTGGCTGAGGATATTTGTGCTGTAATGCAGCTTTTACCAAATACGTGATCGCCTCGACTCCCCATTCACGCATTCTTATGTGCGGATGTTGGCAAACCTCGAGCAAATGATTCGTCAGAGGTCTCCAGAGTACCTCGACACGGGGTAAATTTACCAGACCAGTCTCGAGAAGTTTCGCGACAGCGAAGAGCGATGGTTCCTAAAATAAATTCCTTTCATTCAAAATTCTTTCGATCATAAAAAAAAAAAAATCGTACGATTTTTTATCCAATGATTTGTACATTAATTTTCAATCGTTGATTAAAATTTGACCCACAGATTAATTCGTGATATTAAGAAATAAAATAAAATTATTTTACGAATAAATGGTAAATTAAATGGTCGTTTGGAATAATTATTGGAGATTCTTACTCTGTTGGAATAAGCCAATTCCATGGCTTCTTGGCTCAATTTGCAAAGAGCGTCTATCAGATGATGAAGTGCAACGTCATCGAGATACTGACTGCTCTCGAAGAGTCTGCTCAGCATTGCGCTGAGAACGGGCAAATCTGCCATTACGGCGGTCGTGAGAACGGCATTTGAGTCTGTCGCCGTTCTGCCAGCTTTTAACGAACCTCCGGTCGAGGGTTTGAGGCCGAGGATCCATACCAAGTGCTGGAGAGTCGTGAGAACGAGATGCCAAGCGCTGCCGAGTATACTGCCGTGGCAATGAGCGAGTAAAAGCAAAGCACGCATGCATTGAAGATTTTTTGCAGTCAACATAACCGGACCCTGTTGAGCACCTGAAATCAATATATTTTTGTAACATTTAACATTTTGTTTTTTTTTTGTTTAACTGAATTTTCTTAATATTAAATAAAATAATATTCATTTCTCATGTGATATTTATTATTTGTAAAATAAATAAATATTAAAAATACATAAAATTAAATCTAAAATTCATTTTTACATTTTTAATATAAAATTGTCCATAAAAATTCTCACCAATGGGCAACGAAGCAGTGGGAAGTGGAGTCCCAACTGCGACAACTTGTTGACGATAATCCGGCTCACCGGCACTCGATGGATTAAATTGTGATAATTCTTGCGATCTTCCTGAGGGAATTCCCTGAGGGGCATTATTTAACACTGTCAGAGCATAATGAGGTGGTAAAGATGCTTTGCATATAGCGGTGATGAAAGCGTCTCGAGGGGTTTGGAGATCGAGCAAACCGCAAAGTGAGGCGAATGTTTGAATGGCTTTGAGAACGTTCTCGGTCGCAGACTCGTCTGTACTAAAATCAAATATCATGCAATGAATTATTGAATAAGTTAATTAATTAATTAATTAATAATTTGTTCTAATGATAAATTCTTGTCTGAAATATTTAAAAAAACGTAAAATATTACCTCGCGTCAACCAATGGACTCAAAGCAGCCAACAAACCACACCAGCTAGAATTTATCAACTGTGTGTGAAGCCGTTTTTCCGTTTCTGATGGATTGTACTGACTCTCCGTTCCCTGCTCTTTTGGGCCGATCACTGCGAGTGCTATCGAGCCTATTATATCCAATAAACAGGCGTAAGCTATACTTATGCCATAACCATCGGGTATTTGTGGTGGTTCAATTTTATCCAACATTTCCAAACTGAAAAAAAATAATAATAATAATTCAACAAAATATTAAATATTATTCATAATATTTTATAGTAATATAAGCAACTTAATATGTAAAAAAAGAAAAAAAAATCAATTATATTTCATTGATTTGCTCGTACTACGTGGGTTTTGCTTGACCACTTGAGAATGTCTGAACGACCGGCAACCAAACACCTCGGGAATAAAAACCCGGCTGTGGTGAAACTCCTGGACCGACTGGCATACCAGCTAATAATGCCGGAGCTCCCCCCTGAGCTGTCGAAACGCCTGTACCTTGAGAAACAACAAAAAAACATTCAATCACCAAAAAAAAATACAAAAAAATCTTTCAACAGCATTTTCTCAAGTTTTAAGAAGAAATTATATCTCACCTGAACCAGGTTGACCGATAATTTGTGGATTTATGAAAAGACTGTGCACATAAGCCCCCAAACTATTGACAATGTCTTGAAAAATATTTGTCGTATGTTGCTTGAGATCGTAACACTCGCAAAAGCTCGTCAACAAATCCGTGTGTACTGTCATTTTGTGCAATACCTCGAGCGCAAGTGCACGTTGCCACGGTGGTTTGTCAGGATCGAGAAATTTCACAATGAGCGATAGAAATATTTCACATTCTGTGACCTGTAAGAAAAATAAACTTTATTCTGTTTCTTTTTCTTTTTTTTTTTTTTTTCAACTCACCAGGAGCGAATGATACTTTTGTACGAGTATTGAAACGACTCTCAAAAGACGCATACTGATAGGAAAGTATGGCTTATCAAGCGGCGTTGCGGGCTGCATCGAAGCTGGCACGGAATTACGATATTTTATGTTTGGAGAAAATAATTTTATCACCAACGCGCAAACTCGTTCTTTCAGCAAGAAGCTAAATTCTGGATGCTGCAATATTTGAAAAATTAAATAAATAAATATAATTGTGTTTTAATTTCGTTCAATTTGATTTTTTTTTTTGTATAATTTCGTGGATTGGAGGCATTTGGGCATACTTTGAAAAAAACTGATGAAAAATTCGTGAGAACAGATTCCAAGAGCTCCAAGCCAAATGTTCGTGTCATTTCCGTGATTCCGATAAGCCAATACGGTTGATCAGCATTTACCAGCTGTACCAAATCCTGATAATCAGAAAATTTGAATAATAATTTTTACATTTACCGTTAACATTTATTAATATAATTGATAAATTAATTAAACAATTATTGATATATTAACGATTGACGAATGAAGATAATCGAAGACCTACTTGAAACATTAAAAATGCATCTGCTGCGCAAGGAGCAAGTCCCTTTGGTGGCTGATTCGTGCAAATTTTCAATTCCTCCAAAATACTCTTATCCAACTCTCTTGGAATTGTATTTTCCTCATCCTCGGCCACAACACGCTCAAAAACCAATGACACCAATTGTCGCACTGTCGCCCCGGCTGTGTTTATCGTCGTTGAGTCTTTTGTGAAATGAAGTCGAAAGCAGAGAACGAGATTCTGGGATGAAAAATAATTCATACAGATACGAAATAACTGATGAAAATTTTGTATAATTTTTATGATCATTTGGCCATTTCTTACCCTAGCGAGTGTCTCGCCATGAACGATCGTGTTGCTCGTCAGCAAGAGTGTCACTGTTTGCAACACTTTGACCTCCTCCATGCCCAATTCCATGAGCATCCAAAGAGCATCCGTTATATAACGTGCACCTTTTTGATCTACTGCTTGTTGAGTTATAAGTCTTTGCATCATTCCGAGGCAAAACTACGAAAATATTATAATTTCAGTGATTATTTATTATTATTATAATTAATTATATTTGGATCAATTTGAGAAAAGATTTAGTTACCTTAACAATTTTCACATCTTTGCTCTCGCAGCCTTGAACCAGAGGGTAGAGAATCTGATTCACTATGTAGTAAACCGACGTTCCTGGATTGTTGGACGCAGTTCTCAGCTTCGAGATTCCTTCTTCGCATGACTGTAATGCGACAAGTGTGAGGCAGAAAAAAAAATTGCTTACGTATCGCGTGTTTTTCATATGATTCATGAGGATTAATAGATTATCGAATTTTATTTATTTTTTTATCAATGTTATGATTGATACAAAGCTGATTGAAATAGATTTTTTTATATTTTTTCAAGCTTTTTTTACACAACCAAATCGTTGTGTTAATCAATTTAACACGAAATCTTGATTTATTAATTTTTTATTATTTCATCCACAGCTAAAATCTCGATGTATACATTTTAGCGCGAATGCTTCAAAATGAAAATCATAAATTTTACATTTTGGAGTAAATACTCGAAAATGAAAATATTGTTTATTAATTTAACACAAAATCTGCGTTTATTAATTTAACCCAAAATCTTGATTTATTAATTTTTGATTATTTGCTCCACTGAAAATCCCATGAAAATCATAAATTTTACATTTTGGAAGAAATACTCCAAAATCAAAATCTTGATTTGAACATTTTGGAATATATGCTGCAAAATGAGTAATTTGAAAATTTTATTCGTAAATATTCCAAAAACAAATCTTTGATTTATATTTGTACTCGCACTTACCTTATTCTTTTATTAACTACGAATTAAACTTATATATACAAAATGATGAAATCCCGAAGTACAATAATTATAATAATGTCGTAAAAAAAAAAAAAAAAAAAAAAACAAAGTGTACATTTTATCTTTAAAATTTCAGTCAAATATAACTAACCTCCTTAATTTGGGGATACTTTTTCTTCGTTTCGACACTCAATGTCTTGAGATCAGCAAGCAAAGATTCCAAAAATTTCGTGTTGTTTTCCGGGCTGTACCCGATAGCTGTGCTTGACATATTTTCTCGTATTATTTTCCTTATCAATTACACTTTGCCGCACTGACACTTTTCATTACGACGAAAATTTACACCATCAACAACAATTCACACGATCAATTGTCACGAATAATCGATGTAAACATTTAATACGCGACAATCACTCTATTTAACGATCGGTCAATAATAAATATTTATCACCGTGTTCATCTGTTTCGATGTTTTTATATCGGTCAATTGTTTATATCGATTACAAAACACTCTCGCGGCACGGTTTTTGACGAGGTGAGTTGGCAGGAAGAAGGGTTATTTCTTTTATTATCGTTGTACGAATTATCAGTACAAAGCAGAGAAAAAAGATGTAAAATAGACACGGTCAAAGCTCCTCATTCCACGCTTATAGAACATTTGTGACACTTGCATGCGTGCGCAATATCCTAGTAGTAATTGCTAGTAACTACAGTGTCGTGTCAGACCAATTGTCGTACCGGTACGAAAGCAACCAACTGATTCTACTGAAATTTTAAGTTTTCATTGTGATGAAAAGATGTCGCTATAAATCCACATAAAATCACTATAAAACATATTTTTCAGCTGGCTGGAAAGTCAAAAAACCGGTTTTGGCTTCTCCGCACCATATACGAGCAGTTTTCCTTTTTTGTATTTTATTCTCACGTCGGTAAAACTCAGTGGGCATCTTCTTGTTGTCTATATGAAAATTCAGGCTGGTAAAACAGCCGCTGAATCTGCAGAGCCGCTGAATCTATAATGCACGGTCTTACATATATGGCAGCAGAATTATCTGTAGAGCTTTTGAGAAACGTATAGCAGGCATTTATCACGACATTAAATTTTAATTTAGCACCAAGCACGTCTTCTTCTCTTAAATTCATGTTGTCAGATTATCTATTTTCCTCTATGTAATTCCGTCCAATGTTTTTACCTACCGGACCTAAAGTACCACTAGCGCCGCTCTGGTGGAGACTTTTTGAGTTATAGACGAAAAAACCTAGTGGGACAGATTGGTGTCTACAGGGCTGGGATAAAACAGCATACAGATATTATCCCCCCCGCTTATCGCACCCCTCATAGTTCTCGTATAGCTGGCACTCTTTATTATTATGATTTCGGTGAGCTTAATTTCATGAGATCGTGCGTACGTGCGTCTGTGTTGGTGTATTTACATTTTGAAAATATGTACGACAGCCAACTTTAGCCGAGCGTGATAAACAATAAGCAGTAAATGGCCACGAATGACACAGGTGCGAGATTATAACAAAGAAACAAATATTAATATTTGGTAAATGAGAGAAATATCTTGTCGACGTCGCAAAATGTCAGTTGACTCAATTCAGTACTCTGATAAATACAACGACGATAAATTCGAGTACAGGTTAGTACGAAATTTGAACGCAACATGTACACGTTTCCTGTCTTCTGTCGCTATTTGTGTGATATAATTTTTGTTTGTTTCGTGCGGAAAAGGCACGTTATATTGTCGATCGAGCTTGCCAAACTCGTTCCAAAATCTCACCTCATGACTGAGACTGAATGGCGCAATCTTGGTGTTCAACAGAGTCCCAATTGGGTCCACTACATGATGCACGGACCAGGTATTTTCCATGTTTGATCGCCATTTTTAAATAACGAAATAAATAATATATAAACCGTGACAATCTTATTTATCCGAAAATTGCATGATCTCTCGTGAAAAGGTTTGCCACTCTTGTCCATGTTGAATTATTATAGCAATATCTCTCTCAAGAGTACATTGTAATCACTTTTACAATCGATCGCGACGATCCTGGTGGTGAGAGCCAGTAGCTTCACACAGGACTTATAAACAACAATTTTTTGTACTAAATTTTTCGTTGATTGAATATTTTTTTCAACCTCAAATGGTTAAATTAGTTAGGCCTCATTTATTTTGGCAAGTTCTGGTACTAATGATGCCATAGAATTTTCCTGCAACGCGCTAAAAAAAAAGCCAATCTTGCAGATGCTTATGTGATTCTCGTCGCCAGGATCGTGGTGGTTAATCGTAAAATTTTCTTCCTTGCCCAAAATGTTAAATTATTTCCTTTGAAAACTCCTTAAAATAAAATTGCAGCACTTTTACTCAGCTAATACGTGTTAAAAAAAACTTGATACGTGTAAAAACGTTTTTTTAAAATTACTTTTCCTCAATTTGCAGAGCCCCATGTATTATTGTTTCGCAGACCGCGAAGCGGTATCGTACTGCCGGTTGTGAGAAACAACACGGTCATACTGGAGGGTCAGAGGTGCAACTGAGAAAAAAAGAACCCTCGAATTATCAGGTGTTGCAAAAAAAGGTGACCTCATAAATAGGGCTGACAAAAATTTGCTCAGCATTGAGTAAAACCAAAGCTTTAAAGAGTTCGATAATATTCTCTAGATGTTCTCTGTTGATAAAAAAAACAAACAGCCGATTATTCCGAATCACATATCGACGGTAAAACATATAATTCATTCGACAAAAATGATTGTACGTTAATTATCATAATAATTGTTAAACATACTAGAATACTTCATGTCGAATATATATATATATATATTTTTTTTACAAAGGCTTATTAATAAAAGCCATTTTTGTTTCTCTGGCTTATTTGCCCCCCCCCCCCCCCCCCCCCAGAATCATATCTGTTACGAAAAAAGCCCGCACCGTCACGTATCGCGCGAATATTTTTTTTTATTTTATACAATTATTCCTCTATGATATTCTAATCCGTCCTTCGAATAAAATATTTATGCCGTTATTATAGTTTTTTTTTCTTTTTGGAATAATTAACAAAAATCTCGGCTTTATATAAAATAGTTGCAAATTCATTTTTTATCGTGCCAGCTGAGTTATCAAGGCCGCGCACATCTCGAAAAATTCCATCGTATGATGACCTGTCGCTTGAGGTGGCACGACGGACGAATCTGGAAAAAAAAATTGATGAAAAAAATAATTTTTCGTACATCAGAGGGAATAAAAAAACGTGAATAATCTCACCCCTCAGGATATCTTCCGTGTCGTCGGTTGCCAAAGATTTGAAATCCAACAGATAACTTTTATAATCTACTTGATAAAGCTGAAGAGACATTTTACTATATTTGTTTGTTAATTTATTATTTTGACGTACTCTCACGCTATAAGCGTTAATAATTCTCCATTCCTGAAACAGTAATCCATGAATTTGAGAAAATTATTCGTTTCACGCTCGGATATATTTAAGTTACACTAGAAAAAACAAAAACTTACAAAATCGAGAGCTTTCATTGCACGATAAACTTCATTCATAATATCATTTGGTTTTGATTGCGATCTGATTCCCAAATGCCATTTTGCTCGTTTTACGGGAGTTCCTCGATTTCCTTGAGGCACTGCCGGTGCTTGTCCGCTTTGACGTTCTCGCAAAGCTAAAAATTCACAATATTAAAATATTATATTCGTTGAATTTTTTTTTTTTTATATATATGGAATTTTTTTTTTTTATCCACTTTTTTGCGACTCACGAGCAATTCTTTCGGGATGAGGTCTCAAGGGACTATTGGTACTCTCGCTAGGAGTAAAAGCGACCGGTGGTGGACTAGATGCGACATAAAAATCTTTGAGTTCGGCCTTGGCGGCTTCATCGGCGATTCTTTTGTTATCAATTATCAAATGATAGGCTATCGCGAGTTGATCATGAGGATCGCAGCTCAATAATGCCGAGTGTACTTCTGCCTCTTTTACGTTGAATTTTTCACAAACTTCGTTGACTGCCTCGGTATCGATAACTGATGAATCTTGCTCAACCGGCGATGGAAACAAATATCTCGGCAAGTCTTTTTGAAACCACTCGTGCTTTCTGTAATTTATGCAAATGTAAAAACGAAAAAACAAATATATATATATCTAGTCATTCTTCACGATTTTTGTGACAAAATAAACAATAAACTTTCTTACTTGATATCTTCGATCGTCGCTCGTTTCATCGGATCAACTTGCAGCATGTGACAAAGGAGACTGACAACTGTCTTGTTGAGATATTCCGGAATTGGAAATATACCAGCTGAAATATAAAATTAATTCTTATTGCGAAAATTTCGTTAAAATTGGATATATCACAGAAACTTTTGTTAAATTTTTTTTTTTGTAATACTTTAAAGTCTCAAAAATAATTTTCAACCAATACAAACCCAACGAATACTCACATTTAATTTTTCGAAATAGTGTCGGCACGTGTTCATCATCGAACGGCAATGTGCCACAAAGAAGAGCATAAAGTATAACTCCGCAAGACCATATATCGACCTCGGGACCGGCGTATAATTTTCCAGAAATTACCTCGGGAGCCGCATAATTTGGTGAACCGCAAGAAGTACGCAAAAATTCACCATCCATCATCATGTTTGAGAGACCTCAATTTTAAAGTAAAAAATAAGGAATTTGAAAAACATTTTAATAGTTAAATGATGATAGGAGGTCATACCAAAGTCTGCGATTTTAACATGAAGATTGTGATCCAGAAGAAGATTTTCAGGTTTTAGATCGCGATGTACGATCATGTGACGATGACAATAATCAACACCAGAGATTATTTGTTGGAAAAATCTTCTTGCCTCATATTCCTTCAATTTTCCATGTTTTACGATATAATCGAAAAGCTCACCACCCGAAACATATTCCATAATCATGAATATGTCGGTGGGTGTGCTTATCACTTGATATCTGCATTTAAAAAAATTAATCAAATCATTTTAAAAATTCGAGTGAAGCCTCTTTGAAGTTTTTTTCCCCCAAGATTGGTGATTAAAACATCGGAAATGAAAGGATCAGCTTGAAATTTATAATGCACAAAGTATTAATAATATGAGAATTTACTGCCAAAAGTATAAACAATTGTTACCGATCGAATTTTCAAGAACCATCAAAGTTAAACAGTCGATTATGGATGATGGAAACTTCCGGTATCAAAAACCCTCAAAACATATATGTATATAAACAACAAAGCTTCTTCATTCAAACTCCCGCCCAAGAAATTTAATATTCTTAAGAGATAAAGTTCAAGATTTTCGGTTAGCGAGCATTTTTTTATGGAAATTTAAATAAAAGAAAAACTTTTGGCACGCGTCTCATTTCCGGTTGCGGCGAGACACTCTTTCTCTCTCTATTGCGCATTGCGCGCCATCTGCACCTCAAGCACCGCAGCGCCCATCCCTTCTCCACGATTATTGTCAACAACTTTAACAAATAGCTCTTATTTTACGATAATTCTACATTCTCTCCATTTTCTTACAATTTAATTATGTGCGGATGACGAAAGAGCTTGAGATTTTGAATCTCTCTTCGTATTTTTCCCACGACATCGAGACTCTTGATTTTCTGACGATTTAGAATTTTCACTGCCACTTTGTGTTTAGTGACAACATGCTCGCCGACTGCAATCGAAGACACGAAATTAAATGGTCCATTAATGGTAATTCTTATTATCATTATGATTATTAGCAGCAGTCGCAAAAAGTAAAATCGTTGAAAAATGAGTTATTAAAAATCCACCGTACTTACTCTTGACTTTCCCGAATGTTCCTACACCGAGTGTTTGGCCCAGCGTGTAATGTCCAATCTTTACAATCGGCTGAGCTTGATTAGCTCCGATTTTATCACTCATTTTGTCAATTACTCGAGAACGAAACTTTTTTCGCAAACTCAACTCTTTTGGTACAGCGAAAAAACAATCGAATGACTATCACAACGAGGCAGTTTTATTTTTTGTTTACACAGGAAGTTCGAATAAGAGGGAGCAAATGAGAAAAAAAAATACTGTCACAATTTTATTCTTCTTTTGTCGTCACGAAACGCGAGGAAAATTCATTTCCATGCGTGAAGGTCGTTCACGTAACGAGACATTTACGTGATACGAAATGAAATTTTCGAATTTTTGTTTTCTTCCTCTTTTTCGTATATATATATCGTCTCTCATAGAATAAAAAATGTCACTCAATTATAATCGTTAAACGGCACTGTCATAGCGCTTGAAATCCATTATTTCATCGCGATAAAAACGATGACAAAGTTCCGAGAACAATTTTTCTGTACTCGATTGAAATGATTTTATTTAATCAAAAACACTCCGTGTGTGTACGTGCGACACTGCGCGTGTTTCTCCTCACTCTGATTTTCTCATCCACCGATAGCACAAAAAAAGCACTGTTTACTAGCTAAGCAAAAAAAAAAACTATCGCGTAAATGCAAATCTCATTTTAGACAGAACGAAGAGAGAGAGAGACGAACACACGAGTGGTCAGCATAATAACTCAGATTATTACTATTGTTATTATCGACTGACGAGAGAACTGAACGCTCAAACGACTTCAGTCGTTGTTGTTGTTTTGATCGAGTCACAGCTGCTCGTATAACCTCAAAAAAGTAAAAATGAATTCGTGAAAAATGGCGTTTAAATATAACAATAAAATGATTCTCGTTCGATGACAAAATATTACAATTCGTCAACTTTATCGATAGCACAAAAAAAGTAATATTGCATAAAGGCTTCGTTCGTCTATGAACGAGAAGTCACTTCCGGTTCGCCACTTTTCCCTCTTTCATTTATATTGATATAATTTCGGGCTTTTTTCCGAGGACAAAATTAAACCTCTCACAATGCTCGAACGCATCGAAATTGGTAATAAATTAACACAATAATGCGCTGATTTTTCCGAAAATTCGTTTAAAAAAATTCAAATTTTTCATTCGAGCTGTTTTAACTCTTTGCAGGAGTCATTCCTCACGATACGAGGCACGAGGATACGATAATACAGATTGCCAATACTCTGGATAGTTTGCAGTCAGCAGCTACGCATATTTTTCAATCTATCGACAACAGAATTTCTGGATATAGTGAAAGGTAATCTGTTGCTTTACTTCAAAAGAATTTTGAAGAATTACCTGCAGTCCCTTGTCCAAAGATTATTGAACTTTTTTAAATGATGGGAAAAATAATTAAACTTAAAACTAAATTAGAAATTTTTCATTGAAAAACTAAATGAAAATGTTCAGTTTTGATAAATTACAATAAAACAAGCAATTTCTGTATAAATCAATACTTGATGATCTTCCATGATATTTGTAAATTTGCTTATAGTAATATCGTAGAAATGATGTTGAATTTTTTCGTTGCAGTTTTTTGACATGACTGAGCCAACCAATTATATGCTTAAATTTATCAAATATTAGATCAATATCAGCGGAATCTTTTTTCAGGCTCTCGATGGTAAGAAACAAGGCAACCAAGCTACAGGATCAACTTCACTACTTGCAAACAAATTTGAGCTTAAAAGCTACAAAAATGTATTCGAACGCGAAATATCCAGCATTCTCGACTTACCAGGAGTACGAAACGATCATTAAGCCTCCACTTGAAAATTTTGCCGGATTCCACGGGACAGGTGAATCTTCTGTATCTCCCACCGATATTACCGACTCTCGTAGACAAAATCAAACTGTAAAAGATGATCATTGGGTCGGTGCTGCAACTCTCCAAGAAAAATTACAATTTTACTATGTTATGGGTAAACCCATGAAAAAAACATCCTGGCCAGAACGAGAAGACGATTGTTTTGCAAATCATGCATCATCGGTGAGCGCTCTTTTGTTGATCGACGACGAAAGTTTCGAGAGACCATCTCAATTATCACCTCAAACTTCAAACGCTAAACAAATGGAGGATGCTCCCGATTCTATCGTACAACCCTGGAATTCCGTTGACTTCGAATCTCCATCATATTTGTACGCTCCTGCACTTGGCGAAGTACCACAAATAAATGTACCGCCAACTTTGCCTGATCTGCCAGGAATCGTCGATGATGAGAGATTCACTCTTGATCTAAGTTTTCAAAGTCCAATCGCTCCTTCGTCGGCAGTTACAACGCCGACAGTACGCGTCGATTTACCGGAAACGATCGATGGAAAATCGACGATTCTCACTATGGAGGTGAATGCTCCAAAATTGCCGGATGTTACCGATGATACCAGGTCAAATGAGCAAGCTGTTGCTCCTCCGCCTCCTCCGCCGGTGGCTCCACCTATGCAGGCAACTTTAACGAGTTCGACTGGAAAGACGGAAGTTTTCAAAGAATCCTCAGTTCCGCCTGTAAATTTGGCCGCCCCTCCACCACCTCCTACCCCTCCTCCGCCACCACCACCACCACCACCACCTCCTCTGTCAGCACCGGAAGTGACCGAATCGCAGCCAAAAGAAAAGAAGACGATCGAGAAGAAGACTGCGCCACCTGTTGATGACAGAAATAATTTAATGGCTGCCATCAGAGCTGCCGGTGGAGTTGGAAAGGCAAAATTACGAAATGCTGCAGCTACGGAAAAATCTGGTGATCGTTGGTCATCAGCGTCGGTTGGCGGTGATTTAATGGCCGATCTGCATGCAAAACTTTCATTGAGAAGGAAAGGCATTGCAGGTGGCTCAATGTCCTCTGCGATGGAGAGAATATCCCAATTAATTCCACCACCACCGAAAATGAACGAGACTTCCGCTTCGGACAGAAATTCGGCAACGAGCGAGTACGACTCTCAACCGGATGCTGACGATTGGGAAGAATGATCGCGTGCAGACGAATACGAAAAATAATTTTGTTTTAAATCTAGCGGTCTATTCGGTAGGCACATCAATTGTGTATTTATTCGTGCCTTTATATTTTATTTCTACAGTGCTACTTCTATTTCATTTTATGTGATGTAAATATATTGCAATGAAATTGTATAATGTTTTCACAATGTGTGTCCACCATTTTGTGCAGTTGAATTTTTTACCCTCCTGCAGATTTAGCCAATTCTCCAATTAATTAGTTAATTGAACTTTCGATTCGAGATATTCCGTCTATTTTCATACAAAGTCCTTTCGTAGTTTCAATTCATGTATAACCAGAACTTCCGGTTAGCCGGTTTTTTAGCATTTTTCGAGGTTATGTACGCTTTGTATCAGAATATTGTATACATATATATAGGAAGTAACAATATGGCCGCGCTCATGAATACTCGTGCAAAGTGTTTACTCTATTCATTGTCACGTAGCGGCAAAAGTTTTCGACGATTGTACGCGGATAATGGCGACAATGTCAAACAACAATATTCCAAGACTGTTTTGTTGCCTAAAACGAAATTTCCAACATGGATCAAGGGCGAAAAAAGGGTTCAAACGGATCATTACTTGATGGAGGTATGTAAGCATTTTGGGCTGCAAGCTCTTTTTTTTTTGCTTTTAGGAGCGTATTAACAGGCATTCCTTTCAGAAATGCGGATTCGGGGAGTTGTACAGTTGGCAGAAAGAAAATCTTCGTGGTCCTGATTTCATTCTGCACGATGGACCTCCTTACGCCAATGGTGCACCACACATGGGACACGCCATAAACAAGGTTTTTTTTTTGTTTTTATTCTTTGACACACTTTATTAGAGAAGGTCTTTGCTCCTAAAGTAAATATAATATCGATCGTATCTTGTCCTCATGGCCGTGAATAAAGGGGATAAAAAAAGTTCCCGATAAAATCCTCGCGGAGTGGGAATTAACGTGGCAATTCACAGGGTGTAGAGGGCGCACTGTACGCAAGAGAGAAGGAGAGCTATATTCGCTGCTACCGGAAAAGAGAGGGGTGTCGAAAGCTCTTTTCCTCAATTTTGCAACGCAACATGGTCGGTGACCAATGTGGGCCTTGAATGACCTTTATCCTTAGAGTATCAACTTTGTTAGGCACAAGTTCGAATAGAGGCTTTTTTAACTATATGTTTTGAAAATTTTTAGACCGGAAGTGTCCATATTTCATGGCGGCATTGTTGAATTTTGATGGTCAATATTTAAAAAATGAAATTGGTAAACCCTTTTTCTTCTCTTTTTAGTCGACGCAGATATTATTAGTGTTTATATCATATAAATTTGAAGACGATCTCTTCATTTACATTGTTTTAATTAAAAATGTATGTTCGATTTAAATCAATTTCAATTCAATTTAGGTTCAATTATTCATTACTTTTTCTTTCACTCTAAATTTCAAGTTTATATATTTGCACAAAAACAAGAATGTGATCTTTTATTAATTTTCTCTTGCGTGAGATCCACTAGAAAATTCTGTTTATCTATAAAAAAAATCTAAATTGTCGAATTTAGCACATTAATTAATTCATAAGGTAAAATTTTAGATTCTCAAAGATATCACAATCAGAAGTCGCGTTATAAGAGGTCAACGTGTTCAATATATCCCAGGTTGGGATTGTCATGGCTTGCCAATAGAATTGAAAGCTCTTACGAGTTTGAAGGAAACCAAAACGGAGCTTGCGCCTCTGCAAATTCGAGAGCTCGGTAAGATAAGAATCAAATAAATTCAATCAATTATGTGTAATAATATTTTATATAAAAAAAAAAAAAAAGAATGAAATGAACAACTCCAAGTATAGTACTGCAGGGTAATATGGGGGCCATCTGGTTCTTTGGGGTAAAAAAGATCAATTTTTTATTACTCATTTTTTAAATTATATTAAACTTTTCCGCGTAGCTAAATAATAAAAATTCATTCACAGCTCACAAATATGCTGACAAAGCTGTAGAAAAGCAACGAGAGGTTTTCGCGTCTTGGGGCGTAATGGCAGATTGGCGAGAATCCGGCTGTTACTTCACTAATCAAATATCATACGTGACAAATCAGTTGCGACGTTTTTACGAATTGTACGAGAAGAGGCTAGTATTCAGAGATTTTAAGCCAGTTTATTGGTCGCCGTCGTCGAGGTAAGGATCATTTTTTCACAATTTTTATCAATTCGACGATACATATTTATAAATATATATATTTTTTTTTGCTAAAATTAATTCAGGACAGCTCTGGCAGAATCCGAATTGGAGTACAATCCTCGACACAGTAGCAAATGCGCGATTGTACGTTTCCTCCTTACGGATTTACCACCTGCATTGGAGAAATATCGCGAGCGAAAAATTTATGGACTTGCCTGGACAACAACACCATGGACTTTAATCGCTAATCAAGCTCTGGCCTATTCCAATGATGCCATTTATTGCATCGCCGAGGATGAACGAGAAAATTTGTATATAATTGCCAAAGATCCATTGGAAAGTATCGAAAAAAAAATCGGACCACTTGTTCGAATAGCAGATATCAAAGGTGAGCGTTGCCTTGTCGAAAAAAAAAAAACCGAAAAATCAATCTTGTTTAATTGCAGTACAACAATTCATTGAACAAATAATAATTACTTATTGTAATTATTATTATTATTATTATTATTAGTATGAATGTTAATAATTTATCAATTGATCGATTATAAATTCAATTTAGTTAATAGCCACAAAATTCGACCAACGTTTAAACAGGTAACGAGCTTTCCGGTGCAAAATATTCTCAGCCTATAACGGGAACGAGTTTGCCATTTTTACCATCTAGTCATGTAAAAACAACAGTCGGCACAGGATTAGTTCACACAGCACCCGCTCACGGATCCGAAGATTTTCTTCTTGGTCTGGAAAACAAAATTCCCGTAGTGCGTATCAAAATTAAATGTTAACTGAAAAATTCTTTGCTCGTAAATTTTCTCATTCGTGAAAATGTTTTTCTTCAGCTCTCTCTCGTGAACAAAGAGGGACGTTATACGGCCGATGCGGGTGAAAATTTTGCTGGTCTCGAAGTACTGACCGAGGGCAGCGATGCTGTAATAAAATTTATGGCCGACGATGTATTAAACACGGAATACTTGGAGCACAGTTATCCGTATGACTGGAGAACGAAGAAACCAGTTCTCACATTGGCCAGTCATCAATGGTTCATCGATACAAATTCACTGAAAGAAAAAGCTGTCGTAAGTGATGAAAAAATAAAATTTGAAAAAAAAAAAAAATCAAACAAAGAAACAACAATTTAATTTATTCTATGCAAATTGTTTTGTCGCAGGCGAGCTTGGAAAATGTACAAATTCATCCAATGAGCCATCAAACATCTTCGGCAAATGCTCTTTACAAGCAAATCAAACAAAGACCATATTGGTGCATTTCACGACAAAGAGCGTGGGGAACTCCAATTCCCGTTTTATATCGCAAAGATACTGGCGATATAATCACAAATAGGTAAAACCTTCTAATATTCTCAATGTTATAATCGTTTCTATTGAAATTATTGTTTTGGTTAGAAAAAAAGTGTTGAAAAATTATTTTTCAAAAATTAGAGATTTCGTCGAGAGATTGTGCAGTTTGATTGAGCAAAATGGTTGCGATTGTTGGTGGACAATGTCGGTCGAGGAATTGTTAGGAGAGAAACTCGTTGGAGAGTTGGGAGTCGAAGCGACGAACTTGGAAAAGGGACAAGTACGTATTGTGAAAAATTTACGATAAATGGGATGAAAATTTGAATAAAAATGGAATAAAAATTTGATGGAAAAATAATATTGATACTTTATACAGGATATAATGGATATATGGCTAGATAGTGGTTTATCCTGGTCAGCCGTTCTTCCAGAAGGAAAACCTGCTGATCTTTACATAGAGGGGATGGATCAATTTACCGGATGGTTTCAATCCTCGTTGCTTACATCGATGGCTCTTCAAGGCACTCCACCTTTCAAGTACGCAATATTCAAGGTATCCTTGAAGTATAATCGCCAGGCTCTCGACCCAGAAAAATAATCAATCCAATCAACTTTAACGTTTACTGAGGGGCAAAAAAATTAATATTAACGATGATAAAATTCATTTTTCTTCCATATTTCAGGGCTTTATTCGTTCATGGCTTCGCGGTCGATGAGAATCACGATAAAATGTCCAAGTCTGTGGGTAACGTCGTAAATCCCGAGGACGTTACCGTGGGCGGAAAGGATCTGAAGAAAAAACCTGCCCACGGTGTCGACACGCTAAGGTGAATTATCAATTTTTTCCCGATTTTTCATGTTTTCATCTGAATTTGAATAAATTTGTTACTATTTATATATATTTTTTAAATCTTTTATTTGTGACTCAGATGGTGGGTTGCGAGTCATGGTTGTCAGCATGCTCAAATTCCCGTAAGCGATGCGTTAATACGTTCAAGTGCTGAATCCGTTCAGAAGATACGACAAGTTTTACGATTTCTTCTCGGTGCTTTATATCGTCACGATACTTTTGACGATGTGCAGGGACGATATTTGCATTTGGACAAATTTATGCTACATCGTCTATATAATTATAACAGTGAGGTATGAAAAAAAAAAAATGGATATATTTTTAAAGCAATAAAAAATCATTTGTTTCATTTTTCGTTGCCTTTAATTCCAGATCCAACGATTCTACGACTCGTATCAGTATCATCACGTGTGCAAAGCGGTACTCAATTTTATAGCGAACGACGTATCGGCCGTTTATTGTCATCTAGTCAAAGATCGTTTGTACTGCGACGAGGCTAAATCGCCATTAAGAATCGGTGCTGTCGATGTTATTGGCGAAATTTTGGCCGTAATTGTTCGAACTCTAGCACCGATTGTTCCACATTTGGCCGAAGAGGTCTGGCTCTATCATCCCCATAATTTGAGTGAGTTTCAATAAAATAATTTTTCCTCCATTACGCTCTTGATTTTAATGGAAAATGAAAAATAAAACAAAAAAAAAAACTTTTCAGCCTCTGTGCCGTTGTATCACTCAAATCACTCTTTACCGGATGATTGGCAAAATATACGTGTGGACAATATAATTGATGAGGCATTGACGATCAGAACCGAATTGAACAAATTAACGAAATTAAATACGTGGTCATTCGATGCGACAATTCGGACGAATAGCAAACAATTTTCAGTTTTGTCGGTACGTTCCGTATGAATGAGAATAAAAATTGTATATGACTTTTCTGTGTCGTAAAAAAAATCATTTTTTTATTTTCTATTTGTAATTTTAAAAAAAAATCACAGATCCTCCAGCCCGAGAAAGAATCCTCGAATTCTGAATTGTGTGAAATTCTTCAAGTCTCGAAGATAACGTTGATAGAGGATTCCGCAACTGAGTCAACACAAATTGATTTGAAGCCAATTGAAGGAGAGCTGTGCAAACGTTGCAGAAGATATCTGGAATTCCAGCCTGGTATACCTTGCACTCGCTGCTCACGAATACTCGACTCACTCCCGGTTTAATTGACGTAGGAGAAAATTGTTTTTTTCGACTCTAGGATGGACAGTTTCTTTTTTTTTTTCATTGAGAACGATTGAAGATTATCAATAAACGATTGTTTGTAATGACTATAGAGGGTTGTTTGATGCATCTCGAGTGATTCGACAGGTCGCGCGATTTTCTTCTTCCTCGCAGCAGAGAATAATATTTTTTCGATCCTGGAACGGGCAATTTTGGTTATTCCATCCAGATTGAGTGAAGATTATCAACAAATGCTTGTTTATAAAGATTATAGAGGTTTGTTCAATGCCTCTTGACCGATTTTACGCGTCGATAATATCGTTGATAGTTTCTTCTTCACCATAAAAGACAATTTTTTTTTTCATAGGCAAATTTTGATTTTTTATCGAGACTGAAGATTATCAACAAATGATTGTTTGTAAAGGTTATAGAGGGTTGTTTAATGCCTCTGAAGAATTTGTAAAAGCATCGAGCGATTAGGTCGTTAATATATTTTTTTTCCCCTCAAACCAAATTTTGTTTGCCGTTGCACGTATTCTATCTAAACGTCAAATATGCCCAAGAGGTGGAGAGTCTCGAAATCCTCCCCTAAGTATCAGGGGAATTTTCGAGATATGCCTTGTGGGTTGCCGACTTTATGAGCAAAAGGTCGTGGGGTGAGACATTCTTGAGCAAACCCGCCTGGGATGGGCGGACGAGAAGGAAATTCCCAGATCTTGTCATGAATATATCGATTAATAGAGACTGCGAGTCATCCTTCGTGAAATTTCTGGCCACCCCCGCAGAATCGGAGTTTGCTCGAAAACTTATGACCCCGATATTACGAGGCATTGAATCAACAACAAATTTCATATCGATGATGATTTCATTATTATTTTATATATACGTATAATTTGTATACATATATATATTAATTACATTGTCTACAATAGATATTTTATATATATATGTATAATTGATACATTTTTTTATTATGCAATACAAGTTATACAACTTCAGTCAGGCTTAGTGACCGTTAATGACATTAAGCCGTATTATTGTCTGACACATCTCTTATATATTTAAGAAAAAAAAACAAAACAAAAAACATATCAGCCCAATGCAGGCTTTTTATTTATTCCAGTCATTCGAGGAAAATTAGGATTCGAGCTTTATTACAACGTAATTTCTTTCTCTCTCATAAAAAAATTTACGAGACTAAGTTTTTTTTTTTTCTTTTTTAAAGTAAGGAAGGTACATAAGGGAAGTACGTTTTTTTCTTCCTCTCAATTGATATATAGTACAGTATAGATGATAAACATTATAATTTAATATGGCATAGGTAAAACGAGAAAAAAATGCTGTTTTCAATTAAGATATAACTAATATAATATTGTATATAATACTTGATTCATTTTTTCTCACCACCTCTCTCGTTTTTTTTTCTTTCGTCTTCCTCAAGTGCTATTGTCCGAGGTGAATTTCAATTTCCCTTTGGCTTCTCTTCAATTATTCTTCTCGTTTGCAAAAAGCCTCTTATACATACGACAATGTGTTAATCCATCAGGCCGCGGTATTCAAAGATCCACAATAATGAAAATACGTATGAAAATAACTAGAGCACATTCTTCAAGAGTATATATATATATGTATATATATATATATATATATATATATATATATATATATATATGTATATATATATGTATATATATATGTATATGTATATATATATACACACATATATACTATTTGCACACACGATTAATAGTATTGAACGATTGTAGTTTAATTTTCTTCTTCTTTTAACGAGGGAATCTATAGAATCTGAGGAAGAAAATGTCATCAAGTTTTTACTCAAAGTATCAAGCAGCAATTGTTTCACTGAGATTTTCATCCCCAGTCTGTATAAATCTGTTTTTTATATTATAAATATGATTGAGATATTTGTTTTAGGCAATAAATGCCTTTATTGCACCGATTCTGCTGCTTGATAAAATATTTTTATGATTATTGACTCGGTAGAAATAAAATCTCTTGTCCCTTTTGAAAGTCGAATCGAACTTTATATTTTTATTTCGTTCTGGCGATATGTTTGAATATTTCAACAGAAATATTTGGCTAAAAAGCATGATCTCAACCTGCGGATAAAATGGATGGGTATAAAACCCTGATAAATATTTTTTTTTTTTTTTGAATAAATTATCGAGAGTAACGACAATCGTTTTTAGTCAACTATTAAACGTGCGCTATATTGTCATTTCGTATATTATTTTCATTTTTTTTTCTTTCAATTATTCATTTATTTATTGTCTTATGCACAATTAAAGATATGATATTATTCGACGACGGAATATTTTTTATCCGATCGTCAGAATAACTATCCTGGTGCCCACATCATATTGACATACGTAATATATTTATGTATATATTAAATATTTATTATCATTCTAGAATACTATTATCGAGACATAATCATTAGTTATTGTCGGAAATTTCCATGTTGATATGACACGTAATAAGCCTTATAGCTCTGGAGATATATTTTATATGTCATTTTTTTTTTTTCATTTTCTTTTTTTTCAATATAGAGTAATTATTATCATTGCACAATTAGGCATATACGCGAGGAACACTTTTTCCCTCTTTTTTTTTTTTTGCATTGTCAGAGAGAGCTAGAGAGGGCAAAGAGTCCCGCGAAATATATAATACGACCAAGAAGATAAGATATGCATCCGAAAAATATTCTCTCGGTTTTGAAAAAAAAAAAAAAAAATGACGCGAATTTTGTTATATTTTTTTTCATTAGGTTTATTCGTGACTATAATTCGCGTCGCGGCGAGAGAATTATCAAATATTTTAAGCATTATTATTTTTCATTCATTTTGATTTATTTTTTTTTATCTTTTTATTTTTCGTTTATAGATATTTTTCTATCATTGCTGTGTGACATGCTGCACGGGTTCTGCGAGAAACGCGCGACTTCAATTCGGTTTATATATTTTTTGGTTGTTTTTCTTTTTTTGTTGTTTCTGTTTTTCAATTAAAGACAATGGAAATATATGCACGAATAATTAATCGGGGAAATGCGCGCTGATAAGACCCGCCGGCGATAGATATGCGTCGTTTAATTTGTAAATATATATATATATATTTTTAAGATTTTTAAATTTGTTTATTTAATTATTTATTTGTTTTTTATTGTCACGATTTTCGTAAAATTAGTTTCATTGTCCTTTCATCTTGTTTTTTTTTATTTTTTTTTTTATTTTCATCTTTCGCAATAATACTGATTGTAGATAAGGCGGTATTCAAGTAGCTGAGTGTGTACAAGGTAAATCTTGATCTTATCACAAATGCCATAAATCTGCGTCCTCGCCTCTAGAACTTTTTACGCAAAGGGTTTTCGTTTTTCTTTTTCTCGTTTTTTCTGAAAAGCTAATGTGGTGAGTATGCAGATTTAATTGAGTTCTTCAAGGGCACGTAGTGTGTCCCCTGTAAGCTGAAGGAATAATATATGTATATACGTATAGATTGTACATGCATCATCAAGGATCGAAATCTATCGAGCAACATTTGAGTATTTAACTTGAAAGTCTTAAAATTTACTTGATCATAAAATACCAGCAAAAAATTGCAAAAGGAATTTTCGAATTTTGCGTCATGCTCAGATAAAACTGTGAGTAATTTTCAGAGTTACAATTAGTCGCATATATATATATATATATATATATATATATATAATGTGTGTGTGTGTGTGTGTGTGTAAACTGTATATATTTATATATGCGTATCAATATAGAATATATGTGTGTTATCGAACTTAAAAGTCCTTCAACAATATGCTCGATAAAGGACCATTTGTGTTATGCTCATATACATCCTGCAAAGGTTGTCCGTTAAAACTTTGTTAAAACTTTTGATTATTCTTATGTACCCCGAGACGCAGAGTACTTACATAGAAAATAGATCCGAGACGCGTCTTCCCGTTAATTGAATTGCAATTCTGAATAGAATTTTCTTCTTGTCTCGAGACCAAGAAATTCCCATATATGTTCGTTTGACTTTAATATCGGCAAATTGAGTATACAATGTTTAAAAATTTCGCGCCATTTTTTATAGTTCCTTGATTGGCCGTAAGTGGGCTACGAAATAAGAAGTGGCCGTTTAAAACGATTAATCACTTTTGATTTATTGTCGTGTATCCGAGTGTAAAGCGTTTTGAATATAGAAAAATATCCACGACGCGCTTTTACGCACTGATTGAAAATTCCAAATAGAAATTTTATCCTCGTCTCGATAAAAAAAAAAAAACATCGCGTGTATTTAGTCGGCGGGGATTAATAATCGGTAAATTGAGAATTGAGCCACGAGCCATAAGGGTTGGCCGTTTTAATCTTCAGGCGCCATTTTCCCTCGTCAACGATTAATCACACTCTATAAATCCCTGCGTTCATTTCGGCTTCTCCTCACGTTGAATACCTTTTAATACTATAATGATAATAACAATAATAGGAGTAGAGTATATTTAAATATATATATATATATTAAAACGCGGGCTCAAGATGAAAGACGAGAGGATACTATTGAATATGTTTTTTTCTTCTCTTCTTGCTCCCTCTCGTATCTCTTGGAGAGACCGCGCTTTTTGAGTATCTGTGTGGAAGTCTATAATTCTTTTTTTGTTGTTTGCACGATGTTTCAGACTAAACCCGTATAAGCAGTTTAGCAGCAATGAAGATACGAATATACCTCTTTTTTGTTTTGTTTGTTCAGTCGTTGACATGACGGAGATTGTAGAATTGGTTTACATACACGTTCGGCAGTTCAATGACAACATAATATATCTCTCGTGATTCTCGTTTATCGTTTTTGCCATACAGCGTCGTCTCATTTATGTAACATCGTGTCCCGATCGTATTTATCACTGCTCTGTATAAATAGAAAACAAAGTACGTACGAAAAAAAGGTCTCTGATGTAAATTTTTTTTTTAAATTTTCCAAAGCGCGGGAAAAATGAAATTTGAATATCACAACAAAACGTACGTTAATAAGAGGCACAATTCTCTAACGGTTTCCATGAATCTCGTATATTATAAGTCAATGCTTTTTTTTAATGGAAATTCTTATATACGAGAAAAATTTGGTCGACATTAGAAAATCGAACTCCAAGTGATTAATAAATTTCTCATCAAACTTACCAACAATCCACCGCCAAAGTTGGCTATACTGGGCACGTACTGGGACTGTCCATAGCCATAATTGACACCTTTTGGTTCTTGATATGGTTGTACTGAGTTCAAAAATTGTCTTCGTGATTCTTGAGACTCGCGTCTCTCGCCATTTGCAATTTCCTTCAATACCACGGCACGAGCTGCCATTTCCTCCGCGTCTCTTTGTTCCTGCGATCAGATAAAAAAATATTACGAGTTTTTAATAATACATCTCACCCACTAATATATACAAGCGTGGTAAGAATTTTCAATCTTTTGTTCAAAGATATATAACACTATCCGATTATTTGCGGAAGTAATTAAAGTAAGATATTGCAAAGCCATATTTTGTTCCCGAATACCCAGAAGGCACTGCAACTATGCAAAGCCAACGAATTGAGAAAGCGTTTGAATTCGCGTTGACAAAGTGTAAAAAATCATGAGGGCCACGCGCAATTTTCTGGGTATATGTACATCCAGGCAAAAATATACGTCCCTGAAATATTATTTTAGATTTAATGAATAAGATAATAACTAAGATATGTTATAAACATATGATTTAGCCCAAGAAAACCTAGAATAGATCGCGTTGGATCTAATCACAGATGGAAAAAAAAAGACAAAAGTCTGTCATGGCTCCCCGTCTCACTTATTGGAAATTTTTGTCCATCTGTCTTGCCAAATATTACCTTAAAAGTAATAAAATTGAAAAAATTCAGACAAACCTGAAGTTCACGAACTCTCTCGGTTCGTATGAGCTCTTTGAGATGCTGAAAACTTCCTGCTTGTGGTACTTGCGAAATTGAAGGTCCTCCACCCCCACCAACGCGAAAGCTTGTTTGTCGACGTCGTGTATCCGGCAATTGACGATTTACCGTCCCATAAAAACGCGATGCCTCCTCAAACGCTTTCATACGATTTGGCATGCCATTTCGTAATCTGCTTCCTGCCGGTGCTTTATGAACGACTTTTCCATAAATAATTGAACCCCCTGCACCTCGACTGCGTGCCTGACCGACATTGGTGTCTATGGGCGGAAAAAAAATATTATTATTATTTTTTTTTTTCATTATCCTTCATGTCACTTTTTCATCCCTAATTTGTTATATATATATATATATATATATACGTGCATATATCTCGATATATATATATACGTGCATATACAAGTGTTGTATGGATATCGCGTAAAAAAATAAATGTTTCCTCGTTATCCTCCATATCTCTTTTTCATCCCTAATTTATTATATATATATATATATGTGAAGAAGCGAACATAAAAATATTACTAAGCACACGCAGATTTGCTATATATACGCATATACATATATATATACTTGAGAGAACGTTACAAAGCGTGCTCGCGAGGCCAAGTGTCACTAAATCATGACTCTCGTAATTATTTCATTGAAATTAATTGGCGTTTCGAGTTACCATTATACATATATATATATATATTTCTTTTTTCGTTTCTCGTAGATTTTTTTCATTTATTGTGTTCTCATTCGCATCGATCTTATGACCAATTTTGAGCGATATAAAAAAATGAGATTGAAAATTTTATTCTATCGTGATTGCAATTTGAGCAAATAAATTTTGCCGCAACTGATTTCGAAATGCACCCCGTTAATCTATTCCAGTCCCGACCTTGTCACGACTATACATAGTATATATGTATATAGTTGGTTCTCGCGTTCTCTCTGTACTTCTTACTCGCGCTCGTCGTTTGATCGTTCATAGTGGGGGTAGCAAAAATACAGCATCCTATAGATATATGTATATATATATATATATATATATATATCATGGATGTATAAATGCATACTATGGAAATGGCGGTCTCGCGTGCGCTGAATATAGTACAATATATACAGATATATATATGTGCGCCTCTCGCGACCAGATTTATAAATGAATGAGATTACACACAGTCATACATATACATTGTAGAAGGGTGCGTTGCACTCGATTTCTCAAAGAACTCTATTTCTGGCATGTTTTTCGGAAAATTTCGCGCTAGCCATAAAAACATTCGAATTCAACATTTGGCCAAATTATGAATTATATTACAATTATAAAAAAGCTACATCCCAAAAAAATATTAAAAAATAAATACAATAAATATAAATTTAAATCATCAATTGATAATTTTTCATAAATTAATATTCGTCATCATGCAAAAATTAATAGAGATTATAATGCGATTTTCAATCAAAAGAACAATAAAAAAATGTTTAAAAATTCATAAGTTTAGCTTGACCCCATTTTTTGATGCTATTTTAATTGCAGCTCCCAATCCGCGAAGATTATCATGTGGAATTGTATCGAGTTTCATATCGCACGAGCTTTTTGACATATATATAACAATTTGGTGCGTTAAACGTGAGATTATCTGATCGTTGAATATCATCGAGCTTCAATGTGGTAATTGTGTATTTACACAAATAGTGCCCTCATGCATAATCCAAATCGATTGAAAGCTCATCATATGTAGGATGCAAGCATTTCGGTTGATCACTCTCACGCTCCGCATTGTACGCCATCACACACACACAAACATATATATATATAGATATCCCTTTCAAAGGAGAACTCACGAGATGAGATTTAATCTATCGTATTTTAATCGTATTAAAATCTTGCTTGATACATTCGTTTTGTTTACCGCTCATCAGAGTGTCACAATCACACATCGATGCACTAAAATCATTTTTTTATTTTATTTTTTTTATCAATTAACCAGTTAGTTACTTCAAAGTAAATGAAAAAAATTATTATAAAACTATTTTTCATTTTTTTTTTCATTCAAAGTTTGTTCCAAATTAATTGAGAAATAATTGCAAAATAATTGAGAAAAAAAAACACTACGAGCAATACAAGAAAAACAAACAAACTGCCGAGTATTCATGCTGGGATAAAACAAAATTTGATACAATTTTGAACATCATTCCAAAGTATGTAATTGCAACAATTATGATTTAAAAAAAAAAACATATCTGGAGAAATTGATTTTTTTTTCTTAACGAGTTAAAAGATAATTATGAGATATTTACAAAAATTGCCTGCAACAAACATTTAACAATTTTTTTCTGTGATATTCATGCTGTGATAAAAATGAAGAAAGTGAAAATTTTTTTTTTTTCCTCGACTAGAATGAAATTTTTATGGTTTTTTTTCTTTTTCTTTTGGCTCGGTTGAATTTTTCGTACCTCGATAACCGAGTGAATTTGATGATCTTATTGGATACGTGTCCCATACATTGTATGTGAATGGATCTCGATACATGGGCAGATCATTCGTAGTTTCTGCAGCTCGACTTTGTCGTTTGCTGTATATCCACATTGCTCGTAATTCCTCGCACGTTGGCTCTGCTTTATTCGCTCGTCTGTCGCGATAGGCAATTTCGCTGAAAATTTCCGACTGGGAAGACATCAACGGATCCCCGGTATATCGTTCAGACTCAATCGCGAGTGTAACGCACATGTGTGCAAAAAAAATACACCCCAGTATAGCGATAATTTTCATTTTTTTTTTTTTGTTTTTTTTTCTCTTAATTTCGTTCCTCTTTACACGTTTGTGTGGCCTCTTCGTCTGTAAATTTTCGTTAAAGGTTAAAAAATCGTGTCAACGAATGAGAGACGGATTAATGCTGCATGCAAAGGTGGGATTTTTTTTTTTTTTTTAATAATACAAATGTATTTTTTTTTAGCATGACATTTTTTTAAGATTTTTGTTTATTACGTTACATTACTTTATTTGAGGATCGAAAATGATGGGATCGATGAGAATATAATTTTTTTTTTCATCTATCATTGAATGAGAATTTTTTTTTTTTTTTTTTTTTTTGCCATTTAGCGAAGTCTTGAAATAATTGACGAGGAACACACTGAAATAAAAATGGACGATGTTCACTCACCCTTTTGGCGTAATTCGAGCTCTCCTCTCGTTCAGCTCTATATAGAATTCCACTCAGCTTCGTGTGTATGTATTCGAGGGATATGCGTGGAGCAACGATATGTCTCGAAAAAATGATAAGTTTTGATATTTCTGAAACAAACGAAAGAAAAAACGAAAAAAAATTACTCATTTCCATTCACTTATATATTTATTATCACTAGCTGATCCAACGTTCTATTAATGTTGAACAGTTTTTATATATAAATCGTGATCAATGGAAACGATGACTATTGTAGAACTGAAGCTATTATTTGCGAAAAGTATGAATAGACCAAATGAAATGAGAGAGAGGAATATGAGGGAGGAAAAAAACGCGTTCACGTGGAATATTACATTCGTACAATTTTATAACAATAGAATCCCTCGTGTAGCGCAAATCTGCTTGGTATTAATATATATATATATAGGAACCAGATCGATTTCGGCCCCGCGTCACACGAACCCTCTGGATCATTTTCGTATTATATCTTTTTCGCATTTGCACCAATGACATCGATCCAATAATGTATTATCATTATTATTATTATGATGTTTACAAGGATAATCATTTTTATCATTAGTCCCACTATATGGATCTTCGATAAAGGGTTTATTTTTACTATAACGAGAAGTATTATAGTCGAGCTAATACGATTTTTATCCATTTCATTATATTGGTATATTTAACGTCAGCCTAACTATACATTATAAATACGTTGCGTGTCATGATTCGTAACGATGACAAAGCGGACATGCTGAAGCATTAAATAGGATTTCAATCTTACGTTTGCGATGATTTATGACGACGAAAATAATAAAGCACAGCATGTGTTTTTGATGCCATTAAACGATAAAAGGTCAATTATGGTTGTAGCAAATGTTGATATTGTGCATATATATATATATATATATATATATATATATATATATATATATATATATATATATATGTACAACATCAAGGGACACGACTGAAGGCAAAACAATTAAAAAACCGTTGATAAAAAATAACTATAAAATAATTCTATATGCGGCTGTGTGTGTGTGTGTGTGTGTCTGTATAATAAATATGAACGAAAATATGATGAAAAATGACCGAGGGAAAAAAGTAAATCGTGCACAGCAGAAGTGGAATGATCGATCTTTCGGTGTAGAGGTCTCTTTCATTAAATTTTCCCCGGAACAAAAAAAAATGACTTTTTTTTTCTTCTTCCTTTTCTTTTTCATCTGTAGCCCCTTTAGTTTACGTGCGTTTCTGGCCGAGAAGGAGAGAGTTTTAGAGTCGCAACAAGTGTGCCCGTGTTGGTGGAGTATATTTTACCATCTCCGTCTCTCTCACCCTCCCAATTTCATCCCCTTTATTGCAGCCCTCAACCAAGATGAGGGCAGCAAAAAATTTACTTCCTCACCCTTACGCGATACCAGAGAGGGAGATTCTCTTCCAAGATGAGAAAAAAAAAAACTACATATATATAATTGGGCCATTTGCGCCAAGATGTCTTAATCAAGGGGACGTTTTGTCTCTATATATATAGTAACTTCTTACACGTTTATTAAATGATACAAGAAAATAAAGTTAAAATAAGTAATACGAGATTATTTTCAAATATTATTCGATATTACTCATATATTATTTATATTTATTTCATTTTTTATCATTGGATTATTTTGCTAAGATTTCTTCATCAAGGGGACACTCTCAGTTTTATAACTTTTTATACCCTTTTTAAATAAATTAAGATACAAATTATAATTATAATTTATATTATAATTAAGTATTAATTTTTGTCAGGCCTCGCACAAACACTCAAATACACTCTCAAGGACACTTCATTGCCACGACCTCACAAAAATACTCAAATGGACCATCCTATAGTATATTGTGAGGAACAAACTCGGGCTGGTATATATTGAAATTTGCGATTATTTAGCATGCGTAGCCTGGCCCTTTGGACATAATTTGACTACAATTTCATCAAATTATCACGAGACCAGAGTGCATTGAGCGATATATATATATATACACAATATATTGAATTTCCTCCTGTCCTTGATCACAATCAAATTACTCGAAATAATTCAATTTACGAAAAGCTCCGCCAAGATTGATCAGTTTCCGGGCAATCAGAGCGTGGCTAATATTCAATTTGACAAAAGCTGACAAAAAATATATCTCCTAATGTATTTGTTGAAAATTTTTTTACTTTCGTTTCTTCCACCAAATTCCCACAAGTGTATTGACCAATACAAGATGAATAATTTTTATACGTAAAAAATTTCAAAAAATTTTACCCACCCCCTTTTCAAGATAGAAGCATCTAAAATTACAAAATTTCACTCGCAATGTTAATTTAATATTCACTTGGTAAAAAAAAAAAAAAAATTCTTTACTTGACCTCATTTCGATCTTTTCCAGAAATGTTCAAACATTTCTGTACACAGAGTATACAGAGTATAACACTCTGTACAGTTTACAGTTCTCTGTAAACTGTTGTAAACTCAGAGAGTTACAGTTTACAGAGTATACTCTGTAAACAGAGTATAATAATTATAAAATTTCAATCAATGATGATAAGTTTTGTGGGGAATATTTATCAAGATATCCTTTTTATTTATGAAAAAAAACTCGGATATAAACGTATAAAATATATTCCAGGTCCTCATTTCGATCTTTTCCAGAAATGTTCAAACAATGCAGAGTATAAAAATTATAAAATTTCAATCAATGATGATAAGTTTTGTAGGGAATATTTATCAAAATATCCTTTTTATTTATGAAAAAAAAACTCGGATATAATTGTATGATATATATTCCAGGTCCTCATTTCGATCTTTTCCAGAAATGTTCAAACAATGCAGAGTATAAAAATTATAAAATTTCAATCAATGATGATAAGTTTTGTAGGGAATATTTATCAAAATATCCTTTTTATTTATGAAAAAAAAAAAAACTCGGATATAAACGTATGAAATATATTCTATGTGGATCCGCCTTTATGTAGGGAGTTGGAGCTCTAATAAATTACGAACCAATAAGTACCCCAGGGGTCCTCCTTCATGCCCCAATTAATCTCTAAAATCCTCATCAGTTATACTCGAACGGATAAATTATTTAAAAAAGCTATGCAAGTCGTATTTTTTTTTACCCTAATATACATATAGTAGAAAAATACTATACAAGTGGTAGGGCTCGTTTCAATTACGAGAAAAAGTATCTGAACATCTACAGAACCGGTGATTCATTTTCCCACCCCCCCATCTCTGTGCCCATTCAATGCGATTTGCTCGTTTAACGAAATGTCAAAGAATGACGCGCACCTTGACAACCTCCAACGAACGAGCTATATATGTCCATGTCCGCCTCGATCCCATTAAAACTCGACAAAAAAAATGGTGTAATATCCGAACGTCAAAAAAAATATATATATATATAAAAAGAAGATCAGAAAGTCTTTAACAACGAAAACAATTAATATTGTACATCACGAGTGATGCCTACAAAAGTTCCACTATAGTTCACGTCGTTGCAGAGAGGCACATATATATATGTATGTATATATATGTATATATATATATATATATATATATATAATACATGTATATACGAGTAAGGCAGGTTTAGTGAATGCAACACGCTGAGACAAATTGTTCTCTCTTTGTCATTATATATGGTCACTTGGAGGTCACTTGGAGGGGCGATCTCGCAACTGCTTGTTGCGACTGACAATAAGTCGAGTAGTATTAATGTCATTTGTGACCAAGTCGACGAAGGAGTTTACTAATAAGTAAGTATACATTAATTGCTCGCTTTGTTGTCGATATATATTTCTCAAACAACATTTTTCAAATTCTTATTCGACTGACCATTCTTAACTTCAGTAATAATTGCGATTAAAAATTGTTTACCCAATTATTCCATACAAATGTATGAGTAAAAACTTTGATGAAAGTGCCAAATAATAATAATAATAATATATCGACGTGAATTCCCGAGAAACGTAACGTCCTTTATTGGTTATCGCTGTCATATATTTATATCTCAAACTAAAATTATTTCAATGACACAAAAAATTTCTCAACACAAATTTCACTAATAATTACCGATTAAAAAAATCTTTGACGTAATAAAAATTATATATACGAATCAACGACGTATTTTTAATATATCAATTCTCAACTCTCAATTACTAAAAACTTACATTCCATATTTACTGTATGTACTCTATATCTGTATATCAAACAAAAAAAGAAGCTTCAATGAAACTGACAGATTTACGTCCAGCTCGTATGAGACCCTCTATAAAGATTAATAATACCAATAATAATAATAATCATAATAATCGTAATATATGTGGACGCAAAACCCCAAGAAAAGCGTACGTCTAGGGCTCGCTCTCTCTCTCTCTCTCTTTCTCTGCTCTGCATACTTGTGGAAAAAAATCCTCGAGAGAAAGAGGGGGAGAGAGGATAGAGCGAACAAGCGATAGAGAAGTGGCAAGTGAGAATAGATGACTGATGGAGGAACAGGTGCCGGGGCTCTATATGAACGCAAACCAAGAGACAAAGATAGAGATAAGGAGAGAGAGAGAGAGAGAGAGAGAGAGAGAGAAACGGTAGAATGAATGGAGGAAAATGAATGAAAGGGTGAATGAGAACGAGAGATGAAAGACCGCGGGGTTGTTCGATCGAAGAAAGAGACGCATATACACGGTTAGAAAGAGAGAGAATGTTAGTGTGTGTGCGTTTGTAAGAGAGAGAGAGAGTCATAGAACGAAAGCAGAAACGATAGTGAGGACCACCGGACTAACCTGTCGGTGCGCAGAGTCCGGAAACCTCGAACCAACTGATGTGGTAAGCGGCGCGGGACCGGCTGCTGTGCCTCCTCCAACGCCTGCTTTGCCGCTACGGGGTGTTCACGGAATTCCGCTAGGTCGTTTAGAAACGCACACTGTGTAACAGGGCGATCCCCCCCTCGCGCTACATCCCTCTACTTGTTCGTCCGGCGCTCTACGCGCTCTCCTTGCGAGTTTGCTCGTTGTGCGCCCTCTTGCCTCCCTCTCTCTCACTCTCTCTCTCTCTCGCCCTCGCGCGCTCTCTCTCTCTCTCTCTCTCCCTCTTTATCGCGCTCTCGCGAACTTTTCGTCTCTCTCCTCCGCCGCCCACCTCATAGCGTGGCGCTGCTACATGCTCTTGCCCGCGTCAATCCCCCCCCCCCTCCCTCTCTGCGACCGAGCGGTCTTCACCCCTCAAGAGTTTCTCGTATCTCTCGCTCCCCCGGCGACCCGAGAGCACCACATATCACTTTGCTACAGAGAGAGAGAGAGAGAGAGAGAGAGAGTATTCCACGATGTACACCTCTACGCGGTACTCTCTTTTACATTCGAATTTCTTATATCTGCATTCATCCACCTCAAGTATACAACTCTAACTGTATATATATGTTGGTTAAAATGTTATCCATCTCTGCCCTCTCTCTTTTATTTCAAGAAGCTCCAAAAAATACTCGAGAGAGACTTCTGTAAATGAAAGAAATAAGTCTTGTGAGATTTCTACCCCTGAGATGCCTCTCAAGCTCGTTCTTCCTCGTATTTATTTTGTACACGGATTTTACGAAATTCACCGCTTACTACACAAACCAATCTTATCCGTCTCTCCCTCTAACAATTGGTCCACGAGCCGCCGAGCGAGCAGTGTCGAATGAAATTGATGGAGGTTTTTGTAATAAAGAGACAACACACGCGCGAACCCATCGCCGAAGCTTGTAAAGGGGACGAACAAGTGGCCAATTTCTAACATTGCCGTATTTTCTTCTCTTTTTATTTTTATTTTTATTGCTTTTCTTATATTCGTGCTGTGTCTTGTCTGCTTTGGAATACGATCGTGTTTTATACCTCGATATCCTCTCCTCAAAGGAGTAACGATTAATCGAAGCTTTTTGTTTTGAATGGAAGAGAACTCATAGGTTGGACAGATTTTTCTTTTTTTTTTCCATTTCACCCACAGTAGAATTTGATATAGTATAGAAAGGAGAGTTCATACATTTATCTCATTCATTTTGGCAAGGATATCGAGTGCACTCTCGTTCGTGTATATAAATCATGTCGTTTCGAGAGACGAGCTTTTTCTGTCGAGCTGAAGCTCAAATATCGACGAGTACGCGTTCAGAAAAGCGTCCTCGAATATGTCGAGAGCCTTTGAAAATACTGGCATATTCGTGATATATATCCACGGTAAGGTCCCAGTTTCTGATACTCCATAAAAATTCCTATTGCTGTCTCTCTCTCCCACTTATTGTTTGTCTATAAGACTGTCAATAACTGGTACAGTGTCAATAATTGGGCCCACTACCTTATATTCAATACAAATAAATAAGATCCGAATCGATACGAGGGTTAAATAAGGCCCAGTTGCAACTGGGTAAAATAAGGCCCAGTTATAACTGGGTCAAATAAGGCCCAGTTATAACTGACACTGTACCAGTTGCTGACAGCCTTATGAATAAACAATAAGTGCAAGAGAGATGGCAATAGGAATTCTTATGGAGTGTCAGCAACTGGTACAGTGTCAGCAATTAGGCCCACTTCCTTATGTAACAGAGATGTCGCCATCATACATATATGTATATAGCGATATGTATCTAATGTACAAAATATATGACCCTGATACGCTTTTATTTTTTCATCACTCACTCTTTTACATCTCTCCTTACAACCCTCGAAAACTTTTTCGTCCCTCTCCGCCGGGAGTCTCGTTTTCCATTAATACTTTTGTAGAAGAAAAAAGTTGGAAAAAAATGAAGAAAGTGCGAGAGAGAGAGAGAGAGAGAGACAGAGAGAGAGGATGGAAGGTCCCTGAGGTAACTGATAACGCTCTCTCGAGCTTCGTGACGTGGGCGTTGTATAAAATCTGATAGATGAGAGTATGCTTGATGCGGTTGAATCTTATTATATCATCTGACTTTAGTTTTTATAGTATACGTCAACTAAAGAATCGCAAAAAAAGCATCTCAAGACAATTTAATCCGAATGAAATGTTAATTTTCTCGAATTGCCTCGAAGAAAGATGTCATAATAAAGATGTAAAATTGGCAAAATTAATTTTAAAAAGTTTAATCTTTTTCATCCCCCTTTTGAGCTTTTTTACAATGAAGAACGAAAATTGACAATTTTTCTTCTAAACGATTACCGATTCTGTCTCGCAGGAATTAACAACAAAAAAAAGTTTCGTAAAACAATATTTTTCATATTAAATTCGTAAAATATCTCGAGAAAAATCAATAATAAACACGTGGTACAGGATAATCCATGGTAAATGACCTATAGAAGATCTTAGAAAGATTGAATTCTAAAATGCGTTTAGGCCCGCATATATATATATATATATATATATATATATATTACTAATAACCGTGAGAGGATGGAACATATGGTTTCATTCATAGAGTTGCGCGCGAGTTTGTCGCGAACCCCAAGATTGGGGGAGAAACGACGAAAATTCGATCCAGCCCCAGGCTGACTGCTGCCAAATTGAGGGCACTTCTCCCACGACTACCTACGCGTTTCCACCACTGCCTTTGCAATCTTATGTTGTGTCTCTGTACATATATGTAGGGAGGACAGAGAGAGAGAGAGAGAGAGAGAGAGAGAGAGAGAGAGAGAGAGAGAGAGAGAGAGAGAGAGAGAGAGAGAGAGACGTCGCTTAGAGAGAGGGCATAAAAGAGGGGTTTGGGTTTGAATTTGATATATACTTGGAATGGCATTGTAACCCCTCTCTCTCTCTCTATCTCTATCCATTTTCTCTTTCCATTTCTCCTCCGCGGTTTTCATCTCGCTCTTTCCTTTTCCCTCGCACAAATATATAGCAATACTCTGTATCACGCTCGTATCAATCGCGATGTGTCGCCAATAAAGACAAAAAACCAGTGGCGAATCTCTCTCTTTTTTGCAACAGAACGTTATGAGATAGCGATGATGGGCTATCTCTGTCATTGCAAGCCTCGTCGTAATGGGCGTTGAAAAAAGACAGATGGACCGCTAGTTTTCTATATTTGTTGGCGACACCCTCTTGCCATTTGGCGAGCCTTCAAGTATTACTATATTTCTGTGCTTTTCCTACGTTTGCGCTACGACACACCCCACCACTTTCACCGAGGTATTCGCGTACAAGCGGAGGGGTAGATGGTGTATGAGTTGGTTGAAATATGGGGAGGGAAGAGGTTAGCCATTTTAGCACCCACGCAATCGATAGAAAGCCTACCGAAGTTCCTACTGAATGGACTTTACCATCCCTTGTACCCTCTCCACACACGCCACCCCCCCCCCTCCTCCCCCCCCCCCACACAAAACCCAACCCCTCGTATTGATTACTACGTCTGAGGGGGATGCTCCATCGATCCCAGCGTCCCAGCTGGTGTATTCGGCCAGTTTCATTCATAAATTTTCCCGTTTTCCACCGTCTACATAGTCGTCCATGACTAAATATCATTTTACACACCCTCTGCGTGGGACTAACTAATTTGAATATCATCCCCGTACGATCAACTGACGATTAAGATTTTCCCACTATGAGCCCATGATGAAGTGATCAAAATTAATGATCCTGCTATGATTAAGGGGAAGGTTTTTTTTTTTCTTTTTAATTAAACATAGACAGAATTTGTGTGACCCAAATGTTTACTGGAAAAATAGATAACAACGTTTAAGTTTTCACCGTTAAATCTTATACTTTACAGAGTTATTTAATAATTGTGTTTGTTATCCTTTTCTCTCTAAAAAAAGAAAAGAAAAAAAAAAAAATCGCAAACAATATCGTAAGTGTGCTCCGTCCTCGCGTATATAAATATATGTATATACACGTGATTTAATAATTCGAGGCAAATGATCAATTCTCAAGCGAAATAATCGTCAAATATGACGCAATTTTTTCATTTTTTTTTACCTTTGCTCGCTCTGCCGCTCTAATTCGAATAAATGTTCACAACCGTCGTGTCAACAGCTTTCTTTTCTCTCTCTCTCTCTCTCTCTCTCTCTCTCTCTCTCCTGATATATATTTCTTTTGCGATATTAACGAACAATCAACGGCTATAAATGAGAGAACGAATGAAACGTAAGGAATTAAAAAAAAAACAAAAAAAAATCACAATTTTATCCATCACTCAACAACGAGGGAAGCACTTGCATAACTGACTGAACTGTCGTTCATGTTGTTGCACTGACTACTCTGTGCATACTTCAAGAATTTCAAGTTGAACTTCTGGCCGTTTCCTCTGCCTTGGATGCACTGAATGGCCTGAAAAAAACATTAATTGTTAATGAAAAAAATCATTAAAAAAAGAAATAAACAAATCTTACCTGTAAAAGTACCCCAATGGGATGACGACCGCATATTGTATTGCCATATTTTTTAAGATATTCCGTGAAAGACGCAGGATTCAATGATTCAATTATGTCCATTCCCTAGTTAAAAAATTAAGATCGATGAGCAATTTTCAAAACATAATAATAATTATAATAATGATAATGGATGAATAGATTTTCATACCATTTTATCGAGATTTTGAATGGATCGGTAAATTGGGCCACGCGAACGATCGTAATAAGTATATCGAAAACGTTGTCCCCAGTGACAAAAGTCCGACGATATTATGAATAAGCTCTGAGGATCAGCTAAGTACGGGGCTAAAATTCTTCCATAAATAGACTCTTTTTCCGGACTCAATGAACCGACCAGGATTGGAACTATAGTGAACGCATTCCTGAAGCTGTAAAATAAAAAATAAAAAATTAGTCGCACAGAATAAATCTTATAATTATTTTTTTCATTGCAATTTCATATTTTCTGATTTTGTTTTTTTTTTTTTTTTAAAGAGGGCCTCACGTTTCCATGACTTTGGCGATGAATGGCAAATGCATCTCGATGCTGTGCTCATCCTCATCCGTGTTCATGTCCATCCACTCGAATTGCCCGGTTTCCTCAAGTTCGCTGTAAACTTATAATCAAATATTGAAAAAATTATTTTATTCGTTACAAAATAAACCAATTTTTAATCACCATTAAAAGTCGCTTGACAAAGCAATGCATGGAAAGATATTATTAAAAATTAAAGGGTTGTTGAAGATGTGATTAATGAAATTTGATTAAAATTGTTGTTAGCTTCGAATGTTTTTTTTTTTCACAATCCTTGATAAATATAATTGTATTTTTTTTTTTTTTGTAAATTGAATACCTTGAGGGTCTATTGGCAAATCGTATAATGGAGTTTCATAAGTAGATGCCGACGAGAGAGCACATCCTGGCAGTCTCACATTATGGGAAGGTCCCAGAATGAATATCCTACTACTGTAAAGTAAATTTTATACTTTTTATCCACAAAGAATATTTCGTAATATCGGCAAATTCGTATTTTATCGAAAATACTAGACATTTAATTTTTATTCGTCGAATCAACGTAAATTTTTAATTATTTTGATCTCTCAATTAATATGGAAGGATAGAAGTTTTTCGTAAAGTTTCAAGTGCATCAAAAGACGCTTAAATTTTTTTATCCCTAGTTGTGAATAAATCATGAGGGACAGAATACTTTCAACTTTCTTTTTTTTTTAATTTCATTTATTGCTGGGCAAAAAAATTGTATAGAAATTAATATATTTAAATATAACGTAATTTTTTATTTATTTATTTATACAATATATTGGTGACAATGAACTTACACAACTGCAGGGCTAATTTGTCGATAGGCAAAACCCGAGCATACTCCACAGTAGCTGTATCCTGCATGACTGCAAATTTTTCATTACATTTAAACCGTTTTTTTTTTTTTTTAATTTGAATTGAATTATCATTATTAAGAATACTGACGGGGCAATTATTGCCCTGGCGGGCCCATGAGATAAGTCTGCGTGGCCGAGCCATTCTCCCAACTGCTGGCGGAGCTCGGGTTCTAAACATTTTTTTTTTTTTTTTTTTTTTTTTTAACAATCAACGTTAAAGTCGCGCTATGTACATAAATATTTTCATGTGGAAAAATCCTTTAAAAATTTCGAGATAGTTTACTGGATGAGTTTTGTCAAATTATAATTTTAAATAATTTCGAGAATGTTTCTTTCTCTGATAATTTATCTTTTGCACTGTTTTTGTCTCATAAAAACTATTAAAATTGTAAAGAATCATTAGGACAGAATATTTTTGTTGTTAAAAAAAAAAATCTTTTTTGATTTTTTAATAGTAAATTTTACACTCGGACCCCTCAAAAGTTCAACATGATGCACAATTGCGGATTCGCACGATCCAACGAGGTACGAAAACGCTTCAGATGGCCAATAACAAAAGTGTCTCCCCCCTTCCCATTTTAATGCATGCTGTTTACATTTATTTTGAGGGGTCCCAGTGTGTGTTTATATTCGGATAATATATAAAGACTATAATGGAAATTTGTCTGTACTTTTATCGACATTTTGCATTTTGCACTTCCAGTGACTCACCAAGTTACTTTTTTAATCATTGCAAGAAACAGTGCAAATAGCAAAAATGGCAATTCATTCATAAAATTTTTGTTGTAATATTTTTAAATAATTTTTTCATAAGTTTTTCGTATTATAATTGTTATTATTTTTTATTAGTGAAAAATATACATTTTTTGTTGTTACAAATCTAGTTATTGAACGAAAAAAAAAAAGTTTTCTTACCGCAATCCGAGTACCAACTGCCGCCATGTGTCATTTTTCTAGTCAACGCCATTCTCTCTCTCTCTCTCTCTCTATATATATATATATATATATATATATATATATGGGTATCTCTGTACTATCCAGGGGGAAGAACAATGACCTTTGCAAATAGCAGGTGTAAATATCTATATGTTGTATCGTCAAAACTCGGCAAGCCAAACCTCTCGCGCGAGCAAACCGAGTGTTACCGAGCAATGAATCCCTGTAAACACCCATAAAAAAAAGTTTGTTTTTTTTTTCGTTCTTCTCTCAATTATACGTAAGTATCTCTCGTTCGATATTTCAACGTTATCTCATTAGTTTCTCTCGTTTTCTTTCGACAATGACAATATTCAGTGGGGCAGATAGCTCGTTAAACAAAAAAAAATGATATAACAGAGTTTGTTTTTGTTCACGAACCATAAACGTTTGTTTAGCCTCTAACCAGTCGACATAGTCCTTTTATGATGCCAAAAACAAGACTGAGCAATCTGAGTCTGAGCTCTGAGCACTGACCACGGTCTTATACTGACTCACCAACTCTCCTGTAATGGCCTCGCAGGGGTGCGTGTTAGTGTGAAAACATACCGCCAGGTAACGCTCCACGCTGAGCTAGTATGGTTGCGCCATCCCTCGGATCTACTCAAAACTACTACAGTAGAAAAAGATCTCTTGTGACTATTGCCATATGTTTAAAAAATTGTAGATCTTTGTTACGTCCTTGGACTATTTCAACAAAGAGAATTACAAATGCATTGCATTATTGACGTTTTCTCTTCAAAACTCGCTTTTTCTTGCGAGACCAAACTTCGTGCGAATCGCATGTCTTTCGAAAGAAGTATATTTTCAAATTTCCCGCCGTTAGAGTCTTACCACCTATACTGTTATACTACTACTGGCCACTACGACTACTGTTATACTACTACTACTTTATTTCCACAGTCCACAGTAGTAACAGACGGTTCGCCGTCAGCCGCCGTCATATCATTAGAGCCGTCATTCGGCCAAAACCTGCTGAAACATCGAACAAGGTGCCGGAGCGAACAAACTCGCATGCCGATAGTTAATTTATTTATTAAAATTCCTACATTCAGGATTGTACATTACAGACTCTCACTCCAGTCACTTCCAATCTATTAATATATAGGTAATCAATTCGTGAATTAACATTGCCAAATATATTCATATTTTTACGATAAATGTACCCGAAAGGACAGTGACCGCGAGTGTTCTTATCAGTCTTATCAAAAAAAGGCGATACAACGCTACACGCAAACAGCTTCCATAGTTTTTAGTTAGTCTCAATAGGCCTGGGAAACTTGGAAGAATTTACTACGAGGTCATTTCGTTGGAGAACTTCGTAACTGTGGTGAGTTTTGACTACTGTGTTTCTAAAAATATATATAATTTATTCAAAACTTCAAGGTAAGAATGTTTGCCAGGTATGATTTTATGTTTTCAAGGTTTTTTACGAAATTTTTTTGTTCATCAATCTCGCCACCAACGCTGCTGCGTTCTTATTTTATACTGTACGATGTACATTATTTAATCAAAAAACAAACAGATGACATAACAACTGACAAATAAATAAAAAGCTTCGAATTTTAATTATGCATGAGGGCAATGTGCAATATTGCGATTTTCAATTGTTTGAACGAGATATGAATTGGCGTTCAATTGAATAGTTTAACTTTGCAAGGGGTCACGCCAGATATACGATCTACATGCTCGTCTCGCATAATTGAGTTCCTCTGTTAGTTTTGGTGGGGGACGTGCGGCGGGGCGCGCGGAAAGAAGGTAATTGAGATTCCGAGCGACAGCAGCGCCACACGAGAGACTGGCAATGAGTAGAGAAAGACACGCGTGCCAAAAGTTTCTCTTTAATTCAATCAATATCTTGAAATAATTCGGTGAACCGAATTTTTTCTTCAACTATATTCATTCTTAGAATTTTCTTTTCCAATTGACATTTTTTTTTCTTCGTCAGTTAAAATTACAATAGCCAAGTTATCGTTTACAAATATTTACAATTAATTTTACCCATAAGGCCAGAGTTAAAACTCCAGTTTTTAATCAACTATTTTCCTTTTAAATAATCGGTAAGCGACCTTGAAACTTTACACACGTGTACAAGAGTTCTCGATCTATTCCATGTAAAAATCATGAAATTGGTCCATAAATAGTTGCTCATGAAACGAATTCAGTCGGAAAGATTCCGATTGAGTAACATTCAACATATATATAGGATATCGATCTTCCCGCCAAGTTTTATCAATAAAATTTAGACGTAAATGCTACTTTGCTCTTGACAAGATCAAAGGACATCGAAACTCAACCGAATGAAAATAGTCATAAAAAAAAAAGAAAAAAATTGTAAAATTTGAATTATTGTTTATTGCAGAATAAATTATAATGGCAAAGGAAAATGCTGCACCACCAACGATCGAAAAATTTAAGTGAGTATGTTTATAAAAAATACATATTAAGAAAAAAAAAATTAACTATAACAAAAAATTCATTATAGGCTGCTGCCAAAAATCGTCAATGGCGGTATCGCTGGAGTTATCGGAGTCTCCGTTGTATTTCCGCTGGATTTGGTAAAAACGAGACTGCAGAATCAAGTTATAGGCCCTAGCGGGGAAAAAATGTACTCCTCGATGTAAGTAGAAAAAATAAAAAATTCAACAATGAAAAAAATTGAAATTAAAAAAAAATATTTTGATTCAAGGCTCGACTGTTTCAAAAAAACTTACAAGGCCGAAGGATATTTCGGAATGTACAAAGGATCCGGGGTAAATATACTGTTGATCACCCCCGAAAAAGCGATTAAACTGACGGCAAACGACATGTTCAGACATTATTTGTCGACTGGTCCAGGGTGAGAAAAAAAATGTACATTGCGACATTGAAAAAATTTGCTCTATCGCATTTTCCACCATCGTTTTCTTTTTAGCTGTAGTTAGACGCAAAAAAAACGAACGTACCTTTTCCCTTTTATCTGATCGTTCAAAAAAAAATGCGATTCTCTTTTACTATATCTTGAGCCCTAAAATCTCTCTCTCTCTCTCTCTCTCTCTCTCTCTCACTTTCTCTTTTTTTCTCTCTGTCCCTATTTCCCTCCTCAAAGGCCCATCTCATTTTTTTTACTGATATTTACGAATCGTCAGGATTCTTCTAACATCGATCGAGACCGCTAAATGACAGGAATCCTTCTGGTTAATAAATCATTGCGTCTCAGCGTTAACAAAACTAGTAGGTATAATATTACATTTTTTTTCATCACTTTTTTTTGTAAATTAAAATTAGAAAAAAAAACAGAAAATGATTCCTATCTCGTTTTGTGACATATGAATTTTTTCGAGAGGAATATTCTTGCACTGATAAATTTTCATTGGTCAGAGATTAATTTATAATTTAATCCAAAACGGATTTTTTTAAATCGGCGATTTGTACCACAATTTTTAATGTTATTTGCAAAAGGCAGAGGTCACTTTTTTATCATTTATTTCAAGATCCATCCATCTCACTGATCCCGACTATCATCGTAATTTCACGCTATCAATAATTTGATCACCACAATAAAAGGCTCAAAATATATATATAATTTTTTCATTTTTTCTCAAAGACAATCAAACGCGTTAATTTCCACGTAGATAGTTTTGATTTTACTTGTCTCATCTCATAAATTACTTTATGAATCAATTTCCTCTGTCGTTAAAACTTTTTTGATGATATTGTTTTTTTTTTTTTTTAATTCTCTTTGGATTCAGACAACCTTTGCCACTTGGACGTGAAATGCTTGCCGGAGGTTCTGCCGGTGCTTGTCAAATAGTTATTACGACGCCCATGGAATTGTTGAAGATTCAGATGCAGGACGCTGGACGTGTCGCTGCTGCGGCCAAGACTGGTAAAAAAAAACATTTATTCATTTGTTTCCCGACGCGCAGTGAATTTTTGAACGCTTCGTGACTTGGAAAAAAAAATACATTAATGTTTTTCTTTATTTCAGCTGGTAAAACTGTGCCGAAAGTTTCTGCCTGGTCCCTCACGAAGGAATTGTTCAAGAGAAAAGGAATTTTAGGACTTTATCAGGGAACTGGTGCAACTGCCTTGAGAGATGTAACATTTTCTGTTATATATTTTCCACTATTTGCGAGGTTGAACGGTCTCGGCCCTAAACGCGAAGATGGTTCTTGTAAGTTTATTTTCTTCCTTTTTTGGACGAAAATTTTGTTTTCATCGTTTTTGCCAACTTACTTACTTACTTTTACCCATTGTTTAATGAAAATTTTATTTTTATCATTTTTGGCGATTCTGACAAATTACTTTTGTCCCTTTTTGACGAATATTTCATTTTGATCGTTTTTATTTTCGATTTCTTTTTTTTTTTTTAGCTGTTTTCTGGTGTTCATTTCTTGCCGGATGCGGGGCTGGCTCGACTGCAGCTCTGATGGTAAATCCATTCGATGTAATTAAAACGAGACTGCAAGCCATAAATAAAGCACCTGGAGACCCCACATATAACGGCGTATTGGATTGCATTGGGTAAGAAAAAAAATGTGTTTTTTTTTTCTTAATTTATAAAAGAACAAAAAATTGCAATTTATGAGAATTATCGTTGAAATTTGATTATTCCTTGTTTCGCAGAAAAACGTTGAAGAACGAAGGACCAACTGCATTTTTCAAGGGGGGAGCTTGCCGTATGATAGTAATAGCGCCATTATTTGGAATTGCCCAAACGGTTTATTATCTTGGAGTTGCTGAGAATCTACTCGGTATCAAGTAAACAAAACAAAAAAAATATTGTCTTGCATTTCTTTAGTCATCCTCGATAAAAAAAAAACGAAAAAAAAAACTGACAATAATGAGCTTAAATATTGAGATAATGAAAGAGATTGAGACATGCGATTTTGCTTCTCGAGATTATTTTACGCAAGTAGAAAAAATATTGTGCTTCGTAAGTGATTATTTGATGAATGAAAAAATTAATTTACCATCAATTAATCAATTCGTTAATTGATTTACAATTAATTGATTTATTGAATAATTTCTGATGAATTGATTAGTTAATTGATAAATTATACATACGTTCGCTTGCATATCTCCGAAATATTTCCCCCATTACATAAACCATGTATATATGTAGAGACAGTTGTACTTGTCAATTATCGTCGGAGAAAATCGGACCGTGTCACTAGTCATTATAATGAATTCCGTCGTTGCACAGAAAAATTGTGTAAAAAAAAAAATATTCTAATGTTTAGTGATGAAATATACTTGGCATTTACCGTTGTGTCTCGAGGATTTAAATTCAACCCGGACATTTCGTCTTCAGCTAGCTCATACTTTTTTTTTCTCACACAAATCGACAGTTTTTTGTTTACTTTTTGTTTATTATTTTTTTTTTTTTTGTTAACCTCACCATAAAAAGTCGGCGATTTTTGTATCAATTGAACAAATTCTATTTAAATTTCGAGTAATTATGAAGAAATTGAGCAAAGATGAAAATTCAAAAAATGGAAAGAGAAAATCATCCGAAACATCCCGGAAAAGTGAGAAATTTTTATTATCCCAAAATACGATAAATGATGACAAATTTTTACGCACAAGGAAGGTTCAAAGATAAAAACTGGCTCGAAATCGTTAACCGATAATTTTTTTGATACTTCACACGTGAAGCCAAAAATCGACAATAAACCACCGAAATTCGTCATTGATTCCTATTACAATTCTCGCAATCTCGTAATTGATGCTCAGACAATTATGAAAATTGACGTAGAAAATTTTGAGCTTTTGAAGAAATTAAACACGATTCATCGTCTCGGCGTGAGTTTAGGACAATTTATTTTTCTCATTAATTAGATAATTCGATTTAATTTATAGTCTCGTCAAATAGGGAAAGACCGACTGTTGGAATAGAAGATTTACTCTTACGAGTCCGATGTCTGAAATAAAGCAGACCAATCTCGATACGATTGTGGCGGACAATAAAGCACTCATGATGAAAATCGAACAAGCCACTGGCTTGTATTGCACAGCCGATTTGATGCGAGCATGGAGAGAATCTAAAGCAGCGAAAAAGTCGTCAAACTCAATTTTTACCGCATAATATCAATTTAAAAAATCTTTATGATTTTTTTTCTTCTAATTTTAGAGATGCACTGACGTCAGATTCAAAATCTCAGGCTCATACAAGGCAGAAACGAATATCACGTAAATCAAAAAAAAAAAATCTAAGAACAGGAATCGAAGATTCTACGAGACCGCGTTGCTATTTTGAAATTGAAATTGAGAGCAATCATCGAAAGTTGGGAAAGCTTATTTTTCAACTTTTTGCTGATATTGTGCCGAAGACTTGTGAAAATTTTCGATCTTTCTGCAATGGCTTTGATGGACTCTCTTACAAGTTTGTAGATGATTTAAAAAAAGAGTAATTGTAAAAATCATTTTTTTTTTTTAGACTTTTTAGTTCTCTATAGATTTGTTGTTTGTTTAGAGATACGCCTTTTCATCGTATCATACCCGGATATTTGTGTCAGGGAGGGGACGTGACAAAATTTAATGGTACCGGCGGTATTTCCATTTACGGTGATCAATTTGAGGATGAAAATTTTCAAATGAAACATTCCGAAAGAGGAATTTTATCGACTTGCAGCTTTGAGAAAAATGCTAATAATTCCAAGTTCAATTTGACCTTTGAACGTTTGGAAACTATGGATGGAAAAAGGGTCGTTTTTGGAAGAGTTATCGGTGGTTTTTCTGCTCTGCGGGAGGTATTTAAATAGTGATAAAATCAAGTTTTCAACGATGAATATAAAAAAAATTGATTGATTCAATTTTTTTTCGTAATTTCAGTTAGAACGATTTGGCACAAGAAATGGAAAACCCGCGATGAAAATCGTCATATCGAAATGCGGGGTTTTGTAGTGCAGATGTATTGTTTTTTATTACACTTGATTATACGATTATATGATATCCTATGTATTTGTACATTTTTACAGAATTTCGTATTTTTTTTTCTTTTTCATATTGAATCCTACGAAATACAATGACATATTTTACTATTTCCATATTGAATACGGGATATATAGCATAGAACGATCATTTTTATTCCAGTATCAGGTAATTATTGAGGTTGAAATTTTCTCTTGTTGGATGGAGCGGGAAGTCTAAATTTTGCCATTTCTATCTCAGCCTCGGCAAAGCTATTCTCGTGATAACAATAGTATTCGGGATTTTTGTACTCGCTGTTTTTTGAAGCACCAGGTCCAACAGCTGCAACATAATATTATCTCGTTTTTTTCCATTGGAAAGTTGAGCGTAGACTAAGAATTTAATGATTATACATATTAACGAATTGTGTAATTTGTGCTGATTGTATTATGAGTCATGAATGATTGAGTATATGCTGAATGCAACAATCTGTTCTTTTTTATTTGAATAATTGTTCGGCTGACCCACTTCCGGTAGGATTAACGATGTGAAACAGACTTAGTCGGTAACAAAAATTGTTATTCATTGTCCTTCGTAACTCACAATTTTCCGGATTCCAGGTACGAATAGTATTCAGTTATTTATCATTTTAATTCGGCATAGCGATCCAAAAACTTTCAAATACCAATTTTCATGCAAATCAGGCCACTGTTCGCCATTTTGATTTTACGAAATTTCAAATTTTTACCCCAGTTTTGAGATCAGTGAGCCAAAAAACCCCGATGGAAGAGTCCCAATAAAATCGTACGAAAAATATATGCAACAAATAGGTGAAGTTTCAAAGCCCCTGACACACAGATTATTGACATTTGGGACTAAGAGTAACATTTTATGCTCTACATAAATCAATTTGTCAAGGGCACGATCAAAAATCGAGCTTATAGGTAAAGTTGGATTTCTGAATTTTTTTACCAACCGTCGATATTTCACTTCGCATATTTATTTATTATCTATTTCGAGTTTGGGTTTTCCAGATTTTATTGGGGTAGGGAATGAGTGTGTGTATAGGGTGTCTAATTGTTTCGGTCAATTCTTTTAGCCTTTTGGGGCAGTCTAGTTTGAAATTATAATTACTATTAATATTACGATTATTATTATTTATAAATAAAAAAGTATTCTCACGTTTATTTGGCACAGCAACACATTTTTCACTTAGACCAGGAACATTTCCATCAGGTTGTGCCTTCGCTTGACTCGCACCCGATGTAGTTTGTTGACCGTAAAATCGCACAACACCTCCGAGTCCCTGATACAATAATAATAAGAAAAATAGATAAAATCCGTTTGTTTCTTTATTTGTATTGAGAATGGAGAGATAAAAAAATAAAGGAGAGTAAGTAGTTAACCCCTTTGACATTGTACTGTACATAGCAGTAAGCAATTGCGATATATCAGTAATTGTTTAATTGAAATTTCCATTCATACCTGAGGGACAAAACGCCGACTGACAGCACCTAACATATTTTCTTAATTTTAAAACAACACTCGTAGTATAATAATTCTAATATTCGATCGTAAAAGACTCAAATACGTCGATGAGCCAATAATACATGAAAAAACTCTGGGCTGCAGATATTCGGTCGGTATGAGATTTAGATTTTGCTACAGAGTGCCTCATTTCTCCATATGATGGCGCTCGGATCGCCAAAAATCGGCTTGTAGCGGAGCGGCGCGTAGCGTGCGAATTTCAAAACATTTGGTGAAGTGGGAGAGAAAATCTGCGACGCGGTTGGGGAGGAGGGGAAGTCATTGAACAAAGGTCGGCTTCGTGGAAAGCCGGCAGAGTATCAACTGGCATTCACGCTTCAAACATGGCAGCGGCTACAAGCGTTGTCGTGCTCGACAGGGGCAACAATACCACCTGCACGATCAATTTGCACGGTGTGTGTTTTTGTGCGCGATACGCGCTTTAAATTCTACTCTCCTCCTTGATCACATCTACGATTAATCTTCCGGGCTTGACCTGTCACAAAGTGATACGATCCCAAATTGCTAAATTCTCATTTTCTCCCACATTATTACTAATACGATGTTTTCTTTCGCGCGATCAAACATATAGACGAATTGAACGTGCGCGATAACATTTTTTCTTTCATATCACGCGGTATATTTGGCTTTTTGTGTCTTGGGTCGAAATAACTGGCGATTTTTTAGTTTTTCGAGTGTGCATTTTCAAACTCACGTCCCGGCAAATTTGTGAAATCGAAGATCGTTGCCATCGATCTATTGCAAGTTTTTTTTTGCACAGAGAATCGCTGCTCAGTAAAAATAATACCTGTAGATCTCAACAATCTCGCAATCGCCGTTGCAATGAAATAATTAAGTTTCGAAATTAGCCCGCGAGTCATAATGTTTTATTTTATATAATCGAGTGTTTATTACGCGAAAACTGACGGGATTTATATTTTTAACATTGCAGGAGCCACCGTCGTGTCCTGGCGGGTCAACAATCAAGAACAGCTGTTCGTCAGGTGAGTCCTTTTAAAAATATTCTCATACGATCGCAATAACGATATATTCGCATCTATAATCATAACAAGAGATATAGACATAAACGCAACTTTAGTAACTGTCATATTCTATATGACATTTTTTATCGTACGTTTGACAAGCACGAATTATGAAAAACAGAAACAACATCGGTACGCAAGATAGTAAAGTCGAAAGTTCGTGCGACCTCGTTGCGCAATAAAAGCCGCGAAAAAATTCGTCAACAGTGCGCACGACTATTGCATATTCAAATTATCATTCTGATATATATGTATATATACAAACTTTTCTTTTTCATTTATTCGTGTCCAGAGACGCTGTCGCGTCCCTTGATTTATAGATAAATAATATCTACAAGATAATTCTTATATTATTATTATTTCATTAGCATTATTAATAATAGGTAAATTATCATTTACTTGTATAATAATTTTTTCTCACAAACAAGCGAAACGCCTATTATCTCTCGTAAAAGCCTCGTTGCATTATTAATTATCCAAAGACGCGTGTCGCAGAGCGAAAAAAAAAACAAAAAGAAAGAACGAGATGGAGACGATAAAAAAAAAAAGAGAAAAACGTATGTAATCAATCTCGCGCTCAAATTGCTCCAAAGATTTTTTGCGCGCGCCCTCTGGTACATACGCCCTCATATATTGTATAGTTTTTCTTTTTTTCTTTCTTCTTCATTGTGCATGTAATTACAGAGTGTACATTGTACTTGGTTGAGCGACGTAATACGCGTGTTTGCACACATATATCGCGTTGCTTTTGCTGTACATTACACGTATAACGTGCAAGGAAGAAGTGCGGCAGAACATCACCTGCCATAACGTATTTTTATATATGTATGTGGTAAAAGTACGAGCAAAAGCTTTGCCGCAACGGGTTACACAGCTTTGGCTGATGATGCTCGCCCTCTCCCCCTCCCCCCATCTTCCTCGCCCCTCTTCTCTGCCGGTGTTTCTTCCTTGTATCGGTAGATATAGCTTATTTGAGCTACCGGAGCGAGAGAGTGAGAGATAGTAAGAGCGCCTCGCAGGGCAGACGCTGAAAAAACTAACGGATGGAACAGGGGCGCCGTGTGGACCTACATATATATATATATATATACATATATATATACATATACAATACTTTGCTATAGTTATACACAGAACAGAGGCCACAAACCGCACGGGCCCTTCTGCAGAACGTTCGTCTTTCTCTCTTTTCACGTATATATATATAGATATATGTATATATATATATCGTTCAACTCTCGTAACTCTCGTTCTTTCGCGCTCTTGGCACTTTTTCTTTCTGTGCTCTTCGCGTACCAATTCTTTCGCGGATGACGCGGTCATTCCAAAAACTGTAAAGTATCTTTTGCCTCGTTCTGTTCAACGACAAACGGGAGAAAAGTTTGCTCTCATTTACATTTACGTTTCTCGCGGTAATACCGATTCAATTGATGAGGGCGAGGAGATGCAGAATAGATCGAGAAATTTTTCTCACGGAGGCCTGAAGATGGCAGTGTGGTGATGGAAAATGGGTGTAGAACAGAAATGAAAGACGGCGATGCTTCGAGCCACAGAGAGAAACGGAGAGAGAGAGAGAGAGAAGAAGGAAAAAAAGAGAGAACGAGCATTAGAGATTCTAGAAAGGGGTTTGCGACGCTCGCATCGAGGAGGGACAGAGGGCGCTCACAAGACAAACGGTTCGCCATACGATTCATCTTCAGAGATATATATATATATATATATATATATATATATATATATATATATATGCATTAGTACAGCGAGAAAACAGCGAGGGGGAGGAATGAAGGTTAGGGTTTCTCCCCTCGCCGATGATTAAGGATCGCTGGGTGTCCCACTCGTCTTTCTCTTTTCTTCTTTCTCTCTTCACATGTCCCCTCGTATGTGATGCCGTTATACCCTCGTATATCCACACCAACGAAAGGGTTTTTCTTTCAGCAGAGATTTCTCTATCGCTGGTCGTCCTTCGTGTGTAAGATAAAAGAGCAAAAATTAGAGTCATCAGTCGAGCACTAATATTACAGAGCGGTCAGTGTAGCGTAAACGATGAGCAGCGAGTGGTGTGTGGGGGGAGGGAGGGGAGTGGAGAAAAAGTTAAGGAAGGGAGAGAGATATTCGACTGAGATTTTCATTCTCGAAGGAGCATTTTCGAGCTCGTATTACACGAACGGGAGAAAAAACGCATGTGGCTTCTTGTATTTTTCCTTTTTTTTCGAAAGAGGCAAGAAAAAAAATGAAAAATCTATATTATGAGGGAAACACGTGGGATATATTTTGCAATAAAAATCATACAGTATTTACGATCGAATAAAGGCGATCTTATGCATATAAATATGTAAACGATCATGATGATATGTAATTATGGAACGTGGCGCCATCTGTCGTTACAATTATTCGAAGGTTAATGCGTCTGTGGCTCGTAACGAAATCGCACGCGTATTTTGCGAAAGAAAATCTCGCATAATTTTTTTTTTTTGTTTAACATTATAAGAGAGTGTATACGATACGCATATATGAATGTGTATATGAATATTATTCGAACGAGCACTTTGTCGAATTGTTATGCACCCTCGAGCGGTTTTGGTACGCGAAGAGAATTGCATAATTTTTTTGTCTGTGTCACATCAGAGGTTATATAATACGACGTTGATTTACCATTTAAACCGTCGGTTTTAAAAATCTTTCGAGTTATAAATTCGATCTAATACGTTTATTTCATTTAATTATTGTTAAATGTTAATTTTCGATAATTCGAGTGAACAAAAAAACTGAATTCGATATTTATAGGTTAAAAAAAAGTGCGCACCATCGATAAATTTGGACTTCCGGTATAAATTAGCGATTGATCCGAGTTCTCTTGCGCATAAAGATCAATCTGGCATTAAATATATGCAGGGAAAGAGTAAAAGAGAGCTCGAGAGCTCGAAAGAGAGGTAAAAGTGTAACGATAAACGGGAGATGTGAGAGTGAGTTAGGAGCGAGAGAGAAAGAGGGTGGTATCAAGGGATAAAAGCGCGGGCAGAAAGAGGAGATGATGTAGAAATATATGTAGCTACGATGTCGAGAGAGGGAAACGAAATAACGTGTGTGAGGCAGGATGGCACTTGAGTCAAGGGGCGGGGAATTGTGTGCGCGACGAAAAAGAGCGGGAGCGGCGAGTGAGTGAGTGAGTGAGGGGTAGAGAGAGAGAGAGAGAGAGAGCGAACACTAATGATGCAGCACCAGCCGTCGTCCCAGGAGCAGCAAGCTTTTTGCCACCCCCTCCTTTGCCCCGAGGTACAGTAACACACAGCATATACACATCAAAATCCGTAGAGGCATTGAGCTATATACTACCGTCAGGGTAGCAACGATATATTGTACATATATAATTGCACACACACACACACACATGTATATAATATGAGTACGTTGCTGGCACTGCTTGAAGAATTTACATTCTATTTCGATAATGAAAGATTAATTGGCTCGATGGAATTATAACTAACAACTATAAAATCCATGAAATTGAAGAAATTAATAAAAATTATGAGATTTATATAAATGAAAGAAATTTACGAGAGAAAATTTGGGTAATTAAAAAAACTTAATAATTCGGAAAAAATACGACAAAGAGTCAGGAACTTACTGCCTGGTGAATTCGTTAACTGATATATCATCATAGCGCATCTCATTTTGTTTGAGACAAGACGAGAGGGTAAGAGAAAAATAATGCGGTATTGCTCGCCTTCTGTAGAAGAAGCCTTCAGTCGTGTGTGTGTGAGAGAGAGAGAAAGAGAGAGAGAGAGAGAGAGAGAGAGAAGCACAACCCGACAGTAGAATCCAGTTGAATGGGAATGCTGTAGAATGTCGGCAAAAACCACACAGGCACAGGGATCATTAGTCCACGGTCTCACTCTATATCTATCTCACTCACTCACTCACTCACTCACGAGTCTGTGAAGCATCTCTTCGTCAGACTCTCGATTATACCGGGTGAGCAGCGATATGACGTTAAAAATCCAAAGTTAACGAAGAAAAGCCTCGAATGAGCTCGCTTGGTAAAATTTCACGACTCTCATATGCACACGTGTAATACACGTGGAAAGACCAAGAATTTCATGCATATGGCAATTCTCCAGACGGACTTTTGAGTCGAACGAAATTCTGACCAGCCATAAAACACGCGAGACATATATACTCGTCTTTTGTGGATATAGACATATATGGAAACTCCAAGGGGCCTTTTTCTTCAGAAATTCCTTGCTTTAATTCCCAATCCTCAAATAGAAACGAACAAGTATGTTTTATAAGTTTTCTTCTTCTTCTTATTCTTCTTTTTCTCATGATCATTCACGAGGAAAATAAAACTCTTGATGATTTTTTTTTATTCGCAGTGATTTTATACCAAGCATTTACGATTTGTATTTGCCAACGAAACACACGAGGGAGAGAGAGAGAGAGAGACGAATAAAGTATCAAAGGACGATACGATTTATAAATCCGCTCGTATTCTAGGATTCGTGAAATTTCGATTTAATGAAGTTTTTAAGTCTGGAAAAATACTTATGGGATGGATGAGAGGGAATGATGGAGCTTTAATGAGAAAAATTTGAATTAAGGAATTTTCGTCTGTCACAGCCTACGGGATTTTAGCAGGGATGAATATTTTTTCAGTGCTGCAAACGGGAACTCGGACGATTATTGTCAGAGTGCGATAACGAAGCGATTTACTGGTACCGAGAGGGAAAGAGAAAAGAAAGTGGAGAGAAAGAGAGAGAGAGAGAGAGAGAGATTGTCGTACAAGTGTTGATGGCCGAGAGTGGGCCGAGCAAAACGAACGAGCAGATTCTTCGTGAATGACACCAACCCAACTTCTACTAAGTATATACGAGCACGAAGGATTATTACGACGCGTGAGCGAGCGTCCGGGCCAATCTGGATCGCAAACAATTTTCTCACGTCGACGTTTCTTCCATCGTTTTACGCCATGACGAAGAGTTCGTTGAGCTACGATCAATGTCGAAATTAATACGATCGAGTCAGCAGGAAGAAAATTTTGATAAAAAAAACAAAAGGATTTTTATCTTGTTTCATTTTATTTTATTCTTATCATTTTTTTTTTTTTTTTAATCAAGTAAGAATTTTGCTTTGTTACTTGAAGCATTTTCTTGAAACAATTTTCTCAATTTCCTCGCTCAACAAACTTTAGTCGCTCATCTTAGACCGAATAAAATCAATTTTGAGCGCGGATTTTTTTCGATCTCGATTTTCATTCAATTTTTTTTTTTTTTCATTTTGTCCATTATCTCATTATAGATCTCATATTAAAACTGTTTCTATATAGAAGCCAATATTGTTGAAGCATTTTTTTGAAATCGATTTTCTCAATTTCTTCGCTCAACAAACTTTACTCGCTCATCTTAGACCGAATAAAATCAATTTTGAGCGGGGATTTTTTTCGGTCTCGATCTAATGTTAAGGCTGTTTTTATATCGAAGCCAAAAGTCCCACAAAAAAAGTGCATTTGATCACTTTTATTATCTTGTTTTTTCAACTTTTAAGTATTGAATTAAAAAAGTTTAAAGTAAGTAAAGTATATTCTGTGTATATTTAGGCGAATGAACGTTGCAACAGCTTTTGGGCCATCATGAAAGTAAGAGAGAGAGAGAGAGAGGGAGAGAGAAAAAGATATACAGTATAAATAGGTTCGTTTCTTGTCGGCCTTAGTTAAACAAAGTTTCACGGACGGCAACGCTCGAGAACCGATGAGCCAAGCCAAGGGTGTGCGAGTTTGCCGGGCGCAAAGCAGAACAGCAAGAGAGAGAGAGAGAGAGAGAGAGAGAGTGCGATAAAGAGGGAGTTTCAAGCTTCGACCCTTGCCTGTACGTTTCTCTCTCTCTCTCTCTCTCTCACACTCATTCTATCTCGTCCTCTTTGCTCCTTCTCACCATCGAGCTCGCTCGCTCTTCGGATCCCGGCAATTCGCAAAAACCCTTGGCTCCGGGCGCGCGAGAGCTCCGACGTGAACGTACGAGAAAGCCAGAGGAGATCCCTATAACGGGTGTCCTGGTGCAACCCCTTTTTCCTACGAGTTAGAGGGTGCATTGACTTTGATATTTCCCTTACAAGACAAATGAACAATTTATAAATAATTTTTTTCATTTCATTTTATAAAGGTGAAATTATATTTTTTTTCACCCTTAATTCGTTCAAGCACAATTTGAAAAATTAAACATTTCTAAAATCGTCCTTTTATCTTTTCACATACAGACGAAATTATATTATTTTTGTCACCCTTCATTCGTTAAATTTTTGTCTCTGAGAGGGAAACAAATTGCACCGACAAGAATACCAGAAGACGATTTCGACGAGATTCCAAGTGGATCGCGAATGCAAGTGTTAATGCACTTATAATCTGTCGCATCCGCTTTATGAAGAACGAGCGAGCCACACGACTCTGTCTATTTGTCCTATAGCCGATTAAGTAAGATTTTACATTTTGTCTCGTTCTCGATAGGAATTATTTTTCTCCATTAAAAAAAATGCATTTTATAAAATACATTTGACGAATAATTTCAACGAAAAATATATTTTATTTTCCATTCAATTCCAGGCTGCAAGATTTTTTAATATTACTTGTTGTTTCATTCTTCACATTTGTCTGACAATTTTTTCGTTTTTTACTTCAAGACCAACACGCAAAGCGTCCCCGTACCGAAGGCCGCAAGTTTCAAACGAATTGGCGCGAAAAAAGCAAGATTTGCCAATTTATCTCAACTTCTGTTTATAGATTCTCTGTACAAATAATATTCCATTTATATATACGGCATAATTTTTTTCGTACACAGGTATATAAAATATACCGAGAAGGTGAATGAAATTATAGCGTCAAGGGAGCGTAGCTGAAGCGGAAATCATAACGACACAATTATTATTATTGTATAGCGAGAATCGTGCGTGACGATGCGTGATTGGAAAGAGAAGGAGAGAAAGGGAGAGGTTTCGAGAACAGCGTGACCGCGGTTCCGATGACGCGGAGATCCGGCTAGATTTTCATTTTCTCACTCAAAGTCTCGACGTCAAAAAACTATACATCATACGGAAGGTATATAGCAGATATACGTAGAAGATATACACAGATAGTTTGCTCTACAATGTAAAAGGAGATCGCGTTATAACTGAGAATAAAAGCCAGACAACTGCATATCAATAATTTTAGTCCGATAACAGCCCAGTCTGTGACCCTACGAGCTCTCCGAATTGCACGGATAAAATTACTGACGTTTCCATATATAGGATTTCGTTCGGCGAGAGCTAGGATTAATTGATAATTTATATTATATAACAGGACATAGAGTTCAAGCTTCAATCACATTATAAAGAATATTTGCATTTATCATTTTATTAGAATTCTTCAATTTAGTAATTGAAACTTTTCCCTATATATTTAATTCATTGTAATTTTTTAATTTATGGAAGACCTATTTTTTTAATCAGTTGATCCGTATTACCCCGTCGAATCAACCGTATTAGCCACATTCACGCATTATTGTTTACATATTGAGAAATCAGAAGTATCATCTATCGCCATCTGGTAGACAAATTTTTCACTACTCTCTCGATTCTTATCGACATAACCTAGTATTGTACTTGTATCTTGATACAGCATTTTAGCCAAATGTTCACATGCTAAAAAAGACTTATTCTTATAAAAATATTAATCGATTGTATAAAATTTGTCATTTTTCAACATGCCAAACTGTCCAAGTTGGTTTGACCGGCCATTTTTTCCTTGTGCTCATTCCAAATTGGGAATTAGAATTCGTCCAACTTTTTCAACAACTACTTTACGTCGAGACGCTGCGCAGCTTCTCGACATCAAGTGAATTTCTCCCGATATTGATAAGCATCCTTATGAGCATACCGTGCACGTATATCGAATTATATCGGTGAAGCCCGCAAATCGTATCGCGTTTACGGTTCATCAAACACCAGAGAGAGAGAGAGAGAGAGCAATAGAGGGAGAGAGAATATTCCTGGAGGACAACCGCATCACGAATTGGGCAATGTTCGAGCAGGAACGGCAATCGAGCTGAAGTACGAGAAGAGATCAGCAGCCAAGCAACACCACAACGGCCAACCCGTGCCTCGAAATGCTATACTGATGCGAGAAAGAGAAAGAGAAAGAGAGAGAAAAACGAGAGTTGTGGCTGCAGAGGGGCTAGAGAGAACATCGAGAGAACCGAGTGGTTGGAAACTGTGATGTCCACAAAAAGCGCACCAGACAGCGGCGAACGTTTTTGCTCAGCGTCAGCCGCTCGCTCACGCTCCATCTCTCTTTCTCTCGCTGTTCTTGCGAACTATATAACATCCACCATGCTTCATGGGTTGTACATAGAGAGACGCGGAGGATCGTGGAAACCTCTCGATGTATTCTCACCCAGCAAGAACTGAAGATATTCCTGAGTGCTTCAAACAATCTCTGAGAATCATCCTAAAATTCTCCAGATATTATATGTACTTAATCCTAGATAGTTGTAGCTTAACCCAAACGTGGCGAAAAATGTCCCTCCAAATAGCCAAAAACCCAATTCAAATTTTTAAAGCAGTTTTAATTTTTAAAAATAATCATTTCTTGTACTATTTTGCGTATCGTAAAATTTAAGCATAGAAGTATATATTTTATGCGTATATTCCGCTTCCGCTCTCGAGCTGAAATATTATTTAACGTTTTTTGGGTACGAATATATGACGCGATCGCCATTGCGATAATTCTCCACAAAAGAGGGCGCGCGCGTGACGTTTGACGCTGGCGCGAGTCACTTCTTCGTGCTAGTCCTTTGGCTCCTGACGGACTTTGACTAACGATCTTTTCTCGTTTCTGTATCAACCCTCGACTTATACGTATATATATACTTGTATATATATATATGTCTAATTCTAAGCGTTTTTTTAAAGACTATCTTTTTCCTTTCGTCATGATAGTTCTTTAAGGTAAAAGCGACGCTTTTCCGATGAAAAATATATTTGTCTCCATTACTGTATTCACGATCGATTTTACCACGAAATAACCGCCACCATTTAGATTTTAGCATGATAAATCTTGATAAGCGTGAATTCTTAAAATCTTGAAATTTTAAATCGGATCTCGCCAGTCATGACTCTCTGACAAAATGATCTACTTTATACAGTAGTCGAGTCGTTGAAAAGAAACGCCAGGAATTTCTCAGCAACTATATAAGCTTCGTTCGTTCTAAACCCTATCGTGACTCGGCATTTATAAACGCCTTGCGATGTCGATTGAATTTTCCTCTAGCTCGCTATATAACAATGTGACGATTCCCTGACTTACTGGACGCATACTTGTACTTGGTAGCAGCGTCAAGCCTACCGTGAAATTCTACATTGTAGTCCCTGCGGACTACGAATTATATAGACATAGTCTCTCCCTCTCTCTCTCTCTCTCTGACGAAAGAGCGCGCCACTGTCGCGCTTCATTGAATGAGATTTAAAAAAAAAACTAAAATTCTCGAGATATTTTATCGACAATACACAAGAGCAATCTAGCTAATGTAACAATAATGTATTTTCTTTCGTTTTCCAGTAAGCAAGCTGTTTTCGACGGGAAGAAAGCAATCAGAGGTGGAATTCCATTCGTTTTTCGTAAGTAAATTAAAAAAGGTTTCATTGCAAAAACTGCATACTCGAGTACGAAGTGAAATATTTGCTACACGTTCGAAGTGGCCAGCAGCGCCGCTTGTGGCGATATAGAGAGTTGAGATTCCCAAAAAAACATTGACTCTATATCTATACATACATCGTTACGTAGTATCATATATATATATATATATATATATATATATATATATATATATATATATATATATATATATATATATATATATATATATATATATATATATATATATATATATATATATCATCTGTAGACCGCGTGTTTTTTCGGCAGTCACAAGTTTCCGAATTTCGCCGCTGCTAGCGCTGTCTGTCAAAGTACGCTCGACTTCAAGGTCACGAAAGAATTGAATACACCAAATAAGAAATATCTCATTTCTTCATGTATAAATTTTCGTCTTACAGCACAATTTGGTCCTTGGACTTTTGGACCCGGTCACGGTTTTGCTCGGATAGTACGTTGGAACGTTGAAAAATCACCAGAACGATTACCAAGTGGCGATGTCGAGGCAATATTCTCAATAATGGACAGCGAATTTACTCGTTCAATGTGGAATTATCCATTCAGATTAACATATCGATTGATACTACGCGAAAAGGAACTTCACTTCAATATCGGCGTTTATAATCCAAGCAAGGATCATACTTTCAGCTTCAATCTACTTTTGCACACTTATTTCAAAGTTCCGGATGTTCGAAGATGCCAGATAACGGGACTTCACGGTTGCACATTTATCGACAAGGTAATAAATTATTCGAGATAAATATAAAAATTAAACAAATTTGTCCATTCTTAACACCATTTTCTGTTGCCACGTTGAAATACACAGTGCTGACGGGTCACTGGTGACCCAGGTATAGACCAGAGGGTTAAACAAAAAAATGTTATTTCCTCAATTTTGCAGACGAGGGACAATCAAATATTTCAAGAGGGCCTTGATGTTGTGACCGTCCGCGAATGGACTGACAGAATTTATCAAAACACCCAACCCGAGCATATAATCACAAATGTCGTCTCGGGAAGAAAAATGAGAGTTCAGAAGTACAATTTTCCGGATACGGTGGTTTGGAATCCTTGGCAGGAGAAGGCTCGTGACATACCAGATTTTGGCGATGATGAATTTCCAAATATGATATGCGTTGAGAGCGGACATGTTAGTAGCCCGGTAATATTATTGCCGGGTACGGCTTTTGAAGCTAGTCAAATACTACAGGTGATGTGAGTAGAGGGTGGTACATCATCAAACTCAACGAACAACAGCCGAGCCACGTCGAACAATAATTCATTAAATCCTGCCTCCTCGTCAACATCAGCGAACGGAGCTGGAATTTGGCAGCCAAGAGCCGGATGGCTTTACGTACCACCAACACCACAAATCGGCCCATCTTCTTCTCATCCACCTCATCATCTTCATCATCATCATCATCATCATTATGCACATTGTATCGCTCAAACTTGCACAATATGCTCACTCAATCTTTAAAACGGTTCCAATTAACTCACAATCGGCAATAAAAACTCTGACCCATTTTTTTTTTCAAAGGTCCATTAGAATTTTGGGTAAACGACAAATCACATTGGATGGACATTTCTGCCTAAGGTGAAATGTTACGTTTTCTCGAAATTCCGATGCCTAACAAAAAGTTGGGTCGAAGTTTTAGGGTCGGTGGGGCCGAAGTAAGATTTCACAACGCCTTAATTGAGAAATTGGGGCTTAAAAAACATTCCATTGCAACATAAAAGACAAGGGAGAATTTGACGATCGAAAATGGTGCTATGAATGTTCACTCGGAGCCACGATCGATTCTGACGGCCCAGTGGCGAAATCTCACCGAGCAGAGGGAGAAATCACTTCTAGACGAGACTAGAAATTATTAGGGGTGTCTCGTTCTATTCAATTTGGTATAATACTAATAGGTATAGGCTAAAAAGAAAGATAGCTTAGATTAGATAATCATTTTAGGAAATATCTCTTTGCCCCCACACGCGCGCGCCCGCACACACACACACACACACACACACACACACACATATATGTACGTATGAATCAATTACTTAGTCATGAAAATGTAAGGAAGAAATACATTTTTATGTACGTGCAGAGAGATTGAAAAATTGTATACGAGATACTGAAACACCATCGATTAATTCTTTTTTCGACATATCTTCTTTTCTTTTTCTTTTGCACTGATATTCTAGTTTAATAAGCCTGTACTGTGGTGCTCAATACTTTAAATCAACAATAACGAAGTTACAACGCTCAGGCGCCATGTAATATTTTTTTTTTGTTTTTTAATATCTAATGATTCGCACCTTTGATCATTTCCGGTATATTTTCATCTGGCGACACATTGACGATATATCTTTTTCGATAATTGACCAGGGACGGGTATACGATAATAAAAATTTACAATGTATACGATGTATGAAAAATGAGAAAAAAAAAATCCTTGCCACTTTGAGTCTCAAAATTTACGTCTTGCAATAATTTGTACGAGTTTCCAGGAAGAAACAAATATTTAGCTGCTAGAAGTTTGGAGGTGAGAACATTACAATTTAAGTGACCGGTAATTAGTACGTTCGTTGTAGCTGAAAATAATTTCAGTGTTTAACTTATGGCTATGAATCGAATTATTGTTTAATTTGCCTTTTTTTTTTGTTTTTTTTTAATTACATGGAACGAGAGAATTTATGCAATAAGTGTTTTTGGTCCTCAGAGGCTAAAAGTATTTCTTCATTTTTTTTATTACGATCTAAATAGTCCTCATTAAATGTCTTCCTTTCCCATGTAAGACCGAGAAATAACAGATTTAAAAAATTCGGCATAATCTTTTTGTTTTTTTTTTTTTTATAATTCATATCACGCTCAAAATATTGCAGAAGCTCAAGCGTGTTGTTTTGGAGGATGTACTCGTCTGGGAAAGTGCAATAAAGAAAAAAAAATATGGGAAAAAAAGTGTAAGATACGAAAATGTTCTTTACCTGCGCGATCTTTGTCCCGAGCCCGGGACATGTTCGTAAACGTACGAAACAAAGATACGATTTTATCATATTTTCATATTACAATGTGGATGATTTATTGTAAGGTAAGAGAGATGAGTAAAGTGCATGATAACAGTTACTCGTTATCTATGTCATTGTTTTAATTAAAATTTACATGACATGGGTGTATTGAATCAAGAGTTTTGATCATTAAAACATTTTCTTACAAATGAAAAAAAAAAGAAAAAGAAAGTAAGCGATTGAAATTAATTTACATTCTTATATTCTAGACGCAACGATTGAACGGACATTTAATTTACCGCTTAATTATATGAGGTAACGGCAGTTTCTCTTTTGTTTTTTTTTTTATACAAATTTCCTACAAATTTTCTTACAATATGAGCATCGAGATTATAGATATATTATTATTATGATTATGCAATATCGATAATAGAAGTCATGGCAGCTAATTTTAACGATGGGTTGGTATCGAAATTTTTATACAGCTGTTTTTTTTTCTTTCGATTATTGGAGTATTCGATGATATCTTCACGTACACCTTTCTTTGTTTTTGTGTGGCAGTGCAATTTGTGTTTGTATTCCGTTTTTTGTCTCTCGAATGGTAACTTTTCAACTATTTATTTGGGTATTTTTCATACTTAATAATCTTGAATTACAGTCGAAAAAATTATCTTGGAATAACTGTCTCGCGTATTATTTCATTTTTAGCTTCGCATCGTCTTCCTTCTTGAGCTGTTTTTCCCGCATTCTGTCAGCATCCCTGTGTAAATATAATCATTATTAGGAAACGAAATTTTCTGGCAAGTCTTATTTTTCATCCAAATAGTGTCTCATATTTGCCACCAGGAGCAGCACTGTAGATGGCGATAAACGAAATTGTCCTTGTTTTCACAACGTAAATAAAATATTTGTGCTACTTTTTACATGATTTTCGTTCGAATCGTTTGCACAATTACGTTTCTTTGAATTCCAGAAAAGTGCTAATTCAGCACAAATTTTTTTGTTTCATTCGTACATACTTTTGTGCATACCGAAAATCCGTGGTGGGGGAAATTTAGCCATAACCAAAAAGATTGATAAGGACTAATTTTTTTTATACACACGAAAAAAAAACATTTTTTTTCATCATACCGTTGCTTTCGTTGCTCTAACGTGAGGCCCTTGTTGCTCTCTTGCTCGCCCGCTGTTTTTTTCGGATTTTTTTTCTGATTCTTGGCGCGGGCCAGATCACGTTGATTTCCACCTGTAAAACGTACGTTAAAGTGCATCAAAGAAAAAAAAAAGATTCTCAATGTACTCCTTTTGCTATACAGAATCGATGCGAATATAACGAAAAGTTCAAAGTATATGACGGTGAGGGTCAGTGTTATCTCTCTTCAAAGGCCATAAAAAAAGAATTGAAAAAGTCACAGTTATAGCTAATAACCCTATATTAGGGAGCTCGAAAATATGTTTGAACAAAATTTGCCGCGTATATCGAACACGGGACATTTTTAAATAGAAACAACGGAGTATAAAAGTCCGGGGGTGGTGTCGGATATCATTTTACCGGAAAGGATTATCTACTTATAGAAATCACGAGAATCAAAATGAAATTTGTGTCGCCATTTTACGCCAAAAGAGGAGTTAAGATCGGTAAAAAAAAATCATGGCCCAGTTTTAATTTTCGGCTTAGCCATGTTGTCTTTAATCGTTTTTCAATTCACCAAAATCGATCAAACAAAAATTAAGTTTTTTTTTCGAGGCAAACGTAAGCGGAAGACGCGTATGATTTTGTACAGATCGAGATTCAGCCTTGAATGGAGCAGACGGAACTAACATGAAATGTTCCTTTTTTTTTCTGGGTTAACTAGCTTGAGTATTAGCGAGAAAACAAAACTTACGTGTCATTTTTTTTCGTCCTGACCTCGGAGAAGCGAGTACTTGCAAAAATTGACGCGTAGAAATTTGTAAAAAAAAAACAAATAATAATAAAGGGCTTTATCAGGCACCGAGATCCCGAGACTGCACGGGGGGCTCGTTGGTGTGACACCACAATTGGATATATGTGTTATTTCTAAAACCAAAATACTGGAGGGTATCTCGTGTCTCTCTCTCTCCCGTTTAGCGAATATATGACACGACGATTGTGGCGCTGCGATCGTTTTGGAATTTTTACTTCTTTTTTTATTAAGCGAAACGGCTAAGTGGCGCCATCGAATGATCAAAACACGTACCGAATTTTTTTTTCTGTCGATAACGTCGTACGCAGGAAAAATGCAAACAGTAATTTGTTCTTACGTATATTTCTTTTGTATAAAATGCATTTTCCTTATCCTAATTTTTGTAATTCAATCCAAACAATAAAAAAAACGGAATGGAGTTATTTCCAATATCAAAATACTGGATATCTCGCTTCTTTCGTTTTTGCGGATATATGACACGATTAGGGAACCTTGGTAGAGTTTTACTGTGTAAAATAAATTTTCGCTGTCAATAATAACGTAAATAAGAATTCATGGTAAAAACCAATTTATTATAATTTTTTTGTATAAACAAAATGCATCTTTCTTAACCTAAGTTTTTTTTTTTAGTCGATTCAAACAACAAAAAAATCGGAATGGAGTCGGTGACAATGATCCTTTGAACCAATAATCACGGGCGGACATATATATTTTTTCTCCTCAGAATCATGTGCGGTTAGCACATTCGGAAATACAGAATTACGGCGATAAGATGCCGCTCTCCTCGTTATTTTCGTTGATTTTTTTCGCTTTTTTTTTTTTTTTTTTTTTTTTTTTTAACGAGACAAAGGCGATTTCTCGATTTACAACCTTTAGAATTGAACGTAAAGTACAAATGTTCCCCCTCGGGGTGAGAATGAAAAAATATTACGTCGCAGAAATAGGATAATTTCACTTTTTTTCCCACTCTCTCTCTCTCTCTCTCTTTTTCTCCTCTCTTGTAATGAAATGTTAGTTTCGAGAACAGCAATGCTGGCTTTTAGATATTCGCCAATTTACAGCTCGTCGCTGATCTTTGTGGGTTTGCCCTTGCGATCGAAGCTATTGAGTGGGTTGGTCGCGTGTTTCGCGATGTACTTGATAAAATCGTCGAGTTCTCGTCCACCCTCATACTTGATCGGGCTGTCCTTGGAATCTTTGGGCAACCAGAATAAGGTTGGAAAACCGCGTACCTCAAATTGTGCTGGTACGTCATTGGCTGTAGCGTCAAATTTAACAATGGCAACATCCTCGTTTGCCAGTTTATCACCGAGCTCATCAAAGATAGGTCCGAGCTTTTTGCAATGCCCGCACCAGGGCGCGTAAAACTCAATGAGCGTATCTTTGTCGTTGTTGATGACGACATCGTCAAAGTTTTTGGCAACGGCAACTTTGACACTTGCGGTATTGTCCTCCGGTATTGGCTCGGATTTGAGGAAAGCCTCGAGATTGCCAGCCTCGAAATCTTTAACGAATTTTTCAAAATTCTCAACGGAAAATTCATCCTTGAGAACGAATTTCTGATTCTTTGCGTCACGCGCGAGTACAATTGGCTTGTCACCCTTGACAAAGTCGATGCCGAAATCGTTGAGCTCATGCTGGAAATCGTCCTTGGAAGATATCGCGAAATTGGTGTTTGGAAAATCTTTGGCAACTTTCATAATTCTGTTTCGCCAGTAATTCGTTCCTTTGGGATTTTTGACGTAATCGACGTTGTAGTAGGCAACGATTAGAGGATTGCTGAAACTCGCAACATTGTCTCTCGTGCGAACACCAACGAGACCGAAGCTACGGGACAAAAAAAAAAGAAAAAAGAAACGAATGATTTGACATTTTAATTTTGGTTCTCATTTTTATCAGAATGCAAGTGGACAAAAATACTCACTAATTCTTCGTGACGAAATCGCTGACATCGGCAATTTTGTCGCTGCCCTCGTATTTCAATGTGCTGGGCTCGAATTTATTGTGATGTTTCTTCGGACGATAGAGAACAATGTGATTTCTGTCCAAAATAATAATATTCTGTTAATACATTTTTTTATTTATCATGATAAATAAATCGTTAATTTTTTGGGGTTAATTACTTGAGTCCTTCCTTCTCCAGCAGCGATTTCGCTGATGTGTGCGCGAATCGAGCCTTTTCACGGAGTTTCTTGGAAACAACGTGATAAGCAGCAGAAAGGGGCGAATCATCTTTTTCGAAATAACCAATGAAAACGACATCGTCAGTGTTGAGGAAGGCCTTTTGACAATCTTCTCCCTTCAATTCCTTGGAGGCAGGGCCAACTTGAGACTAAATGCAAAAAAAAAAAATTTGTTCACACTTTGTTTGAATTTTTATACAAAGTTTTAACTCAACTTTTCGAGCTGAGGCATTTAAAGATATTTTTCAAACATTATCGATAAATTTGAGTTCTCATAAAAATTGAACCTTTTTTTTCAATCCTTGCCCATCACACTTCAAACCCGGAAATTTCAACTATAGCATCGATTCTATACTTTTTAAGCTCTTTGGCTTAACATTTTTATTGTAATTACAATTTACAAATTATTTTTTAAGTTTCACCTCCATTGAGCCATTGATAAGGAATCAAAAATGTTCAATAATAATAATATATCAATTAGATCAATAAAAAATATTGAAATATTCTCAAGTCTACTAGAGCAAGGATGGCTAATAAATATCTTATTTATTAGATAATTTTCGAAAATATAAAAAAATTATAATCATTGATCAATATATTTTTTATTCATTAACAATTTTTTTCAAATGTTAAAAAATTTAAATTTTCATAATAAAACGAAACTTTGGTAAAATTGGCATAAAATGATTTACCTGCATGTACTTGGCAATTCCTTCAGCTTCTCTAGGTCCATTGTACTCACTGGCCACCTCATTTCCGGCAAATATCTTCAGTGTGGGATAACCACTGACCGAGTATTTCTTGCATGTTTCCTTTCCAGCTTCTGTACAATCAATTTTAGCCAGAGTAATTGGAGGATCGGCACCCTTGAGTAACTCTGCAGCCTGAGCATATTCGGGCTTCATGCGTTTGCAGTGCCCGCACCTGTTTCGAAAAAAAAATAAAAACCGGAAATGACGTTATCAAACGCGCCGGTACTTTGTCAAACGCCGCAAACAGGCCGACAAGTGTCTAAATTATAGTGTTTTATATGTGTATGTATATATATATATATTATATATATATAGTATATAATATATATATAGTATATATATATTAAAGCGACCATATGCGATAAAATTTTGATGCACGAAATGCTCCAAAAAAAAAAAAAATGAAATTTTTTGTTTCCGGGGAAACTCACCAAGGAGCGTAAAACATGACAAGCGTGTTATCACGGCGTTCCAATTCATGATCAAAATCATCGTCGGTCCATTCCAGGACATCCTCCTCAGCAGCCCAAGCTCCGATAATGAGAAAAGAAAAAATCAGGTACTTTGACACCATCGCCGAGCCGTACTTCATCGCTTCGCCGGTTTAACTGAACGTTATATTTTTTTTGTCCTCTTAACTCGGGATCGAACGAAAGACAAGAAGAAGTCACTACGCGCTTTTCGAGAGACGTGGCTGTGTCGCGGAAGATACTTTATTCGTTATTCGATTAATATATACGCGTTACATGTATATATATATATATCTCCCTCTCTCTCTGTGCCTCGGTGCTGTCGGCTGCCGATTGGTCAACCTCGTTCAACAACCCTTTTGGTCGTCTCCCGGCGCTTGAGAAGTATCCGCGTGCACGCGAGGCATAGGCCCACGACATCGACTACGAGGGATCAAGACAATCAGCTAAATGGGGATTTGTCTTTTACGGGGGTTGGCACAGTCGGCACAGAGATAACAACGGCATCCACTCTTACCGAGCGAATTCTATGCATGTATCTGCTGAGGGGGCGCGCGAGTAGTGCATTTGATAAAACAGACTAGGGATGGTAACTAACTGATGAGATACGTTTATGTACAGCTTGAGAGACTCTCGGTCATCGCTAAATTTCCATGTCTAATTCCATGATGCAGATATATATATATGTTTATATATGTGTATATATAAGTACATATTGGCTACTATATTAGTTTCCACCTTGTCTATTCCTGCTGTCGTCAAACTCTACTAATCTCTGGCAAAGGGGATTGTGAGATTTGCTGCGCTACCAATTGGTAATTGTCGTAAGATCGACATTTGAACATGTTGACGATTCTTCCCGCTAGATGGCCAAAATTTGACAGGATTATACTTTCAGAGCTAGCGAATCTCAACTTAAATTTTGTATTCGACGGTGAGAGAGTGCGTTTTTCTGTCGTATGTGAGATGCCGATCTCGTCGCTGCCGACGTGAGTTATTTTATTCTACCCTATCATGGAAAAATAAATGGCGTTGGTACCAGGATTTCGTTGTTGCTGCTCCTGTCGCCGCTTCACTCGTTGCCAATCGTTTAAATAGAGAGAAGAAAAATTTTCAGAGTCAGTGCTGACAACTTGTTTTTTGTGTATTATTGTTTACAAAGTTACAAATATTATGTTTGGTTGTTTTTTTTTTTCGGAACAGGTAGGCTATAAGAAAACGTCGTAGTTGACTTCCGGAGCCAGCCCTAACCACATATAATAATAATAATAATAATAATATAAGAAAACGCTCGAGAGACTAGTCGTTTTCTTCTTCCTTTTTTTTTTATGTTAATTCGGTTACTGAAAATTTACGGAATGTTGAATTTTATTGGAGGTTTTCAGAGAGGATAAAAAGCTTTTTTCTTCGATGCACGATAAATGTCCCTCGCAGAATAATATACTTGAACAAATTTATATTTTTAACGTGTATTTATCTCTTGAGAACTTTCTGGTCGGCTTCCTCCACTTTGAGACATGCTGCGCCTGTGTTGATTACACACAATGCTTTTCTTACGGGCTTTTTACTCACACACGTGTATCCCCCCGTCTCGTCACATTGTGACACGACCGATTGTGAGCTAGCGACTTCAGAGGGTTAATATTCAAATTTTTCCAACTCTCGAATGCGTGATTGCTCCTAAAAATTATTCGAATCTAGTAAATTTTTTTTTCCACTCTTTTATCCATGACTTTTTCTTGAAAACCTGATTTTTTTCAGCGGGCACTATATATATTTTTTTAAAAACGTTCTTTACACATGTTCTATTACAAAACTTTTGTTAATATTGTTTTTACGCCAAAAAATGATTGTTCTTGATTACATTTTTTTATTTTTAGCTGGCACTGTATATTTAAAAAAAACAAAAAAACTATTTTCCACACATACTATACAATAAAATATTTGTTCATTTTGTTCTCGCGATGCGTTTGCTCACAGAAAATTGTAAAATTTCGTAATTCGGTTTTTCCATTTTTTTTGCCAATCAGTTTGGGTTTTTTCTTTTTACCTCGCACTGTAATCCAACTTTTTGTTAAAGCGACATATTTGACTAAAAAATTTCGTTGATTTTTATCTTTCTTCTTTTTTTCTAATTTATTTTTGTCCACAGTGTTCCAAGTCCTCGCTAGGATGACGGCAGATTCTGCTAAAGATTCAACTCATTGCCTCATATGTAACAGCAAAGTAGGAGTATCGACTCGGAACAGTGTGCGAATTTTCAACGAAAATTCCATTACTGCCTCTGAAAAGCCTCTCATTCAAACAATTTGCTCTGTGCTAGAAAAAAATATAACTGAAACGAATGTACATTCAGTAGTAATATGTAAAAAATGTTACAAATTATTCAGTGAGGTCAGTAAAGAGATCATTCACTGAATTTAATGAAATTTAATGAATGCAATAAATTCAATGAATCCAATAATTTTTTTTAAATCCTCTGTAATTTTATCCTCCTTTTCACTTATTTTGCAGTTTGACGAGCTCGAGAATAGGCTTGCCGAAATTAGATTGGAAATTTACACGAATTACGAGAAAACGATGAAGAAAATAACACCCGAAATTCATATTCAGGACGAGTATAACGATCATGACTATATAGACAATTCAGATGGTCAGATTGTAGAATCTTTGGATCCAAAGTACGACGAGAAAGAGAGCGAACATTCTTCACCGATAAAAAAATCAGAGAGCACTGAAAATATAACCGAGGTAACACATCGAATTACAAAGTCGTTTAGGCAACAAAAAATTCCTACTATATAATTGTTTTTATCTCATTTTTTTTTTGGTTTTTGTCAGCAATATTTAGTGCAAGAAATTGAAAAAAATCCATTGGAAATTGCCGAGTACGTGGAAGACAATGACGAGGTAATACTGAAGCTCGAAGAAACGACAACAGAATCAGAAAAAACGAGCGAGTCGCAAACGAGCCAAACGAAGAAAGTCCAAAAGAGCATAAAGATCGAGGATACGCAGGAACAAATTGTCGAGAGAAATGGCTCGGAGTACACGTGCCTTTTGTGCCCAAGCGACGACGAGCGTATCGTCGGTAATGCAAAATTGATCGTTTCGCATGTTAAAGAAATACACGATTCGCGCTTGTACATTTGCGACATTTGCGGGGAGGATTTTAAAAAAAGAAACGAATTGTCAATTCATCTGGATGATCATGTTGCCAAGGAGGAGGGAGACTTTCAGTGTGAAGTTTGCAATAGGATATTTAGCAATTTGCGACTATTTCGTATTCACAAGCGTATACATTATCCTCAAGCAAAATCGTGGTCTTGCGAGACTTGTGGCAAAAGATACAGGTAATCATATCGATTTTGTGAGAAATATTCATTTTTTTTTTTTCAAAATCACTTTTTTAATATTATTCAATTTTCTCAAAATATCTTTCTTTAATTATTTTTAATTATCAAAACTTTTTAATTCTCGATAATTTCAGTTCGAAAAATCTCCTTGAGGAGCACACGAACACACACACGGGAATGCGTCCTTACGTTTGTGAATGTTGTGGCAAAGATTTTGCATCGAAATACACTTACAAGGCTCACGCAAAGACTCACGAGGTACGACCACGTCCCTTTGAATGTAGCCAGTGCAACAAGTCATTTCTCAGTCAACAAAATCTCAATCAGCACGAGAGAACTCACAACGGTGTCAAGGAATACGTTTGCCATCAGTGCGGTTCGTATCAACAATGATCCAGAAGAAAAACAAAAACCAAACAAAATCAAATTCCATAAATAAGCAATGATGATAATTTTGTATTCTTCTCATTTTTCCATTCTAGGAAAAGCATTTGGTTCTTATCACAATCTCGAAGTTCACAATATCGTTCATACCGGCTACAAGCCTTACAGTTGCAGAATGTGCGGCAAAGCATTCGCTCGAAAAGCCGAGATAAGAGATCACGAGAGAACGCACACGGGAGAAAAGCCTTATCAGTGCGAATTTTGCGGTGCTACTTTCAGGTAATTTCTGATTTACAAACAAAAAAAAACTAGACTCAAAATCAAAATCTTACAATTAGAATTTGAATCAATAACGAGTTCGAACGATAATTTCAGTCAAAGATCAAATTTGCAATCGCACAAACGAGCGACTCATTACAACGACAAGAGGTATAAATGCGACACGTGCAATAAAGGATTCAAGAGGCGAAGACTCCTCGATTATCACATAAAAGCCGCTCATACAGGCGAGAGACCCTACAAGTGTGAAACTTGTACAGCAACTTTTGTCTATCCGGAACATTTCAAGAAACACATGCGCATTCATACCGGCGAAAAGCCATATTTGTGCGAGGTAAACCGGAAGTTCAAAATATTTGATAATTGAAGCATTGAAACAGCAAGAAAAAAATTATCAACTTTTATGATTATTTCAGGTATGTGGAAAAGCTTTCAACAGTCGTGACAACAGAAATGCTCATCGTTTCATTCACAGTGACAAAAAGCCATACGAGTGTCTCGTATGCGGCATGGGATTTATGAGAAAACCTCTTTTGTACTCTCACATGCAGACACAGGTAATCGAGCTTTGTTATAAAAAACAAGAAAAAATTGCTTGACTTCCTCAATATTTGGTAATTGGGTGATTTTTTTTTTGTTCTCAGGGCCACTTGAACGACACGATTGTCGTTAATCAGCCGAGATTAATGACCGAGGACGATCAGGTAATCAATATTCCAGGTGATGAAGTGGAATTATTGATGGAGGGTGCGGAGAATGAACAGCTCGAAGAAACCGAGCTTTATGTTGCTGAACTCAAAGATCATGTTATCATTCAACGTGGAGATGAGACCATTTACGAGGAGGAACATGCACTCAGTGGTCCAGAGGAGGAGAGTGGGGAACAAGAAGAAATTGATCATCAACTTGCCGTTGATGGACAGGTTTGTCTTTGAGGGGGAAAAAAAACGTTGATACTTTGTCTTTTTTCAGTTTTATTTTTATTTTTTTCAATTTGCATCACTGTTTCTAGATGACTTTCGAGAATGCCGAATCGATGGAATGCAAGCCAGATCAGGAGGAAAGACAGGTCGAAGAGATTTATTACAGCACGAATGAGAATGGCGAAACGATAGTCGTGCCAGCAACGTCGGATTACAAAGATATTGTCGGGGACGATAAAAATTCTCTTCGACTTGTACAAATACGAATACCCTCGAGTTCGGGTGGCGAGGCGAGAAGTTGGCTCAGCCTAGTAAAAAATACATAATAGTTACTTCGAGCAACTCAGTAAATCTATCGATAGGTATTGATTATTTTTTTATTTTTTTTGCTTCTGTACCATCTTGGCAAATGTCTGTACTGTAAGTTACGTTATAATAGTTATTAGCAATTATAAAAAATGTCCAAACATATCCCAATTTTCTTTTTTTATTACCCGTTATCCTAATTTTCACGTATAACCTGAAAAATTTCAAAATGTTCCCGCGCAAATCGATTCACGCTGGTGGCGCTCTCTGCTCCACATCCGCCTCAACTACGACATCTTTTTTTTGTGTTTTCTTTTTCGCGCGTGGTTCCCGCGGAGAAATCAGTTCGACAAAAGCATTCGAGGGGTATTCGGTGTTGCTCTCAACGTTTTTTTCTCTTTGTCAACTTAAGCGTTTGGGCACAAAACTTCTTAATCGAATTCTCTCATTTATTCGTCAAGTGCGCGTTGATAGAACGTCAAGAAAATGTCTGTCCCAGCGAAGACTCAAACAGGTCAACTGTTGGGCATGGGTAAGTCTCGATTTTTCATCAAAACAACAAACCTCCCTCGTGCTCCGTAAACGAAAAAATAATCATAATAATTCACAGGACTGCCCGCTCAGCAGAGCTTTGTACGTTTTTTCCGCGGTCTGCCAGAGGTAAGGGGATAAATAATGAATGAATAAATTCATTGATACTTTGTAGAAAATTCTTAATTTATTTACGATTTCTGTATGCATGTCACAATCTCGTTTCTCTTGTACATTTGAAATTATGTCGAAGCTCCTCTGTCATTCTCATATAATAATAATAATTATGCAGGCTTGTGTGATCTAGTAAGGTAAACGTCCCGATAGCTGGATACGAACCAGAATAGCCGGAAGATTATGCTGAAGCATTGATGGAAAATATATATAGGTATAGATGAACATGGTGCATCTGGATAATAATGGTTCCTATCCGGCTACTGGGCCATTTACCTTAAATGATGAGTTGATTTAATTGTTCTGATTATTATTATTATTATACTGATATTATTTTCCAAAGATATCCTTTGCTTTTTCTTTGGCCTTCTCATAGGTATTAACTACTCGAGAACCAAGCCTGTTCCAAAAAGATGGAGCTGGTGTGGTGGTCGGTACTTCCGGAGGAACTTCTGGTATAGGTTCATCAGTAATTGGCAGCACCTCGTTAACAGGTTTTTCACGAATATCCCATGCATCTGGTCCCTCGGAATTTGGAGCAAATGTAGCACTAGGATTTACATGGGCACCCGAAAAAATATTGTCATCGTGGTTAGGATTGTAGGCGCCATTTCCTCCAAAAACTTCTAGAATTCGAGACTCGAACATTGGATCTTCCTCAGCAGGATTGGCGCCCTTTTGTGGAATTCTCGGTGGCTGTTTCTTTGATGAAAAGCCCGGGTTTTGCTTATAGCCACCTTTTCTCGCTGGCACCACACTCTCAGTATCATGGATAATTTGTTTATTGTCTGGATTTTCGCTGTTGGTCAAATCTCCAGGATTGTGGTGCAAATGCCACTCGAGACTGGGATTTTTCTTGCCTGAATCTTTATGCGCTGAATTACCAGAGTGTTCGATACTGGATGCAGTCGGTAAATCTTGTTCTTTGCTGTTTCCGGTGGGAACTCGAGGAAGCGAAGGTCGCTGGCCTGTATGGTAGTTTGGTTGGTAATGATTGTCGAGATCTGGTTCTGGCTGAGCGTCAAATGGTGAATTATTGATACTGGGAATATTCGTATCACCAAAGTCTGCGGGTGAATTTGGGAACTTCTGGGCTGGTGTTGGTTGAGGTGTGACTTTTGGTCTTCTACGATTGGGTCCTTGCTTAAATCCTCCGTAAAATGGTCTTGTAGGTTTAGCTGTGGTCGGTTCTGGAATTGGCGTTGTTGTTTCTTCCTGTTTGTGCCCGTATTGCTTAAAGGTCGTCTCACTTGGTCTTGACCAACTCTGCCAATTATCAGTGTGGTCAACGTTTATAGTGTCCTGACGGTTTTGTTGAATATGCACAGTTTCCCCAGAATTCTTGTTACTCGAATGGTCAGAATTTGCTGGCTGTTGTGTCAGATCTTGATCCTGGCTAGGGTATTGACCGAATTTAGGCTTCTCACGTTGTTCCTTATGACTCGAAACCAAATCGATATTACCAGAGATTTGCCCTATCGCATCTGTATCATCTTGAGTGTTTTGGCCGAAATGGGACGGAGTGGCACCGGATTCGGGCTTTTCACTCTGTTGCTGATGACCTGGACCAAAATCGAAACTTCCAGAAGTTTGTCCTCCTACATCTTCGACCTGTTGAGTGTCTTGACCGAATTTGTTTCTTTCAGTGTGTTGCTGATCATGATGGCGATGGCCAGAATATGATTTATCATAATCCTGCCGTGTTAGATCCTCGACTTGTAGAGTGTCTTGACCGAAATCAGGCTTTCTGGGTTTTTGCTGATAGTCATGGCCAAAATCGAAATGACCAGAGGCCTTTCCTCCTATATCTTCGACTTGTTGAGTCTCTTTACCATATGCAGGCGTTTCGTGTTTTTGCTGATAACCATGGCCGAGATCCGAATGGCCAGAGGCCTTTCCTCCTATATCTTCGACTTGTTGAGTATCTTGACCATATTCAGGCGTTTCGGGTTTTTGCTGATAATCATGGCCAAAGACCTTTCCTCCTATATCTTCAACCTGTTGAGTGTCTTGACCGAATTTGTTTCTTTCAGTGTGTTGCTGGTCATGATGGCGATGGCCAGAATATGATTTATCATAATCCTGCCCTGTTTGATCCTCGACTTGTAGAGTGTCTTGACCGAAATCAGGCTTGCTGGGTTTTTGCTGATAGTCATGGCCAAAATCGAAATGACCAGAGCCCTTTCCTCCTATATCTTCGACCTGTTGAGTGTCTTGTACGAAATCAGGCTGTCCGGGTTTTTGCACATAATCATGGCCGATATCCAAATGGCTAGAGGCCTTTCCTCCTATATCTTCGACTTGTTGAGTGTCTTGACCGAATTTGTTTCTTTCAGTGTGTTGCTGATCATGTTGGTGATGGCCAGAATATGATTTATCATAATCCTGCCGTGCTAGATCCTCGACTTGTTGAGTGTCTTGACCGAAATCAGGCTTTCTGGGTTTTTGCTGATAATCATGGCCAAAATCGAAATGACCAGAGACCTTTCCTCCTATATCTTCGACTTGTTGAGTGTCTTTACCATATGCAGGCGTTTCGTGTTTTTGCTGATAACCATGGCCGAGATCCGAATGGCCAGAGGCCTTTCCTCCTATATCTTCGACTTGTTGAGTATCTTGACCATATTCAGGCGTTTCGGGTTTTTGCTGATAATCATGGCCAAAGACCTTTCCTCCTATATCTTCAACCTGTTGAGTGTCTTGACCGAATTTGTTTCTTTCAGTGTGATGCTGATCATGATGGCGAAGGCCAGAATATGATTTATCATAATCCTGCCGTGTTAGATCCTCGACTTGTAGAGTGTCTTGACCGAAATCAGGCTTGCTGGGTTTTTGCTGATAGTCATGGCCAAAATCGAAATGGCCAGAAACCTTTCCTCCTATATCTTCGACTTGTTGAGTGTCTTGACCATATGCAGGCGTTTCGGGTTTTTGCTGATAATCATGGCCAGAGACCTTTCCTCCTATATCTTCGACCTGTTGAGTGTCTTGATGGACTTCATCTTTTTCATCGTGATGATGATGATGACGATGGTGATAACCAGAATGTGAATGCTCATAGTCTTGGTATAGTACATCTCTTGTAACCTGTAACTTGCCGTCGTCGAATTCAGGCTTTCCGGTTTGTTGCTCATAATCACGGCCGAAATCCAAATGGCTAGAAACATCTCCTACTTTATCTTCAACCTTTTGAGTCTCTTGATCGAATTGGTTTTTTCCACCGTGATGGGAATTACCAGAATGTGAATAACCAAAATTCGGCCTTGTTAGATCTTCGACCTGTTGAGTGTCTTGATCAAATACGTTTTTTCCATTGTGATGGTGATCATGATGGTAATAACCAGAATGGGAATAACCTGAGTTTGGCTTTGTTAGATCTTCGATCTGTTGAGTGTCTTGATCGAAATTGTTTTTTCCACCGTGATGATGATCATGATGGTAATGACGAGAATGTGAATAGCCATTGTTCTGACGTCTTTGATTTTCAGATTCGTGCGTGCTTCTACTGGATTCATATTTTTCAGTGTGATGTTCATGATGGTGATGATGACCAGATACCCACCGGCCTAGATCTTCTCCCTGTTGAGGGTTTCGATCGAATTCGTGTCTTTTACCATGGTCATGATGCTGATGATCAAAATGTGAATGACCAAAGTTTTGTTCGTCGGTTGATTCACCATCAGTCTGGATTGGTCCATTGGAAACGATCATTTTTCGGGTTTCTTCATCGGTTAATGTCTTCTGCACACTTCCACTCTCTGTTTTCTGGCGTTCGAATTGAATGTTTTCAGAGATTTGTTGATCATCTCCAGAACCGCCGATCCCTCCCGTCACATGTTCAGTCTGTTGAGTTGTTCCTGTTTTACTTACATGACCAAGGGCAAGATGTGCTTCTCTCCATGAACCTTCATTAAGTTTGGTCAAATCAAGCTTACCGAAATGTTGTTGCTCCTGTTGACCGAGTTCCAATTTTCCGGAAGACCCCTCCTGTCCCCGATCAAATTCGACCTTTTCACCAGTCTGTTGAGTATAATCTCCAAATCCACTGGACTGCTGACTAATATCCTCGGTCTGTTGAGTCTCCTGGCCGATTTCCAATTTTCCAGAATTTTTTTGATCGTGCTGCTGTCCAAATTCGAGATTTACAGAGGTCTGCTGTGTATAATCCCCAAGTCCACTGGCCTGTTGTGACAGATCTTGGGTCTGTTGAGTCTCTTGGCCGATTTCCAATTTTCCAGAATTTTTTTGCTCGTGCTGTTGTCCAAATTCGAGCTTTCCAGCGACCTGCTGAGTAATATCCTCGGTCTGCTGAGTCTCCTGACCAAATTCCAATTTTCCCGTATGGGTCTGCCCGTGCTGTTGTCCAATTTCAAGCTCTCCAGTGGCCTGCTGAGTAAAATCACCAAATCCGCTGGTCTGTTGCGTATAATCCCCAAATCCACTGGCCTGCTGAGTAATATCCTCGGTCTGTTGAGTCTCCTGACCAAATTCTAATTTTCCCGTATGGCCCTGTTCGTGCTGCTGTCCAAATTCGAAATTACCAACAGTCTGCTGAGTGAAATCATCAAATCCGCCAGTCTGTTGGGTCAAATCCTCGCTCTGTTGGGTCAAATCTTGGCTGTGCTGTTGCTGCTGAAGAAAGTCCCTCTGCGTATCACGTTTGGACTGTCTGTGAGTCAACGATTCAAATTGCTGATGATTCTCTTTCACGGTAACTCCAGATCCCGTTTCACAATCCGGAGATTGAGCCACCTGGCCCAGATTTAAACTGCCAACGACCAATTTTCCTTCGCGATTGGTGTAACCATTGGAAAGTTGACTTCCAGACGAAGCGCTGCTTTGCGAGTGATGAGCGCTCCAAGATGCGTGCTGTCCACTCGAATGACTCGAACTTGTCGGATAATTGATATATTCCGTTTGACGAATCATTTGTCCACTGGGTTGAGGGACCGTGCTTTGACTTTCACCATACGAGCTCCAATTTCTCTCCTCGTAATGTCCTCTTGATGGCTGTTGCTGTTGTCGCTGTTGCTGTTGTCGCAGTTGCTGTTGTTGCAGTTGCTGTTGTTGCAGTTGCTGTTGTTGCAGTTGCTGTTGTTGCTGTTGCTGTTGTTGTTGAATTATTCTTTCATTGAGAAGATGTCGCTCACGCGCAAGCTCCGCGCGTCTTATTTCCTCGTTGCTCTGATGATGAAATTGCGAGCTGCTGGTTTGATCGGTCCTTAAAATTTGTCCACCCTCGGCATGTACAAGAACATCGGCATTTCCATGAACTGGCACATGTTGATAATGGCCGACAGACGCGGTACTGGGCAAATGGGTGTAACCGTGACCGACGGTTAATCTACCAGCTGGAATTGGTTGATCAGGCCTGACACTTGAGTCCAATCCTGTCGTTCCACTCGTCTCATATCTCTCATTCCTCGTTACGTGATAATTCGATGTTTCATGCACTGGTCTTGGCTGTTGGATACTCGTCACAATGCCAACATTTTCATTATTAACATAGCCAGTATTGTGTCCGGTCACTTGAGCAACGTCGAGTGTATTCTGCGAGTGTGTTGAATGATGAATCTCACGGCCAAAGCTGTCGTATTGTTTCTGAATTGTACCGATTTCCGGTACGCGCATGGGCTGTTGCATACTCGTCAAAACCCCAACATTATCATGATTTGCATAGCCAGTATTGTGTCCACTAACTTGACCCACGTCAATGGTATTCTGTGAATGGCTTGTATGATGAATTTCACGGCCAAAACTGTCAAATTGTTTCTGAAGTCTTCCAATTTCAGCTTGCAGATCGGGCAGCCCAATGGACGGGACATGAGCTTCGCCATTACCATAACTGGCCGTATAATTTTTACGATAATACTTGGTCGTGGCGCCACCATCGACAATTTGACCCTCTTGCTCGTGCACAATTCCATGGCCGCCGTCAGTCTTCCATGAATCTTCTCTGTGCCAATTTTGGCCATTCAGCGAATTTTCAACTGGAACTGACGATGAAATTTGGTACTTTCCAGATGTTCCACCATAACCACCGCCATTTGTCTGACTGTAAGATTCACGATGATGCTCCGACTCGTATCTACTGTCGGCCACACCGCTTCCAGAACCCACCAATCGTTGAGCATCGTAATTACCATTGATACCGCCATGATTCGTCGATGAACCACCGCGAATATAAGTCGTGCATGATTCTGTGCAAATATGCGGATTTGGTGCTGACAATGCTTGAAGAGCTATCGTGCACAGTATAAACGTTGAACGAATCATCGTTCAACTCCTCACTGTGGTCCCTGAAAAATAACGGACAATCTTTCAGTCTTTCATTCATTGACTTTGATCAAATTATCGAATATGCAATTTCACTGGGAACGGGGGAATCAAGAAAAAGAACAACAACAATAATAAAGGAGAAAGAAAGTTGATAGAGCAAGATTTACCTTTAGAGAGTAGACCAACTTTTCGTATTTTGCACGATTACGTGCCGTTTTCAAACACAAGGAGGGAAGGGATGTTGTCGGCAAAACTAACGACGAACTTGTAACTCTGTCGAGCTTCGTTGTTTCAATATATCTTCAATCTCCCCTCTCTTTGGCTCAATCGTAAGTAAGACTTGATCTGATGGGCGGTCTATGTTCATCTCTCTCTCTCCCACTTTTCGCATCCTATTCGCTCTTTAGCTGATATTTTCATTAGCTTACTTTTGCCCGCTGGATTCTCCCCGACTTATCAGCAAGAAACTTTTGTGGGGGTTTGCGGGCAAATTTATTCATCCGAGACCCGGAGATACCCCGCGCAGAGATATTGGGACACGTTCGAGGAATCTTTGCATATCTGTAACGTTTCTTCTCCCACTGGCTCGATCTTTTGCCTCTTTTGTCCAAGAAAAAATCCCAGAGACGAATAATAAAATTTAATTACTCACGTAGATTATCTCACGAGGATCTTGTAACGTGCATTTAGATCTTGTTTGATTACGTAATTCTCGTTCGATTTGGTATAAATAACCGTTATGATTCATTCATGACAATGTTACCTTCGCTCACCACTTTAGACTACAGACGCCATAAACGTTTCTTCATATTTTTTTTTTTTTTTTTTTAATTCCATTCATATCTAATTGCGGTCAACACGAGTAGCTGACAAGTACATTGATATGGTTCTCTACATAGCGCGATTAGTCATATATTTGCGGATTGAAATTCTCAATGTGTTACATCCGTGTTGATGCACACGCAGGTTCCAATTTACTTTCATTCGGTATATTTCCTGGTATATTCTCAAGGATATCCAGCCTCGCATCTCTGTGTAGCGCAGAATTCTTTCTATCTCGCTCTTTCGCTCGAATTATCGTTACTATTAGACAGATTTTAATTATCGAGAATTTGCAATTTTGTTTTTTTTTTTCTTCAACTTTCAATTGGTGAAAATTTTTGTCTCTGTCTCCTTGTCACGTGGAGCAGATCTGACGTATTCTTGTTTTCGTTTATTTTTTTCGTGTAAATTTTCGTGATAGCTCAGATACGCGATAACAGAGCTTGACCTTCCTAGAATATGAACTCTGGTCTTTAATCGCAATTTTAATACGCTTTTAACGTAGAGTTTTTTTTTTTTTCTCTATTTTTTTTCTTTCTTTTTGCAAACGCGCGTAGTCGGTAAATTGTAATTGCGTCCTCATTAGCAATAATTTCGAATTGCCAATGAGCTATTGAGAGAGATTGAATTTTCCGAAGAGTCGAGAGTTTAATGTAAACGATAACGTCTTCGTTATATATAAATAGTTTTTTTTTTCTCGATAAACATACAGAAGAAAGTCGTAATGGCGAGAATTCTCTTTAAATGATTATTGCATATCAATATGTTTTTTTCCTCAATCATGAGAATTACGTAGCGCCTAGTATCAAGTTTTAAAAATTATTATTATTATTATTCTTTTTTTTTAATGATTCACGTCGAAATATAAATCAGGCAAAAGCCAGGACGGGTTTGAAACGGAATGAAGTCATCGTGTATAATTGCATAATGACGCCGAGAGTTCCGATGAATCGAGAATTTTTTAACATCAGAATTAAACAATCGAAATTGTAACGAGGCCTCGATTGGCGCTCAATTCTGTTAATTTTACAAGCTAGTTTGCGATACTCGAGTTTTGTGTTTCCGTGAATCCGTGCGCACTCGCAGTGACCCATGAGTCCATGACCTACCGATAGGCAATTGACCTACAGATATGTGACAAGGTTTTGTATTTCTTGTCTTGTATCTCACTGGGAAAATCAGTGACGCGGCATGAGACAAGAAATTTGACAGTCTCGTTCGTTTTTTCTTACACTTATCATTTGTTCAAGAATCTCGTTTTTAACGAGCATGAATCTCAATAATTACAAATATTCAATGATTCAATTTTCATTATGCCTTTCGATGAATCTAATAATGTTATAATTATTTCAGCGATAAATATTCATTCACATTTAACCATCTCTTTAGTTATCAAATTATCATACATTTTTTATGAGTAGTTTGCAATTATATGGGAGAATTTATCCAATTTTTTCAAACTTCACGAGTACTTTTTAAGAAGATATATAAAAGATTATTCATTTTTTTTGTAAGACATTTTTAACGATTAAACGTAAAAATCGGCATTTGATAAAATTTTGCACTTATTGTCATTTTTATAAAATGTTTAAAATAAACTCTACCTAAATATTGAAAATTTGAAGTTATAGCCCACGAAAAATTTGTCGAAGCTAAAAATACGGCTGAGCCTCCATTTTTATGCCAGCGCTGAGCTGAAACTAAATCGCGGGAATTTACGTATCTGCAGATCTTCGTCGATAGATACTCCCATTTTTTATTTCTCGGAGGAAAATGCTAAAATTCCCAAACAAACACGCTTATTATTGTTTGTGTGTTTCTCTCTTAAAATCTTTTTATTCGCGAAAAGTCTTATCAGAGCAAAACATGAAAACGTCTGTATTTATTTCAATGCTCGTCTCTTTTTCATGATCTATAATTGATGGTTCGCCGATGACGGTGAATAATACCGCAATCGTGATAACGAGATATTCTCATCTCAACGAAAGGGGTTGACAATAATTTATTCAATTTTTCTTATCAATTTTGATTTGTCTTCACGCGTCCCAGTCGTACAAGTAGGTCATGAACGACTTTGTTGAAAATATTTGTCGAATGCGGATCAAGGCTACTCGCGTAGTTTCTCATAATTTTTATTTGTATTTTTATGAATTTTGCGGTCTCCCTGGAAAGTCCCATGTGTGTAAAATAGTCCGAATTGATGATTTGCGGATAAATATGTGAAGACTCGAAATAAAAAAGTGGAGCTACAAGCAGTGACGAGGAGAATGTGAACACGAAGATGAGGATTTTTAGTTTTTAATAAATTTCATTTAATTTTAAATTTGTATTTAATTTGATTAATTTATTTTTATTTGATTTTTTCTGCACCGTTTTTTTTTTCTAATTCTCAGAAACCCAGCACGACGATAAGATTCTTCAATCGGATCGAGTATTACACGGTGCACGGTAGCGATGCGTTGTTTGCAGCTCAAGAGGTCTTCAAGACAACATCAGCCTGTAAAATGATCGGAGCGGGTAAAAATATATATATATATATTTTATAACCGTTAAATAAGCAAATTTTTGTGAAATTAACAGCGAGTCGGTTTTTTTTCCAGAGCCAAACAAGATCGAAGGATTGATACTAAATTTTGCGAGATTTCAAACGTTTCTTCGTGATTTGCTGCTCGTGAAGCAATATCGGGTCGAGGTTTACGTTAATGAAGGAACTCCGATGCATCAGAATTGGATCTTGGAGTTTAAAGGTTCACCTGGAAATTTGTCACAATTCGAAGAAATATTATTCGGCAACACGGACGTGGCTGTGGGAACTTCTCTAATGGCCGTGAAACTTGGCATGGATGGAAAATCAAGAGTGAGAAAAGAAAAAAATAAACAACAAGATGGTTCGATGAATTCGAAGAAATGGAATTTTGCTTAAATCGAAATTTTTTATTATAGCTCGTTGGTGTCAGTATCGTTGATACCGTTTCGACCCTTATATCGGTCTGCGAGTTTATCGATGACGAAACTTTCTCAGATTTGGAGGCTCTCGTTGTTACACACGGGCCGAAAGAATGTTTGCTCATACAGGGCGACAAAAGTCATGAATTTCAGACCATCAAGCAAGTGCGTAATAGCGTAAATTACAATTTGAAGAAGAAAAGAAAAAAATTACGAATGTATAATTTAATTATTAATTTTGTATGTTCGACAGGTAATGGAACGAAGCAACGTGATGGTGACGTTGAGAAAGAAGAACGAATTTTCGAGTGAGTCGATCATACAAGATCTGAATTCTTTGCTAAAATTCAAAAAAGGACAGCACGAGCGCGCTCAGGTATTGCCAGAGACGAATCTTAAATCTGCAATGTCCGCTACGGCAGCTGTTATCAAATATTTGGACGTGAGTTTTATCGCAATTCGATGATTTTAACCAATGAAAAAATGAATTTATTTTTATTCAATTTTTTGTTTTGTTTTATTGATGATAATTTACTGTGCCAGTTAACGTCCGACGAGGGAAACATCAATCAATTCACGATGAAACTCCTCGAGCAATCGCGTTACATACGTCTAGACGCGGCAGCGATAAAAGCCCTCAATATCGAAGCACGGGGTGATTCTCAGGCCGTGCTGCTTGGCAATGCGTCCTCGACGAGTATTCTTGGTATATTGGATAAATGCCGAACCCCACAGGGACACAGATTGATCGCTCAGTGGGTCAGACAACCACTTCGTGATTTGGCTCTGATCAAAGAGAGACACGATATCGTCGAACTATTGGTTAACGATCGTGATTTGCGAAGTTCCTTGAGCGATGATCATCTCAAGCGAATCCCCGATATGCAACAATTGGCAAAAAAATTGAGCAGAAAGAAAGCAGGGCTTCAGGATTGCTACAAGTTAGTCTACAATTTCGAAAAAATTTGCCAAACTCAATTTTAACAACATTACTTCATTTTTTATTTTTATTTATTAAAATATATTTTAGAATTTATCTTTGCATATCGCACTTGCCAATTTTGCTGGAAACTCTCCAAACGGGATCTGTAACAGCAGCAATGACGGCAATGTTTGTTCAACCTTTAAAAGAACTCATCGGCGATATGGACAAATATCAGCAAATGGTCGAACAAACGATCGATCTCCAAGCAGCGGAAAAAAATGATTTTATGGTTCGACCAGATTTTGACGATGAATTAAAGGGTCAGTTCTTTTTCGCACATTTTCTAGAATACGCGATGTGACATCTAATTAATTTTCATCGAATTTCTAATTTTTATCATACGGGAAAAAATGTGTCGAGTTTTTCATTTTCCTCCATACGAATTGGCGATTCTTCACTTTTTTCGCAGACACGCAATTTCATAAATTTTTAAATAGTTGATTTTCACGTATGGCGATTGTGGAGAATCAAGTATTTTTATTTCCTTCAACAGAGCTCAAAGAATCGATGGACAATCTCGAGGAAAAGATGCAACCGCAAATATCAAAAGTTGCCGACGATCTCGGTATGGAAGCTGGCAAAACATTGAAATTCGAGTCAAATCAACAGCATGGCCATTATTTTCGAATAACGCTCAAAGAGGAGAAAATATTGCGAAATAAAAAAAATTACACAATAATTGATTCGAACAAGAGCGGCGTTAGATTTCGAAATTCGAAGCTAACCGACCTCAACGACGAGTATCTCGAGGCAAGAAACAAGTACAATAGCCAGCAAAAATCTGTCGTCGCCGAGATTATGGACATTGCGGGTTTGTGCATTTTTTTATCATGAGGCTTGAGGTAGCGTGCAATGCCGAGGAAGTCACCCTGAGCATTTTCCCACCCCAGTTTTTCCCCAAACTGTTGATTTTTCGGACAAAAGATGAGAAAAGTAAATTTGAAGAATCGTTAAACGAAGTTCAATTTTCTATTTTTTTTTTTTTATTCATCCGAAAAATTAACAGTCGCCGAGAAAGTTGAATAACAATTTTTGTTAGTGACGGAGTTTCTCGTCGTCTTAAAAAAAAAACATTCAATGCTTGCATGTGAATAAATTTGGGTTTATTATTATTTTTAGCCGGTTACACCAGTCCTGTCGCGACTATCGGCTCTCTAATAGCTGCTCTGGATGTTCTCACGGCGTTTGCAGTTGCGGCAATTAGCGGAAAAAAATCTTACGTACGTCCAAAAATGTTGCCAAGCGAAGCTGGTGAAATTAATCTGGTTCAGGTTCGACATCCTTGCCTCGAGGCGCAAAATGTCGATTATATCGCTAACGACGTTGCATTCAAGAGAGGTAAAGTTTCTTGCAGCTTTTAGCCAAAATTTATCAGCATTTTTTCCCCCCTTTTCTTTGAATTTTTCAAATATGAATTTTAGACGATTCACAATTCTTCATCATAACTGGACCTAATATGGGCGGTAAAAGTACTTATATCAGATCAGCCGGAGTCGCTGCTTTAATGGCCCACATTGGCAGTTTTGTGCCTTGTGAGAAAGCGACGATATCACTGTTGGATTGTATATTGGCGAGAGTTGGAGCTGATGATTCTCAGACAAAAGGATTATCGACTTTTATGACCGAAATGGTTGAAGTTTCAGCTATTTTACGAGTAAGTTTTGCCTGTTACTGTTTTTTTTCTCTTATATTTGGAGATTTTAACGTAACAATTTCTTATTCATAGATGGCTACTTGCAATTCTTTGGTAATAATTGACGAGCTAGGGAGAGGAACTTCCACTTATGAGGGTTGTGGCATTGCTTGGTCAATTGCCGAGTAAGATATTTGGTTTTTGAAATTTTTGCATACTTTTGTCTAATTAATTGGGGATTCATATAAAAAAATTCTTTCATTCAGACATTTGGCCAAAGAGACAAAAGCGTATTGTCTATTCGCCACGCATTTTCATGAAATTACGCGCCTTGCCGAGGACGTGCCAACGGTAAAAAATCTTCACGTTACGGCAATCGTCGATGACAGCAAATTTACACTTTTGTACTCTGTAAAACCGGGGATTTGCGATCAAAGTTTTGGTATTCATGTTGCCAAAATGGCCAAGTTTCCCGAGTCCGTTATCGAGGTATGACAAAACATCATATTTCTTTTTTACGAAATTTTTAACTTTTTATTTTTATCAAAACTCAAAATTAACTAAAAATTTCGAGGAATAATAAATGAAATATTAAAAAATCAACATTTTCAAATGATGAATTCAACGAAGGCGCCTTCCATTAATTATCGAGTATCAATGAATTTTCAGTTTGCGAAACAGAAACAAAGCGAACTAGAGGATAATCAGTGTTTAGTTTTCGATGGCTCGGATGATCCCGAGAAAAAGAGAAAGATAATTAAGGTAATTGTGAAATTGTGCAAAAAATAATGGAAATTTATGGAATTATGGAAAACAATAATATCAATTTCAGAGTGGTGAAGAGCTGATCGCTGCATTTGCGAAAAAATGCAAAGCCATTGACAAAACTCAGTCAGAGGAGACACTGAAGAAGGAAATTGCGGTACTGAAGAAGGAGGTTTTGTCACACAACAATCCCTACATAAAAGCCTTGCTCTCTAATTAAAGCTTCATTGCTGGTCAATATTAAAAAAAAAATCTTCAATTTACAGTATTACTAATTCCATGTCGTATGCCGAAAAAGTACAAATAAACGTTTATTTTCACATTTTCATAAATCGAACGTTTTACTGGAAGTGAACTATCATCCCGCGCGCCTTTCCCTACATGTGAATCCTCAACGATTAATTTTCATTTATCTGTACCAGGTATCCGGTTTAATTAACCAGCAAGCTTGTAAAAAATGTACTCAAAGAGCATTATCCATTTTATAACGTAATGTGATAATTCGTGTCCACGCGTATCTAACAGAAACCGAAAGTTGCGATACGAGAGCTCCACACTGCTCTGTTTTTATCATAATATTTAATCAATTTCAATCTCGCAACGTTACCAATCGAGATCTTTGGGCATTCGTAACTCGCCGGAAGTGTGAGGGGGGAGGGACGTAACCTTGAACTTGACTAGCGTATTGGTATTCGTTATTTTCTGGGGAGTGTCAGCCGTGTGTATCTATCCAAGCCAGTGCATGATCAAAGTACATGAAAACAGTCTGTGTTTTGTTGCACAAGTGTTTAGAGATCTCGAAGGATTTTCCAAATTCTTTTTTTTTTCTTTTTGACTCTTATTTAAAATACAACCAAAAACAAATAAAACAGCCAACACGATGGATCCTGCCGTCTTCCCTGAGGAAATATGGATTAAAATATTGCTTTATTGCGACGTACCTGACATTATTGCTTTTGGCAGTACGTGTAAATATCTGCGTAAAACATCCGATACTGATTATCTATGGTGAGTTTTGAGGTTATACATTGTACTTTGTACATTCACCTTGTATCATTTTCATTCGTGAAATTTGGACTTTTGGAGTCCATGATCAAATTTATTCTATTTTTGGAGCGAATATTGGCCTTTTAGAATATACCTCGACAAAATTTACACCGTTTGGAGAAAAATTTGGGTTTCTCCCGACCTCTTAATATTTACTCGATTTAGATTTTTTTTAGTTTTTATATATAGTCCGACAATATTTATTGCATTTGAAGAGAAGAATTGAGTAAAATGGTTTTTGAATAAAAATTACTGTAGCCCAAATTTCGTAGTAAAGTTGTTTTCGGGTTTATCAATATAAAGCGAATTTTGAAAGAAAATAATTTTTTTGATAAATTTCACTGCGTTTAGTCGAAATTTCCAATTAAAATGGTTTTTGGATAAAATTAACTGTGCATAGACGAAATTATAGAGTAGACCGATCAAATTTTTCCAAAAGCCAGCGAATTTTCGTGTCAAATATTTCATCCATATAGAGACAATTTTTCCGAGTTTTGGATTATACTCTGATATATTTAGTCTGATTCAAGTAAATTTTGGGTTAAAAAGAAATGGACGAAATTTTTACATCAAAGTAAATTTCGTATCAAAATATCATACCGACACTTTCTGTTCTGTAAATTGATTTTTATATCGGTCGTTTTTTTTTCTTTATATTACAGGAAAATGAAGTGGCTCCAATTAATCTCAAAGGTACACTTTCGTTTTCCCGACATAAAGTGTTTACAATTGTTGAGCGTGAGTTTCAAAGCGATGTGCTATCGTCTTCACATGGTGATAACACTTGGGAAAAATGTGCCATTTCCAAAATGTTATCACTGCAGTGGTTACACGTGTCAGCGTAATTGCGTAGAGGGCTCAAACGCGCGAGTCGTCATAGAGATCGGTAATAAATACACATGGGTAATAACACCGCATTTTGGCCTGAGAAGACATTTTTCCCTCTTCGGAATTCCGAAATATAATTGGAAAACATACTCGGAGCAAGTACAGACGCAAAATATACCAAGCAGCAGTGGCAGAAGAACAAAATCTGATCACAAATCGATAGCGCAGAGGCTGAGATCGTTAAAATTATCGGAACTCACTACAACGAGAATTCCAAGGCCCAGCGGTCCCTTTTGCGTATTTTGCAATCCTGTAAAATTGTACAGAGAAAAAAAGAGATTGGCAACTCATCCGAACGATGCATCATCCTATACTCGGCCAAATCCTCTTTATCAAAAACTTGTAAATGGCTATTGCACTGATACCATCGAAGTTTTGGGAATTCCTAATGTCGACGTGGTCAGTCCTGCCGAGGCGCTGCTTAGCGATGGCTCATTTACCGTTTTAAAGACCTTTGTCGATCATCTTTTTCATCAAATGGAATTAACGACCACTCTGAGAAAACCAAATGCTGTTTTAATGTTTTGTGAGCCTCTGGCTATGCATCCTACTCTGAGAAAACAATTGTTGCACTATTTGTTCCAGGAAGTGAAGGTTGCCAGGTGAGAAATTGTGAAAATTTCAACATATTCAGTAATTTATTGCGAATTATTATAATTTTTTGGAGTTATTCGAATTCTTCAAATTATTCCAATCACTCGAATTTGAAAAAAAAAAAAATATTCCACTTTTTTTTAAACTCAAGTATTAGCGAACCGATTCTTTTGTTTCTTTCTAAAATCCTGAATATTTTGTCAGAGTATGCCTCGTTCCAAAACCACTGGCGGCGTGTGCAATGCTGGACGTGGAAACGTGCATTGTGGTCGACAGTGGAGCTCTGAGTACGACCGTTGCAGTTGTAATAGGAGGTCGAGTGATGCCACATCGATGGCGATTACTTCCGGTTGGAGGATGGCACGTGGCGTATCACCTGAAACAGGCGATGCACTGGCAACCGAAGGAGTATCATCAAATACCAATATCGCACTTGGACACGATGGCTGTTAAGGAAAGATGCAGATTGAGCTACAATATCGAGCACGAGGAGCTCAGGCGAGGTCCAACGAAACGCGAGCATATAAATCTTCGTGTCGACAGTTATGCCGATTACAAACAATTTTGGGTGTGTAATAATTATTTTTGATTGTCCATAATGATATAATAATAAATTTATTATTATTATTTCGTATAAACAATTCATGATTAAAATTATAAACGATTAATCGAGGATAAGGAATTTTGGTCTAAACTAACGGGAGGTTTTTAAAAAATTTTTTTTTAGAAAGTTTCTCTGGGCTCCGAATTGTACGTCGCGCCAGAAATGATGTACGTGAGTCTTGGCCTTCCCCAAATAATTAAGGACGTTACGAACGGTCTGCCGGAAGATACAATGCACGATTGTCTCTCGAATATTTTGTTGACCGGTGGAAATACCGATTTATCGGGATTTGCCTTGAGATTGCGCAAAGATCTTCGAGAAATATTGCCAGATCATAGCGCGATTGTGGAAGTTCGCAGTTGTCCGGGCACGCACAGTTGGAACGTTGCGATGGGATCGACTTACGTTTCGCTCGCGGTTCATCCTGGTAAAGTTTTTTTTTTCTTTTTTCTCCAAGATCTTGATATTAAAGAGGTTTTTGAGAATTTTAGTCTCACTCGTAGTTTTTTTTTTTTTACTATTTCACAGACAAAACACCCCCAGAATATGTGGAGGGAAATCCTTTTTGGCTGTCCCGAGAAGAATACGTTCTTTTTGGTTGCGAATCTCTCGAGCAGTAGCGAGGTAAGATTTGTCATGTCTGATAAGAAAAGACGATGAATTAGCGAAAAATAACGAGAACAAAAAAAATACTCGACTGTATACTATTAGAGCAAAGCTCGAATGCATGTAATGCAAGGAATATTGAGAAAGTAAAAAAAAAAAAAGAAACGAAAAAATACAGATAAAAAACGTTGCCATATATAAAGGGGATATAGTTTATCCGATATTGTCTCTATTGCTTCAGTCTAGCACGAATTTGTCCGAGGAACAGAGAGGGTATTGTAGTATTTATCATGATGATGTTCGACGACACGAATTAAAATTAATATATAGCCATGAAAGATCGCCAGACGATAAACGTTTTTCTTTTTAATAAATAAATAAATAAAAACGATCGGTTAAATTATGAGGTAAAAAGAATTTTAACACCATTCGCGGGTTTATCGATTGGTAAGAGAGAGAAAAAAAAATTACACGTTGAAAAAGCACGAAAAACAAATCTCTAAAAGCAATTACGAGCTAATAGTATATTGTGATAAAGGATATGCTCGATATGTTCGTGAAAATAGAAGTAAAAATGAATAAAACAAAAAAAAAATGTTTGTCGTAGCGATTAAGACCAAACTTTAGCGACTGAATAAGATATTCCAGTGTTATTTATTACATATATTGAGTTTTAGGTATCCGATGATTTGTAGATTGCATAAATTTAGAAAAAAAATCGTGACCCTCTTGCCCTTCTTGCTATTGTCACAACTGTAAATAGTTTGTAAGACAAATTAATTTGTAAATAAGCACTTCGAAACTAGAAATAATGCTGCTGGTAGGTTTCGTGATGAAAAGAGAGAAAAGAGAAAAGATATTGCATCTCATTCTAGAATCACAACAAACTATCAAGAATTCATAGAACTATTTCATAAATTTATATCAGGCAATATCTTGCCAAAAAAAAAAAATGAAAAATCCGGAAATGAATATTCATGCAAAATGATAGGAATTTTTCTAGTCACATAAAGCGAGTATATCGAATATTATATTTAGATCTATCGTCCATATATAAAGAAGCGTTAATGACTCGATGATGATCATAATAGTTTATCTTAGAGAAAATTTCTTAATTTTTATTATCACGTGAATGAGACGTTTCACAGATAATTTATGGAAAAGAAGATAATTTACGTCAATTTTTCCTCCATCGATATAAAAATAGCGAGGATTGATAATGCTGAGTTGATAATTAATACAACAGCCAACTTAATCGTCAATTCCCAAGTTTTCACATTGCTATGCTTTTTGTTTACAACGTTAATATTGTTGACTGACTGTTATCGGGCCCATCAATTGTTTCATTCGAACAAGAGTCAAGAGAATTGTTTCGTAAATTTTGTCCAAATCTTGTCGACAATCGTGAAGCAAAAAAAAAAAAACACGCGAATATTATACTTGATGAGCAAATTGTTCACGAATTATCGGAATCCCAGTTTCGCATTATCACACCGGGTCTTCCAATTTGACCGGATTTTATCAAATTTTGTATCTTCGCGATCAGGATAAAAACACGTTTGGAGATTTAAAAAAAAAAATAAAAAAATAAAAGCAATTTTCACATGATGTCTTATCGATATGAAAATAATTTGCGCCGGAATACTCCTAATTTGATCTGCCTGTAAATAAAGTACGATATTACAATCTACGTATTATTTATTTCATAGACAAACATCGAGATGATTAAAATATTTATAATTGTCCATAATTATATACACTCGCATATTATTCTCGTATACATGTAAAAATATGTATAATCATAAATATACAGATTGATACATGTATACGAGGAAAAATTCATGTACCTACGTATTCCCGCTTGTTACGAGATTGTATATATTTTGTTAATAAATCTTTCATTTTTCATTTACCAATAAAACGACGACTTTGCGCATTATTTTTTCGTTACGTAATTTTTATAATGAAAAAATATTAACAGTTCAATACAAAATAATCTTCGTAACAAATTCGGCTCATAGGTACGAAAAACACGTTAAAAAAAAAACAAAAAAATTTGTTACAAGGTACTACGTATTTACACTTACAAATACGAAGTTTCATGAGGGTATGATTTTTTGTTTTTTTGTAGAAAGTATGTTATAAAATTATTTTTTTTCCTAGCCTTTCGTTTAAAGTTATGAAAAATTTAATATTACATAATTCTATCGATTTCGCAAGATTAATTGAGAGACGAATTAGCAAGCTCATTACTTTATAAATCTACGAGTACTTTATATTACCAATTTGACTTTGATTTTTTTTTCGATTCTAACAACGAACTTTGGATCACGCGTGTGAATTAATATTTGGTTTTTACGTATAAATTCATGTTTTTTTGTATGTAGGTTGGCATCTTTGACTTTTAAGACAAAATGAGTAACAAATCCTAGCTCAATCTACCTGTACTTGTATATATATATATATATATATATATATATATATATATATAATATAATGTGTTCGATTTTATCTTCTCATTTCAAAAAAAGACTATATACAAACAAAAAAAAAACAATTTCCTTATCGTTCACTCTTGACATTCCATGATCGGATTATTTTTTTTTTTCCTTTACCGCGGCCGTGAACAATGAAAATGGCTGTGAAAAAGTTTATCATATTTTTTTATCGATCGACCACGGATGTTGCCGTACCCTCTAGAGAGATTATATGGATAATCCTACTTAACGTTGAATTATCATTTGATTATTTAACGAACAAAAATAAAATGAAAGAAAAGACAAAAATCTCCAAAGACGCGTGTTTAAAATCCGATTTTTCGCTGCTTTCCTTGAAAATGGAGGCAATTGCTCAACAACATGAACTCTTTGCTGGCTCAGCCTCGACGAGATTAAAGTCCAATCCTCCTGGTCGGGCGAATCCTGTTTTTATACCGTCCCAGCCATCCTCGACTTTGTATTCGCCCGTTTTGATTCTATTGTAAACCTCCTGGGTGACCGTTCTAAAGGCTTCTGAAACATTTACACCAGTTTTTGCGCTTGTCTCTATATGATGAACACCGTGCTGATCGGCGAACGATCTCGCCTCCTCCTTCGAGACTTCTCGTCTGCCGCCGTTCGTCACAAGATCGAGCTTACAGCCTACTAGGGCAAAAACTGGCCGATGAGGCTCTATGTGCCTTCGTGCTTCCATCATCCACTGGGGAATGTGTTCAAAACTTGCTCTGTTGCAAACATCGTAAACGAGAAGAGCCCCTACGGAATTTCGGTAGTACGATTTTGTTATTGACCTAAAAGTGAGAAAAAGAAAACATTTCGAGAATATTCAATTCGCGCAGTATTTTTCGACTCTCATGAATTTCTCTATACAAAGGTACAATAAATGAAGTGCAATAAATGAAGTAATTATAATAATTATTGTTATTTTTTTAAAGATTGATATTTTTTATCGTTTTTAGACAAACCTAAATCTCTCCTGTCCAGCTGTGTCCCATAGCTGTAATTTGATTCTCGTACCATCCTCGACCTCTATCAAACGTGCAAAAAAGTCCACTCCGACTGTAGGATCCGATAGCTGAAATAGAACGAGCGTTATTACTTTCGAGTTCTAACCTCCAAAGTACTCCGATTTTTTTTTTTTTTTTAATGCTAATTTTCGCAAAACAGCTGGAATATTTAATGCGACGTAGATGGGAATTTTTAGGAATTGTCGATGCATATTTAATAATATATGATAGGAAAATAAAACAAGTATTATATGTTAATCTCGACTCCTAACCTCAAAAGTACTTCAAAATGATTTTTGGAGTATTTGTTCAAATAACGGTACGACGTTAATGCGCATGCGTAGCAATTATTAAAAAATATTCTAGCCAATCTATCGTTTAACATTGTAATAAATGATAGATAGATAAATTAAAAAAAAAAATCTGATCGAATCTTCATTACAGGCATAAAATTTTACGAAATTTTTTAGGCTTTAAAGGGCAAGAGCATTTCGCAATCATAGATGAAGAAACAGCCCCGGGGCTAAATTTTATCGAGCTATCCGCGTCGATTTCAAAATAGCAGCCTGTAACAAACTGTTAGAGAGAGAGAGAAAGAGGGATACAGGAGAGATATAAAAAAAAAGATACTGCGTACCTCGGCGAATTTGCCATCGGTGAAATATTTCAGAAGTGAGCTTTTTCCAACTGTACTGTCGCCGATGAGTATCAGACGAAATTGATAGTCGAAAATTGGTTCCACCATTTTGACCAATAGTTTATCTTCACTATGTGATTGGCATTCGTTTTCTTTTTTTTTTTTTAATTACGCGAAAAAAACAATTCACTTTTTTGGGCGTAATTAACGAAAGGCAAGATCTCAGCTGACCGTGACATATTAATCAGTTTCTTATACTCTATTCACAACACACTCGTCTGGCTGCTGCTGCTGACCTGCGCACTCCATTGGTGCGTGGTTCGTGTTTTTTTTTTAGCGAGCAATAGAAACAAAAACCGTAATATAAACACGAGAAGAGACGGGAGAAAAAAAAAGAGAGAGAGAGGAAAAAATAGAAAGAGAAATGACCTCTTCCCTCGGTGTAGCCGCAACTACTGACGATGACTCGACCCAACACACAAACTACGACGAACTTTAATTACCAACAAAGTCATCACAACGATTGTAATATTGTTCATCAATAAAAGAGATTAAAAATTCCAAACGTAACTTTTATTTCTCATAGATTCAATCTGCATGGCATCGTTCTTTATTAAGTCTTCGACGAAAATTCTCCAATTGTTATAATCTTTATCGTGGGAATGCAAATATATATACACAAAATCAGACGTAATTACATTGTTTACTCACGATAGATATACGAGATAAAAAGCTGCGCACTTGTGTGATCCATGCAATACAGGCTATTTACCGCGTATTAATAATCATAAGGGCGTATCAAACGTGTTTAAGCACATGAATATGCGCTATAAAATGACCATGTGCTACAGAATTGAATTTGCGCGCGTGCGAGAGAGATGGCGCCATCGGCGGTCGTCAAGGATCAAGAGAAAAATACTGAGAACATGTGACACACATTAACTTAAGAGGATGTCAAAGCTCTATTTTACCATCGTAGCAGACCTAAATATTCGTGCAAATAACATTGCAAAACTATCAAAACAAATGAATGAAAAAATTAGTATATAATCCAGTTAGTAGTATCCTATAAGGTGACATTCTTAGAATTTTGAAATTCCAAAAAAAAAATTACAGTTTGCATTGCAAACAGTGATCTGTAAAATAAAAATAGATTTACTGACCTTCAAAGCTAGTTATACAAAAAATCCTTTATGTCACCCTATGCAGGAATAAAAAACTTACACACTGAGTACTTGTACATTTTTGTAGGTTCAAAACTTCGGCAATACTATTTACACGAAACATTTTGTGGTAAGATTACCTGCATACAAGCCGTGGCCGATCAGTTTAGCCCAAATTAGGTTCGCGAAAATTCAGCTAACGAATCATATATACTTGAACGCTAGAAAAGCCTACTTTACGAGGGCCGGTTGAAAATCTACCTTACGAGGGCCGGTTTAAAAATTTTCTTTATGAGTGCCGGTTGAAAAATCTACCTTACGAGGGCCGGTTGAAAAATTTACCTTACGAGGGCCGGTTGAAAAATCTAACTTACGAGGGCCGGTTGAAAAATTTACCTTACGAGGGCCGGTTGAAAAATCTACATTCCGAGGGGCGGTTGAAAAATCTACCTTACGAGGGCCGGTTGAAAAATCTACATTCCGAGGGGCGGTTGAAAAATCTACCTTACGAGGGCCGGTTGAAAAATTGACTTTACGAGGGCCGGTTGAAAATCTACCTTACGAGGGCCGGTTGGTAAATCTACCTTACGAGGGCCGGGTGAAAAATCTACCTTACGAGGGCCGATTGAAAAATTTACCTTACGAGGGCCGGTTGAAAAATCTACATTCCGAGGGGCGGTTGAAAAATCTACCTTACGAGGGCCGGTTGAAAAATCTACATTCCGAGGGGCGGTTGAAAAATCTACCTTACGAGGGCCGGTTGAAAAATTGACTTTACGAGGGCCGGTTGAAAATCTACCTTACGAGGGCCGGTTGCAAAATCTACCTTACGAGGGCCGGGTGAAAAATCTACCTTACGAGGGCCGATTGAAAAATTTACCTTACGAGGGCCGGTTGAAAAATCTACATTCCGAGGGGCGGTTGAAAAATGTACCTTATGAGGGGCGGTTGAAAAATCGACCTTACGAGGGCCGGTTGCAAAATCTACCTTACGAGGGCCGGTTGAAAAATTTACCTTACGAGGGCCGGTTAAAAAATCTAACTTACGAGGGCCGGTTGAAAAATTTACCTTACGAGGGCCGGTTGAAAAATCTACATTCCGAGGGGCGGTTGAAAAATCTACCTTACGAGGGCCGGTTGAAAAATTTACTTTACGAGGGCCGGTTGAAAAATCTACCTTACGAGGGCCGGTTGAAAAATTGACTTTACGAGGGCCGGTTGAAAAATTGACTTTACGAGGGCCGGTTGAAAAATTGACTTTGCGAGGGCCGGTTGAAAAATTGACTTTACGAGGGCCGGTTGAAAAATTGACTTTACGAGGGCCGGTTGAAAAACTGACTTTACGAGGGCCGGTTGAAAAATTGACTTTACGAGGGCCGGTTGAAAAATTTACTTTACGAGGGCCGGTTGAAAAACTGACTTTACGAGGGCCGGTTGAAAATCTACCTTACGAGGGCCGGTTTAAAAATTGACTTTACGAGGGCCGGTTGAAAAATCTACCTTACGAGGGCCGGTTGAAAAATTGACTTTACGAGGGCCGGTTGAAAATCTACCTTACGAGGGCCGGTTTAAAAATTTTCTTTACGAGGGCCGGTTGAAAAATCTAACTTACGAGGGCCGGTTGAAAAATTGACTTTACGAGGGCCGGTTGAAAATCTACCTTACGAGGGCCGGTTTAAAAATTTTCTTTACGAGGGCCGGTTAAAAAATCTAACTTACGAGGGCCGGTTGAAAAATTTACCTTATGAGGGCCGGTTGAAAAATCTACATTCCGAGGGGCGGTTGAAAAACTACCTTACGAGGGCCGGTTGAAAAATCTACATTCCGAGGGGCGGTTGAAAAATCTACCTTACGAGGGCCGGTTGAAAAATTTACCTTACGAGGGCGGGTCGAAAAATGTACCTTACGAGGGGCGGTTGAAAAATCGACCTTACGAGGGCCGGTTGAAAAATTGACTATACGAGGGCCGGTTGAAAAATTGACTTTACGAGGGCCGGTTGAAAAATTTACTTCACGAGGGCCGGTTGAAAATCTACCTTACGAGGGCCGGTTGAAAAATCTACCTTACGAGGGCCGGTTAAAAAATTGACTTTACGAGGGCCGGTTGAAAAATCTACCTTACGAGGGCCGGTTGAAAAATTTACTTCACAAGGGCCGGTTGAAAAATCTACCGTACGAGGGCCGGTTGAAAAATTGACTTTACGAGGGCCGGTTGAAAAATCTACCTTACGAGGGCCGGTTGAAAAATTGACTTTACGAGGGCCGGTTGAAAAATTGACTTTACGAGGGCCGGTTGAAAAATCTACCTTACGAGGGCCGGTTGAAAAATTGACTTTACGAGGGCCGGTTGAAAAATTGACTTTACGAGGGCCGGTTGAAAAATCTACCTTACGAGGGCCGGTTGAAAAATTTACCTTACGAGGGCGGGTCGAAAAATGTACCTTACGAGGGGCGGTTGAAAAATCGACCTTACGAGGGCCGGTTGAAAAATTGACTTTACGAGGGCCGGTTGAAAATCTACCTTACGGGGGCGGTTGCAAAATCTACCTTACGAGGGCCGGTTGAAAAATCTACCTTACGAGGGCCGATTGAAAAATTTACATTCCGAGGGGCGGTTGAAAAATCTACCTTACGAGGGCCGGTTGAAAAATTTACCTTACGAGGGCGGGTCGAAAAATGTACCTTACGAGGGGCGGTTGAAAAATCGACCTTACGAGGGCCGGTTGAAAAATTGACTTTACGAGGGCCGGTTGAAAATCTACCTTACGGGGGCGGTTGCAAAATCTACCTTACGAGGGCCGGTTGAAAAATTGACTTTACGAGGGCCGGTTGAAAAATCTACCTTACGAGGGCCGGTTGAAAAATTTACCTTACGAGGGCGGGTCGAAAAATGTACCTTACGAGGGGCGGTTGAAAAATCGACCTTACGAGGGCCGGTTGAAAAATTGACTATACGAGGGCCGGTTGAAAAATTGACTTTACGAGGGCCGGTTGAAAAATTTACTTCACGAGGGCCGGTTGAAAATCTACCTTACGAGGGCCGGTTGAAAAATCTACCTTACGAGGGCCGGTTAAAAAATTGACTTTACGAGGGCCGGTTGAAAAATCTACCTTACGAGGGCCGGTTGAAAAATTTACTTCACAAGGGCCGGTTGAAAAATCTACCGTACGAGGGCCGGTTGAAAAATTGACTTTACGAGGGCCGGTTGAAAAATCTACCTTACGAGGGCCGGTTGAAAAATTGACTTTACGAGGGCCGGTTGAAAAATTGACTTTACGAGGGCTGGTTGAAAAATTGACTTTACGAGGGCCGGTTGAAAAATCTACCTTACGAGGGCCGGTTGAAAAATTGACTTTACGAGGGCCGGTTGAAAAATTGACTTTACGAGGGCCGGTTGAAAAATTGACTTTACGAGGGCCGGTTGAAAAATTGACTTTACGAGGGCCGGTTGAAAAATTGACTTTACGAGGGCCGGTTGAAAAACTGACTTTACGAGGGCCGGTTGAAAAATTGACTTTACGAGGGCCGGTTGAAAAATTTACTTTACGAGGGCCGGTTGAAAAACTGACTTTACGAGGGCCGGTTGAAAATCTACCTTACGAGGGCCGGTTTAAAAATTGACTTTACGAGGGCCGGTTGAAAAATCTACCTTACGAGGGCCGGTTGAAAAATTGACTTTACGAGGGCCGGTTGAAAATCTACCTTACGAGGGCCGGTTTAAAAATTTTCTTTACGAGGGCCGGTTGAAAAATCTAACTTACGAGGGCCGGTTGAAAAATTGACTTTACGAGGGCCGGTTGAAAAATTGACTTTACGAGGGCCGGTTGAAAAATCTACCTTACGAGGGCCGGTTGAAAAATTTACCTTACGAGGGCGGGTCGAAAAATGTACCTTACGAGGGGCGGTTGAAAAATCGACCTTACGAGGGCCGGTTGAAAAATTGACTTTACGAGGGCCGGTTGAAAATCTACCTTACGGGGGCGGTTGCAAAATCTACCTTACGAGGGCCGGTTGAAAAATCTACCTTACGAGGGCCGATTGAAAAATTTACATTCCGAGGGGCGGTTGAAAAATCTACCTTACGAGGGCCGGTTGAAAAATTTACCTTACGAGGGCGGGTCGAAAAATGTACCTTACGAGGGGCGGTTGAAAAATCGACCTTACGAGGGCCGGTTGAAAAATTGACTTTACGAGGGCCGGTTGAAAATCTACCTTACGGGGGCGGTTGCAAAATCTACCTTACGAGGGCCGGTTGAAAAATTGACTTTACGAGGGCCGGTTGAAAAATCTACCTTACGAGGGCCGGTTGAAAAATTTACCTTACGAGGGCGGGTCGAAAAATGTACCTTACGAGGGGCGGTTGAAAAATCGACCTTACGAGGGCCGGTTGAAAAATTGACTATACGAGGGCCGGTTGAAAAATTGACTTTACGAGGGCCGGTTGAAAAATTTACTTCACGAGGGCCGGTTGAAAATCTACCTTACGAGGGCCGGTTGAAAAATCTACCTTACGAGGGCCGGTTAAAAAATTGACTTTACGAGGGCCGGTTGAAAAATCTACCTTACGAGGGCCGGTTGAAAAATTTACTTCACAAGGGCCGGTTGAAAAATCTACCGTACGAGGGCCGGTTGAAAAATTGACTTTACGAGGGCCGGTTGAAAAATCTACCTTACGAGGGCCGGTTGAAAAATTGACTTTACGAGGGCCGGTTGAAAAATTGACTTTACGAGGGCTGGTTGAAAAATTGACTTTACGAGGGCCGGTTGAAAAATCTATTTTACGAGGGCCGGTTGAAAAATTGACTTTACGAGGGCCGGTTGAAAAATTGACTTTACGAGGGCCGGTTGAAAAATTGACTTTACGAGGGCCGGTTGAAAAATTGACTTTACGAGGGCCGGTTGAAAAATTGACTTTACGAGGGCCGGTTGAAAAACTGACTTTACGAGGGCCGGTTGAAAAATTGACTTTACGAGGGCCGGTTGAAAAATTGACTTTACGAGGGCCGGTTGAAAAATCTACCTTACGAGGGCCGGTTGAAAAATTGACTTTACGAGGGCCGGTTGAAAATCTACCTTACGAGGGCCGGTTTAAAAATTTTCTTTACGAGGGCCGGTTGAAAAATCTAACTTACGAGGGCCGGTTGAAAAATTGACTTTACGAGGGCCGGTTGAAAAATTGACTTTACGAGGGCCGGTTGAAAAATTGACTTTACGAGGGCCGGTTGAAAAATCTACCTTACGAGGGCCGGTTGAAAAATTTACCTTACGAGGGCGGGTCGAAAAATGTACCTTACGAGGGGCGGTTGAAAAACTACCTTACGAGGGCCGGTTGAAAAATCTACATTCCGAGGGGCGGTTGAAAAATCTACCTTACGAGGGCCGGTTGAAAAATTTACTTCACAAGGGCCGGTTGAAAAATCTACCTTACGAGGGCCGGTTGAAAAATTGACTTTACGAGGGCCGGTTGAAAAATTGACTTTACGAGGGCTGGTTGAAAAATTGACTTTACGAGGGCCGGTTGAAAAATCTACCTTACGAGGGCCGGTTGAAAAATTGACTTTACGAGGGCCGGTTGAAAAATTGACTTTACGAGGGCCGGTTGAAAAATTGACTTTACGAGGGCCGGTTGAAAAATTGACTTTACGAGGGCCGGTTGAAAAATTGACTTTACGAGGGCCGGTTGAAAAACTGACTTTACGAGGGCCGGTTGAAAAATTGACTTTACGAGGGCCGGTTGAAAAATTTACTTTACGAGGGTCGGTTGAAAAACTGACTTTACGAGGGCCGGTTGAAAATCTACCTTACGAGGGCCGGTTTAAAAATTGACTTTACGAGGGCCGGTTGAAAAATCTACCTTACGAGGGCCGGTTGAAAAATTGACTTTACGAGGGCCGGTTGAAAATCTACCTTACGAGGGCCGGTTTAAAAATTTTCTTTACGAGGGCCGGTTGAAAAATCTAACTTACGAGGGCCGGTTGAAAAATTGACTTTACGAGGGCCGGTTGAAAAATTGACTTTACGAGGGCCGGTTGAAAAATCTACCTTACGAGGGCCGGTTGAAAAATTTACCTTACGAGGGCGGGTCGAAAAATGTACCTTACGAGGGGCGGTTGAAAAATCGACCTTACGAGGGCCGGTTGAAAAATTGACTTTACGAGGGCCGGTTGAAAATCTACCTTACGGGGGCGGTTGCAAAATCTACCTTACGAGGGCCGGTTGAAAAATCTACCTTACGAGGGCCGATTGAAAAATTTACATTCCGAGGGGCGGTTGAAAAATCTACCTTACGAGGGCCGGTTGAAAAATTTACCTTACGAGGGCGGGTCGAAAAATGTACCTTACGAGGGGCGGTTGAAAAATCGACCTTACGAGGGCCGGTTGAAAAATTGACTTTACGAGGGCCGGTTGAAAATCTACCTTACGGGGGCGGTTGCAAAATCTACCTTACGAGGGCCGGTTGAAAAATTGACTTTACGAGGGCCGGTTGAAAAATCTACCTTACGAGGGCCGGTTGAAAAATTTACCTTACGAGGGCGGGTCGAAAAATGTACCTTACGAGGGGCGGTTGAAAAATCGACCTTACGAGGGCCGGTTGAAAAATTGACTATACGAGGGCCGGTTGAAAAATTGACTTTACGAGGGCCGGTTGAAAAATTTACTTCACGAGGGCCGGTTGAAAATCTACCTTACGAGGGCCGGTTGAAAAATCTACCTTACGAGGGCCGGTTAAAAAATTGACTTTACGAGGGCCGGTTGAAAAATCTACCTTACGAGGGCCGGTTGAAAAATTTACTTCACAAGGGCCGGTTGAAAAATCTACCGTACGAGGGCCGGTTGAAAAATTGACTTTACGAGGGCCGGTTGAAAAATCTACCTTACGAGGGCCGGTTGAAAAATTGACTTTACGAGGGCCGGTTGAAAAATTGACTTTACGAGGGCTGGTTGAAAAATTGACTTTACGAGGGCCGGTTGAAAAATTGACTTTGCGAGGGCCGGTTGAAAAATTGACTTTACGAGGGCCGGTTGAAAAATTGACTTTGCGAGGGCCGGTTGAAAAATTGACTTTACGAGGGCCGGTTGAAAAATTGACTTTACGAGGGCCGGTTGAAAAACTGACTTTACGAGGGCCGGTTGAAAAATTGACTTTACGAGGGCCGGTTGAAAAATTTACTTTACGAGGGCCGGTTGAAAAACTGACTTTACGAGGGCCGGTTGAAAATCTACCTTACGAGGGCCGGTTTAAAAATTGACTTTACGAGGGCCGGTTGAAAAATCTACCTTACGAGGGCCGGTTGAAAAATTGACTTTACGAGGGCCGGTTGAAAATCTACCTTACGAGGGCCGGTTTAAAAATTTTCTTTACGAGGGCCGGTTGAAAAATCTAACTTACGAGGGCCGGTTGAAAAATTGACTTTACGAGGGCCGGTTGAAAATCTACCTTACGAGGGCCGGTTTAAAAATTTTCTTTACGAGGGCCGGTTAAAAAATCTAACTTACGAGGGCCGGTTGAAAAATTTACCTTATGAGGGCCGGTTGAAAAATCTACATTCCGAGGGGCGGTTGAAAAACTACCTTACGAGGGCCGGTTGAAAAATCTACATTCCGAGGGGCGGTTGAAAAATCTACCTTACGAGGGCCGGTTGAAAAATTTACCTTACGAGGGCGGGTCGAAAAATGTACCTTACGAGGGGCGGTTGAAAAATCGACCTTACGAGGGCCGGTTGAAAAATTGACTATACGAGGGCCGGTTGAAAAATTGACTTTACGAGGGCCGGTTGAAAAATTTACTTCACGAGGGCCGGTTGAAAATCTACCTTACGAGGGCCGGTTGAAAAATCTACCTTACGAGGGCCGGTTAAAAAATTGACTTTACGAGGGCCGGTTGAAAAATCTACCTTACGAGGGCCGGTTGAAAAATTTACTTCACAAGGGCCGGTTGAAAAATCTACCGTACGAGGGCCGGTTGAAAAATTGACTTTACGAGGGCCGGTTGAAAAATCTACCTTACGAGGGCCGGTTGAAAAATTGACTTTACGAGGGCCGGTTGAAAAATTGACTTTACGAGGGCCGGTTGAAAAATCTACCTTACGAGGGCCGGTTGAAAAATTGACTTTACGAGGGCCGGTTGAAAAATTGACTTTACGAGGGCCGGTTGAAAAATCTACCTTACGAGGGCCGGTTGAAAAATTTACCTTACGAGGGCGGGTCGAAAAATGTACCTTACGAGGGGCGGTTGAAAAATCGACCTTACGAGGGCCGGTTGAAAAATTGACTTTACGAGGGCCGGTTGAAAATCTACCTTACGGGGGCGGTTGCAAAATCTACCTTACGAGGGCCGGTTGAAAAATCTACCTTACGAGGGCCGATTGAAAAATTTACATTCCGAGGGGCGGTTGAAAAATCTACCTTACGAGGGCCGGTTGAAAAATTTACCTTACGAGGGCGGGTCGAAAAATGTACCTTACGAGGGGCGGTTGAAACATCGACCTTACGAGGGCCGGTTGAAAAATTGACTTTACGAGGGCCGGTTGAAAATCTACCTTACGGGGGCGGTTGCAAAATCTACCTTACGAGGGCCGGTTGAAAAATTGACTTTACGAGGGCCGGTTGAAAAATCTACCTTACGAGGGCCGGTTGAAAAATTTACCTTACGAGGGCGGGTCGAAAAATGTACCTTACGAGGGGCGGTTGAAAAATCGACCTTACGAGGGCCGGTTGAAAAATTGACTATACGAGGGCCGGTTGAAAAATTGACTTTACGAGGGCCGGTTGAAAAATTTACTTCACGAGGGCCGGTTGAAAATCTACCTTACGAGGGCCGGTTGAAAAATCTACCTTACGAGGGCCGGTTAAAAAATTGACTTTACGAGGGCCGGTTGAAAAATCTACCTTACGAGGGCCGGTTGAAAAATTTACTTCACAAGGGCCGGTTGAAAAATCTACCGTACGAGGGCCGGTTGAAAAATTGACTTTACGAGGGCCGGTTGAAAAATCTACCTTACGAGGGCCGGTTGAAAAATTGACTTTACGAGGGCCGGTTGAAAAATTGACTTTACGAGGGCTGGTTGAAAAATTGACTTTACGAGGGCCGGTTGAAAAATCTACCTTACGAGGGCCGGTTGAAAAATTGACTTTACGAGGGCCGGTTGAAAAATTGACTTTACGAGGGCCGGTTGAAAAATTGACTTTACGAGGGCCGGTTGAAAAATTGACTTTACGAGGGCCGGTTGAAAAATTGACTTTACGAGGGCCGGTTGAAAAACTGACTTTACGAGGGCCGGTTGAAAAATTGACTTTACGAGGGCCGGTTGAAAAATTTACTTTACGAGGGCCGGTTGAAAAACTGACTTTACGAGGGCCGGTTGAAAATCTACCTTACGAGGGCCGGTTTAAAAATTGACTTTACGAGGGCCGGTTGAAAAATCTACCTTACGAGGGCCGGTTGAAAAATTGACTTTACGAGGGCCGGTTGAAAATCTACCTTACGAGGGCCGGTTTAAAAATTTTCTTTACGAGGGCCGGTTGAAAAATCTAACTTACGAGGGCCGGTTGAAAAATTGACTTTACGAGGGCCGGTTGAAAAATTGACTTTACGAGGGCCGGTTGAAAAATCTACCTTACGAGGGCCGGTTGAAAAATTTACCTTACGAGGGCGGGTCGAAAAATGTACCTTACGAGGGGCGGTTGAAAAATCGACCTTACGAGGGCCGGTTGAAAAATTGACTTTACGAGGGCCGGTTGAAAATCTACCTTACGGGGGCGGTTGCAAAATCTACCTTACGAGGGCCGGTTGAAAAATCTACCTTACGAGGGCCGATTGAAAAATTTACATTCCGAGGGGCGGTTGAAAAATCTACCTTACGAGGGCCGGTTGAAAAATTTACCTTACGAGGGCGGGTCGAAAAATGTACCTTACGAGGGGCGGTTGAAAAATCGACCTTACGAGGGCCGGTTGAAAAATTGACTTTACGAGGGCCGGTTGAAAATCTACCTTACGGGGGCGGTTGCAAAATCTACCTTACGAGGGCCGGTTGAAAAATTGACTTTACGAGGGCCGGTTGAAAAATCTACCTTACGAGGGCCGGTTGAAAAATTTACCTTACGAGGGCGGGTCGAAAAATGTACCTTACGAGGGGCGGTTGAAAAATCGACCTTACGAGGGCCGGTTGAAAAATTGACTATACGAGGGCCGGTTGAAAAATTGACTTTACGAGGGCCGGTTGAAAAATTTACTTCACGAGGGCCGGTTGAAAATCTACCTTACGAGGGCCGGTTGAAAAATCTACCTTACGAGGGCCGGTTAAAAAATTGACTTTACGAGGGCCGGTTGAAAAATCTACCTTACGAGGGCCGGTTGAAAAATTTACTTCACAAGGGCCGGTTGAAAAATCTACCGTACGAGGGCCGGTTGAAAAATTGACTTTACGAGGGCCGGTTGAAAAATCTACCTTACGAGGGCCGGTTGAAAAATTGACTTTACGAGGGCCGGTTGAAAAATTGACTTTACGAGGGCTGGTTGAAAAATTGACTTTACGAGGGCCGGTTGAAAAATCTATTTTACGAGGGCCGGTTGAAAAATTGACTTTACGAGGGCCGGTTGAAAAATTGACTTTACGAGGGCCGGTTGAAAAATTGACTTTACGAGGGCCGGTTGAAAAATTGACTTTACGAGGGCCGGTTGAAAAATTGACTTTACGAGGGCCGGTTGAAAAACTGACTTTACGAGGGCCGGTTGAAAAATTGACTTTACGAGGGCCGGTTGAAAAATTGACTTTACGAGGGCCGGTTGAAAAATTGACTTTACGAGGGCCGGTTGAAAAATCTACCTTACGAGGGCCGGTTGAAAAATTGACTTTACGAGGGCCGGTTGAAAATCTACCTTACGAGGGCCGGTTTAAAAATTTTCTTTACGAGGGCCGGTTGAAAAATCTAACTTACGAGGGCCGGTTGAAAAATTGACTTTACGAGGGCCGGTTGAAAAATTGACTTTACGAGGGCCGGTTGAAAAATTGACTTTACGAGGGCCGGTTGAAAAATCTACCTTACGAGGGCCGGTTGAAAAATTTACCTTACGAGGGCGGGTCGAAAAATGTACCTTACGAGGGGCGGTTGAAAAACTACCTTACGAGGGCCGGTTGAAAAATCTACATTCCGAGGGGCGGTTGAAAAATCTACCTTACGAGGGCCGGTTGAAAAATTTACTTCACAAGGGCCGGTTGAAAAATCTACCTTACGAGGGCCGGTTGAAAAATTGACTTTACGAGGGCCGGTTGAAAAATTGACTTTACGAGGGCTGGTTGAAAAATTGACTTTACGAGGGCCGGTTGAAAAATCTACCTTACGAGGGCCGGTTGAAAAATTGACTTTACGAGGGCCGGTTGAAAAATTGACTTTACGAGGGCCGGTTGAAAAATTGACTTTACGAGGGCCGGTTGAAAAATTGACTTTACGAGGGCCGGTTGAAAAATTGACTTTACGAGGGCCGGTTGAAAAACTGACTTTACGAGGGCCGGTTGAAAAATTGACTTTACGAGGGCCGGTTGAAAAATTTACTTTACGAGGGTCGGTTGAAAAACTGACTTTACGAGGGCCGGTTGAAAATCTACCTTACGAGGGCCGGTTTAAAAATTGACTTTACGAGGGCCGGTTGAAAAATCTACCTTACGAGGGCCGGTTGAAAAATTGACTTTACGAGGGCCGGTTGAAAATCTACCTTACGAGGGCCGGTTTAAAAATTTTCTTTACGAGGGCCGGTTGAAAAATCTAACTTACGAGGGCCGGTTGAAAAATTGACTTTACGAGGGCCGGTTGAAAAATTGACTTTACGAGGGCCGGTTGAAAAATCTACCTTACGAGGGCCGGTTGAAAAATTTACCTTACGAGGGCGGGTCGAAAAATGTACCTTACGAGGGGCGGTTGAAAAATCGACCTTACGAGGGCCGGTTGAAAAATTGACTTTACGAGGGCCGGTTGAAAATCTACCTTACGGGGGCGGTTGCAAAATCTACCTTACGAGGGCCGGTTGAAAAATCTACCTTACGAGGGCCGATTGAAAAATTTACATTCCGAGGGGCGGTTGAAAAATCTACCTTACGAGGGCCGGTTGAAAAATTTACCTTACGAGGGCGGGTCGAAAAATGTACCTTACGAGGGGCGGTTGAAAAATCGACCTTACGAGGGCCGGTTGAAAAATTGACTTTACGAGGGCCGGTTGAAAATCTACCTTACGGGGGCGGTTGCAAAATCTACCTTACGAGGGCCGGTTGAAAAATTGACTTTACGAGGGCCGGTTGAAAAATCTACCTTACGAGGGCCGGTTGAAAAATTTACCTTACGAGGGCGGGTCGAAAAATGTACCTTACGAGGGGCGGTTGAAAAATCGACCTTACGAGGGCCGGTTGAAAAATTGACTATACGAGGGCCGGTTGAAAAATTGACTTTACGAGGGCCGGTTGAAAAATTTACTTCACGAGGGCCGGTTGAAAATCTACCTTACGAGGGCCGGTTGAAAAATCTACCTTACGAGGGCCGGTTAAAAAATTGACTTTACGAGGGCCGGTTGAAAAATCTACCTTACGAGGGCCGGTTGAAAAATTTACTTCACAAGGGCCGGTTGAAAAATCTACCGTACGAGGGCCGGTTGAAAAATTGACTTTACGAGGGCCGGTTGAAAAATCTACCTTACGAGGGCCGGTTGAAAAATTGACTTTACGAGGGCCGGTTGAAAAATTGACTTTACGAGGGCTGGTTGAAAAATTGACTTTACGAGGGCCGGTTGAAAAATTGACTTTGCGAGGGCCGGTTGAAAAATTGACTTTACGAGGGCCGGTTGAAAAATTGACTTTGCGAGGGCCGGTTGAAAAATTGACTTTACGAGGGCCGGTTGAAAAATTGACTTTACGAGGGCCGGTTGAAAAACTGACTTTACGAGGGCCGGTTGAAAAATTGACTTTACGAGGGCCGGTTGAAAAATTTACTTTACGAGGGCCGGTTGAAAAACTGACTTTACGAGGGCCGGTTGAAAATCTACCTTACGAGGGCCGGTTTAAAAATTGACTTTACGAGGGCCGGTTGAAAAATCTACCTTACGAGGGCCGGTTGAAAAATTGACTTTACGAGGGCCGGTTGAAAATCTACCTTACGAGGGCCGGTTTAAAAATTTTCTTTACGAGGGCCGGTTGAAAAATCTAACTTACGAGGGCCGGTTGAAAAATTGACTTTACGAGGGCCGGTTGAAAATCTACCTTACGAGGGCCGGTTTAAAAATTTTCTTTACGAGGGCCGGTTAAAAAATCTAACTTACGAGGGCCGGTTGAAAAATTTACCTTATGAGGGCCGGTTGAAAAATCTACATTCCGAGGGGCGGTTGAAAAACTACCTTACGAGGGCCGGTTGAAAAATCTACATTCCGAGGGGCGGTTGAAAAATCTACCTTACGAGGGCCGGTTGAAAAATTTACCTTACGAGGGCGGGTCGAAAAATGTACCTTACGAGGGGCGGTTGAAAAATCGACCTTACGAGGGCCGGTTGAAAAATTGACTATACGAGGGCCGGTTGAAAAATTGACTTTACGAGGGCCGGTTGAAAAATTTACTTCACGAGGGCCGGTTGAAAATCTACCTTACGAGGGCCGGTTGAAAAATCTACCTTACGAGGGCCGGTTAAAAAATTGACTTTACGAGGGCCGGTTGAAAAATCTACCTTACGAGGGCCGGTTGAAAAATTTACTTCACAAGGGCCGGTTGAAAAATCTACCGTACGAGGGCCGGTTGAAAAATTGACTTTACGAGGGCCGGTTGAAAAATCTACCTTACGAGGGCCGGTTGAAAAATTGACTTTACGAGGGCCGGTTGAAAAATTGACTTTACGAGGGCCGGTTGAAAAATCTACCTTACGAGGGCCGGTTGAAAAATTGACTTTACGAGGGCCGGTTGAAAAATTGACTTTACGAGGGCCGGTTGAAAAATCTACCTTACGAGGGCCGGTTGAAAAATTTACCTTACGAGGGCGGGTCGAAAAATGTACCTTACGAGGGGCGGTTGAAAAATCGACCTTACGAGGGCCGGTTGAAAAATTGACTTTACGAGGGCCGGTTGAAAATCTACCTTACGGGGGCGGTTGCAAAATCTACCTTACGAGGGCCGGTTGAAAAATCTACCTTACGAGGGCCGATTGAAAAATTTACATTCCGAGGGGCGGTTGAAAAATCTACCTTACGAGGGCCGGTTGAAAAATTTACCTTACGAGGGCGGGTCGAAAAATGTACCTTACGAGGGGCGGTTGAAAAATCGACCTTACGAGGGCCGGTTGAAAAATTGACTTTACGAGGGCCGGTTGAAAATCTACCTTACGGGGGCGGTTGCAAAATCTACCTTACGAGGGCCGGTTGAAAAATTGACTTTACGAGGGCCGGTTGAAAAATCTACCTTACGAGGGCCGGTTGAAAAATTTACCTTACGAGGGCGGGTCGAAAAATGTACCTTACGAGGGGCGGTTGAAAAATCGACCTTACGAGGGCCGGTTGAAAAATTGACTATACGAGGGCCGGTTGAAAAATTGACTTTACGAGGGCCGGTTGAAAAATTTACTTCACGAGGGCCGGTTGAAAATCTACCTTACGAGGGCCGGTTGAAAAATCTACCTTACGAGGGCCGGTTAAAAAATTGACTTTACGAGGGCCGGTTGAAAAATCTACCTTACGAGGGCCGGTTGAAAAATTTACTTCACAAGGGCCGGTTGAAAAATCTACCGTACGAGGGCCGGTTGAAAAATTGACTTTACGAGGGCCGGTTGAAAAATCTACCTTACGAGGGCCGGTTGAAAAATTGACTTTACGAGGGCCGGTTGAAAAATTGACTTTACGAGGGCTGGTTGAAAAATTGACTTTACGAGGGCCGGTTGAAAAATCTACCTTACGAGGGCCGGTTGAAAAATTGACTTTACGAGGGCCGGTTGAAAAATTGACTTTACGAGGGCCGGTTGAAAAATTGACTTTACGAGGGCCGGTTGAAAAATTGACTTTACGAGGGCCGGTTGAAAAATTGACTTTACGAGGGCCGGTTGAAAAACTGACTTTACGAGGGCCGGTTGAAAAATTGACTTTACGAGGGCCGGTTGAAAAATTTACTTTACGAGGGCCGGTTGAAAAACTGACTTTACGAGGGCCGGTTGAAAATCTACCTTACGAGGGCCGGTTTAAAAATTGACTTTACGAGGGCCGGTTGAAAAATCTACCTTACGAGGGCCGGTTGAAAAATTGACTTTACGAGGGCCGGTTGAAAATCTACCTTACGAGGGCCGGTTTAAAAATTTTCTTTACGAGGGCCGGTTGAAAAATCTAACTTACGAGGGCCGGTTGAAAAATTGACTTTACGAGGGCCGGTTGAAAAATTGACTTTACGAGGGCCGGTTGAAAAATCTACCTTACGAGGGCCGGTTGAAAAATTTACCTTACGAGGGCGGGTCGAAAAATGTACCTTACGAGGGGCGGTTGAAAAATCGACCTTACGAGGGCCGGTTGAAAAATTGACTTTACGAGGGCCGGTTGAAAATCTACCTTACGGGGGCGGTTGCAAAATCTACCTTACGAGGGCCGGTTGAAAAATCTACCTTACGAGGGCCGATTGAAAAATTTACATTCCGAGGGGCGGTTGAAAAATCTACCTTACGAGGGCCGGTTGAAAAATTTACCTTACGAGGGCGGGTCGAAAAATGTACCTTACGAGGGGCGGTTGAAAAATCGACCTTACGAGGGCCGGTTGAAAAATTGACTTTACGAGGGCCGGTTGAAAATCTACCTTACGGGGGCGGTTGCAAAATCTACCTTACGAGGGCCGGTTGAAAAATTGACTTTACGAGGGCCGGTTGAAAAATCTACCTTACGAGGGCCGGTTGAAAAATTTACCTTACGAGGGCGGGTCGAAAAATGTACCTTACGAGGGGCGGTTGAAAAATCGACCTTACGAGGGCCGGTTGAAAAATTGACTATACGAGGGCCGGTTGAAAAATTGACTTTACGAGGGCCGGTTGAAAAATTTACTTCACGAGGGCCGGTTGAAAATCTACCTTACGAGGGCCGGTTGAAAAATCTACCTTACGAGGGCCGGTTAAAAAATTGACTTTACGAGGGCCGGTTGAAAAATCTACCTTACGAGGGCCGGTTGAAAAATTTACTTCACAAGGGCCGGTTGAAAAATCTACCGTACGAGGGCCGGTTGAAAAATTGACTTTACGAGGGCCGGTTGAAAAATCTACCTTACGAGGGCCGGTTGAAAAATTGACTTTACGAGGGCCGGTTGAAAAATTGACTTTACGAGGGCTGGTTGAAAAATTGACTTTACGAGGGCCGGTTGAAAAATCTATTTTACGAGGGCCGGTTGAAAAATTGACTTTACGAGGGCCGGTTGAAAAATTGACTTTACGAGGGCCGGTTGAAAAATTGACTTTACGAGGGCCGGTTGAAAAATTGACTTTACGAGGGCCGGTTGAAAAATTGACTTTACGAGGGCCGGTTGAAAAACTGACTTTACGAGGGCCGGTTGAAAAATTGACTTTACGAGGGCCGGTTGAAAATCTACCTTACGAGGGCCGGTTTAAAAATTTTCTTTACGAGGGCCGGTTGAAAAATCTAACTTACGAGGGCCGGTTGAAAAATTGACTTTACGAGGGCCGGTTGAAAAATTGACTTTACGAGGGCCGGTTGAAAAATTGACTTTACGAGGGCCGGTTGAAAAATCTACCTTACGAGGGCCGGTTGAAAAATTTACCTTACGAGGGCGGGTCGAAAAATGTACCTTACGAGGGGCGGTTGAAAAACTACCTTACGAGGGCCGGTTGAAAAATCTACATTCCGAGGGGCGGTTGAAAAATCTACCTTACGAGGGCCGGTTGAAAAATTTACTTCACAAGGGCCGGTTGAAAAATCTACCTTACGAGGGCCGGTTGAAAAATTGACTTTACGAGGGCCGGTTGAAAAATTGACTTTACGAGGGCTGGTTGAAAAATTGACTTTACGAGGGCCGGTTGAAAAATCTACCTTACGAGGGCCGGTTGAAAAATTGACTTTACGAGGGCCGGTTGAAAAATTGACTTTACGAGGGCCGGTTGAAAAATTGACTTTACGAGGGCCGGTTGAAAAATTGACTTTACGAGGGCCGGTTGAAAAATTGACTTTACGAGGGCCGGTTGAAAAACTGACTTTACGAGGGCCGGTTGAAAAATTGACTTTACGAGGGCCGGTTGAAAAATTTACTTTACGAGGGTCGGTTGAAAAACTGACTTTACGAGGGCCGGTTGAAAATCTACCTTACGAGGGCCGGTTTAAAAATTGACTTTACGAGGGCCGGTTGAAAAATCTACCTTACGAGGGCCGGTTGAAAAATTGACTTTACGAGGGCCGGTTGAAAATCTACCTTACGAGGGCCGGTTTAAAAATTTTCTTTACGAGGGCCGGTTGAAAAATCTAACTTACGAGGGCCGGTTGAAAAATTGACTTTACGAGGGCCGGTTGAAAAATTGACTTTACGAGGGCCGGTTGAAAAATCTACCTTACGAGGGCCGGTTGAAAAATTTACCTTACGAGGGCGGGTCGAAAAATGTACCTTACGAGGGGCGGTTGAAAAATCGACCTTACGAGGGCCGGTTGAAAAATTGACTTTACGAGGGCCGGTTGAAAATCTACCTTACGGGGGCGGTTGCAAAATCTACCTTACGAGGGCCGGTTGAAAAATCTACCTTACGAGGGCCGATTGAAAAATTTACATTCCGAGGGGCGGTTGAAAAATCTACCTTACGAGGGCCAGTTGAAAAATTTACCTTACGAGGGCGGGTCGAAAAATGTACCTTACGAGGGGCGGTTGAAAAATCGACCTTACGAGGGCCGGTTGAAAAATTGACTTTACGAGGGCCGGTTGAAAATCTACCTTACGGGGGCGGTTGCAAAATCTACCTTACGAGGGCCGGTTGAAAAATTGACTTTACGAGGGCCGGTTGAAAAATCTACCTTACGAGGGCCGGTTGAAAAATTTACCTTACGAGGGCGGGTCGAAAAATGTACCTTACGAGGGGCGGTTGAAAAATCGACCTTACGAGGGCCGGTTGAAAAATTGACTATACGAGGGCCGGTTGAAAAATTGACTTTACGAGGGCCGGTTGAAAAATTTACTTCACGAGGGCCGGTTGAAAATCTACCTTACGAGGGCCGGTTGAAAAATCTACCTTACGAGGGCCGGTTAAAAAATTGACTTTACGAGGGCCGGTTGAAAAATCTACCTTACGAGGGCCGGTTGAAAAATTTACTTCACAAGGGCCGGTTGAAAAATCTACCGTACGAGGGCCGGTTGAAAAATTGACTTTACGAGGGCCGGTTGAAAAATCTACCTTACGAGGGCCGGTTGAAAAATTGACTTTACGAGGGCCGGTTGAAAAATTGACTTTACGAGGGCTGGTTGAAAAATTGACTTTACGAGGGCCGGTTGAAAAATCTATTTTACGAGGGCCGGTTGAAAAATTGACTTTACGAGGGCCGGTTGAAAAATTGACTTTACGAGGGCCGGTTGAAAAATTGACTTTACGAGGGCCGGTTGAAAAATTGACTTTACGAGGGCCGGTTGAAAAATTGACTTTACGAGGGCCGGTTGAAAAACTGACTTTACGAGGGCCGGTTGAAAAATTGACTTTACGAGGGCCGGTTGAAAAATTGACTTTACGAGGGCCGGTTGAAAAATTGACTTTACGAGGGCCGGTTGAAAAATCTACCTTACGAGGGCCGGTTGAAAAATTGACTTTACGAGGGCCGGTTGAAAATCTACCTTACGAGGGCCGGTTTAAAAATTTTCTTTACGAGGGCCGGTTGAAAAATCTAACTTACGAGGGCCGGTTGAAAAATTGACTTTACGAGGGCCGGTTGAAAATCTACCTTACGAGGGCCGGTTTAAAAATTTTCTTTACGAGGGCCGGTTGAAAAATCTAACTTACGAGGGCCGGTTGAAAAATTTACCTTATGAGGGCCGGTTGAAAAATCTACATTCCGAGGGGCGGTTGAAAAACTACCTTACGAGGGCCGGTTGAAAAATCTACATTCCGAGGGGCGGTTGAAAAATCTACCTTACGAGGGCCGGTTGAAAAATTTACCTTACGAGGGCGGGTCGAAAAATGTACCTTACGAGGGGCGGTTGAAAAATCGACCTTACGAGGGCCGGTTGAAAAATTGACTATACGAGGGCCGGTTGAAAAATTGACTTTACGAGGGCCGGTTGAAAAATTTACTTCACGAGGGCCGGTTGAAAATCTACCTTACGAGGGCCGGTTGACAAATCTACCTTACGAGGGCCGGTTAAAAAATTGACTTTACGAGGGCCGGTTGAAAAATCTACCTTACGAGGGCCGGTTGAAAAATTTACTTCACAAGGGCCGGTTGAAAAATCTACCGTACGAGGGCCGGTTGAAAAATTGACTTTACGAGGGCCGGTTGAAAAATTGACTTTACGAGGGCCGGTTGAAAAATCTACCTTACGAGGGCCGGTTGAAAAATTTACCTTACGAGGGCGGGTCGAAAAATGTACCTTACGAGGGGCGGTTGAAAAATCGACCTTACGAGGGCCGGTTGAAAAATTGACTTTACGAGGGCCGGTTGAAAATCTACGTTACGGGGGCGGTTGAAAAATTGACATTACGAGGGCCGGTTGAAAAATTGACTTTACGAGGGCCGGTTGAAAAATTGACTCTACGAGGGCCGGTTGAAAAATTGACTTTACGAGGGCCGGTTGAAAAACTGATTTTACGAGGGCCGGTTGAAAAATTGACTTTACGAGGGCCGGTTGAAAAATTTACTTTACGAGGGCCGGTTGAAAAACTGACTTTACGAGGGCCGGTTGAAAATCTACCTTACGAGGGCCGGTTTAAAAATTGACTTTACGAGGGCCGGTTGAAAAATCTACCTTACGAGGGCCGGTTGAAAAATTGACTTTACGAGGGCCGGTTGAAAATCTACCTTACGAGGGCCGGTTTAAAAATTTTCTTTACGAGGGCCGGTTGAAAAATCTAACTTACGAGGGCCGGTTGAAAAATTGACTTTACGAGGGCCGGTTGAAAATCTACCTTACGAGGGCCGGTTTAAAAATTTTCTTTACGAGGGCCGGTTGAAAAATCTAACTTACGAGGGCCGGTTGAAAAATTTACCTTATGAGGGCCGGTTGAAAAATCTACATTCCGAGGGGCGGTTGAAAAACTACCTTACGAGGGCCGGTTGAAAAATCTACATTCCGAGGGGCGGTTGAAAAATCTACCTTACGAGGGCCGGTTGAAAAATTTACCTTACGAGGGCGGGTCGAAAAATGTACCTTACGAGGGGCGGTTGAAAAATCGACCTTACGAGGGCCGGTTGAAAAATTGACTATACGAGGGCCGGTTGAAAAATTGACTTTACGAGGGCCGGTTGAAAAATTTACTTCACGAGGGCCGGTTGAAAATCTACCTTACGAGGGCCGGTTGACAAATCTACCTTACGAGGGCCGGTTAAAAAATTGACTTTACGAGGGCCGGTTGAAAAATCTACCTTACGAGGGCCGGTTGAAAAATTTACTTCACAAGGGCCGGTTGAAAAATCTACCGTACGAGGGCCGGTTGAAAAATTGACTTTACGAGGGCCGGTTGAAAAATCTACCTTACGAGGGCCGGTTGAAAAATTGACTTTACGAGGGCCGGTTGAAAAATTGACTTTACGAGGGCTGGTTGAAAAATTGACTTTACGAGGGCCGGTTGAAAAATCTACCTTACGAGGGCCGGTTGAAAAATTGACTTTACGAGGGCCGGTTGAAAAATTGACTTTACGAGGGCCGGTTGAAAAATCTACCTTACGAGGGCCGGTTGAAAAATTTACCTTACGAGGGCGGGTCGAAAAATGTACCTTACGAGGGGCGGTTGAAAAATCGACCTTACGAGGGCCGGTTGAAAAATTGACTTTACGAGGGCCGGTTGAAAATCTACGTTACGGGGGCGGTTGCAAAATCTACCTTACGAGGGCCGGTTGAAAAATCTACCTTACGAGGGCCGATTGAAAAATTTACATTCCGAGGGGCGGTTGAAAAATCTACCTTACGAGGGCCGGTTGAAAAATTTACCTTACGAGGGCGGGTCGAAAAATGTACCTTACGAGGGGCGGTTGAAAAATCGACCTTACGAGGGCCGGTTGAAAAATTGACTTTACAAGGGCCGGTTGAAAATCTACCTTACGGGGGCGGTTGCAAAATCTACCTTACGAGGGCCGGTTGAAAAATTGACTTTACGAGGGCCGGTTGAAAAATCTACCTTACGAGGGCCGGTTGAAAAATTTACCTTACGAGGGCGGGTCGAAAAATGTACCTTACGAGGGGCGGTTGAAAAATCGACCTTACGAGGGCCGGTTGAAAAATTGACTATACGAGGGCCGGTTGAAAAATTGACTTTACGAGGGCCGGTTGAAAAATTTACTTCACGAGGGCCGGTTGAAAATCTACCTTACGAGGGCCGGTTGAAAAATCTACCTTACGAGGGCCGGTTAAAAAATTGACTTTACGAGGGCTGGTTGAAAAATTGACTTTACGAGGGCCGGTTGAAAAATCTACCTTACGAGGGCCGGTTGAAAAATTGACTTTACGAGGGCCGGTTGAAAAATTGACTTTACGAGGGCCGGTTGAAAAATCTACCTTACGAGGGCCGGTTGAAAAATTTACCTTACGAGGGCGGGTCGAAAAATGTACCTTACGAGGGGCGGTTGAAAAATCGACCTTACGAGGGCCGGTTGAAAAATTGACTTTACGAGGGCCGGTTGAAAATCTACCTTACGGGGGCGGTTGCAAAATCTACCTTACGAGGGCCGGTTGAAAAATCTACCTTACGAGGGCCGATTGAAAAATTTACATTCCGAGGGGCGGTTGAAAAATCTACCTTACGAGGGCCGGTTGAAAAATTTACCTTACGAGGGCGGGTCGAAAAATGTACCTTACGAGGGGCGGTTGAAAAATCGACCTTACGAGGGCCGGTTGAAAAATTGACTTTACGAGGGCCGGTTGAAAATCTACCTTACGGGGGCGGTTGCAAAATCTACCTTACGAGGGCCGGTTGAAAAATTGACTTTACGAGGGCCGGTTGAAAAATCTACCTTACGAGGGCCGGTTGAAAAATTTACCTTACGAGGGCGGGTCGAAAAATGTACCTTACGAGGGGCGGTTGAAAAATCGACCTTACGAGGGCCGGTTGAAAAATTGACTATACGAGGGCCGGTTGAAAAATTGACTTTACGAGGGCCGGTTGAAAAATTTACTTCACGAGGGCCGGTTGAAAATCTACCTTACGAGGGCCGGTTGAAAAATCTACCTTACGAGGGCCGGTTAAAAAATTGACTTTACGAGGGCCGGTTGAAAAATCTACCTTACGAGGGCCGGTTGAAAAATTTACTTCACAAGGGCCGGTTGAAAAATCTACCGTACGAGGGCCGGTTGAAAAATTGACTTTACGAGGGCCGGTTGAAAAATCTACCTTACGAGGGCCGGTTGAAAAATTGACTTTACGAGGGCCGGTTGAAAAATTGACTTTACGAGGGCTGGTTGAAAAATTGACTTTACGAGGGCCGGTTGAAAAATCTACCTTACGAGGGCCGGTTGAAAAATTGACTTTACGAGGGCCGGTTGAAAATCTACCTTACGGGGGCGGTTGCAAAATCTACCTTACGAGGGCCGGTTGAAAAATTGACTTTACGAGGGCCGGTTGAAAAATCTACCTTACGAGGGCCGGTTGAAAAATTTACCTTACGAGGGCGGGTCGAAAAATGTACCTTACGAGGGGCGGTTGAAAAATCGACCTTACGAGGGCCGGTTGAAAAATTGACTATACGAGGGCCGGTTGAAAAATTGACTTTACGAGGGCCGATTGAAAAATTTACTTCACGAGGGCCGGTTGAAAATCTACCTTACGAGGGCCGGTTGAAAAATCTACCTTACGAGGGCCGGTTAAAAAATTGACTTTACGAGGGCCGGTTGAAAAATCTACCTTACGAGGGCCGGTTGAAAAATTTACTTCACAAGGGCCGGTTGAAAAATCTACCGTACGAGGGCCGGTTGAAAAATTGACTTTACGAGGGCCGGTTGAAAAATCTACCTTACGAGGGCCGGTTGAAAAATTGACTTTACGAGGGCCGGTTGAAAAATTGACTTTACGAGGGCTGGTTGAAAAATTGACTTTACGAGGGCCGGTTGAAAAATCTACCTTACGAGGGCCGGTTGAAAAATTGACATTACGAGGGCCGGTTGAAAAATTGACTTTACGAGGGCCGGTTGAAAAATTGACTCTACGAGGGCCGGTTGAAAAATTGACTTTACGAGGGCCGGTTGAAAAACTGATTTTACGAGGGCCGGTTGAAAAATTGACTTTACGAGGGCCGGTTGAAAAATTTACTTTACGAGGGCCGGTTGAAAAACTGACTTTACGAGGGCCGGTTGAAAATCTACCTTACGAGGGCCGGTTTAAAAATTGACTTTACGAGGGCCGGATGAAAAATCTACCTTACGAGGGCCGGTTGAAAAATTGACTTTACGAGGGCCGGTTGAAAATCTACCTTACGAGGGCCGGTTTAAAAATTTTCTTTACGAGGGCCGGTTGAAAAATCTAACTTACGAGGGCCGGTTGAAAAATTGACTTTACGAGGGCCGGTTGAAAATCTACCTTACGAGGGCCGGTTTAAAAATTTTCTTTACGAGGGCCGGTTGAAAAATCTAACTTACGAGGGCCGGTTGAAAAATTTACCTTATGAGGGCCGGTTGAAAAATCTACATTCCGAGGGGCGGTTGAAAAACTACCTTACGAGGGCCGGTTGAAAAATCTACATTCCGAGGGGCGGTTGAAAAATCTACCTTACGAGGGCCGGTTGAAAAATTTACCTTACGAGGGCGGGTCGAAAAATGTACCTTACGAGGGGCGGTTGAAAAATCGACCTTACGAGGGCCGGTTGAAAAATTGACTATACGAGGGCCGGTTGAAAAATTGACTTTACGAGGGCCGGTTGAAAAATTTACTTCACGAGGGCCGGTTGAAAATCTACCTTACGAGGGCCGGTTGACAAATCTACCTTACGAGGGCCGGTTAAAAAATTGACTTTACGAGGGCCGGTTGAAAAATCTACCTTACGAGGGCCGGTTGAAAAATTTACTTCACAAGGGCCGGTTGAAAAATCTACCGTACGAGGGCCGGTTGAAAAATTGACTTTACGAGGGCCGGTTGAAAAATCTACCTTACGAGGGCCGGTTGAAAAATTGACTTTACGAGGGCCGGTTGAAAAATTGACTTTACGAGGGCTGGTTGAAAAATTGACTTTACGAGGGCCGGTTGAAAAATCTACCTTACGAGGGCCGGTTGAAAAATTGACTTTACGAGGGCCGGTTGAAAAATTGACTTTACGAGGGCCGGTTGAAAAATCTACCTTACGAGGGCCGGTTGAAAAATTTACCTTACGAGGGCGGGTCGAAAAATGTACCTTACGAGGGGCGGTTGAAAAATCGACCTTACGAGGGCCGGTTGAAAAATTGACTTTACGAGGGCCGGTTGAAAATCTACGTTACGGGGGCGGTTGAAAAATTGACATTACGAGGGCCGGTTGAAAAATTGACTTTACGAGGGCCGGTTGAAAAATTGACTCTACGAGGGCCGGTTGAAAAATTGACTTTACGAGGGCCGGTTGAAAAGCTGATTTTACGAGGGCCGGTTGAAAAATTGACTTTACGAGGGCCGGTTGAAAAATTTACTTTACGAGGGCCGGTTGAAAAACTGACTTTACGAGGGCCGGTTGAAAATCTACCTTACGAGGGCCGGTTTAAAAATTGACTTTACGAGGGCCGGTTGAAAAATCTACCTTACGAGGGCCGGTTGAAAAATTGACTTTACGAGGGCCGGTTGAAAATCTACCTTACGAGGGCCGGTTTAAAAATTTTCTTTACGAGGGCCGGTTGAAAAATCTAACTTACGAGGGCCGGTTGAAAAATTGACTTTACGAGGGCCGGTTGAAAATCTACCTTACGAGGGCCGGTTTAAAAATTTTCTTTACGAGGGCCGGTTGAAAAATCTAACTTACGAGGGCCGGTTGAAAAATCTACCTTACGAGGGCCGGTTGAAAAATTGACTTTACGAGGGCCGGTTGAAAATCTACCTTACGAGGGCCGGTTTAAAAATTTTCTTTACGAGGGCCGGTTGAAAAATCTAACTTACGAGGGCCGGTTGAAAAATTGACTTTACGAGGGCCGGTTGAAAATCTACCTTACGAGGGCCGGTTTAAAAATTTTCTTTACGAGGGCCGGTTGAAAAATCTAACTTACGAGGGCCGGTTGAAAAATTTACCTTATGAGGGCCGGTTGAAAAATCTACATTCCGAGGGGCGGTTGAAAAACTACCTTACGAGGGCCGGTTGAAAAATCTACATTCCGAGGGGCGGTTGAAAAATCTACCTTACGAGGGCCGGTTGAAAAATTTACCTTACGAGGGCGGGTCGAAAAATGTACCTTACGAGGGGCGGTTGAAAAATCGACCTTACGAGGGCCGGTTGAAAAATTGACTATACGAGGGCCGGTTGAAAAATTGACTTTACGAGGGCCGGTTGAAAAATTTACTTCACGAGGGCCGGTTGAAAATCTACCTTACGAGGGCCGGTTGACAAATCTACCTTACGAGGGCCGGTTAAAAAATTGACTTTACGAGGGCCGGTTGAAAAATCTACCTTACGAGGGCCGGTTGAAAAATTTACTTCACAAGGGCCGGTTGAAAAATCTACCGTACGAGGGCCGGTTGAAAAATTGACTTTACGAGGGCCGGTTGAAAAATCTACCTTACGAGGGCCGGTTGAAAAATTGACTTTACGAGGGCCGGTTGAAAAATTGACTTTACGAGGGCTGGTTGAAAAATTGACTTTACGAGGGCCGGTTGAAAAATCTACCTTACGAGGGCCGGTTGAAAAATTGACTTTACGAGGGCCGGTTGAAAAATTGACTTTACGAGGGCCGGTTGAAAAATTGACTTTACGAGGGCCGGTTGAAAAATTGACTTTACGAGGGCCGGTTGAAAAATCTACCTTACGAGGGCCGGTTGAAAAATTTACCTTACGAGGGCGGGTCGAAAAATGTACCTTACGAGGGGCGGTTGAAAAATCGACCTTACGAGGGCCGGTTGAAAAATTGACTTTACGAGGGCCGGTTGAAAAATTGACTTTACGAGGGCCGGTTGAAAAATTGACTCTACGAGGGCCGGTTGAAAAATTGACTTTACGAGGGCCGGTTGAAAAACTGATTTTACGAGGGCCGGTTGAAAAATTGACTTTACGAGGGCCGGTTGAAAAATTTACTTTACGAGGGCCGGTTGAAAAACTGACTTTACGAGGGCCGGTTGAAAATCTACCTTACGAGGGCCGGTTTAAAAATTGACTTTACGAGGGCCGGTTGAAAAATCTACCTTACGAGGGCCGGTTGAAAAATTGACTTTACGAGGGCCGGTTGAAAATCTACCTTACGAGGGCCGGTTTAAAAATTTTCTTTACGAGGGCCGGTTGAAAAATCTAACTTACGAGGGCCGGTTGAAAAATTGACTTTACGTGGGCCGGTTGAAAATCTACCTTACGAGGGCCGGTTTAAAAATTTTCTTTACGAGGGCCGGTTGAAAAATCTAACTTACGAGGGCCGGTTGAAAAATTTACCTTATGAGGGCCGGTTGAAAAATCTACATTCCGAGGGGCGGTTGAAAAACTACCTTACGAGGGCCGGTTGAAAAATCTACATTCCGAGGGGCGGTTGAAAAATCTACCTTACGAGGGCCGGTTGAAAAATTTACCTTACGAGGGCGGGTCGAAAAATGTACCTTACGAGGGGCGGTTGAAAAATCGACCTTACGAGGGCCGGTTGAAAAATTGACTATACGAGGGCCGGTTGAAAAATTGACTTTACGAGGGCCGGTTGAAAAATTTACTTCACGAGGGCCGGTTGAAAATCTACCTTACGAGGGCCGGTTGACAAATCTACCTTACGAGGGCCGGTTAAAAAATTGACTTTACGAGGGCCGGTTGAAAAATCTACCTTACGAGGGCCGGTTGAAAAATTTACTTCACAAGGGCCGGTTGAAAAATCTACCGTACGAGGGCCGGTTGAAAAATTGACTTTACGAGGGCCGGTTGAAAATCTACGTTACGGGGGCGGTTGCAAAATCTACCTTACGAGGGCCGGTTGAAAAATCTACCTTACGAGGGCCGATTGAAAAATTTACATTCCGAGGGGCGGTTGAAAAATCTACCTTACGAGGGCCGGTTGAAAAATTTACCTTACGAGGGCGGGTCGAAAAATGTACCTTACGAGGGGCGGTTGAAAAATCGACCTTACGAGGGCCGGTTGAAAAATTGACTTTACAAGGGCCGGTTGAAAATCTACCTTACGGGGGCGGTTGCAAAATCTACCTTACGAGGGCCGGTTGAAAAATTGACTTTACGAGGGCCGGTTGAAAAATCTACCTTACGAGGGCCGGTTGAAAAATTTACCTTACGAGGGCGGGTCGAAAAATGTACCTTACGAGGGGCGGTTGAAAAATCGACCTTACGAGGGCCGGTTGAAAAATTGACTATACGAGGGCCGGTTGAAAAATTGACTTTACGAGGGCCGGTTGAAAAATTTACTTCACGAGGGCCGGTTGAAAATCTACCTTACGAGGGCCGGTTGAAAAATCTACCTTACGAGGGCCGGTTAAAAAATTGACTTTACGAGGGCTGGTTGAAAAATTGACTTTACGAGGGCCGGTTGAAAAATCTACCTTACGAGGGCCGGTTGAAAAATTGACTTTACGAGGGCCGGTTGAAAAATTGACTTTACGAGGGCCGGTTGAAAAATCTACCTTACGAGGGCCGGTTGAAAAATTTACCTTACGAGGGCGGGTCGAAAAATGTACCTTACGAGGGGCGGTTGAAAAATCGACCTTACGAGGGCCGGTTGAAAAATTGACTTTACGAGGGCCGGTTGAAAATCTACCTTACGGGGGCGGTTGCAAAATCTACCTTACGAGGGCCGGTTGAAAAATCTACCTTACGAGGGCCGATTGAAAAATTTACATTCCGAGGGGCGGTTGAAAAATCTACCTTACGAGGGCCGGTTGAAAAATTTACCTTACGAGGGCGGGTCGAAAAATGTACCTTACGAGGGGCGGTTGAAAAATCGACCTTACGAGGGCCGGTTGAAAAATTGACTTTACGAGGGCCGGTTGAAAATCTACCTTACGGGGGCGGTTGCAAAATCTACCTTACGAGGGCCGGTTGAAAAATTGACTTTACGAGGGCCGGTTGAAAAATCTACCTTACGAGGGCCGGTTGAAAAATTTACCTTACGAGGGCGGGTCGAAAAATGTACCTTACGAGGGGCGGTTGAAAAATCGACCTTACGAGGGCCGGTTGAAAAATTGACTATACGAGGGCCGGTTGAAAAATTGACTTTACGAGGGCCGGTTGAAAAATTTACTTCACGAGGGCCGGTTGAAAATCTACCTTACGAGGGCCGGTTGAAAAATCTACCTTACGAGGGCCGGTTAAAAAATTGACTTTACGAGGGCCGGTTGAAAAATCTACCTTACGAGGGCCGGTTGAAAAATTTACTTCACAAGGGCCGGTTGAAAAATCTACCGTACGAGGGCCGGTTGAAAAATTGACTTTACGAGGGCCGGTTGAAAAATCTACCTTACGAGGGCCGGTTGAAAAATTGACTTTACGAGGGCCGGTTGAAAAATTGACTTTACGAGGGCTGGTTGAAAAATTGACTTTACGAGGGCCGGTTGAAAAATCTACCTTACGAGGGCCGGTTGAAAAATTGACTTTACGAGGGCCGGTTGAAAAATTGACTTTACGAGGGCCGGTTGAAAAATTGACTTTACGAGGGCCGGTTGAAAAATTGACTTTACGAGGGCCGGTTGAAAAATTGACTTTACGAGGGCCGGTTGAAAAACTGACTTTACGAGGGCCGGTTGAAAAATTGACTTTACGAGGGCCGGTTGAAAAATTTACTTTACGAGGGCCGGTTGAAAAACTGACTTTACGAGGGCCGGTTGAAAATCTACCTTACGAGGGCCGGTTTAAAAATTGACTTTACGAGGGCCGGTTGAAAAATCTACCTTACGAGGGCCGGTTGAAAAATTGACTTTACGAGGGCCGGTTGAAAATCTACCTTACGAGGGCCGGTTTAAAAATTTTCTTTACGAGGGCCGGTTGAAAAATCTAACTTACGAGGGCCGGTTGAAAAATTTACCTTATGAGGGCCGGTTGAAAAATCTACATTCCGAGGGGCGGTTGAAAAACTACCTTACGAGGGCCGGTTGAAAAATCTACATTCCGAGGGGCGGTTGAAAAATCTACCTTACGAGGGCCGGTTGAAAAATTTACCTTACGAGGGCGGGTCGAAAAATGTACCTTACGAGGGGCGGTTGAAAAATCGACCTTACGAGGGCCGGTTGAAAAATTGACTATACGAGGGCCGGTTGAAAAATTGACTTTACGAGGGCCGGTTGAAAAATTTACTTCACGAGGGCCGGTTGAAAATCTACCTTACGAGGGCCGGTTGAAAAATCTACCTTACGAGGGCCGGTTAAAAAATTGACTTTACGAGGGCCGGTTGAAAAATCTACCGTACGAGGGCCGGTTGAAAAATTGACTTTACGAGGGCCGGTTGAAAAATCTACCTTACGAGGGCCGGTTGAAAAATTGACTTTACGAGGGCCGGTTGAAAAATTGACTTTACGAGGGCTGGTTGAAAAATTGACTTTACGAGGGCCGGTTGAAAAATCTACCTTACGAGGGCCGGTTGAAAAATTGACTTTACGAGGGCCGGTTGAAAAATTGACTTTACGAGGGCCGGTTGAAAAATTGACTTTACGAGGGCCGGTTGAAAAATTGACTTTACGAGGGCCGGTTGAAAAATTGACTTTACGAGGGCCGGTTGAAAAACTGACTTTACGAGGGCCGGTTGAAAAATTTACTTTACGAGGGCCGGTTGAAAAATCTACCTTACGAGGGCCGGTTGAAAAATTGACTTTACGAGGGCCGGTTGAAAAATTGACTTTGCGAGGGCCGGTTGAAAAATTGACTTTACGAGGGCCGGTTGAAAAATTTACTTTACGAGGGCAGATTGGAAAAATACTACACGAGAGCCGAAAAATTTGCCAAAGTCGCTCGCCCAATTCGAAGATTCGGCGATTCGACAGACAAACCATTAGCAACGAAGATTGAGGTCTATAGAAGCACAAAGCCTATAGCCCGCTTGGTTCCAATTTTTTAGTGAGTCAAACATACGCTAGGAGGCTCTAGTGTCGAACGATCGATATGTTCCGCCTTCTAGCTTCGATGCTTGCAGACATCTGGCTACGGTGGGTTCACGTAGTTTCCCCTGACGTCCCTCTCTGTGGCTTCCCCTACCGTCCCTCATTCTGCACCGCTCGACGACGCGCGGCGGCGGACTTATGTTTACGAACAATGACTACATCCACACGACGAGCTTTATTCCAATTTTACTAACATCGATGTACTAAAATCGAGCGTAATGCGCGGTGTAAATAGCGTATGATACTCGAATTAACAACGTACTTGTAAATCGGAGTAAATTATTGAAACTCAAACCTAAGAACACCTAATCCAAGCGGGTACACAACATAAATATTACAATGCGCATTCAATATTCAATCAGTTACGCTAGCGTAGTTGGTAGAGCGACAAGATACGAGTCGGACTGCCCGCGATCGAGACACGGTTTTTCTTTTTCTTTTTTTTTAGTCCTGATTTTCTTTCAACCAACGATTTCACATATTCATATAGTTGGGGTGAAAGCTTGTCCTGGCCCCCCAACTTTTTTGGAACCAAGCAGGCTTTGTGCTTCTATAGACCTCAATCTTCGTTAATAATACCTATTTGCCGATGATTAACGATCTAATCGACGTCATCAAGAACTCGACTTTGTGATGTCATAGTGACATCATGAAAAACGGAATTCGTGACGTAACAAAATTTCTGGTCTTGGTGACGTCTCGAATTCCGTTTTTCATGACGTCACTATGACGTCACAAATATCCTGTTCTTGATGACGTCACTATGATGTCACAAAATTCTTGTTCTTGATGACGACACTGACGTCACAAAATTCTTGTTCTTGATGACGTCACTATGACGTCACAAAATGCCTGTTCTTGATGACGTCACTCTGACGTCACAAAATTCGTGTTCTTGATGACGTCGCTATGACGTCACAAAATACCTGTTCTTGATGACGTCACTATGACGTCACAAAATCCCTGTTCTTGATGACGTCACTATGAAGTCACAAAATTCTTGTCGCTATAACGTCATTTTCGGTCGTTTCAACGTCACTTCCGGTCGGTATGACGTCACTTCCGCTTGCTTTAACGTCACTTCCGCTTTCTTTAACGTCACTTCCGCTTGCTTTAATGTCACTTCTGGTTGCAATGTCGTCACTTCTGGTTGCAATGTCGTCACTTCCGGTCGCTTTGACGTCACTTCCGGTCGCTTCGACGTCACTTCCGGCCGTTCGAACGTCACTTCCGGTCGCTTCAACGTCACTTCAGGTCGCTTTAACGTCACTTCCGGTTGCAATGTCGTCACTTCCGGTCACTTTCACGTCACTTCCGGTTGGGGTAGACGTCACTTCCGGGTAGGTTAGACGTCACTTCCGGTCACTTCGACGTCACTTCCGGTCGCATCGACGTCACTTCCGGTCGCATCGACGTCACTTCCGGTCGCATCGACGTCACTTCCGGTCGCATCGACGTCACTTCCGGTTGGGTTAGACGTCACTTCCGGTCGCTTCGACGTCACTTCCGGTTGGGTTAGACGTCACTTCCGGCTGGGTTAGATGTCACTTCCGGTTGGGTTAGACGTCTAACCCAACCGGAAGTGACATCTAACCCAACCGGAAGTGACGTCCAACCCAACCGAAAGTGACCCAAACCCAACCGGAAGTGACATCTAACCCAGCCGGAAGTGACGTCTAACCGAACCGGAAGTGACGTCGAAGCGACCGGAAGTGACGTCTAACCCAACCGGAAGTGACGTCGATGCGACCGGAAGTGACGTCGATGCGACCGGAAGTGACGTCGATGTTTGGGTCACTTTCGGTTGGGTTGGACGTCACTTCCGGTTGGGTTAGATGTCACTTCCGGTTGGGTTAGACGTCTAACCCAACCGGAAGTGACGCTAAACCCAACTTCCGGTTGGGTAGGACGTCTAACCCAACCGGAAGTGACGTCTTACCCAACCGGAAGTGACCCAAACCCAACTTCCGGTTGGGTTAAACGTCTAACCCAACCGGAAGTGACGTCTAACCCAACCGGAAGTGACGTCTAACCCAACCAGAAGTGACGCTAAACCCAACTTCCGGTTGGGTTAGACGTCTAACTTAACTGGAAGTGACGTCCAACCCAACTTCCGGTTGGGTTAGACGTCACTTCCGGTTGGGTTAGACGTCTAACCCAACCGGAAGTTGGGTTTAGCGTCACTTCCGGTTGGGTTAGACGTCACTTCCGGTTGGGTTAGACGTCACTTCCGGTTGGGTTTGGCGTCACTTCCGGTTGGGTTAGACGTCACTTTCGGTTAGGTTAGACGTCTAACCCAACCGGAAGTTGGGTTTGGCGTCACTTCCGGTTGGGTTAGACGTCACTTCCGGTTGGGTTGGACGTCTAACCCAACCGGAAGTGACGTCTAACCCAACCGGAAGTTGGGTTGGACGTCACTTCCAGTTAAGTTAGACGTCTAACCCAACCGGAAGTTGGGTTTAGCGTCACTTCCGGTTGGGTTAGACGGCTAACCCAACCGGAAGTTGGGTTTGGCGTCACTTCCGGTTGGGTTAGACGTCACTTCCGGTTAGGTTAGACGTCTAACCCAACCGGAAGTTGGGTTTAGCGTCACTTCCGGTTGGGTTAGACGTCACTTCCGGTTGGGTTAGACGTCTAACCCAACCGGAAGTTGGGTTTGGCGTCACTTCCGGTTGGGTTAGACGTCTAACCCAACCGGAAGTTGGGTTTAGCGTCACTTCCGGTTGGGTTAGACGTCTAACCCAACCGGAAGTTGGGTTTGGCGTCACTTCCGGTTGGGTTAGACGTCACTTCCGGTTAGGTTAGACGTCTAACCCAACCGGAAGTTGGGTTTAGCGTCACTTCCGGTTGGGTTAGACGTCACTTCCGGTTGGGTTTGGCGTCACTTCCGGTTGGGTTAGACGTCACTTCCGGTTGGGTTAGACGTCTAACCCAACCGGAAGTTGGGTTTGGCGTCACTTCCGGTTGGGTTAGACGTCATTTCCGGTTAGGTTAGACGTCTAACCCAACCGGAAGTTGGGTTTGGCGTCACTTCCGGTTGGGTTCGACGTCTAACCCAACCGGAAGTTGGGTTAGACGTCACTTCCGGTTGGGTTAGACGTCTAACCTAACCGGAAGTTGGGTTGGACGTCACTTCCGGTTGGGTTAGACGTTTAACCCAACCGGAAGTTGGGTTTGGGTCACTTCCGGTTGGGTAAGACGTCACTTCCGGTTGGGTTAGACGTCTAACCTAACCGGAAGTTGGGTTGGACGTCACTTCCGGTTAGGTTAGACGTTTAACCCAACCGGAAGTTGGGTTTGGGTCACTTCCGGTTGGGTTAGACGTCACTTCCGGTTGGGTTAGACGTCACTTCCGGTTGGGTTAGACGTCTAACCCAACCGGAAGTTGGGTTTGGGTCACTTCCGGTTGGGTAAGACGTCACTTTCGGTTGGGTTAGACGTCTAACCCAACCGGAAGTTGGGTTTGGCGTCACTTCCGGTTAGGTTAGACGTCACTTCCGGTTGGGTTAGACGTCACTTCCGGTTGGGTTAGACGTTTAACCCAACCGGAAGTGACATCTAACCCAACCGGAAGTGACATCTAACCCAACCGGAAGTGACGCCTAACCCAACCGAAAGTGACCCAAACCCAACCGGAAGTGACATCTAACCCAACCAGAAGTGACGTCTAACCCAACCGGAAGTGACGTCGAAGCGACCGGAAGTGACGCCTAACCCAACCGGAAGTGACGTCTAATCCAACCGGAAGTGACGTTTAACCCATCCGGAGGTGACATCGAAGCGACCGGAAGTGTCGCGAACTCGCCGGGAGATGGTGCTACCGTCGTGACGGGAAAATACAAATTTTTGCCCAGGAATTTTTCTGCTTCGCGAACTCGCCGGCAGATGGCGCCACCATCGTGGCTGGAAAATCAAAATTTTCGTTTTGAAATTTTGTAGCTTCGCGTACTTACCGGCAAATGACGCCACCGTCGTGGTGGGGAAAACTCAAATTTTTGCCTTGAAACTTTGCACCTTCGCCAACTTGCCAACAGATGGCGCCACCGTCGGGTGGAAAATTAAAAACGTTGCCCTGAAATGTTGCAGCTTCGCGAACTTGCCGGCAGATAGCGCCACCGTCGTGGCGAGAAAAATTAAAATTTTGCCTTGAAATTTTGCTGCTTCGCGAACTCGCCGACTGATGGATCCACCATCGTGACGGAAAAATTCGAATTTTTGCCTAGAAATTTTGCTGCTTCGCTAACTCGCCGGCAGATGGATCCACCATCGTGACGGAAAAATTAAAATTTTCGCGTTGAAATTTTGCAGCTTCGCGAACTTACCGACAGATGAACCTGAAGTGACGACAAAGCGATCGGAAGTGACGTCAGAACAACCGGAAGTGACGTCAAATCAACCGGAAGTGACGTCAGAACAACCGGAAGTGAGGTCAGAACAACCGGAAGTGATGTCAGAACAACCGGAAGTGATGTCAGAACAACTGGAAGTGATATTAGAACAACCGGAAGTGATGTTAGAACAACCCGAAGTGACGTCAAATCGACCAGAGACGTCAAAGCGACCGAAAGTGACCTCAAAGTGACCGGAAGTGACGAAATTGCAGCCGGAAGTGACGTTAACGCGACCGCAAGTGACGAAATTGCAACCGGAAGTGACGTCGAAGCGACTAGAATTGACGTCAAAGCAACCGGAAGTGACGTCAAAGTGACCAGAAGTGACGGCAGAGCGACCAGATGTGACGTCAGAGCGACCGGAAGTGACGTCAAAGCGACCGGATGTGACGTCAGAGCGATCGGAAGTGACACCGAAGCGACTAGAATTGACGTCAAAACGACCGGAAGTGACGTCAAAGTGACCAGAAGTGACGGTAGAGCGATCGGAAGTGACGTCAGAGCGATCGGAAGTGACGTCAAAGTGACTGGAAGTGTCGGCAAAGCGACCGGAAAAGACCTCATTGCAACCGGAAGTGACGTCAGAGCAACCAGAGGTGACGTCAGAACAACCGGACGTGAAGTCAGAACAACCGGAAGTGACGTCAGAACAACCGGACGTGAAGTCAGAACAACCGGAAGTGACGTCTAAACAACTGGAAATGACGTTGGAACAACCGGAAGGGACGTCAAAGCAACCGGCAGTGACGTCGAAGTGACCGGAAATGACGTCAGAGCAACCAGAAGTGACGTCATTGCAACCGGTAGTGACGTCAGAGCAACCAGAAGTGATGTCAGAGCAACCAGAAGTGACGTCAAAGCGACCAGAAGTGACGTCTCTGCGACCGGAAGTTACGTCAAATTTAACCGGAAATGACGTCAAATTTAATCGCAAGTGACCGATAATCGTTGCCGATAAGAGAGCTCTTACGGCACTCTGCACAATCGCCGGATACATTATGTAATTGTTTCATCTCGTGCAATGAATGATACTCATTTACATATTTTAATTAGATTATTAATCATCAGTAACGTCTAAGCCAACCGGAAGTGACGTCCGACCCAACCGGAAGTGACGTCTAACCCAACCGGAAGTGACGTCTAACCCAACCGGAAGTAACGTCTGACCCAAGCGGCAGCGACGTCAACCCAACCGGAAGTGACGTCTGACCCAACCGGAAGTGACATCCAACCCAACCGGAAGTGACGTCTAACCCAACCGGAAGTGACGTCTAACCCAACCGGAAGTGACGTCAACCCAACCGGAAGTGACGTCTGATCCAATCGGAAGTGACATCCAACCCAACCGGAAGTGACGTCTAACCCAACCGGAAGTGACGTCTAACCCAACCGGAAGTGACGTCTAACCCAACCGGAAATGACGTCGATGCGACCGGAAGTGACGTCGAAGCGACCGGAAGTGCCGTTAAAGTGACTGGAATTGACGTCAAAGTGACCAGAAGTGACGGCAGAGCGACCGGAAGTGACGTCAAAGTGACTGGAAGTATCGGCAAAGTGACCTCATTGCAACCGGAAGTGACGTCAGAGCAACCAGAGGTGACGTCAGAACAACCGAACGTGAAGTCAGAACAACCGGAAGTGACGTCAGAACAACCGGACGTGAAGTCAGAACAACCGGAAGTGACGTCTAAACAACTGGAAATGACGTTGGAACAACCGGAAGGTACGTCAAAGCAACCGGCAGTGACGTCGAAGTGACCAGAAGTGACGTCATTGACGAGGGCCGGTTGAAAAATTGACTTTACGAGGGCCGGTTGAAAAATTGACTTTGCGAGGGCCGGTTGAAAAATCTACGTTACGAGGGCCGGTTGAAAAATCTACCTTACGAGGGGCGGTTGAAAAATTGACTTTACGAGGGCCGGTTGAAAAGTTGACTTTACGAGGGCCGGTTGAAAAATTGACTTTACGAGGGCCGGTTGAAAAATTGACTTTGCGAGGGCCGGTTGAAAAATTTACTTTACAAGGGCCGGTTGAAAAATTTACTTTACGAGAGCCGGTTGAATATTGACTTTACGAGGGCCGGTTGAAAAATTTACTTTACGAGGGCCGGTTGAAAAACTGACTTTACGTGGGCCGGTTGAAAAATTGACTTTACGAGGGCCGGTTGAAAAATTTACTTCACGAGGGCCGGTTGAAAAACTGACTTTACGAGGGCCGGTTGAAAAACTGACTTTACGAGGGCCGGTTGAAAATCTACCTTACGAGGGCCGGTTGAAAAATTAACTTCACGAGGGCCGGTTGAAAAATCTACCTTACGAGGGGCGGTTGAAAAATTGACTTTACGAGGGCCGGTTGAAAAATTAACTTTACGAGGGCCGGTTGAAAATCTACCTTACGAGGGCCGGTTGAAAAATTAACTTCACAAGGGCCGGTTGAAAAACTGACTTTACGAGGGCCGGTTGAAAAATCTACATTCCGAGGGGCGGTTGAAAAATCTACCTTACGAGGGCCGGTTGAAAAATTGACTTAACGAGGGCCGGTTGAAAAATCTACCTTACGAGGGCCGGTTGAAAAATTGACTTAACGAGGGCCGGTTGAAAAATCTACCTTACGAGGGCCGGTTGAAAAATCTACCTTACGAGGGCCGGTTGAAAAATTAACTTTACGAGGGCCGGTTGAAAATCTACCTTACGAGGGCCGGTTGAAAAATTAACTTCACAAGGGCCGGTTGAAAAACTGACTTTACGAGGGCCGGTTGAAAAATCTACATTCCGAGGGGCGGTTGAAAAATCTACCTTACGAGGGCCGGTTGAATATTGACTTTACGAGGGCCGGTTGAAAAATTTACTTTACGAGGGCCGGTTGAAAAACTGACTTTACGTGGGCCGGTTGAAAAATTGACTTTACGAGGGCCGGTTGAAAAATTTACTTCACGAGGGCCGGTTGAAAAACTGACTTTACGAGGGCCGGTTGAAAAACTGACTTTACGAGGGCCGGTTGAAAATCTACCTTACGAGGGCCGGTTGAAAAATTAACTTCACGAGGGCCGGTTGAAAAATCTACCTTACGAGGGGCGGTTGAAAAATTGACTTTACGAGGGCCGGTTGAAAAATTAACTTTACGAGGGCCGGTTGAAAATCTACCTTACGAGGGCCGGTTGAAAAATTAACTTCACAAGGGCCGGTTGAAAAACTGACTTTACGAGGGCCGGTTGAAAAATCTACATTCCGAGGGGCGGTTGAAAAATCTACCTTACGAGGGCCGGTTGAAAAATTGACTTAACGAGGGCCGGTTGAAAAATCTACCTTACGAGGGCCGGTTGAAAAATTGACTTAACGAGGGCCGGTTGAAAAATCTACCTTACGAGGGCCGGTTGAAAAATCTACCTTACGAGGGCCGGTTGAAAAATTAACTTTACGAGGGCCGGTTGAAAATCTACCTTACGAGGGCCGGTTGAAAAATTAACTTCACAAGGGCCGGTTGAAAAACTGACTTTACGAGGGCCGGTTGAAAAATCTACATTCCGAGGGGCGGTTGAAAAATCTACCTTACGAGGGCCGGTTGAATATTGACTTTACGAGGGCCGGTTGAAAAATTTACTTTACGAGGGCCGGTTGAAAAACTGACTTTACGTGGGCCGGTTGAAAAATTGACTTTACGAGGGCCGGTTGAAAAATTTACTTCACGAGGGCCGGTTGAAAAACTGACTTTACGAGGGCCGGTTGAAAAACTGACTTTACGAGGGCCGGTTGAAAATCTACCTTACGAGGGCCGGTTGAAAAATTAACTTCACGAGGGCCGGTTGAAAAATCTACCTTACGAGGGGCGGTTGAAAAATTGACTTTACGAGGGCCGGTTGAAAAATTAACTTTACGAGGGCCGGTTGAAAATCTACCTTACGAGGGCCGGTTGAAAAATTAACTTCACAAGGGCCGGTTGAAAAACTGACTTTACGAGGGCCGGTTGAAAAATCTACATTCCGAGGGGCGGTTGAAAAATCTACCTTACGAGGGCCGGTTGAAAAATTGACTTAACGAGGGCCGGTTGAAAAATCTACCTTACGAGGGCCGGTTGAAAAATTGACTTAACGAGGGCCGGTTGAAAAATCTACCTTACGAGGGCCGGTTGAAAAATCTACCTTACGAGGGCCGGTTGAAAAATTTACTTTACGAGGGCCGGTTGAAAAATCTACCCTACGAGGGCCGGTTGAAAAATCAACCTTACGAGGGCCGGTTGAAAAATTTACCTTACGAGGGTGGGTCGAAAAATGTACCTTACGAGGGGCGGTTGAAAAATCGACCTTACGAGGGCCGGTTGAAAAATTGACTTTACGAGGGCCGGTTGAAAATCTACCTTACGAGGGCCGGTTGCAAAATGTACCTTACGAGAGCCGGTTGAAAAATCTACCTTACGAGGGCCGGTTGAAAAATTGACTTTACGAGGGCCGGTTGAAAAATCTACCTTACGAGGGCCGGTTGAAAAATTGACTTTACGAGGGCCGGTTGAAAATCTACCTTACGAGGGCCGGTTGAAAAATTTACCTTACGAGGGCCGGTTGAAAAATCTACATTCCGAGGGGCGGTTGAAAAATCTACCTTACGAGGGCCGGTTGAAAAATCTACATTCCGAGGGGCGGTTGAAAAATCTACCTTACGAGGGCCGGTTGAAAAATTTATTTTACGAGGGCCGGTTGAAAAATCTACATTCCGAGGGGCGGTTGAAAAATCTACCTTACGAGGGCCGGTTGAAAAATCTACCCTACGAGGGCGGGTCGAAAAATGTAACTTACGAGGGGCGGTTGAAAAATTAACCTTACGACGGCGGGTCGAAAAATGTACCTTACGAGGAGCGGTTGAAAAATCTACCTTACGAGGGCCGGTTGAAAAATTGACTTTACGAGGGTCGGTTGAAAAATTGACTTTACGAGGGCCGGTTGAAAAATTGACTTTACGAGGGCCGGTTGAAAAATTGACTTTACGAGGGCCGGTTGAAAAATAGATATTACGAGGGCCGGTTGAAAAATCGATATTACGGGGGCCGGTTGACAAAAATACTTTACGAGGGCCGGTTGAAAAATCTACCTTACGAGGGCCGGTTGAAAAATTTACCTTTCAAGGGCCGGTTGAAAAATCTAACTTACGAGGGCCGGTTGAAAAATTGACTTTACGAGGGCCGGTTGAAAAATCTACCTTGCGAGGGCCGGTTGAAAAATTGACTTTACGAGGGCCGGTTGAAAAATTGACTTTACGAGGGCCGGTTGAAAAATTGACTTTACGAGGGCCGGTTGAAAAATTTACTTTACGAGGGCCGGTTGAAAAATTGACTTTACGAGGGCCGGTTGAAAATCTACCTTACGAGGGCCGGTTGAAAAATCTACCTTACGAGGGTTGGTTGAAAAATCTACCCTGCAAGGGCCGGTTGAAAAATCTACCTTACGAGGGCCGGTTGAAAATCTACCTTACGAGGGCCGGTTGAAAAATTTACCTTTCAAGGGCCGGTTGAAAAATCTAACTTACGAGGGCCAGTTGAAAAATTTACCTTACGAGGGCCGGTTGAAAAATCTACATTCCGAGGGGCGGTTGAAAAATCTACCTTACGAGGGCGGGTCGAAAAATGTACCTTACGAGGGGCGGTTGAAAAATCGACCTTACGAGGGCCGGTTGAAAAATTGACTTTACGAGGGCCGGTTGAAAATCTACCTTACGAGGGCCGGTTGAAAAATTTACCTTACGAGGGTTGGTTGAAAAATCTACCTTGCAAGGGCCGGTTGAAAAATCTACCTTACGAGGGCGGGTCGAAAAATGTAACTTACGAGGGTCGGTTGAAAAATCTACCTTACTAGGGCCGGTTGAAAAATTTACTTTACGAGGGCCGGTTGAAAAATTGACTTTACGAGGGCCGGTTGAAAAATTTACCTTACGAGGGCCGGTTGAAAAATCTACATTCCGAGGGCCGGTTGAAAAATCTACCTTACGAGGGCCGGCTGAAAAATTGACTTTACGAGGGTCGGTTGAAAAATTGACTTTACGAGGGCCGGTTGAAAATCTGCCTTACGAGGGCCGGTTGAAAAATTTACCTTCCGAGGGCCGGTTGAAAAATCTAACTTACGAGGGCCGGTTGAAAATCTGCCTTACGAGGGCCGGTTGAAAAATTGACTTTACGAGGGCCGGTTGAAAAATCTACCTTACGAGGGCCGGTTGAAAAATTTACTTTACGAGGGCCGGTTGAAAAATTGACTTTACGAGGGCCGGTTGAAAAATTTACCTTACGAGGGCCGGTTGAAAAATCTACATTCCGAGGGGCGGTTGAAAAATCTACCTTACGAGGGCCGGTTGAAAAATTGACTTTACGAGGGCCGGTTGAAAAATCTACCTTACGAGGGCCGGTTGAAAAATTGACTTTACGAGGGCCGGTTGAAAATCTACCTTACGAGGGCCGGTTGAAAAATTTACCTTACGAGGGCCGGTTGAAAAATCTACATTCCGAGGGGCGGTTGAAAAATCTACCTTACGAGGGCCGGTTGAAAAATCTACATTCCGAGGGGCGGTTGAAAAATCTACCTTACGAGGGCCGGTTGAAAAATTTATTTTACGAGGGCCGGTTGAAAAATCTACATTCCGAGGGGCGGTTGAAAAATCTACCTTACGACGGCGGGTCGAAAAATGTACCTTACGAGGAGCGGTTGAAAAATCTACCTTACGAGGGCCGGTTGAAAAATTGACTTTACGAGGGTCGGTTGAAAAATTGACTTTACGAGGGCCGGTTGAAAAATTGACTTTACGAGGGCCGGTTGAAAAATTGACTTTACGAGGGCCGGTTGAAAAATTGACTTTACGAAGGCCGGTTGAAAATCTACCTTACGAGGGCCGGTTGAAAAATCTACCTTACGAGGGTTGGTTGAAAAATCTACCTTGCAAGGGCCGTTTGAAAATCTACCTTACGAGGGCCGGTTGAAAAATCTACCTTACGAGGGTTGGTTGAAAAATCTACCCTGCAAGGGCCGGTTGAAAAATCTACCTTACGAGGGCCGGTTGAAAATCTACCTTACGAGGGCCGGTTGAAAAATTTACCTTTCAAGGGCCGGTTGAAAAATCTAACTTACGAGGGCCAGTTGAAAAATTTACCTTACGAGGGCCGGTTGAAAAATCTACATTCCGAGGGGCGGTTGAAAAATCTACCTTACGAGGGCGGGTCGAAAAATGTACCTTACGAGGGGCGGTTGAAAAATCGACCTTACGAGGGCCGGTTGAAAAATTGACTTTACGAGGGCCGGTTGAAAATCTACCTTACGAGGGCCGGTTGAAAAATTTACCTTACGAGGGTTGGTTGAAAAATCTACCTTGCAAGGGCCGGTTGAAAAATCTACCTTACGAGGGCGGGTCGAAAAATGTAACTTACGAGGGTCGGTTGAAAAATCTACCTTACTAGGGCCGGTTGAAAAATTTACTTTACGAGGGCCGGTTGAAAAATTGACTTTACGAGGGCCGGTTGAAAAATTTACCTTACGAGGGCCGGTTGAAAAATCTACATTCCGAGGGCCGGTTGAAAAATCTAACTTACGAGGGCCGGTTGAAAAATTGACTTTACGAGGGCTGGTTAAAAAATCTACCTTACGAGGGCCGGTTGAAAAATTGACTTTACGAGGGTCGGTTGAAAAATTGACTTTAGGAGGGCCGGTTGAAAATCTACCTTACGAGGGCCGGTTGAAAAATCTACCTTACGAGGGTTGGTTGAAAAATCTACCTTGCAAGGGCCGGTTGAAAATTCTACCTTACGAGGTCCGGTTGAAAATCTACCTTACGAGGGCCGGTTGAAAAATTTACCTTTCGAGGGCCGGTTGAAAAATCTAACTTACGAGGGCCGGTTGAAAAATTTACCTTACGAGGGCCGGTTGAAAAATCTACATTCCGAGGGGCGGTTGAAAAATCTACCTTACGAGGGTCGGTTGAAAAATCTACCTTACGAGGGCCGGTTGAAAAATTTACCTTACGAGGGTGGGTCGAAAAATGTACCTTACGAGGGGCGGTTGAAAAATTGACTTTACGAGGGCCGGTTGAAAAGTTGACTTTACGAGGGCCGGTTGAAAAATTGACTTTACGAGGGCCGGTTGAAAAATTGACTTTGCGAGGGCCGGTTGAAAAATTTACTTTACAAGGGCCGGTTGAAAAACTGACTTTACGAGGGCCGGTTGAAAAATTGACTTTACGAGGGCCGGTTGAAAAATTTACTTCACGAGGGCCGGTTGAAAAACTGACTTTACGAGGGCCGGTTGAAAAACTGACTTTACGAGGGCCGGTTGAAAATCTACCTTACGAGGGCCGGTTGAAAAATTAACTTCACGAGGGCCGGTTGAAAAATCTACCTTACGAGGGGCGGTTGAAAAATTGACTTTACGAGGGCCGGTTGAAAAATTAACTTTACGAGGGCCGGTTGAAAATCTACCTTACGAGGGCCGGTTGAAAAATTAACTTCACAAGGGCCGGTTGAAAAACTGACTTTACGAGGGCCGGTTGAAAAATCTACATTCCGAGGGGCGGTTGAAAAATCTACCTTACGAGGGCCGGTTGAAAAATTGACTTAACGAGGGCCGGTTGAAAAATCTACCTTACGAGGGCCGGTTGAAAAATTGACTTAACGAGGGCCGGTTGAAAAATCTACCTTACGAGGGCCGGTTGAAAAATCTACCTTACGAGGGCCGGTTGAAAAATTTACTTTACGAGGGCCGGTTGAAAAATCTACCCTACGAGGGCCGGTTGAAAAATCAACCTTACGAGGGCCGGTTGAAAAATTTACCTTACGAGGGTGGGTCGAAAAATGTACCTTACGAGGGGCGGTTGAAAAATTGACTTTACGAGGGCCGGTTGAAAAGTTGACTTTACGAGGGCCGGTTGAAAAATTGACTTTACGAGGGCCGGTTGAAAAATTGACTTTGCGAGGGCCGGTTGAAAAATTTACTTTACAAGGGCCGGTTGAAAAATTTACTTTACGAGAGCCGGTTGAATATTGACTTTACGAGGGCCGGTTGAAAAATTTACTTTACGAGGGCCGGTTGAAAAACTGACTTTACGAGGGCCGGTTGAAAAATTGACTTTACGAGGGCCGGTTGAAAAATTTACTTCACGAGGGCCGGTTGAAAAACTGACTTTACGAGGGCCGGTTGAAAAACTGACTTTACGAGGGCCGGTTGAAAATCTACCTTACGAGGGCCGGTTGAAAAATTAACTTCACGAGGGCCGGTTGAAAAATCTACCTTACGAGGGGCGGTTGAAAAATTGACTTTACGAGGGCCGGTTGAAAAATTAACTTTACGAGGGCCGGTTGAAAATCTACCTTACGAGGGCCGGTTGAAAAATTAACTTCACAAGGGCCGGTTGAAAAACTGACTTTACGAGGGCCGGTTGAAAAATCTACATTCCGAGGGGCGGTTGAAAAATCTACCTTACGAGGGCCGGTTGAAAAATTGACTTAACGAGGGCCGGTTGAAAAATCTACCTTACGAGGGCCGGTTGAAAAATTGACTTAACGAGGGCCGGTTGAAAAATCTACCTTACGAGGGCCGGTTGAAAAATTTACTTTACGAGGGCCGGTTGAAAAATTGACTTTACGAGGGCCGGTTGAAAATCTACCTTACGAGGGCCGGTTGCAAAATGTACCTTACGAGAGCCGGTTGAAAAATCTACCTTACGAGGGCCGGTTGAAAAATTGACTTTACGAGGGCCGGTTGAAAAATCTACCTTACGAGGGCCGGTTGAAAAATTGACTTTACGAGGGCCGGTTGAAAATCTACCTTACGAGGGCCGGTTGAAAAATTTACCTTACGAGGGCCGGTTGAAAAATCTACATTCCGAGGGGCGGTTGAAAAATCTACCTTACGAGGGCCGGTTGAAAAATCTACATTCCGAGGGGCGGTTGAAAAATCTACCTTACGAGGGCCGGTTGAAAAATTTATTTTACGAGGGCCGGTTGAAAAATCTACATTCCGAGGGGCGGTTGAAAAATCTACCTTACGAGGGCCGGTTGAAAAATCTACCCTACGAGGGCGGGTCGAAAAATGTAACTTACGAGGGGCGGTTGAAAAATTAACCTTACGACGGCGGGTCGAAAAATGTACCTTACGAGGAGCGGTTGAAAAATCTACCTTACGAGGGCCGGTTGAAAAATTGACTTTACGAGGGTCGGTTGAAAAATTGACTTTACGAGGGCCGGTTGAAAAATTGACTTTACGAGGGCCGGTTGAAAAATTGACTTTACGAGGGCCGGTTGAAAAATAGATATTACGAGGGCCGGTTGAAAAATCGATATTACGGGGGCCGGTTGACAAAAATACTTTACGAGGGCCGGTTGAAAAATCTACCTTACGAGGGCCGGTTGAAAAATTTACCTTTCAAGGGCCGGTTGAAAAATCTAACTTACGAGGGCCGGTTGAAAAATTGACTTTACGAGGGCCGGTTGAAAAATCTACCTTGCGAGGGCCGGTTGAAAAATTGACTTTACGAGGGCCGGTTGAAAAATTGACTTTACGAGGGCCGGTTGAAAAATTGACTTTACGAGGGCCGGTTGAAAAATTTACTTTACGAGGGCCGGTTGAAAAATTGACTTTACGAGGGCCGGTTGAAAATCTACCTTACGAGGGCCGGTTGAAAAATCTACCTTACGAGGGTTGGTTGAAAAATCTACCCTGCAAGGGCCGGTTGAAAAATCTACCTTACGAGGGCCGGTTGAAAATCTACCTTACGAGGGCCGGTTGAAAAATTTACCTTTCAAGGGCCGGTTGAAAAATCTAACTTACGAGGGCCAGTTGAAAAATTTACCTTACGAGGGCCGGTTGAAAAATCTACATTCCGAGGGGCGGTTGAAAAATCTACCTTACGAGGGCGGGTCGAAAAATGTACCTTACGAGGGGCGGTTGAAAAATCGACCTTACGAGGGCCGGTTGAAAAATTGACTTTACGAGGGCCGGTTGAAAATCTACCTTACGAGGGCCGGTTGAAAAATTTACCTTACGAGGGTTGGTTGAAAAATCTACCTTGCAAGGGCCGGTTGAAAAATCTACCTTACGAGGGCGGGTCGAAAAATGTAACTTACGAGGGTCGGTTGAAAAATCTACCTTACTAGGGCCGGTTGAAAAATTTACTTTACGAGGGCCGGTTGAAAAATTGACTTTACGAGGGCCGGTTGAAAAATTTACCTTACGAGGGCCGGTTGAAAAATCTACATTCCGAGGGCCGGTTGAAAAATCTACCTTACGAGGGCCGGCTGAAAAATTGACTTTACGAGGGTCGGTTGAAAAATTGACTTTACGAGGGCCGGTTGAAAATCTGCCTTACGAGGGCCGGTTGAAAAATTTACCTTCCGAGGGCCGGTTGAAAAATCTAACTTACGAGGGCCGGTTGAAAAATTGACTTTACGAGGGCCGGTTGAAAATCTACCTTACGAGGGCCGGTTGAAAAATTTACCTTACGAGGGCCGGTTGAAAAATCTACATTCCGAGGGGCGGTTGAAAAATCTACCTTACGAGGGCCGGTTGAAAAATTTATTTTACGAGGGCCGGTTGAAAAATCTACATTCCGAGGGGCGGTTGAAAAATCTACCTTACGAGGGCCGGTTGAAAAATCTACCCTACGAGGGCGGGTCGAAAAATGTAACTTACGAGGGGCGGTTGAAAAATTAACCTTACGACGGCGGGTCGAAAAATGTACCTTACGAGGAGCGGTTGAAAAATCTACCTTACGAGGGCCGGTTGAAAAATTGACTTTACGAGGGTCGGTTGAAAAATTGACTTTACGAGGGCCGGTTGAAAAATTGACTTTACGAGGGCCGGTTGAAAAATTGACTTTACGAGGGCCGGTTGAAAAATAGATATTACGAGGGCCGGTTGAAAAATCGATATTACGGGGGCCGGTTGACAAAAATACTTTACGAGGGCCGGTTGAAAAATCTACCTTACGAGGGCCGGTTGAAAAATTTACCTTTCAAGGGCCGGTTGAAAAATCTAACTTACGAGGGCCGGTTGAAAAATTGACTTTACGAGGGCCGGTTGAAAAATCTACCTTGCGAGGGCCGGTTGAAAAATTGACTTTACGAGGGCCGGTTGAAAAATTGACTTTACGAGGGCCGGTTGAAAAATTGACTTTACGAGGGCCGGTTGAAAAATTTACTTTACGAGGGCCGGTTGAAAAATTGACTTTACGAGGGCCGGTTGAAAATCTACCTTACGAGGGCCGGTTGAAAAATCTACCTTACGAGGGTTGGTTGAAAAATCTACCCTGCAAGGGCCGGTTGAAAAATCTACCTTACGAGGGCCGGTTGAAAATCTACCTTACGAGGGCCGGTTGAAAAATTTACCTTTCAAGGGCCGGTTGAAAAATCTAACTTACGAGGGCCAGTTGAAAAATTTACCTTACGAGGGCCGGTTGAAAAATCTACATTCCGAGGGGCGGTTGAAAAATCTACCTTACGAGGGCGGGTCGAAAAATGTACCTTACGAGGGGCGGTTGAAAAATCGACCTTACGAGGGCCGGTTGAAAAATTGACTTTACGAGGGCCGGTTGAAAATCTACCTTACGAGGGCCGGTTGAAAAATTTACCTTACGAGGGTTGGTTGAAAAATCTACCTTGCAAGGGCCGGTTGAAAAATCTACCTTACGAGGGCGGGTCGAAAAATGTAACTTACGAGGGTCGGTTGAAAAATCTACCTTACTAGGGCCGGTTGAAAAATTTACTTTACGAGGGCCGGTTGAAAAATTGACTTTACGAGGGCCGGTTGAAAAATTTACCTTACGAGGGCCGGTTGAAAAATCTACATTCCGAGGGCCGGTTGAAAAATCTACCTTACGAGGGCCGGCTGAAAAATTGACTTTACGAGGGTCGGTTGAAAAATTGACTTTACGAGGGCCGGTTGAAAATCTGCCTTACGAGGGCCGGTTGAAAAATTTACCTTCCGAGGGCCGGTTGAAAAATCTAACTTACGAGGGCCGGTTGAAAAATTGACTTTACGAGGGCCGGTTGAAAATCTACCTTACGAGGGCCGGTTGAAAAATTTACCTTACGAGGGCCGGTTGAAAAATCTAACTTACGAGGGCCGGTTGAAAAATTGACTTTACGAGGGCTGGTTAAAAAATCTACCTTACGAGGGCCGGTTGAAAAATTGACTTTACGAGGGTCGGTTGAAAAATTGACTTTAGGAGGGCCGGTTGAAAATCTACCTTACGAGGGCCGGTTGAAAAATCTACCTTACGAGGGTTGGTTGAAAAATCTACCTTGCAAGGGCCGGTTGAAAATTCTACCTTACGAGGTCCGGTTGAAAATCTACCTTACGAGGGCCGGTTGAAAAATTTACCTTTCGAGGGCCGGTTGAAAAATCTAACTTACGAGGGCCGGTTGAAAAATTTACCTTACGAGGGCCGGTTGAAAAATCTACATTCCGAGGGGCGGTTGAAAAATCTACCTTACGAGGGTCGGTTGAAAAATCTACCTTACGAGGGCCGGTTGAAAAATTTACCTTACGAGGGCGGGTCGAAAAATGTAACTTACGAGGGTCGGTTGAAAAATCTACCTTACGAGGGCCGGTTGAAAAATTGACTTTACGAGGGCCGGTTGAAAAATCTACCTTACGAGGGCCGGTTGAAAAATTTACTTTACGAGGGCCGGTTGAAAAATTGACTTTACGAGGGCCGGTTGAAAAATTTACCTTACGAGGGCCGGTTGAAAAATCTACATTCCGAGGGGCGGTTGAAAAATCTACCTTACGAGGGCCGGTTGAAAAATTGACTTTACGAGGGCCGGTTGAAAAATCTACCTTACGAGGGCCGGTTGAAAAATTGACTTTACGAGGGCCGGTTGAAAATCTACCTTACGAGGGCCGGTTGAAAAATTTACCTTACGAGGGCCGGTTGAAAAATCTACATTCCGAGGGGCGGTTGAAAAATCTACCTTACGAGGGCCGGTTGAAAAATCTACATTCCGAGGGGCGGTTGAAAAATCTACCTTACGAGGGCCGGTTGAAAAATTTATTTTACGAGGGCCGGTTGAAAAATCTACATTCCGAGGGGCGGTTGAAAAATCTACCTTACGAGGGCGGGTCGAAAAATGTAACTTACGAGGGGCGGTTGAAAAATTAACCTTACGACGGCGGGTCGAAAAATGTACCTTACGAGGAGCGGTTGAAAAATCTACCTTACGAGGGCCGGTTGAAAAATTGACTTTACGAGGGTCGGTTGAAAAATTGACTTTACGAGGGCCGGTTGAAAAATTGACTTTACGAGGGCCGGTTGAAAAATTGACTTTACGAGGGCCGGTTGAAAAATTGACTTTACGAAGGCCGGTTGAAAATCTACCTTACGAGGGCCGGTTGAAAAATCTACCTTACGAGGGTTGGTTGAAAAATCTACCTTGCAAGGGCCGTTTGAAAATCTACCTTACGAGGGCCGGTTGAAAATCTACCTTACGAAGGCCGGTTGAAAAATTTACATTCCAAGGGGCGGTTGAACAATCTACCATACGAGGGCCGGTTGAAAAATTTACTTAAAGAGGGCCGGTTGAAAAATATCTGCTTAAAGAGGGCCGGTTTAAAAATCTACTGTACGGGGGCCGGTTGAAAAATCTACTTTACGAAGGCCGGTTGATAAATCTACTTTACGAGGGGCGGTTGAAAAATTTACTTTACGAGGGCAGATTGGAAAAATACTACACGAGAGCCGAAAAATTTGCCAAAGTCGCTCGCCCAATTCGAAAAATCTTGAAAAAATATTTTTAAAAATGCCAGCTCAACGCATCCAGCGGCATTTTAACGCTTGAACTCTTGGGATTAAAAAAAAAAAGAAAAAATCCGCTATCTCTGAAGGGGTTATATTCCCCCCCTATATATATATTTATTTCTGGGAAGTGAGAAACATAGTAAAGAAAGACAAAAGTCGAACATCGCTAATGGTTTGTCTGTCCAATTTCCCATTTATAAATATATATCTTATATTTTTATTTACAATATATACTTCTGGGAAGTCAGAAACATTGTAAAGAAAGATGAAAGTCGAAGATCGCTGATGGTTTGTTTGTCGCATCGCCGATGGCGTATAGTGCCATCTAACGGTGCCGCGCGCCGCCCGGATGGTAATTCGTTGCGCGTACCCTGTTCACTACTATGCCGACGCCATCGGAGTTCGCCAAAACCTTTCACATCCTTTTAAGGTTTTTGAAGACACGATATAGGCATTACACTACTCTCTGGGGTCGAAAGGAAAATTATAATTATGTACATTTCTTTTATTGATAAAAAACAAACTTGGCACTTTTGTAAATAAAAATAGGTTGCTTAAAGCTTGTCAATAAAAATAATAATAATAATAATAATAATTCCGTTTCTTTCATAACTTTTTTCACACAATCGGAATTATGTACATTTTTGTACTAAGTTACACCTTGATTCAAATTATTCATTTTTAATAAAAGCAAAAAAAAATGCTAAAAAATACTGATATCGTCGCACTCCACCAGAGCCAATTTTAATTTCTCTTCAATCATCTGATTGCGTGATTTTTGCTCGGTGAGTGATTTCTCAAATTTGTCAGAAATTTCGCGAATTTCCGAAGCACTTTTTTGTGTTTTCTGGCGAGATGACAAAATTGGATGCTGTTGTTGGTGAAATTTTTCATAATTGTTGACAATTTCTCTCATCTCATCATCGTTTTCGTTCAGATAAACAAGAGTCTCATCCGTGGCGATGCTCACATCGGCGACGAAGCTCGTATCGCGCGAATGACTCGCATTCTCGTTGTAATTCGTCAGAGTACTCGATTTGAACCACCATGGCAAATTTTTAAAGTGCCTGATGTGATTTTTGTTATAAACGACTCTCGCTTCGGATTCGAACGAGCGAATTTTTTCCTTGAGAATTTCCAATAAAATCTGAACAAAGCTCGTTTTCTCGGCTCCACCGGGTGTAATGAGAATGTGACTGAGAATCTTGTACGAGACGAGATCGCAATTTGAGCCTGTGAGAGCTTGCTGGCAGTAACGAGCAACGCAGTTTTGAAGTTTAACCGTGTCGTTGATTGGCCAGCCAAAACTGTCAACATTGTAAAATAATTTTCATTTATCCAAAACTGTCGACTAAAAATTATTAAACTATCAAAAGAATTATCATTTTAGTTATAAGCAGCCTCAAGAATTAAAAAAAAAAAAAAACGATATATTGAAAAACGTAACTTACGTCCATTTTGGAAGCAGCAGATCATGCATTATTCTCTCCAATTGTGCTCTTCTCTCTTCGTTCTTCCATGTTGTATCAAAGTACTCATAGTTGCACGGTAATTGAACGTCTTTGCCAAGAAAAGTTTTGAATTCCGATGGAAAATCTGTGTACATCAGAGACTCGGGATCGAGAATGATGTCGATGAGATGAACGACAGCCTCATTATGAAGATCGACAATGAACTTAACGTCTTTGAGAGCTGTTTGAAGATGCTCGTTGAAGGAAGAATGACCGAGTATCCTGAAAAAAAAAAAATAACCGAAAAATGTAACAATCGTAAACTCTCATTTATTATGATAATTTTTTTTTATCGTTATAATTTTCACCTAAGCCATAATTCCTCAGTCAGGCAAGAATCGACGATTCTCGTCAAAAAGTCCATTTCCAATGGGACTGGCGGTGATTTATTAATGGTCAGCCAAAGAGTTGCTTGCTGAATCAATTCGAGGATAATTTTCTCATTCAGGCTCTCCTCGTAGTGTATTGTGTATTCAGAAACGTAGCCAGACTCAAGAAGCCCATCAAGCTCGTCATTGAGCCTTATTTTTCGTGGTGAAATATTTCCCTCGCCAAAAATGACTACCATAACGGGAATAGGCATGAGTTTTTGTCTGGACAATATCGTGCTCGTCAAACGTCGCACGATATATTTTGGGATTTCGGAGGATGTTGCAACGAAAAAAAGGCCATCGCTGCCCGTTAGATGATGATCGCTTATGAGACCCTCGAAATTTTTAATACAAATGTGCAGCATCTCATAAGAATTTGGCTTGTAAGACTTGACGATAGGAAAACGTGAATAATCGCTTGGGCAAATGTACTGATTCAAAATTTTTTTGTGTCTCCAAAGAATCGGTCGATTTTCCAAATGAGGCCAAGAAATGATCATTTTCCAGTACAAATTTGGCGGCAACTTGATATCCAATGTTCTCGCATTTTCCCTGACACCCTCGTATATTTTCGACTCAATAGGCTGCAGATATTCGAGACGAGGCTCCTCGTTGCACCTCTTGAATCTTTTTCGTCTCATATTATCGATAGCAAAATTTTGCTCATTTCTGTAAAGCGATTTTGCGCAATCCTCGACAGTACGTTTTTGCAACCAAACTGGCGTTACATCTAGTGCGTTTCTCTGTTGTCTCTTTTTAGTTGCAAATTCTCGCCAAATTGTGTAATACTTCAGGACGATACGATTTCTCGTGCGTTTTGACAATTCTTCGAGTTTTTGCTGCATTTCCATCTCACGATCCAAAATTTCCTCGCAATTTCCATCGATGTACTCGTTGAGTATTTCTTCGACAATTTTCGCGCTGAGCTTGTCGTTCAAATTTTCACGATCGAGCTCATCCTCAACGATCGACAAGCAAAGGTCGCGAATTACTTCGTTTTGTAATTTATCAAAAATCACTTCAATCTCTCGATCAATTTTTCGCAACATTTTTTCTCTCTCGAGCTCGAGCGATTTTCTTCTCTCCAACTCGCGCTTTTTCTCATTCTCCTGACGTTCCCGAGGTGTCGATTGTACCGGTGATTTTAAGGGGCTTCGAGGTTTCATTGATTCTTGAGGTTTTTCGAAGATTGACGATTTATTCGGCCATTTCGTTGTTTTCTTGAAATCCGTTTTTTTCTCCCACGAAGAAAAATCCTGGATCGAGCTTGAGGATGTTGTATTGCCAAAAATATTTGCTTGAGTTGATTTGCCAAAAATACTCGTGGCTTTTGAAGAATCTTTTGCTTTCTTGCCAGAACGTTCCTCGAAAGATTTTTCATTCTCCCCAGCTGGCTTTGATAACATATTTGGGCCATGAGGCGCATTGGTGAATATCGAGGTCGACGTGGAACTTCCAAAAGGTGAATTCTCATCTCGAGTTCTTTTCAGAGGAGCCGCAGGTCGTGTGAAAGCCGATTTTTGTTCCCCAATTGCTTGACCGAATGCACCGGTCATTTCTTTATTGCGTTTTGCCGATTTTCCGGCAAAAGTCGAGTCAGTAGAAAAAGGCGAAATATCTTCTTTCTTTTTGTCCATCGCCGAGGTTAAATTTGGTTTTTCAAAAACGGAAGTGCTCGGGAAAAGGTTCGATTGACCCGTACCGATTGGCATCTTAAATACATGAGGAATTTGCGTTTTTTTGTTCTCGCTTGTCCCAAAAAATCCACCAGCTCTCTTAGACTCAGCCGAAGGTTTAAAACTTTCCGGCGAGTCGCTAGTATCCTCGTCCATGTATTCATAAGGATCGTTCGGTCTCGTGACAATTTTTTCCACATTTTGATCCTCAGCGTTTATCGACTCGGGCTTTAGACAGCCCTGAGCATCAAAACTATCATGAGGCTTGTGAATTTCGTATAATTTATCAGGCATACTTTCACCAGCTATACACTGACCGATCGAGCATTTCATCGAAACTCTCTTCAACTCGACATAATTGCAGGCTCTGCCTTGCTCGATATTAACCCCGGGCAATGAGAAATTTTGTCTATTGAACATAATATGAAGTTCATCCTTGGATAATTTGAGGCCAACTTTTTTGCAAAAAGCCACAACCTCATTTTCATCCTCAAAACCCAAAATATCGATCAACTCGTAAAGCGGAAATGCCGTAGTACGAAAATATGCTTTGATCATTATCGAGAGAGCTTTTACTCTGACCTGATTGAAATAACGCAGGAGTATGCAAGCATTTAGATAAGTCGTGTCGCGCACGAGACGAAAAAATTTCGCGTAATTGTTCGATTCGAGGCACGAATAAACCTCGATGGCAAATCTGACCTCGGGAGATTTTTGTATCGATGCTGGAAGTCTCTGAACGTCCCACATGAAATTTCCATCATTCAGATTGAGAAGAATTATATATGCACGAAATTCAGGCTCATTTTTGCAAATTAAACCCTTGACACGAAGATCGTGATACATGTATTTGAGTGTTTGGAGGCATTTTGTTAAATTTTCGGTATTTATTTTTTTATCAAATACCGAAACTTCCTCGGCGCAAAGACGCTCAGCACAGAAAATATGAAATCTTGCGCATTGCTCAACCAGCTCGACACTCTCGTGACAACAAAGTTCTTGCTGTGTTATATCTTTTCTGATGCCTCTCGTGCGATCCCAGAGAAAATGATACCATTCAGCCAAATTTGTCCCATTTTGCTCACAAAGATCGGCTATTTCGTGCAGCAAATAGCTCATTGTCATTCTCAGTGATTTAACGGGTCTCAAATCTTGAGGCATTGGCTCTTCCTGATCGGCCGATGACCTTGAATATTGTTTTACCGCAGTTTCGTGATTTATTCTATAATCGGCGCATTCCATGAGTTCATAAGGCGCCACCTGTCTCTGTGATTCTCGCATCAAACGTTCTTTTTCCGGGCACATATCGGGACAAACGCCACGGGTTATTTTTGTCATTGAGAGATATTGCGATTTTCCCTGTTTTGCGCGCATCAAACGATCGCGAGCATCAAGAATTTTGTATTTGTCTTCCGCAGTTGCGGCAGGTTGACGAATTATCATTTGTAATTCTTCGATACTCGCGTTTGGTACGTAAGTCTGTATTTGACTCTCTGTCTCGTGTTTCTCTGTCTTTGTCATTGTTTTTTCCGTCATTGTTGTTGCCGGTTTTTGGTGTTTTGTGAATTCTTTGAGGTTAGGATTTCTCGATTTTCGTACGGAAAATAATGGAGCATCGGGGGGAAAATCATTAGTGTCGTAATCACTATGGAGATTATACTCGAGATTCGTCATTGCTTCAAGCTCCGATTTTATCTCATCGTCTGTCGAACGGATAAATTGTAACACGTTGCTCTTACCCGCTTCTTTCTTCTTGCCTCCGGTCTTCGAAGTCATAATAATTCGTTATTTTGTTGGGTTGATTAATGAGTTCCCTTATCACGCGATACTCAAAACGATGTCGCCAATATTGCGATAACTAATTGACAAACGTACTGCATCGAATTATTTTAAACAAGTATTTTTTTTTCAGGTCCGTTCGAACTTTGTTATTGTTTTGGATGTTTCTAACCTCAACTAAACGCAATCGAAAAATGACAACCGACTAATCGATCGATACCTCGATGTAGATGGCGCGCGCAAGTCATTCTTGCTTCTTCCGCTTGCCAAAAAATTTGAAATATCGAACACCCATACTTATTCTTTAATTATTTAAATTGTATTGTTGTCTAACAATTTCGACGACAGATGAGAATTGAAAAGATTCAATGAATTAATTTTAAATGTTGGACATTGCCCTAATTATTTTCGATTAATTTAACTAGACGAAAAACTTACAGTGACGATATCGAAATCGCACATGTAACAATGGACGTCGCGCGCCCTCGCAGTCATGATGATTATTCTTAACCCCTCCACCATGCCACAGTAATTGTACCAGAGTGATTTTTTTTTAATAAAGTAATAAACATACTGGAGAATTTCAAAAGAAAACTGCTGTCGTTATCACCTATTGTATAGTTTATTCCACGTAGAGACTAAGCAACGAAAAAATTACGAGTGACAACAATAATAGAGTTTTAAAAGAGAAGAATTTGATCGTCATATTAATTAATCTCAAGCTCTGTGAGCTTTTATCACAACTGCCATTGCGAGATCCAAGTAAGTTTTGAATGCTCTTTTTTCCATATCAGCTGATTGATACAAATTTCTATTAATGGCAGAATGTCACCGGTCTCAAAATTTATCATTCAATCTCAAAACGTTCGAAACAAAACTTGTCGTTCATTTCTGACAATTTTCGCGATATTCAATTAATAATTTACTGCAGTTTACAATTTATCTTGTCAATGGCAAATTACAAACCCGCTCTCTCGTTCTTACAATGAATTTATTAAAAATATGAAATATAGTTTCATGCGTGTTTTTCGAATATTTCAATATTTTTCTATATATATAGATATAGATATACGAGATGGAAGAGAAGCATGGAAATCGTGCGAGTGACGACGATGATTTGGACGAACCCGAGAATATGATCATAAACGAGGTTGACGGTTTGCCGAACGTTCATCCAAATTATGAACAATTGGAGCTTGAGCTTGAAGGTGACAGGGGTCAGGGAAATTCTACTACAAGATCACTTAATGATTTGGTCAATGATGAAGATCTACCTACCTCAGTTATCGTTACCAATGTCGATCCCAGAGTCTTCAAGGACGAAGATTTCAAGGTTCATAATCATACCTTAATATAACAAAAAAAAATCATCACTGTGAAACTTTTTCAAGGGTTTTTTACTTCAATAAATTGATTAATTTATAATTTAAAACTACTGCAGATAATAAAACTTGAAAAAAAAAAAAAAATTTACAATGTATTGCAGACTCTTTTGTAAATATTCGTTGCAGCAAGAAATTTGCTAAAAAAAAATTTTTCCGCTCAACAGACCAAGATGGAAGGACTATTCAAGAAATTTGGCGAAGACACGACGTTTCAGTATTTCCGATCTTTCAGAAGAATGAGAGTAAACTTTAGTTCACCCGGTGCAGCGGCACACGCTCGAATACAATTGCACCAGAGTCATTTTGGGGAAACGGATATAAATTGTTATTTCGCGCAACCTGTGACACCCATAGACGTCGAGGATCAGCATCTTCAGCCTCCTGCACTTACGAAACAGTTCCTAATATCGCCACCTGCCTCACCTCCGGTTGGATGGGAACCGAGGGAGGAAGGGGAGCCACTCGTAAATCACGATTTATTAGCCGCAATCGCAAATTTATCACCAGGTTCGTTATTTTGCCCTTACTCAGCGCCATGATGATTGTACGAGTAATCAAAAAGAAAAAAAATTAGAATGAAAAAAGTTTCCTTTCCTTTTTTTTTAGGCTGCAGTCACGAATTGCACGCAGGTGGTTCAGGCCAGCCTGGAATAATAGTTCACGTTTGCGAGACTTCGAACATCGCGAAGACTGGTCCTCGCATACAGCCTACAAGATGTCCGGAAAACTAAACGATCGCCTAGCTACAAAAAAAAAAAAAAAAAAACCGTATTTTCGTTTCGTCCAGTCAATGACAATGAATTGCGTAGTCCATCCAGGCAGAATAACGAGACAGAGATATAGAGACAAAGATCTGTAAACGAAACGAGCCGAAGATGCCAATTATTGTAATATATATTGCAGACCGATATGTTTCTTTTTTATGAGACACGTAATTTTCTGTAGTCTCGGGATATTTTGCGAATTAATCGTGTGAGTATTTTTTTTTTCGTACGTAGCTCAAAACGCATCACTCTCAAACATATATAGTGATTTGTCCCCCTATGCGTGCTTATAATTTTTCGATTTCAGATTGCATAACTTGCATGTTGTATGCAGAGCTCGTTAGAAAAAAAAAAAAAAAAACCACAAACAAAGAAAAACACGAATTGCTCCTCGAATGGCTTAGCACTTCTCTATCTACGATTTCTCTAGTGGTTATATCACTTTTTCGATGTAGAAGATAAAAAAAAAAGAAAAAGAAACCCCCGAAAGGATTTCTCGTTTCGCTTGGCACTAGTTTGAATTAACGATTACGATTTTTGGGAAAACTCGCCCATTGAACAAAATTTACCTTAAAAAAAAAAAAAAAAAAAGAATCATTAGAATTGCCGAGTTGAAAAAGTTACGAACGTGATTGTTGGCTTCAATAATTAATATATACGTATTTATGTAATATATAAATAGGCAATTTAACGATGATAAGAAACTTATATTGATATGTAAAGAGAAATGAAAATGAAAAAAAAAAAAAAGAACAAAACAACAAAAGAAAAAGAAAATTTCAAAGAAACCTCGTTTTCTCGCGCATTAAAACTATCAATGTTGTATCTTTGAATTTTAAACAAGTTGAGCGACGGTATCCATGCGATCGCCGATTTCTCGTATGAGATAATGAAAATCGGCGATTCATACACAAAAAAATGATGATATGCGTATAAGTTTATATCTATATAACCCTCAAAGAGTACGATATATTTTGGAGCTGAGAAGTGAGAACGAGAATGTTTGAATTTTAGTATTAATTGTTTGTGTGTGCATGCGTACGAGTGTGTCGTATATACTATATATATACTTTTCCGCACATGTGTATTAAAAAAATAAAAATATAAAATACGATGCGCCATTTTGTTGCGATAGGCCGAAATATTTTAAGTAAGAACAATTCTTAAGATGTACTTAAAAAAAAAAAATTCTCTACGGATCCACGAAATCGGATTGTTGTTATCGAGAAGAGTTATTATTAATATATATATATATATATATATATATATATATATATATATATATATATATATATATATATCATAAAAAAACTCGATAACGATTGAGCTACTTGCATAAAAAAAAAAATCATATCTATTGGTTATTAATGTAAAACAAAAGTGATGATTTGGTACTTGTATAGCTGTGCTTTCTTCGATTACATCATCAACGCGTGTTGTTAAGTTTATTAAATAATAATAATAATAATAAGATGGATATATTTTGCTCAATTGCATGATTGATTTTTTCTGGTGCTGGATGTTATGGCGATATTAGGATCAACGACTAATTGTGTTATGGAGTGTGTCGAAAAAATTCAGATCGTTTTTAATTCACCGTTTCTCACTTATATTCGTACACTTATTAATTTAAAAAGAAAAGACAAAAAAAAATTAATCAAATGTGATGAAAAGACTTTATACAGGACATTTCTATCGAATGTTCAACCACGCGTTAGGATGCTCGTTTTTTTTCCTCTTGTGTTTCGTTTTATAACATAAAAAATCTTGTCTGTCGCACACACATATTTTACCTATATATTTTTCGTGTTTTTTTTTGTTTCGTTTCGATTAGCGGATAGAGCAATATTTATACATAATTGTGGATAGGCCGCGGTGTATGTTTCGTTTTTTTTTTTTTCATCGACGGCGACGACGTTTCGTCGAAAGGCCGGAGATCGGACAATTTTTTTTTCTTCAGTTATCTTTTCGCTAGTTGGCAAATTAGAAATGTCGGGGAATGTTTGTAATTTCGAAAATTCAATCAAAATTAATCGGGAGTTGCGATATTTTTTTTTTGTATACTGATGAAAGGGCTACTCGATTTGCCGCTGAATATCCGTTACAGTTATTGAGTTTTTTTTTCTTTACAATTTCGTTTTCTATGTTATAGCTGATTTTTTTTCTTATTATCTAATCGACCCGCATTGAGTTTGGGTTTTTTTTTCATGTTCATTATTTTTTCTCGTTGGTATTTGTTTTTTTTTTGTTTTTTTTCAAGTAATCTTTAGCGACTGATATGATTGACAACGACAGTATCGAATTGTTTTTTTTCTCTTCTTTCTCTTCATTTTTATCGCTCGTTTCTCGCAAATCATCGGAGGATAAACGAATCGGAGGTAAACAACAAAGAACAGAAAAAGAACAAGGCTTAATTCTTATAAAAATATAGAATTAGTCACATACTTCCGTATCGTTACTCTCAATCTCGGGTTACGCCATGTAAACGAACGTATTTATATCGTCCTCGTGTCTTTTTATGTACTTGTGCTCTATAAGCCACTCGATTTGTTCCTTGATCATTTTTTTACTCGGCAAAAACATATTTTTCAGTATATCGACGAGTTCCGTCTGCAACTGGGCATTATTTATTTTTTTCCGCATCTTTAGGATCTTGATGATGGCCTCCTTGATGATGACATTGTACAAAAACAAAAACAAAAAATACCGAAAGAGGAATTAGAATCGATTTAAACAAATGTTAAACAGTGATATTTGAAATTATGCGATATTTAAGATTGTGCTTTATTGATTGAATAAGCGAGAGAAAAGCTATTGAACGAAATAAAATGCAATTTTTCTTGTACCTGAACACGAAGTATCCTTAGCTGCACTATGGATTGATTATCCTCTTCCTTGCTACGTTCGGTTGATAGTTGAAGTCTTCCTATGAGATTTATTTTGCCACGTTTTTGAAGTTTCCCGTTTTTACTGGAAAAAATAAAATTATCCATAAACGAAAAGATTTTGTATTATTCCCCCAACGGATACTTTCAAATAATTATCTTTAGACTTACACAATGGCAAACTCTTGATTAACCCAACATCTCGTATCGTGGGCAAAGTCCTTTGGACTGTGAGCCGGAGGATCGACGAGTAAGAGTTGTCGTTTGAGTTTTGGAAAGGCGCACAATGACCAAAGTGTGCGTCTTAATTCGGGATCTGGAAGCTCGGTAGCTAATCGAAGATTTTCATATGATATTTTCTCGAGTGGTCGCTGATTCCAGGCAAAAAGTACAGCCATTTGGAATGTCGTGACATCGACGTCAAATCGTCCAACTTGGTTAGAAAATGTGATCTAAAAGTCAAAATTTAACATGAATTAATTGATCGACGAAAATTTTAATTAATGAGATTTGTTGGTGGTATTTTTTGTTGTTTTTTTTTTTTTTTTTCAACGAAACCGGAAATGATCGTACAGTGCCATTCGACATGTGATGATACCACTGTAATTTTCGTCCACTGTGCTTTTTCTTATAAAACTCTTCAACCTCGGGAATATAATCTTCTAACTGAAGTGGTAAACTGACAGTGACACGTTCGCTGCCACGTGCCCATGCACCGGCATTTAATATCTTGATATTTATACTATCTGCAATAGTCGCACGACACTGTTCCTTGAATTGTTGATTGAGATCTTGCGATACTTTGATATCCTGAAACATACGCGCCAATTTGTTGACGTAATCGGCTGGCATACCAACTTCGCGCAGCCACTCAACCATATTTTCCTCTTTCTCGGAATCGGCCGATGTGTCGAGTATCAATCTTCGTGTCAAATGTGCTTTATGATATCTCATAAAAACATCCTTGTTTTGTACGTACTTGAGTACGAGAAGCTGAAAATGTATTAAAATTTTATTAACTAGCGAATTTAACATTTTCGTGCAATTTTATCAAAGTATAATCTATATAAATATATGCGAAAATACCACTGACTCATCACGAAATCTCAGGAATTATAAAGCCTATAAACTTTAAATTTGGCAGGTAATTGGCGACGTAGGCATTTAAGAAAAGATTTTCCAAAATTCAACCCCTAATGCGATAAAAAGGAGTAAAATATTTTTTCACTGATTCAATGCGTGCAAAGCGACGGGCACCAGCTACTTATTATATAAATTCCAACTGATTATAATTATATTTTATTGCAACTAAATGCAAATTGATTATGATTGTAATTAAATTCTAATGTAATATATATAGTATTCGTCTAATATATATAATTAATCTTCGTTTGAATAGATAAAAACTTACAACGTCTCTGAGCTTGCTCTCGATTTCGTCGGATGTCAGCTTTTTACTAAGGGGTGTTTTTCTGAGTAACATATCACAATAATTGGCTAGTAACTCGGGACACTTTGATTCTGGCTGACCATTGTTATTGTTGTTTGGTTTCGTATTGATAACGGTAGTACCGACGCCGGGACCCTGACGCGATGGCAATTCTAATCGAAATACCGTTGCGTCATTGACAACGAGCTTGTAAGCTTTGTCACGTGCGGTAAGAAATCGTGGATCATCGTCAAAGGCTTCCTTGACGAGTGTCGAAAATCTACGAAATAATTCGAGCAATCTCTCAACGTATTTCTCCGAGTCTTGAGTAATAACATCGACGGCAGCCATCATATCAGCAAGACCGGCACTCGAGATGTGCTCCTCGAGATCCTTCAGCATTGGACCAACGCCCTCCGGTACTCTATCCATGAGTTTCAGCATTAATCGTAACTCTGATAAAACAACAACAATAAAATCCATGATAAGAGAATTTTGTCAATTTTCCTGAATTATAAAAATCCCCTATTTTAATGGGATATTATGCCCCCATTTTAATGAGGTTTTATTATAATCTCCCATTTTAATAACTTACTGCTCGTTTGATGATGTTGAATCATTCGTGGGCACTCGGCAAGAATAGCTGGTTTAAAAGTCGCAACGAGAACTCGTACGCAACAATCGGTCAATAATTGAACGCTCGGACTATTTGGCTCGAGATATTTTTGTGCTCTCAGCTCTTCCTCCCTGAGCTTTGATTCGGCATAACGCATGTAATTCTCCACTCCATGAAGTGATAATTGTTCCGGTGCTTTTACCCAGTAAAAAGCTTCGGTCGCTTCTATGTAAGCCGCTTCAAAATTTTCACGGTAAATCTGCAGTTTGTCCGTTGTGTTTGAGCAAAGATTGACTGAAATTTGCGACATTTTCTTATTAATTCAGATTCGCGTGGGTGAGACGTTTTTTTTTTTTAAACATTACATGTGCCATTTCATTACCATAAGATTCTCTGACTCCTATGACAAGTTGAGAATCAAACGCCTCGCCGTTTCTCTCGGCTCTCACGAGTCTCATGGCTGAATCTTGAAGCCTCTGTTTTATGTCACCGAATATACTTTGATTCCAACTATCTAACATTAGCTGCAAAACAAAAATTTCATGTCCATCGAAAATATATCAAGTGAGCGAGCTCTCTTTTTATAGTAAATTAATTTATGATAGTATAAAAATTATACCAATTTTTTATGGTTAATATTTTTAAACTGTAAAATATTTTAAGGCACATTTTCATGAAAATTCTTATAACTCACTTTTCTGACTATACTCTCATCCGGTTGATTTCTCTTTTGGATACTTGGCTTACCAGCCAGAGATGTTTCCAATTGTCGAAATGGCGTTGGCAGGTAATTACACTGAGTAAAGAATTTTCTCCATTCGGCAATGTAAGCTTTGAGCAATGCTTGCTCCTCTTGATGGGCTAAAACTCGCTGAATAAAAATAATCGACGATGTAAATGAATATACGGGCTTTGTTTTTTTTTTGTTCAACTTCTCCGAATGTGACACCGTGTAGGAAAAAATTAAAAAATGAATTACCAGCTGCGCCTGTTTTATAAAATCCATGATATCCTCTTGGAGAGCATCTCTTAACTTTGGTGGTCCTTTTTCGTCCCAGAGACACACCAAATGAACGGAATAAAATAAATCTTGCCATTCTCCTTGTGTAACTGGCTCTTGCTTCAAAAGTTTCAATATTATTGGCCTCATACATGGCCATTTGTCTTCAAATGGAAATTGTCCCCTATCCTATATATTAAAAAAAAACAATAAAAACAACGATTGACAATCAGCTGTTGGACATATCGAATTTTTCGAAGAATTACGAAATAATTGGCATTCAAAACAATAGCGAGATACTTGCGATTAAACAATCTACTATTATGTGGAGGGTGAGAAAAAAAGTTTCGTTTTTTTTTTTTCGACAAATTAAAAGCCTCTGATAGAATTCTTTGATGGTAATTTTCTGAATATTTCACGAACGGATTGGGAGGACAGAGAATTATTAAGGGCATAACCGGCGAGTAAATGACGCTATTAAATGAAAATTTCATTTATTTAATGACAACTAACCTTCAACATCGCCGCCATCACACACAATTTTTGACATATCCTGGGGATGTGTTTTTCGATTCGAGATTATATCGCGGCCACACCAATGCTACGTCAGTTTTACCGCTCATAAATGAAAATTTCCCATTTCTAGTAACTTTTTACAATGGAGAATTTTCGGTAAGAAGTTGGCGTCATTGTCGCACGAATTGCTCTGAACAAACACGAGGCAGAGAGACATAGAGAGAGAGAGAGAGAACGTGCGAGAACGAGAGAAGAGAGAGAGAGAACGAGCGAAAACGACAGAAGAGAGAGGATGAGAGATAGGGAGAGAGAGAGAGAGAGAGAGAGAGAGAGAGAGAGAGGTTGGCAGACACAAGGAACGCCATGTTTATCCCAAAAGTGCGGTTCAGTCTATACGTGATGTGATGTGCACTATTTCGAACTTGTACTTTATTATTTATTAGTAAAACCCTCCCCCTCCTGACCCTCGAGTGCGTGTGTGTGTGTGTGTATGTGCGTGAATCATGGTGAATGTGCGCGTGTGAGAAGAGAAATAAAAAAAAAAGTGAAAAACAATAACGGACAAGTGGAGAATTTAGTGACCTTCGTGCAGGTACAAACAGAAGCGCTTTCTTTCGCGTAAACTCCGCGCGCGAGTTTTTTGCCTTGATAATATTTTTACACGTAGATTTTCTTTTTCTTACTTTTCTTTTTCTTTCAATTCATTGTTATTCCGCATTTTCGCGTCGTGTATGGAATTTTTTTTTTTTTTTCCATCATAATTGGAAGTTTTGAGACTGTGAAATTGTCGCGGATCGGTTGAATCGTGTGTTTTTGGGCATTGGAAGGGACAAAACACAAATCGCCCGAGTATCGAGTACTAAACGAGACGCGGCGGAGCAACCGGTTGTGCGACACTCGATCTTGTACGTTGTTTACAAGTTTTTTTGTTCTTTCACGCGCTATCTCTCTCACATTTGTCTGATGAAGCTTTTTTGACAAGAGTCTCTCGAGAACGAAGAACCTTTTAAAGATGCGACTTTCGTGAACTTTTTTCATCTTTCCTTTTTTCTTCTTTGTTGCGTGTTTGTGACGTCACGAGAGCGATATTTTTGTTAAATTTTGTAAAGTGAATCCGCGGTCCTGGAGAATAATATTATATACGTTAACATGTTGATAGAACGCTTCATGGAATAAATTTTTTTCTTTTTATTTCGAACGGTAAGTTTGACAATTTTTTTATGATTTGTTTTTGGCGGCCATTGTTCGATCGCAGTTTGTAAAGTAACAATTAACCATATCAGGGAACTCGTACAAACTGCAATAAGTCTTTGATGTTTATTTAATGATTTTTTGGATGTTTATATGAAAAATAGAATTGCGAATATCCCTAAAATATTACACGAGTGGTTTTTGGGTGAAGAGTTTTTTTTTTCCAATCCTGTTGAAAAATCATTTTTTTCATCTAAAAAAAAAGTAAACAGATTTTTTTTTTATTGTGTATTTTAAAATTCAATTTATTTCATCCCGATAATTTTTGGATGATGAAAATAATGTGACGAAAAATGCAATGAACAATTATACTTACTTTTGCAATAACAACCTAACGATTATTGATTATTTATTAATACTTATTGTAAACTATGCAAAATTCTTGGGCCAACATTTACAGTATACGATTTTTTTTAGATGAAAGAGATAGCTGCGATTTTTATCATCAATTATTTGTATAGAAAAATGAAAATAAACAACTTTTTCGGGAAAAAGAAAGATTTTATAATTAAAATTAATGATCTATGTTGCTCAATATAATTTGTATTTACCAAAAAAACATTGTGTTTCCATTGAAAAATTATATGCTGAGCTTTCACATCACCTTAAGGTCATGTGCTATTACTCAGTCGGCAAAACAGATTTTGCGTAAGCTATTGTGAGTGCACGAGAGAAAGCTGCTTTTACTCTGGCACGAAAATTCTCCTAAACGGTTGATCTTTCGGACAAAAGAAAAGAACCATGAACTGTGGAATCGTTATACGCAGTTCGTACTTCTTTTCGTTTCTCCAAAAGATCAACCATTTAGGAGAACTTTGGTACGCAGTTGTTGTTACCGACAGAGGAGTAGCATATCGCCTTAAGGCATTGTGAAACACATAGAGCGACAGCTGGAGTATTGTTGGATGATTTTTCGATACGATCAAGTAACTTTTTGATCAAAAGAATATATTTCGTGGCAATGAGCTGTAAATAATAATTTGCCATTGGCGAAAAAGTTGCCATTCGCGACAAAACTGATGGAAAAAAAAAATTCCAATCTATTAAAAACCAAAATTTTATTGAGATACACGAATAAATATTTTCATGAATTATTCACATTGAGGAGAGCAGTGAAAAGAGATAACATTAGAGAAATATTAATGCCCATGGAAAATAAATAAACATATCTCGTTTATTTGACAATTTTTTTTTGCTCAATTTGAAGAAACCAACGGTTTTGAATAAATTAAATACACGACGATTTATCTCCACATACATGTGAGTATTTTTCAGGAAAACGGAGTAAAATAACATAATATCCAAGATGTGGTCATCTCAAGGTAACAATTCCACGACTAATCCCGCGGCTACAGCCCAAAATCTTCGTACATTGGGCATGACCTCGGCAATAAGCGTGGCCGAGCCAAAACCCAGCGACCTCACGAGAACGATCGAATTGAGAGAAGCCCTCAAGCCCTACAATGTTTTCGAGTCCGAGGAAGAATTAAATCACAGAATGGAAATTTTGAGGTAATAAAGAAAATCCTTGGAGAAATTCATCCTGAAATTATTTCTCAAACTATTTTCCGTATTAAAAAAAAAAAAAATATGTATTTTTTTATCTTTTTTTTTTTTTTAGCAAACTCAATACTTTGGTCAAACAGTGGATAAAAGATACGAGCGTCGCTAGAAATATGCCGGGTAACGTGGCCGATCAGGTTGGCGGTAAAATTTACACATTTGGATCGTACAGGCTGGGTGTTCACCACAAAGGAGCCGATATAGACGCCCTTTGTGTCGTTCCACGTCACATCAAGAGATCCGATTATTTTTCATCGTTTTTCGAGATGTTGAGGAAACAACCGGAAGTTACAGATTTACGGGTACGAGAAAGCTCCAAAAGAAAGTTTTGCAGTAGAAAATAAAAAGTCCTTGAGAATAATTTTTTTTCATAATCGTGTCTATTTTTTCAGGCGGTTGAAGAAGCTTTCGTACCTGTTATTAAAATGAATTTTGACGGTATAGAGATAGATATGCTTTTTGCCAAACTCACTCTCAAAGAGATACCAGACTCTATGGTAAGCGACGAACGCAAAGAAATTGAAGTAACGGATTTTTCCTTTTTTTTTCTCGCTTATTTCTGTTTTTCTTATTGAACAGTTTTTTGCTCAATTTTCCAATGTTCTTGATCTCAGGATTTGCGAGACGATATGCTGCTGAAAAATTTGGATCAAAAGTGTGTCAGGAGTCTCAATGGTTGTCGCGTGACCGATGAAATATTGCGTCTCGTGCCGAATATCGAAAATTTTCGGTTGGCACTCAGAGCTATAAAATTGTGGGCCAAAAGTGAGTGATAATTGGCTTAATTTTTTTTTACGAAAACCGTCGTGTTAACAAATATCTATTCGCAATTTCTTTTTTCCTACCTTAATCAGGACACGGAATATACAGTAACGTATTGGGTTATCTCGGTGGTGTATCGTGGGCAATGCTCGTTGCTCGAACTTGTCAGCTCTATCCAAACGCCGTTGCTGCAACATTGATTGAAAAATTTTTTCTCGTCTTTTCACAATGGAAATGGCCACAGCCAGTACTTTTGAAGCAACCGGACAACGTTAATTTAGGATTTCCCGTATGGGACCCGAGAGTGAGTCGATATTTGTTTTTTTTTTGTCGAAAAACAAAAATTTCATAAAATTCACGATAAATATTGAAATGTTCATAAAAAATATTTTTGTTTTTTTTTTTAAATACATTATAACAATCTTTCAGGTCAATATATCTGACAGATATCATTTGATGCCAATAATAACACCCGCCTATCCACAACAAAATTCAACGTTCAATGTTTCCGTATCGACACGAACGATAATGCAGGAGGCCTTCGAGTCTGGTCTCTCGATAACCGAAGAGATTATAATGGGAAAAGCAACGTGGGACAAACTATTTGAGCCACCAAATTTTTTCTCCAAATACAAACACTATATTGTATTGTTCGCCAGTAGTTTGACAGCTGAAGATCAGCTCGAATGGTGCGGCCTTGTCGAGTCTAAAATACGACATTTGATAGGTAACAAAAATTCAACATGATGAACACACAAAAATATATAAATGAGATGAAAAAAAATGAAAAAAATACCCAAGAGGTAAAAGGAGATTTAAAAAAAAAAATGTTTTTATTATACAATGAGACGATTTTCCCGTAAAAAATAAAACCGCACGGTTTTTATTAATCTGCCGCTGCTTCTCGTTATTTGTTGAAAAATCATTCATATGCAATTTTTTTCATCTTTTCGACGAACAACACGGATTAAATTGGTGTAAGGCGATGTGCTACTCGTCTGTCGGTAACCAAAATGGCGTACCAAAATTCTCCGAAAGATCAACCGTTCAGGAGAATTTTGGTAAGGGAGTAAAAGCAGCTTTCTCTCGCACTCATAATGGCTTATGCAAAATCTGTTTTGCCGACTGAGTGGTAGCACATCGCCTTAATAATAATAGTGATGATAAAATTTATTTATCGTGCTTTTGCGTCGAGGCCCGAGTATATCGTCAATGGGCCCCAAAGAAAAAAAAAACATTCATTGTGATTTACATTCATGTCAATTTTACTTTACTCTTTGTCGAAATGAAAAAATCATATGATTGTGGTTAGGATGTGAAAAGGTCGTTACTTTTTGTTGTTGTTCTTGTTATTTTAAATGTGATTCTAATGACTCGCGGATGCCAATATGGCGGATATCCTAACAATTACTGAACAGGTACACTGGAGAGGAATCCTCACATAACGCTGGCCCACGTGAATCCCGAGGGATTCACACCTATGAATCCGGAGCCAGGAAAAAATTGTTCAATGTGGTTCATCGGTTTGCTCTTCTCAAAATGTGAAAATCTCAATGTCGATCTTACATACGACATAAGATCATTCAACGAAACCAGTAAGACGATTAAAATAGTGAAAAAAAAAACAAGGAAAAAAAAATCATCTCTTCCTCGTAGAAAGAACTGAAAAGGAAAAATATTTTTTAAAATTACAGTCGAGAGATTAGCCGATCAGCTCAAAATGCTAAAAGAGGGAATGATCATTGAAGCAAAACACGTTAAACGAAAGGATCTCAGCACATACTTATCTCCGAGTTTGTTGAAACGCGAGAGAAAGGTAATGGAAAATTTGACAAAATATTGTAGAAAAAAAAAAAGTTGAAAAGTCTTTGCGAATGAAATGATAATTTTTGCAAATTTTTCCACAGATATCTGGAGGCATTCATCGAAATGGAAATGTTGGAGGTAACGGAAATACCGAAAATCCATCGCCAAATCGTCAGGTCGATCCTGCAAGTAGAAAGAGACTTTCTGATCAGATAGCCGACACAGTGGGAAAGAAACGACGCGTTAACGACGGCGAGCAACAAATAACACAGGTGCTTTCGTCATTGTGCTCATTTGAATTAAAACAAAATAAAAAAAATTACAATAACAAAAAAGAAAAAAAAAGAAATGAATACTGAATGAACGAGTGAGCTTGTAGGTGTCGGATGGTGGTTCCTGAATGAGTAAAAAAAAAAAAAAAGAGAATCGCAAAAATAATGAAAAATACATTATTATTTTATACGTATTCTCATTTTATAATTGCGCAGGGTGAAGACGGTCTGGTGGTTCAATCGTGTGGCGAGGACAGCAATTCGGGATTCAGTTTGGACGAGTACAAACAAAATTTGACAACTCCTAAGGACGTAAGAGATTCCCCAAATATATCGAGTAACGAGCAACGTGAGAACGATTCAGCCATAAAAAAGAGAAAAAAATTTGAAGAAAAGAAAATAAATCAAAGTAGCCTAAGTGCACAAGCAGAAAGATAGTCAGTTAATTTCAGAACTTTTTCGGATGAAAAACAAAACAAAGTTTTATAAGTAATCCAAGTGATCGAAGGTAAGATCATAATTTCCTGAATTTATCCTTTTGTTTTTTGCTTCCCTAAATTTATCCCATTTTTTTGTATTTTTTAAATTTATTTATTTATTTTTTTAGGAGGCATTCGAGACTCGTTTTAGTTCGTTAATTGCGATATTTTCGCGTTTTTGTTTTTGTGGATTTACAGGAAGGACCAGCCGGGGGTTCGACGGTGGTGCAAGAAGTTTGCACCTGACCGATGCAGACATACTACCTCAAAGCAATCAACAACAGATGCTCGTCCAGGTTATCTAGAGTATAAGAAATTCTCTGACACAGATAAACTCAACACATTATCCACTGCCCACTTCGTAAATCGTCTCTTTTTCTTTTCTCTCTCTCTCTCTCTCTCTCTCTCCATCTTTGTTTTTCGATTTTTCGTAAAAGCAAAGTCAAGGCGCGTCAAAGAAAAGTCCGTCAGGCGTATGAAATAATACTTCAAATTACTTAGGTAGACACGAAAAAGTTGATCAATCGAGATTATCGATAAAAATCGGATAAAGCTCGTCTTTTGCGGTGGAAAGGAAAATGAGTTTTTGCGATCAAGATCGCTTACGAAAAAGCGGCATTTTACTTTTTACATCGAAAAAAAAAAAGAAAAAAAAAAATACAAGACATATATATATACATATATACATTATATTATATTTTTTTAGCTTCAATTTGTCACGACAATGAGAGAGCAATTTGAGAATTCGATCTTTTGAAACTTTGACATTTTAACGAGTTCTCTCAGTAAATTGTTTTTTGTTTCCTTCTATTGCCGCACGATCTAATCGACCGAGGTTCGCTTTATAGCGCGCAGCCTCTCAAAACGGGAGAAAATAACGAACTGCATAAATATTCACGAAAACTTCAAAGATAGACGGAAAAAAAAAAAAAAAATGATACAGTCAAACACATGCTGTCGATCAACTCCGGTTTGTTCTGGTCTGTATATAATACATTAAATAGCCCTTCTTTATAATAAAAACGACGACAATTTCTCGACACGAATTTACCGCTATACAATCCATCGATATCCCTCTTATTAATTTTTTTTTTTCTCATACTTTGACGTGTGGAAGAAAAATTATGTCTCTCTCATGGCTCAAAATACACCTCTGGGCTTCATATATTTCCGGAAAATAAACTCGATTAATCATCAATAACCGTCAGTTAATAGTTTTTTTTTTCCATTTTCTTAATCGTCACGTTAGGGACCATTCTGTTATATTTGTATATATTACCGATGACATTGTCGAACGTGTTAGATGATTTTTTTTTTTTTTTTTTTTTAATACCTTTCCCACGTCTTTATGATCGATTTTCACGACAATTGACACTATTATGGAAAATCGTTGCCGGAAGTATAAATTATTCTGTAGAAAAACCGTAGCGTACTTAAAGTAAAAACATTGCGATTGAAATTATCGTTTACGATGATAATATTATTGAGGGTTGGTGGTGAGGTGTGGGGGCGGGGGGGGGGGGGGGGAGATGACGATTCGCAAGATAATCCCGCTTTGGTAATTGCGAGATAATGTCAATATCATCGTCAAACTCTTGATGTGTGCCGATAATTTTTGTTTTTCTTCTCTGTATGACGACTGAAAGGAAATACTACTTTTTATGCGAAGGATATGTATATTATTTTTCATTTTTCACTCGAAAATTCGTCGTTTATTTCGCCTTTGCTAAGTGGTGTACTGATTTTTTTTTTTTTTTTTTTTTTTTTTTAAGTGAAAAAAAACTACATTTAAAGTGTCACGAATAAAAATATATACGATATTATACTTATACTAAACTATATCACAATTTGTGTTAAGGGCATTTGTGTTTAAATTTAGTCGAAACGGTATAATATAAAATTAATATTGGCGCTGAAATTTTACGACTTATTTTTACGTTTTTCTTTTCTTTTTTTTTTTATATATATAATTGCCAACGATCAGAAAGTTAAAGTGAGAGCAAACGAGAGGAAAAGAAATTATCAAGACGCATCGATGATTGTGCAATACAACTTTCTTTTTCTCATGTAATTTGACTTGATTGATATTTAATGAAATCATTGTTTCGTTATTGAAAGAAAAGACACATTTCTGACCGATAGCATGAAATTCTTGATGTGCAAGAAACGTTAGATTGACGGAAATGCTACAAAAAAAAAACAAATTCAGCGCGACTGTGTTAATTGGAGGTAAAAATAAAAATAAAAAAATCATCCATCGATCGTTCAAGATTACTACAATTTTTCACGTGTCATTGGTTAACAAAATAATAATAATAATATTTAAAAAATCATCATTGATGTAATTCTTAGAAAAATCTGAGAAGCTCATCGAGTTTCTACAACAAAAGCGTAAAACAAAAACACGGATAGTTTTTCATAAATCGGTCAGTAAAGGCCCACAAAAGTATCGTTAATGTAAAAGGTTGCGAGAGCCCGATTTATTATTAGTACTATAACGTGTCAAAAACGCCGAGATTCCTGTTGCGTATTGATATTAAAATGGAAGAAAAAGAACGAAAAAAAAAAACAAAAAAAAAATTAATAATAATAATAATAATAATTATCGTTAATCCGCATAATTATCGGGGATGAGAAACATTAGGGAAATTTGTATTCTCTCCTCTACGACTGTACACACTACTCTGTATCTTTCTTCAATAAAACGAACATACATTTTTTTTTATTTCCATCGACAAAAAATGGATTTCTCATTCAGCTCTAGTGTTAAAAAAAAAACGCTCCTCATTATGAATAAGTACGAAGAGAAAAAAATATAAAAAAATGGAGAAGCTGCAACGTGCGTAAAATGGAACTTTTATTGATACGAAGCTTTAATTCTCTCATATCGAATCATGGCTCGTTACATTGTAAGAAGATAAATTATTAGGATTGATGGCTCGTGAGACATTTTTTAAGCTCTCTCTCTCTCTCTCTCTCGTGGATAATTCAATAAACATACTTGTTACAATTACCTCTTGTGTACTTGTCGTTTGTAAGCGCCCACGTTAAATATTTTATCTCGTATAGATTTTGATCGCGTATAGAGTAAAACGAGCTGGGGAATCGTACAATGTGCAAGAGACTGGATATGATTTTTGATAATTCATTGAGTAATTTTCGATTGATGCATTGGCAGTTGAAAATTTACCAACGCCGATTATAATAATTCCAGGCGGACTGCGCTTTGAATATGAGAAAATTCATGTCATTAGATGAGAAAAATAGGAGAGAGCGCGTGTGCACGAGGTACTAGCAACACCTCCATTGGGGTGGACACGAACAACACCGCGGACAGTTTGAGCTTTGCGAGAGCATCGTTAATGCAACAAGTGTCATATCACACTCGGGATGCAGCGCGTCGCGTGCGAGACTCTCTGAGAGTCTGGAAAAAAATTAAACGTCACCAAAGAAAAAAAAAAAAAAAAATTGCTGGCAGTGATTGAAAAAAAGAAAAAGAAATGAGGTATAAACACATTGCGATCGTCGGGGGTTCCCTCATATCGATGGTCGTTGTCCTCTCTGGTCTCATGTACTACTTCAATCAAGGTAGGAGATCGTTCGATAAATTAAACTAATTTGATTTATCGTTCAACAAATCGTTTCCTTGTTCTTTTGTCCCTTCGGAAGTTGCCTCTGTGAAAAAAAAAGAGATTGAATATTTTCTTTTATACGAAGCATTCATTATATAATATTTGGTATTTAATTGTATTAATTTTATCCATTTAATTTAATCAATTTAAATGAAAATTATTTGGTAAATGGTAATCGATTTATTTTCGTTTATGTTTATCTGTATTGAGTGTATTATAGGATAGATTAATTTCACATGTTATTTTATTGTAAAAATATAATATATATATATAGTTTAAAATAAATGATATATTTTTCATGATATAAATGTAAATTTGTCGATATATCCACACGTGCCAAGCGATGTCTCTCTCTCTCTCTCTCTCTCACTGTGTCTCTCACCCTGGAGATTTTACGAGATTACGCTGCACGTGCGATCGAGTATATTTGCACCCTATAAACCTTAATGTGTACAAATCGTGTCGAATGCACGAGACAATAAGCTTTGCCAAGTTTCTCCAACGTTAATCAAGAGCACAGAATAATAGATAAAATATAATAATAAACTATTTATTATAAATTTAAATGAATGAAGAAAAAAATTTAATATAATAATAATGAAAAAAACATAATAAACCGCAGCATGAATACACAAGAGGGTTACGAAAAACATGATGAAAAAAATATATAGAGACGCGCAATAAAAGCAGCCGCGTGCGAGGGCTACAAAAGCCATATGCTAATTTCTCGTTCTGAAGTCCGATGCTCTGGCAGAAATATTTTACGAGTTTACTCGGTAAACCAACTATATTCTTCATATATTTCTTTCTTCCTCTCACTCTGTAGAGTTTAGCAGTATGTACTCTAAAAAAACATAACTAATATGAATCCCTTAAAGGGTAATAATAATTTTTCAGTATCTTCTCAAAATATGATAAATTCTCGTTATAAAGTCCAATGCTCTGGCAGAAACATTTTACGAATTTAATCAATTGATTTATCGAGTAAACTCGTTCTCCATATATTTCTTTTTCTTATGTTCTTCATATATTTCTTTCTTCCTCTCACTCTATAGAGTTTAGGAGTATGTACTCTAAAAAATAATAACTAATATGAATCTCGTAAAGGGAAATAATAATTTTTCAGTATCTTCTCAAAATATGATAAATTCTCGTTATAAAGTCCAATGCTCTGGCAGAAACATTTTACGAATTTAATCAATTGATTTATCGAGTAAACTCGTTCTCCATATATTTATTTTTCTTATGTTCTTCATATATTTCTTTCTTCCTCTCACTCTATAGAGTTTAGGAGTATGTACTCTAAAAAATCATAACTAATATGAATCTCGTAAAGGGAAATAATAATTTTTCAGTATCTTCTCAAAATATGATAAATTCTCGTTATAAAGTCCAATCCTCTGGCAGAAACATTTTACGAGTTTAATCAATTGATTTATCGAGTAAACTCGTTCTCCATATATTTATTTTTCTTATGTTCTTCATATATTTCTTTCTTCCTCTCACTCTATAGAGTTTAGGAGTATGTACTCTAAAAAATCATAACTAATATGAATCTCGTAAAGGGAAATAATAATTTTTCAGTATCTTCTCAAAATATGATAAATTCTCGTTATAAAGTCCAATGCTCTGGCAGAAATATTTTACGAGCGATTTTTCACGCTAATACGAGAATATTTTTCATAAATTTCTTTTACTTTGTACAGTGTTAAGTATTATAATATGAATGACCTTGAACAATATGAATCTTTTAAAGGATATTAATAGTTTTTGAGTATCTTTGTAAACGGTAGAAAAATCTACCCTGAGGATTAAAATTAGCCGAGCGAGAATTTTACGAAATACTAAAATATTAATTTACAGTAGAGAAAGAGAGAGAGAGAGAGAAAAAAATCCGATAAATCGTGAATACACACACACATATAGAGAGATAGCATTAAACGCACATTGTTTGCAGACAAGTGTCCCGTGGGAACGTTTCTATGCGAAAACAGCACGATTTGCATGCCACAGAGAAGCTGGTGTAATGGGATTAGAGATTGTCCAAAGGGTGATGACGAATCTTCTACCGAATGCTGTGAGTCTACACAAGTAATAATATGGTGTAATAATATATACTTTTTTTCGAACTAACTTCAATTAATTAATAATAATTGATTTATATAAACGATTATTCACAAGCGTGGCAATTATCATTATTGCAAAAATCATAGAAAGATCATCAAAGAAATTCTTTTTATTTTCTGATTTATTGAATATTTTCATTAATCAAATTTTCATTCCTTAATGTTAAATTTTTTTTTCAAATAAATATACTTAAGGGTGAAAGCAGCAGTGATTTGATATAGGAATTTTGTCGTATGAATGACATGCTCAATTGAAGAGTAGAAGAATTTCCTATTATAAACACACACACACACACAATAGGAAGAAACGACAGTTTAGTATGCATCAAGCAGTAAAAAATATTTTTTAAAAGATATAAAAAAAAAAAATAGTTCGCCACAAGAGTTGAGGGCATAAAAATTAAATGTTAATGAAGATACTAAACATTTGAGGGCCGATGATATTTGCATTCCTTAAAAATCCTGCGGCAATTTTACTCATCATAAAAAATTTAATGATCGTAGTATAAACTACCGCAGAGACCACAAAACTGCTGTCGATAAAATAACTTCAATGCTGTATAATATTTCATCCCTAAATGTTAAAAAGTTAAATTAATGTAAAAAAAAAAAATAATAATGTCATGATCAAAATCAGAAGATATTTGTCGATATAAATTATCAACGTTTGTCGTAATTTATCAACGAAAAATGCCTGATAATTTATTTTCCACAATGCATGTAATACCATTCAAAAAAAAAAAAGATAATTTTATCATTTGCAATGAATTCAGTGAAGGATTAATTATTTTCTAAACAATTTGTTTTTTCATCAGTCGATTCGCACGGAAGCTGGGGCTGGTTTTTAAAGATTCGCAAGACGACACCTGATCCGATTTGTGGTAAATTTAACTGCAATGTCCCATATCATCGATGCAATATTTTTGCGATAATTAAAAAGACTCGAGGAAATTCGTTGGTAATTAACAGTAATGGGTTTTTCCACCCTCAGATTCATCCGAGTGCTCAGACGGTTATACGTGCAATGGTTGCGTTGTAACTTGCTCGGGTTGTATGGAAATTTCCCAAATGTTCTCACGAAACGTCACCACCATGTACGTCTTTCATGTTATGGCCAATTTTCATAATGAATTAATAGAGGGTCGCTAAATTCGCTTATAGATGATAGAAATTCTCAGAGATGTAAAATTCACGCTCGATCAATTAAATTCTAGAACATTGAACGAATCCTCGCTGGAAACAATTTCCATAAATGCCCTAACAAGATATACAGAATTGCGTTCGCTGTGAGTACAGAAACTATTAAACTATTATCATAATTGAATATTCCCATTTGATTGAATTTTTATGACATAAAAAAAAACTACAAAATTGAAATTGCTGAAAAATAAATAAATCGTACCACATGATTTTTCAGCTATATGGCAGGAAATAATATCGTGAGTCTCGAGGAAGGAGCATTTACCAATCAGGCCAAGCTTTTTTGGCTGTGAGTAATACTCTGTAAAATCATTTAAAAAAATTATTTTACTAAAAAAAAACAATTTTTTATTTATTTTTCTCTCTTTTTAGGATATTATCGGATAATAAAATCGAGGAAATTCGTGTGGGTCAATTGTCGGGTCTCTCGTCTCTTGATACTCTTTTGGCAACCAACAACAGTATTCGGTTTGCCGATTTTTCCGATTTTGCAAACAGCACTACCCTCGATTGGTTGTAAGAGATATATATGCTTTTTTACCCGAAGATATATTTTTTTTTTCTTTCCTTTGAGGACGATTTTTTTATGTGAGAATTTTGGTATAAAGGGTAAGGAGGAAGTGAATATATAAGCGATAAATAAAATGGTTCAGCATCATAAAATTTGTCCCCGGGGAGAATTCAGATAGCGTTTCGGTTTTCTCGATAAGAGTCCGAGTACGAGTATCGTTCGAGTTAAAAGTATGCAAATTTACGTAGCAATCGGGAGAGTGAAATTCCCATTGAGATATAACAAGATGTATTGGAAATTCTCACTCTCACTATCGTCCGAGGACTTTTCGATTCTATTAATTGAAATTCCTAGCAGAGACTCGCTTTTTTTCATAATTACAGACACGTTTTTTTTCTTTTTTTTTTCAGAGATTTGACCAAAAATTTACTCACTACAGACAAACTCAAGCTCCCATTTTTGCCTGCATTGAAAGAACTGTAAGTTTTGTTAAATTTAATGAAAAAAGATTTTTTTTTAAATTAATTAATTCATCGATCAATCAATTGAACGAAGCTAAAATTAATCTCTATATTTTTTCCAGGAGACTGGGTGACAATCTGTTGGATAAATTGACCGATTTAACATTTTCTCAATTGCCAAATTTACAATCTTTGTACGTAATTTTTTTTTTTTAATTTCATCTTATAAATCAAAAAAAAAACTTTTTTTGAATTATAATAATCATTGAATCGACTTTCAGGAGCCTGGAAAGCAATCACATCAAATTCATCGACCCAAATGCTCTGCAGTACTTGACAATGCTCACCGAGCTGTGAGTTTTTTTTTCCATATAATTTATATAAAAAAAGGAATTGTCAAATTATTTTCAAATGTAGGCGCTTAATATATTTTATTAATTAATTTATTTATTTTTTCAGGAATCTCGCACACAACGATATCGTTTTTGTGCCAAAAAAATTCTTTCAGCCTGTTCAAAACGTTACAAAATTGTGAGTATTGTTTTAAAACAAATTGTATCGTAATATCGTCCTGGTGAGAATTTAATAGTTTGAAACGGTACAATATATTACATTGAAAAAATGTTTTACGCCACGAATACGTGCTCACGATGGATTAACAAGTATTTACCGCGAGATTCTACGATATTATAGTAAATGAGGGGGCAATTTTTTTTTCCATCCTCGCATATTGCCATTCCTACGATAACACACTGGCCTTCTCTGTTTAGCAGCGAACACGCGTAAAACAGGATATAACGCTACCATTTTATTTTTTTCACTTTTTTTTTGTCCGGCAATTTTGTTGATTTGTCTTACTCGCGTGAACAAACAAACAATTTCTTCATTACAGAATGATCGGTTATAATCCCATCAAAGATTTGCCTGGCGCAGTTTTTGACCCATTGAGAAATTTAAAATCACTGTGAGTCCTTGCAAATCTGAAGTATTAATATTAATTTTTTTACCCTTCGAAAATTTTTCATGCATCTTGAATAATTTTTTACTATTCAAGTGGAGTAGAAGAGATTGAGATGGACAACGCGGAGAAAAATATATTTGATCTTCTCACAGAATTGGATTTCGTGTGAGTAATTTTCTTATAATTCTTATGTGTGAAAACTTAAAAAAAAAAAAAAGATTGTAAATGATTTATTCATTTTTTTTTTTTTTAGATACTTTAAGAAATTTTATTACTGCACGACTTATGCGCCCAAGGTGCAAAAGTGTCAGCCAGCGAGCGACGGTAACTTTTTTCTACTCCTATTTTTAGGTTTTATATATGATATTGCAAAATATATAACGATAATAATGCGAAAAGACCTTGTCGGTGTAACGAGAGAACTCGTGCAAGTTTCTGAATGACAACGTAATGATGTATGAGGAAAGGAGAATGAAAAAAAGAAAATATGAATTGTAGGGGTTTCATCGTTATCTCACTTGCTGGGAAAGCCTCTACTGAGAGCCGCCGTATGGGGCATATCGGCTGTAACTTGTTTGGGCAATGCGCTCGTTCTCTGGGGACGATTTACAGCAAAGGATGAGAATCGTGTGCTCAGTATCGTTATCAGAAATCTAGCTGGTAAATTATACACACTTATAACTCTCTACGATTCTATCCATAAGCATTTTTGTACAATCAACGTGGATGTATTTCGAAAAAAAATGTTGCATTCAATGAAAATTGAGAGAAAATCGTAATTTTTTTTATATATTTCATCGTAGAAACCGCACAAAATAAGAAATTTTAAAATTGAGAAAAATGTCAAACATTTTTTGTCCCCCACATTTGTTGAAATGAATATTCTCAGTATCTTCAATACGGTTGATTTTTTTCTCAGATTTTTATCGTATCGCGAAGCAGTACTCAAAATTCTTATCGGGTTTAACATAAAATCTAATGAAAAAAGCAGCAATTTAATAATAATAATAGTAATAACAATGACAAATAATTATCCTGACTTATGTTGCACCAACAATGATATATTGAAAATCAGTAATAACTGCAAGAAAATACGCGATGGGCTTAAATTCTCGCAAAATCGATCGACTATATCTCGTGTAATAAATCATACACGATTATTTTTATAGAGTGACTATATATGTATATATATATATAGGACGAGTATATGAATTTTCCAGTGTCCGATATGCTGATGGGATTTTATCTGCTAATAATCGCGTTGGAGGACGTTCGGTTTCGAGACAATTACAATCAGGAAGCAAGCATATGGATGGCTTCGTGGTCTTGTACTCTGGTTGGAATTTTGGCAATGACGTCGTCAGAGGTATTATTGTGTGAAGCAAGTTTCAGTTTGATTGTTGAAATTTTATAATAGTTAGAGGGAAAATAGTTTTTTTTTTTCGAAAAAATTCATAATTTTATAACACCTAAACGCCTTAATCGATTCTTGCCAAACTCAATATCAAACAACTTTGCCCCCTGGCCTATTTCTGTAGAAAGTTTGAGCTCGATAGCTGGAAATTTACGAAAGTTAGAGAGATTTTTTTTGAAAAATTCAACCTACCATAAAATGAGACACCGGTTAGCGATCTGCGCTTAAATTGCAGAAAACCGAGGTGGTTTGTGGCCCAACTTGTGTGCAAAGTTTCGACATGATTGGTGCAGCCGTTCTCGAGATATCACCATTTCAATTTTTTATAAGCTCATCACACACACACACACACATATGGGCATTTTTTTTGACTATGATTTTTCGGCTTTTTGGAATATTTTAAGTACGCTGACATCAAAATCTCAAAAAAAAAAAATTCTGACCAAAAGAAAACTTCCACCATGAGGAAGTAATACAAAAATATTTGGTAAAAGGTTTTTTTCTTTCAATAAATATAATAATTGTGAATCGTTAAATTGATTGTAGGTTTCAGTGATGATTCTTTCATTCATGTCGGTGGAAAGATTTATGCTGATAGCAGCGCCACTCAAACGTCATCGTGCACTGGCACCCCAAGCTGCTTTCTCGTCGATGATAGTCATTTGGATATTTGGCATAATTCTCGCACTAATACCAGCTATACATTGGCGAAGTAGCACACGATATTACGGAGTCAACGGAATGTGTTTTCCACTTCACATCGACGATCCATTTCTCGTTGGCTGGGAATACTCGGCTTTTATTTTCCTCGGTGTTAATCTTGTTGGGTGAGCCAGGATATTCTTTTATTTTTTTTTGCTTAAATTATTTTTCTGATAATTTTTTCTTTACTAATTACCCGTTTTTTTTTTTGCTAATTTATCTTTTTTTTCCAGACTCGTTACTATCGGCTACGTCTATGCTGGTATGTTTACCAGTATATGGCGAACACGTCACAACACACCATTGTCGGTTGGCGATTCAGAATTTGCCTTTAGATTTTTTCTCATCGTACTTACCGATGCTGCTTGCTGGGCACCAATAATAGCACTCAAGATTCTCGCACTTATGAAATATCCTGTGCCTCGTGAGTAAAAAAATGTTGTACGGTAAATTTTGTATTTTCTTCTCCTTTTTTTTAATACAAAATTTTGTAAAGAATCCTTCACGACGATTAGACGTCACGATCGTAGAAAATCCTGTAAAATACATATTTCATTTTTAAGTCACGTTTGCCAAGCTCGGTCACGTATTTATTAAAAATTCTTTGGTCTGAAATTCTTACCAGCTGATCTTCATGCCTGGGTGGTCGTTTTTATTCTTCCGGTAAACAGCGCGATCAATCCGCTCTTGTACACATTCACTACGCCGAAATTTCGTGAACGTTTGAGCGAGGGTTGGTTCGGCAAAATGCGCAGTTACATTACGAGAAGGCATTCGGCTCAGGGTGAGTCAGCATCGGAATCGTCTCTGCACTGTAATATATTTCAAAAAATTTATTTCATTTATTGACGATAAAAAATTTTAAACAAATAATTGCTCGTTAATTAATTTCGCAGATTCACAGGTATCGAGCTCGAACGAAAATAAAAATATTGTCCTCTCGGTGATGAATGTTACGAATAAATATCCATCAAATGAGAAGAAAATACCACCAATTAATCTATGCAACAACGAAGGACAAATGACTCAACTTCATTTGCAGATTTTATGAGCTTTTTTTTTTTTATTACTAGGAACTAATGATTGTGAGATAAGGTAATGAAAATGTAAACAAAAATCTTCCAAATTCATTACTTCTCATATCATAAATATTGATCGAAACTTTACAAAGTATTCGTTTTTTTATAGTAAAATGTCATAAATCTGCTTTTTACTTTATTTTATAAATTTTTCATCGTTTCATTCGTATACTCAGACTCTCTACCCTCGATCCCTTAAAATAGAATTTTTGCAGAATAATTCATCATTATTAAATTAATCATCATTGCATCCAAGTAATAGGACTAATCTTCCTTATCAAGATTTTTTGTACGCTTGTCCTCACAGGAGGCTCCAACATAAATTTGATTGCAATAATATACGACACACATTTAGCTTTTAGTTGAATTTTTTTAAATCGCTTCATTGATTTTAATCACACTCTCTGGCCTCGCTTCGTTAAAATAAAAGTGATGGAGAGCATAATTCTTATTTATTAAATTAATTGCCATTGTACCCAAGTTCTACAGGAGTGATGTTTCCCATTAAGATTTTTTTTTTTCTGCATTTACGAACTCGAGTCTCTCGAAAGATCCAAACGACGAGAATGTTGCGTTTATTATATGTCGCCTGGTCGTCATGCGAGATAGTTTGATGGTTTTGTTTGATTATTTTCTCCCACGGTTCTGCTTGTACACAAGCACACACAACACACACACACACACACATATATATATATATATATATATATATATATATCCACACAACATACCCTGGAACCCCGGTGGACGCAGATGCCGGCTCGCGAGCGCAAAAAGGGCCATACACTCGACTTTGGCCGCATCTTCTTCTTCTTCTTCTTCTTCTTCTTCGTCACTCGTCAAAAGGATCCGGACTCTGAAATAATATATAATATACTATAGAATGTATAAGATTTTTTTTTTTACATCAGAGAACTCTGTTCCACTTTTGGGTTTGTCCCATCGTGTTGCGAATGAGAGAATCTCGAGGTCTTTTCCCGCGGGAGAGAATTAATGATTGGGAGAAAAGCGCGTGGCGAAATATATCGACGACACTCGCGAGATTCTAACACTATACATATGTTGGCAAAAAGAAGTTTATAGATGATATGACCTCGTGGCCCAGTCAGAGAGCACGTGGCCCTCGAGAATATGATATTACATATGCATATGTACGTCTATATAACACAGAATGTTATGTGTTCTGATGTACATATATATATATATGTATATGTATATGTAACAAGCACCAGTTTTGTCGCCTCGTAGAATATATGATATCATACTTGCAGATATTATGATTATGAGCTCCGAATATACGTTACACTTTATATTGCGTCGCAATTTTGATGACAGTCTGGATTTTGGCAGCTTTTCGATTTTAAGTTCCTTTACGGATCAGTTAAATTATAAGTAAGTTCGACGAATTGGCAAACGCGTTTATGCTATCGAGAATAATTTTTTCAACAATTAATTTAATACTAATTGCCTTTCTATTGCACAAACTGTGCCGTGTTAGTCAATTTTTTTTTCCTCTTTTTTCAAATATTTTATTCCAGCTACGATCGAATGAGTCTCACATTGTCTATAAAATTATACCCTTGGATTGTAACTAAATTTGGATTAATTTAAAATTAAATTTGAATCCAATTTCAATGCAATTTATGCCACAATTTTTCTGTATTTTTTTTTCATTCTTTAATTTTCCAAATTATGTAAATTCAAATATTTTTGTTAAAGAATTTTTAAAAAATCAAAGTTTTTCAATTTTTTAAAATTGTGGTAAATATATTGAGTGTGCAAGAGGTGTATCATATAAATTGCATCAATTTTGACCGCCCTAACCGCGAAAACACATGATGGAAAAATTGTCAAGGAAATATCTATATAATAATGCAATTTTACATTATTTTTAAATTCGTTTGTTGACTTTGTCCTGACAATCTTTTTGCGTTTATCATCATTCGCATCTTATTGTTCTCAGATTTCGTAATAATGATGATAGATGGATGTGCAGGACACGAAATAAATATATACTGATGAGATGAGTCCCATAGCGAGAGCGAGAGAGATTAAAAGAGCTCAACAAAGTATACACAAAACTCAAATAGTGCTTCGAGATTCGAAGGGAGAAGGAGAAAAAGCGAGAAAGAGATACCGGGTTTCCCCTCTATCGTCGATTAAGGCCCCCGTCTAGGCGCATTCGACAAAACACGTGTTCCCCTTCGGCATCTTCTTCATCTCTCGTTTATTCGTCTCTTGGCTATCGTACACACGCTCAGTCCAGCGAGGATCGACTTGCTTGCCGGCTGTGTATTCTCAATCAATTTTAACATTTTATATACATATATAAATATATATTTTCATTTATTCACTAGAATGTAAGATATGCGTGTGTGAAGAATTTTTGGAAAATAATTCATTATCATATTTGAAAAAATAACAAATTTGTAAAAAAAAAAAAAAACACGTTACTCGACTGAACTGTCCGGAAAAAGATGGAACATCGAAGCGGATGTCCGTTCTTCATTGATCGTAAATCATCATTGACGATTTTTCTTCTTTCTTCACTCATCTGGATACCCCAAGGCAATTATTTATTTATCATACCGAGATATAATTTTTGTGAAAGAAAATTCATTGGATAATTAAAATAGTATCTTGTTATAGCCAGGAAAAAACAACTACCTAATTAGAAATGATTAAAAAATATTAATTGCTTAACTTAGAATTGAATTATTTATAAGTAATTTTTAATATTTAATATTGTCAATATTTTATTATTGTTTTTTTTTTTAATTACTCATTAGCGATCCATTCCCTTTCCTTCCTCAACGATTCTCGCAAATTCACCTGCAACAGATTTGTAATTTAGCACGCTGTAAAATTTCCTCAAGTATCTGCATATGAGCGCAGACTGGAGCGAGAGAGGATCCTTCGCCCTCGTCACGGAGATCTCTCAATTAATCGAGTTTGCAATGACTCTGACCCAGTATATAATCAGCTAATGTGTCAATCACGTTTTTCTTTCTATTTTTTTCCATTGCTCAGTCTCGTCTGTGATAATCTCCCAAAATGTTATAATTTTCTTTTCTTTTTTTTTAACGGCAATTAAAAAATATTCATAATTGTGCAAAACTTGTTTGTTTAAGTTTGCACAATAGAGCTGATATCACGTACAAACAAGATTCTTGTTTGTTCTTGTCTAAAGAGCGACAGTTTGAGGAAAAATAAATACATGTATCAACTAGCATTTGTAGAGACACATTCTTATCTATTTGACGCGAATATTTTGCATTATTCACACTATTTTTACGCAACTATACAAAATTAATTCGAGTGTTTATTTTTTCTTCTTCTTTCTCTTTTTTTTCATTACTCGCAATCACGAAACTTTTGCGGCCTTGCCCCAGTTTTGCGATAGACGCGTCAACGCTGTAACATTATTATCTTCATTTGATCTTTCCATATTCTCAATGATTATACCCTATCAAGACGATTACAAATTCGTACGAGATATAAAAAAAAGTGGCGGAAATGTACATTTGAAAATATTACGTGTATTTTTCATTGTGTTTTTGTTTTTAAAATTTCACTTTTATTTATCGCATGAAAAATAGGGGTTTTTGGGGTCGAGGCGAGAATGGAGAGTCAATTTGAGAAATGCTGCAGTCTCGGTACATCTTGGGCGTCGGAGGGCCTGAGATGCGAAAAATTCACAGGGCCGGTGAATGGAGTGCCTCGCGTTGAGCAGGGTTTGTGTCTCGAGGCTGTTGACATCTGTTGCGTACGTGCTTATCACGAGAAAAGCTGCGAAAAGGGCAAGGAGGATGCAAGAGCTGGCTTGGCCTGTATTCAGGGTGATAAATCAAAAAAATCGCCGTGTCCTACTAATCAAGAGAGAGATTGCTGCGAGGGCTGCAAGCTTGGTAAAAACAAAATGATAAAAATATAAATAATTCTTTTGCTTTTTTTTTTTTTTTAATTACACCCAATATTTTGACAACGTTGTAAAAATATTTTTGATATTTCTGAAATATTTGTCAAATGCTACTGTGCATAAAATATCGAATGCAGATAGTATTGCAACAATTTTTTGATCGATTTAAAGTTGCCAAAAAATAGAAAAAAATAAAATAGTTGAAAATGAAATTTTCTTGTAAATTCGATATTTAGCAAGGTCGATCATAAATTTCAATGTAGGCTCACGATGATAGCTTGTTTATCAAATCTTTAACGATATCAAATTGGCTCTTATCTGTTCGTTTAAACGTCAAGGTATCTTGACGGGCTCAATGGGCCAGGGTTGCGCTTTTAAATCGTTTACCTTTGGTAAACCGTGGGATCCGGCATTCTTAGAATGTTGTCACGAGGCATCACCGACGACAACAAATACCGATACGGATACCTCATCAACGCCAATATTTTCTACGGACACGACAAGCAGCATCACGGGCTCGTCGTCGTCGGATTTAACGTCAGACTCGACATCACCGGAAATTCCAACACCCGGTGGGTTTGAAATAATTCATGTTTGGCACTCTCATAAAACATTCAATTATTCTTCGATCGCTTGCGCCGTCGTTTCCCTCACTTATTGAGATGGCGAGAGATAATTTTATACACACACATATATATATATGTATATATATATGTGTGTGTGTGTGTGTGTGTACATACACACCCAGAGACGCTCGCATCTTGATGTTCGATCTCTCTTAATGCAGGACTCGATGATATTTGCCAGTTGATGAAAGGCCTTCTTTGCTCGGACATTTGCGTACCAACGCCCGGCTCATTCTACTGCAAGTGCCCTGATGACGCGATTCTTCTCGAGGACGAAAAAACTTGTAGAAAAAATTCTCCAGAAGACAGGTGACCTTTTTTTTTCGAAAAAAAAAAAAAAAAAACAAAAAAAAATCACCATTAAACTTTTTATTTTATTGTAAACTTTTATTTTGCGTTTTTCAAATAGTCGGTGGGCCTTTATGAGCGATAGGTGTGACGTTATATGAATTTTTGCGTTATTTTAAAAAAATTTAAAAATATAAAATCTTGGAATTTAGATGCAAAACGAACAATCCTTGTACTCAACGCTGCACCGACACCGGATCTGAGGTAAAGTGCAGTTGTAATCCGGGTTTCGCTCTTGGCGAGGATGGACACTCGTGCTCAGAGATATCCGGTAGATTTGGCGATCCAACGACGGACAACAATGAGCTCGATCCAAGATGTCCGGCTGGCTACGAGTACAACAAAACTGGCCAAGTTTGCGATGGTACGTGCGAGTCGAGATACTGAAATAAAATCACTGATAAATTAATCGCGTTTACTTATTATAAGTTGTTCATGCTATTCGAATAATTCATGTGATATGAGAGATGAAGAAAATGAAAATATTAGGATTGAATTAAAATTATTGATTGAATTTCCATTTGATTGAATAAAAAATTATATTTTCTTCATTTCTTCATGTTAAAAGTCTCCATAAAATAGCTTTACCGCTATAAGCTTTAAATTTTTATCCATGCTAATCGATCACGTTCATAATACACGCTTTTCGTCGTATGTCGCTTTTTTTTCTTCTCACCATCATTGCCACATACACGTTCGTTTTCTTGTGCAATATCGTCCAGACATGAACGAGTGTGAGAAAAATCCTTGCCCTGAAGCTTGCAAAAACGTCGTAGGATCTTTCGCGTGTGTATCGAGCTCGATGAGCATCAATGATAAGGAGTATGAATCACGCCAAGAAAGTTGCCCTCCCGGATATCAATGGGATTCTCAAGTTCAACTTTGTACCGGTGAGTTGTAGAGTTTTCATTTTTTTTTCACACAATTTTTTTCTTATTTTTTTCAATACTAACTTTTTATAATCAGACATCGACGAGTGTATCGAACTGAGCGGAGCTTGCAGCGAAGATACTCATTTGTGTGTGAATACACAGGGAAGTTTTACCTGCCACGAATTGAGCGGACCAAAAGCATGTCCGGCTGGTTTTAAATTCGACGTGGCAGCTAAAATTTGCAGAGGTCAAAAAAAATTATTCCAAATATTTATTTATTTTTTTCTTCCTTTTTTTTTCTACGAGTTGAATAAAATTATGTGGAAAAAAAATAGATGTGGACGAGTGCGGCGAGGGAATACACGGATGTTTGCCGGAAGTTGAAGAATGCAGAAATACCGAGGGTGCTTACGAGTGTGATATTAAATGTCGCAAAGGTTTTACCTACAGTCAAAGACTTGGAATATGTTTGGGTGAGTCGACGATTGGATTTTCATGGACCGAGAGTGTCTGCATGATGAACCGAAAGGCCGAAACTGCATGATGATTTTTTTTTTTCAATTAAAAAACTTCCTGGCATGTGAATGAAACGAGATTTGCTGCATTTTGAGCGTCTTCTCGAGTAGGTAATTTGAGCGTTTTTTTATTTTTTTATTTTATATTTTTATGATAATTAAAAGAATATCGCTTTTTTCCAAAATGAATTTCATGATTTTTCAACAGATGTGGACGAGTGTACGGAATCTTTGCATCCTTGTCCCGATCCGGAGACTCATTGCGTCAATAATGTTGGCAGTTATGAGTGCAAAAAGCTCGAGCAAAGATTGACAAACGATTCGCCAATTTTGAGCAAAGATTCGGATAATTTGGCCTTCTCGGACGAGTGTTTGAATGAGAATGGCGATGATATATGCGCAAATCGAAGAGACAATAATTCCATCGAAATTGGTCGTGATAATTCCGGCGTGGCAATGAGTGAGGAAGAAGCCATAAGAGAACCGGAAGTGGCGAGTAGCGATTACCAGAGATTTGTCGTGAACGATGGAAAATACACGGAGATGAGTACAAAAACGAGAAATGTGCTAGCTGAAGAGAAATCCGTGAGAAATTGTCCACCGGGATCTTTTTACAACAGGGAGAGAAAAAATTGTGAATGTCGGCCAGGTTTTGAGATCGATCCGGTAAATGGAGAATGTCGAGGTATTTTTGTATATTTATTTTTATTACTTTTACCTTTCAATTGATCGTTGCACCTGGAAAAAGGCTCTTTAAGATAATTTTCCAAAGTCTTTTTCCTTTCATCCATATTGAGGATTAAGAAGAATATCATTCAAATGTGAAATATGAAAAATATAAAATTATTTCATTTCTGTTTCAACAATTTTATAAATACTTTTCGAATAATTTTTTTTAATTCAAAAAATATTTTTTTTTCCTAATTTTTTGTTTTTTTCAGATCCCCTTATAGCATCAACGACCTCAAGAAAGACCTTCTCTCACGTCGAATCGCCCTGTCCGCCGGGTTACAAGCGTGATCATAATACGGCTGATTGTCGAGACATTGACGAGTGTCAAGAGGGTCCAGGATGTCAAGAGAATGAGAATTGTGAGAATGTTGAAGGTGGTTACAATTGTTCGCCACGTTGCAAAGATGGTTGGCGATATGATGCAGAATCGAGAAATTGTCGTGACGTTGACGAGTGTCTTGAGAATCGTCACGATTGTCCAAGAGAAAGTCATCGTTGTGTCAATACAAATGGCACTTATATCTGTGAACTATTGACAATTTGCCCAAAAGGCTATCGTCGTATATACAATGGCAGTTGCATTGACATTGACGAGTGTCACGAGGGTCCGGGTTGTCGTGAGTACGAGCGTTGTAAAAATTTGCCAGGACGTTACGATTGTTCTCCATTATGCAGTTCAGGCTGGCGTTTTGATCCATCGACAAAAGGCTGCATGGACGTTGATGAGTGTCTTTTGGGTCGTCATGATTGTCCACAGACTACGCATCGTTGTGTAAATCTCAATGGGACGTATAATTGCCAATTGGTGCCGCCTTGCACATCAGGTTTTCGTAAATTATTCAACGGTAGCTGCGTCGATATTGACGAATGCGTGGAAAATCTTCACGATTGTCCACTCTCGTTTCATCGTTATTGCGTTAATCGCGAGGGCACCTACGAGTGCGTCACAAGATATCCAGAATGTCCAAAGGGCTACGAGTACTCGCTGAGAACGAGAAATTGCGAGGACATTGATGAATGTGCGAGAGGCGATTTTACGTGTGACACGAAATTTTCCGAGAGATGCGTCAATTTGCCAGGCTCTTACAGATGCGAGAGACCACCCTCGAGTGGACAGGGACAGAGACAACGGCCAGCATGTCCATCGGGTTATCGTTACGATCCAGCAAGAAGACAGTGCACTGGTGAGAAAAACTTTTTTTTTTTTTAATTAATTTTTGAACAATTTTTCATAACGAAAATATTCCTTTTTTTTTCGACAATTTCTTACCTTTCAGGACTCAAAACGCTATTTATTTATTGTTCAGCTGCCCACGAATCGTGCTTGATTGTTCATCCACTTGCAGACTTTTTGCGCTTTTTCTATTTCGTCAAATTGTTATTTTGTGATAATTTGCGAGCTTTGCTTACAACTCGAAGACGGATAAAATTTAATTATGTCCAAAATAAGCATTAAATAATCAATGAAATATTTGCAAATTCATTCAGATTTCTACAGTTTAGATATTGAAAAAAACAAACAAAAAAACTACAAATTTCGATCGTTAAAATGTAAGAATTTAGAAACTTTAATTTTTTCCGTCTCCGATAATCCAATTGCCTTGTAAAAAATTTTCAGCGTTATACCAGATCATCTTAAGAACCCATGAAGGTCAAGGCTTGTAATGGGTCTCTTCAATGGGGTCTGATGAAGCGTTGAAAATTTTTTTCATACGCAAAATTCTGACCAATACAAGACTCATGTGCATTTTTGTTTGATAAAGATATCGACGAATGCACCGAAGGATTACATTCTTGTGGGAACGAGGTGTGTTACAATCAACCAGGTGGTTACAGTTGCGCCCGAGCTCCAGTCCCAATTACAATCAAGCCACGTGTCCCAATAAATCCTGTAACAACGGGAACGAGTGAAAATTGTCAGCCAGGCACGAGATACGTGAGAAATCGTGGCTGTATCGATATAGACGAGTGCCAAGAGGACGAGGAGTCTTGCTCGAGCAACGAGCGATGCGTCAATACACCAGGGAGTTTCATTTGCGATTGTAAAATTGGTTTTCGCCGTGACAATTTAACTCAGGCGTGCATCGACATAAACGAGTGTCAACTCTTGGAAAATGATTGTTTGGCAACTCAGAGATGTGACAATACCCTCGGTAGTTACAATTGCGTGAGATATTTGCCATGTGGAACGGGCTACACGTTAAATGCAGCAACAGAAATATGCGAAGACGATGACGAATGTGTCCTCGGGACTCACGATTGCAGCGGTGGTTATCATTGTCGAAATACCCTCGGATCATACAGATGTGACAAAAATCCTCGTTTATTACCGGGTGGTGGGCCAAAAACCTCGGCCGTTACATCGCGACTTGTCACAACGACTCCAATGTCAATTATCACAGGTACAAGAGGAATTTGTCCACGTGGCTTTGATAATGGTCCAAATGGTCAATGCGTCGATGTCGACGAGTGCACACGAACGCCAAATCCTTGCGCAAGATCTTTACAAAAATGCATCAATACTATGGGATCTTACAGGTACAGTTTAATCATTTTCAATGTAATTCGGGTGTAAAAAGGCCTCGTGTAAAATTCGAGAACATTTTTACCGTTGCTCGGTTATATTTTCTTCATTGCGGGCATTAGAGGGGGGATTTTCAAAAATTGCAATGAAGCAGAAAATGACAAGATGTCGATATAAATGAATATTTTCAAATTCAGTTGAACGGTAAAATTGGCTCAGCATGGTGGTTCGTTAACAATTCTTGTTTGTTTTTTTTTTACAAATAAAAATCATCGCATCTTGAGACGATTTATAAAAAAAAAAAAATTGTCACACTTGTAGATGCGCATCGAGAGTTCTTTGCGGGAATGGCTACAGTTTGGATCCCTTGAGTGGCTCGCATTGCGTTGATATTGACGAGTGCGCGGATGGGAGTCACGAGTGTGGACCAGGACAAACTTGCCAAAATCGTCAGGGTGGCTACATATGCGAGTGTCCAGCGGGTCATGTGGTCGGTCCAAATCGTGATTGCGTAGACATTGACGAGTGTAGCATTTACGCGGGTCAAAATTTTGCCAGTATTTGCGGACAAAATAGCCGTTGCGAAAATACTGTAGGCTCGTATCGTTGCATATGCGATTCTGGCTTTGAGAATGTTGCTGTTGGACATGGCCCAGGTGTGTGTCAGGATATCGACGAGTGTGCGAGACAAACAGGAATTTGTCAGCATGATTGTTTAAATGCATGGGGAAGCTACAGATGCTCGTGCAAGCCAGGCTTTCGTCTCAATGCCGACAACAGATCGTGCACGGATATAGACGAATGCGTCGAATTCAAGGAAAATAATCTTTGCATTGGCATTTGCGAGAATACACCCGGAAGTTATGCTTGCAGCTGTCCAAGTGGCTACAAACTCGGGATTGATGAGAGAACTTGCCAGGGTATATAATGCGTATTGATTGAAAAACTATGTAATATATTTAGTCGTATAGATAATTAACTTGAAATAAGTTGCCTACAATTTATTATAATAATTGATCAATTGAATTTAATTCATTTTAGATGATACGTTGAACTTAATTTTTTTTACGTACCTTTTTTTTAAATTTGAAGTCGTAAAACGTGTAGTTTTTTTTTTCCCAGCACGGAACTTTGACCGTTTGAATAATCTTCTGTTGAATTGTTTTCCATTACTTTCACGTGTTTTTTGCGTTTGTTTGGTAGACATCGATGAATGCGCCTCGGGACGTGTTTGCAGAGATCCAAGCGAGATGTGTCAAAATACACGTGGCAGCTTCCGTTGCAACAGAATAGAATGCTCCACCGGATATTACAGAGATCGAGAGAGAAAAAAGTAAGGTTAAAACAGGGTAAAATTTTTCTACCCTCGATAAAATAGCGACGAAATAACTTTTTAGAGTTAATCGTGCAAAAGAGGTAAAAAAGATAAACTAAACTGTTGTTTATTTGCAGCCGATGCGTTCGAACTTCTCATTACTGTCCAAGTGGCGATTTGGCATGTTTCCGTGCCCCATCTCACTTTTCCTACAACTTTATCACTTTTGTGAGCATGCTGCCAATTCCAACGTCACGGCAGCTCGAACTATTTACAATGAGAGGCACACATTTGCCCGGATCTACGGTACAATTTAGCATGACACTTGTCGATGCTCGTGCACCACCCGGAATAACGAGAGCGACTGAATCTTGTTTCGCTCTTCGACGACCAGCACCATCGCAGGCTGTTTTAGTTTTAACGCGAAGTATTGCCGGTCCACAAGAAATCGAGCTTGATCTCAGCATGGAGATTTATCACAATACAGCATTTGCCGGTAGCGCTGTCGCGAAACTCTTTATATTTGTCAGTCAGTACGAATTTTAATCTCTTAATTAAGAGATAAATATATATATAAGCGAGAGAAAAACAACATTGTGCGCGTCACAGAGCGATTTTTATTCATGCGCATGCATTAGATATGACCGGAAGTCTCATCAACACATGGCTGTTTCTGACCGCTTCGAGCGCCACCAGCGCTTCGGCACGTGTGTCGAAGAACTTCTGAAAATTGGCTACTTCCGGCGCTGCGCGACCTTCCGGTGGTAAACAAATCAGTATAACCTCCAGTATAGTATAAGTACGATAAAGTGTGTGTAATGTTAGAGCTGGTAACGATGTAAAACAAATATTACGTAATAAAAACAACGAATATAAGGATAAGACAGCGATGAATATTGAGTTATCTGTGTATTGCATAAGTTTCGTTGCTTGTATATATGATCTTGCGATCAAATAACCCTTTGAAGCATCAATTTTTCATTACATGCGACTAATTTTGACAGTTTGTTTATTCGTAACTCTTTGTTTCAACAAAATACATGCTTATTGCAATTTTTCCTAGATTTATTATTCATGCCTTGTCGATTTTATACTTGGCAAAAGGGGGTTGTTAGAGTTGCTTTTTACAAATTTGAAATTCAATTTTTAGGTCAAAAAGGTGGTGACATACATATATATGTGTCGAATATGTGAGATTTAATTAAATTGCGTAATTTATCGAAAAACGCAAAGCTAAATGTAATCGAATAAGAAGAAAATAAATAAACCAACATTACTAAATGCGCATATTTTCAGAGGTGATGCGTGTAACAGCGAAAATACAAGCAAATATTTTAAAAAATCTTCCTTCATTTTACTTCCAGACACACCGTTGTTATTATTCTTTTCGCGAAGTGAGCTCAAGGACACACAGTCTTTTGGCACAATGGTCTGACAAATCAAATGGTATACATTTTTTTTTTCATTGGAGAAATGACGGTCTTCTTGAAAAGTAAGTATAATTAGCGATCGTGATATAGTCATTATTATGACCTTACTGAAGACTTTTAATTCCAGTAATTTTACAATCATAATTCGTATCATAATTGGCGATATAATTTTGGCTGTGACTACACCAACCGAGATTATTAGTTGTACACTCTTCATGGTAACGGTTACTTCACTTTTGGATAAAAGTTAAAATTGTCAAATTTTTCATTTTTTAAACAATTGAAAAGCGCTTTATCCGAGCAGGTAGCCGATATCTTTTTGCCAATTTTGCTTAAGCGATTTTCACGTGGAATCTCCATAACTTTCAGAGCATTTTATGCATCATTTGCCGATACACACAAATATAAAGTGAATATAATGGCATAAATTGGAAAAAAAAAAATCCTGTGCCCATTAGTTTTCAATGGATCGAGTTGAAATTTTTGACACGCAGATCTTCACAAATCTATAACTGTGTATAGCAGTGTACAGGGGCAAGGTGGGTAGCCCCGGGCGGGTTGTATCCCTGACCACCTTAACTTTTGGGCACTTAAGCACAAATAAATTCAAAAAAAAAAACGAGAAAATTTGACAAAGATCGTTGCCCAAATTTTCACGTTTTCTTTTTTAAATTTATTTGTGCGTAAGTGACCAAAACTTAAGGTAGCGGGACTACCCATCATTCCCCTACAATTCTACTCACAGGATTTCTTGTATTTAGTTAGGTGCAAAAAAATGTTGACGGTTGAAGGTAAAAAATTGAAAATAATTTATTTTCATTTACATTATTGCATAAAAAAGAATATTTTTACACCGCGTGTATCGAAAATTGGATAAGAGAAATTGTGGATGAAGTTTGAAACTAAGGATTGAAGCAACTACAGAGCCCAGTAGATCATATGACGGATACAGTAGACGATGCGTGTTTTGTATAACGATTAGATGGGATTCTCAGAAGATATTTCAGCTTTTCATCGGAATAACAGTATGATTTTCGATAATAGCTTCAAAATTCTTCTCCCTTCAAAAAAAGCTACAATAATTTCTTGGAATATGTGATAAAAATTTATAACAATATTAACACTTGGGCATATATGGAATGACTTAACTAATATCGTTAGAATTGTTCCGATGAGAAAAATATATAAGCTCTTTTTCATCTATTAATGTTTGTACATGACGGAAAAATATTTAATAGCTCCACATATTATGGAAAATTTTAATAGCACTTCGCTTATTCGGCTTCTGTAAATGACGTAGTGTAGCCTAGTCGAGTAAATATGTCGAGTACGCAAACATTAATATATTAGAAACAATTTTTATATTCGCCTTGCTGTCATATTGCTGAGGCCACACCTATTAGCATAGGTGTGGCTTTAGAAAAATGAATATATAAATATAAAAATATATAAAAATACGAATATAAAAATTGTTTCTAATATATTAATGTTTGCGTACACGACATATTTACTCAATTCTATGTACACAATTTGACGTTTTTTAATTTATTTTTTTCGTTATTATCATGTGTTACTGCGTCTTATAAATGCTCAATTTTTTCTACGTAATGTTAGTTCCAAACGGTCTGATCGACGAATTTGTCGAAGAGGATCCGATGATAACAGTGACCTATTTAGCTCCAGGTAAGCTCGCTCTCTTGCTACAATGATTACAAATGACGAAGGTACTTTTAATTTTATTACAATTCTACCAAATGTAACTTATCCAGTGATCAAACATTTTTGACTATAACAAAAGTTCTGCTTAAAAAAATTTATTATTTTATGCGAAAAAAAAAATTGCAAAAATTCATTCTTCATCCGCGCGATAAAGTGTTTACTTTTTTTTCCAAAAAGTAAAACGTGATTATTTAAAAGTTCGCGAGCTCACTGTCTATTTTTCATAATCGATAATTTGACGTTAATGCGTTTCCGTGATTCTGGTGAGAATGTTTATTTGTGATTTTTTTGTGTCTTTCAAACAACGATTTTTTTTTTTTTTTTTTCATTCAATTTCATACCTTCAACGTGCAGAGGGCTCGAATAATTAAAACGAATACCCGAAATATTTCAAATGCCTGTGGAAATGATATTTAAAAAATTTGATGTATGTGAAATTGATTTAGAATATTCCACGAAAATACAACTGACAATTATCGGTTCAAATATCATCAATAAAGCTAAACGCCATTTACCACTTGACTCAAGGGTGTTTATAATATTCTTGGCTCAAATGCAAAATGGACAAAGAAATATTTTCTTAATGAAATAAAGTAATTTTTTGAATTTCTGAATTTCTGAATCTCATTATCCTTCTTGCAGCAAGAAGATATTAAGATATTTTATTTTCATTGATCATCAATCGTAAATTCAACAGAATAACAAATATCAAAACGATCCCAAAATGTCGTTATTGATGTTTGGCTGCCTTCTGTTCTTCGTCGGCCTAATGTTTGGAGAATCCAACGGACGGGCTGCAATACAGATTGATACCCAATATTGGCTCGAATATCAAAAAAACCCGAAGCCTATCATAGTATTGTGCATGGCGAAGGACGTTGTCGTATCGCTGGAAATCAGGCAATCCCCAACGAAATCACGAGTTCCACAGAATGCCCTGATAGCTTTGTCGTCGACGCTGTCGTAACGGTTGATCTTAGCAACCGGGACATCGCCACATTCCAAAATAATTGGTTTCGTCTCGGCAGAAATATGGACTATAATATTGATCTTCGAAACAACAAAATCAGCAACACATCGTACATATTCCCCGATGGAGCAAGATACAATGACAGAATACGTACAGTGTTCGCGGTAAGAAACCCGCTCCCTCCTGTAAGTTTGGTAATTCTCAACAAATAAGAATCTCTTTCACTTAGATTTTGAGAATTGTTTCATTAGCGAGATCAAGAATAGTGTCCTTTGTCTGATACGAGAGTCTCCCGGATCTCACATTGTCCCAGAATGCATTGCAAAAGCATAAATTTCACGGGCATGCATACTTTGCTAATTACCCCAAATAAATTATTACTTAATATTGACTCCAATGTGGGATTGTTAAACTGTTATCTAATACTTTTTCCAGGATTAACAAACTTAACACATCACGAGTGGACCCTTCAAGATGGAAAATCTCTGTGTCAACCATAAAAAATGAACGCGCACGTCTCTGCTTAAAAGATCCCATAAATACTTATTCACACCAATTGAATTTGAACCGGGATAAACTGGTTTGCTACAAGAGTGTGATTGATTGATTGATAAATAAATAAAATTGTATTGTTATGGACTAATAAACAATTATTTCCAATGGGCATCCTCCTATTCAAAAGATGCATTTCCTATTCAAGAGAATCGAGGGAAATATCCTGGACGGAAAACCCATGCGTTCCGAATTATTTCTGCTGATTTATTTTTAAAATAAATCGTCAAAACGAGAAGATCCGCGAGTTTGCCAAACTTGAAAAATCCTTTATCGGAGCTCGTACTGTATCAAGACGATCGAGAACGGTGGACGGAAAAATGTTTCCGTCACAATGACTTTCTTGTTGATAATTCGATTGAGAAAAATACGAGAATGCGATCGAATTCTTCGTAAATGTGTCACTCCCATCCGTATAATAAAGAAAATGTAGAAACAAAAAAAATAGTTGTAATAATATTTTTTTTTCGAGATATCTAGATAATAATTATAATACACCAGCAAACGTGTAGCTTCAAACAACCATGATCTTACTTTAGTCTCGCTCTTCTCTTTGAGAGCCTACGAAACATTTGTTATAATAACGATAACTTAATAATAATAATAATAATAATAATAGTAATAATAATGGCAATACATAACAACGATGGATAATGAATAGTACGACAATGATACTCTATACTAACCGTTGAATGTGCGATTACAAGAAAAAATATTATTTACAAACACGTTTAACAAGAAACGGTCGTCAATTGATGGTCAAATCAGCGTCGAATTAAAAAAAGAGAAATTTCCGCGGTTTCAAAAGCTTTTGAACGTAGTGCCATCTTTTCCTTGAATAATACGAATAGTTTCATGATAAATAGCAAGTTATAATTATAGATTGTAATTTTTAATGGCCAAGAAAAAAACAAGTTACAATTGTCATTCGTAATTCGTAACAATCATTTACAAGTTACGATAATCTCTGTGATACAGGAAAAGTCATTAAAGCAAACCGCAGCTAACAATTTTGACCGATCATTGAAACAATGGAAAAAATGATTTTATTGAATTCGACGCGGATTTGACGCGAAACTGCTAATCATGACTTCTTAAATATGCTCCAAAACGAATTTTTAGTACAAAATAATGTGTACAACAATCGTCCATGCAACAATAGCGTCTTTTGTCGAATTGCCCCACATTCAACCAACAACGCAGCAACGCAGTTAAACTCCACAGTTAGTCTATTTTTTAATTTTTGTTTTTTTTTTCCTACTTCGATGTTTTTCTTAATAGATAAATCCTCGATAAGGTGCGCTTACGCCTGACTAGCATCATTGAGACGAACAAAAAAAAAGCTTCGCTCAATTATTTCACGCCCATTGCGTGGCCGAACCCTTGATACAATAATTCGTACAATAATGTGTATGCGCGATAATCAGCATGGAGGTTATCGATAAGACGATCAGCAGATATTATAATTTATATAGTACCTTGCAAGCATATTTGCATTGTCTTGATGCATCAATTTGTACGAACGAAAAATTATAAATATATATATGTGTTTGCGTGTGTATATTGCGTTAAACGAAGTCTGCGGATTATTTTTTGTAAACGGATATTATTTGGGCACGATAATGCGCCTATTGCCAAAGAACACTTGATGATGACGACTTTTTTTTGTCTGTTCATTGTAAATTATCACGTTCTCAATGTTTTTCGACGTGCGTGATTGGTAACTGTAGCGTTCGCTGATTCAAAAATCGCGTCATTCTCCAATTCAGCGATGACTTTACACACATAGTTGAGACGCTCGTAAAGTTCGATCGTACAGCCGACATCGCGTAGATCGTTTAACCAGTAAGAGGACGCTTCTCTACTAGCATCGATATACGTAACGAGATATCCTCGTCCTCGTGTACCTTCGGAAACGACGATTTTTGAATGATCGACGAAAAAATTAACTTGCAACAATGGCACGGTCAGTTCCATGACGATGGCTTTGTCAGTTCTGAGCCAACGTCGCATTCTCGGCACACTCGATGAATTTGTTCGTGAAAATTTCGTTGCTCTTTGCTCCTTGACCTCACCACCGTTTGTCAGAAAATTGTCCATGTAGTGAGTAAAATGGCGGAGTAACTCGAGCTTCTCCTCCATACTCGATGGTACGTCTTTCTCACGACGATATCTCATCACTTCGTCGTCCGTCGTTGCGTACTCCACTCGCCTGTTTACAGATCAGACAAAAAAATCTGGTTGAGAAAAAAAAACAGCGTATAGCTTTGAGAATAAGATGAAAAAAAAAACATTAGGAATAATGATTTGCGAGATTTGATTTGATTTTCACAAAATAAAAAATCGAAAGTCAATTAGCTCAACATTTTTCATTCAATTTTCCATCAGAGGTGATTTTGTTTGAAAAAATAATATCGTTAATAAAATCGCCTCTGTAAATTCCGATTAAAATTTTAGTTGTCGAAATAACTGCTTGAAACATTTGAAAAATATTACTATTTCCGAATACCATTCAATGACTATTTCAAACATTTCACTCTGTCAAACAAACAAGAAAACCGTGCAAATTCGAAATTTGCCCATTGGTTCCTCGCGATTTTCGCCCACCCATAGATTCTGCTCAATGGGTAATGAATTTTCATAGAGGAAGCTTTCTCTTGTGATCGTATGAAATTTCAAACGAAAATTAAAGCGTATACGCCATTTTTCGGAAAATTTAAAATTTACTGCAACTCAAAATTTCATCACATCTAAGCCGTACAATCGATTCTTGTCAAACTCGACCTTGTCCCTCAGCTAATGTGTGTAGCAAGTTTCAGTTCGATTGTTGAAATTTTATAAAAGTTGGAGCGAAAATAGTTTTTTTTTTTTTTAATTAAAAAAATTAAAATTTCGATCCTAAGCCTTAATCGATTTTTGCCAATCTCAGTACCAAACAACCTTCCCCCCCTAGCCTATTTGTATAGAATGTTTGAGCTCGATAGCTGGAAATTTACGAAAATAAGAGAGATCACACCCATTTTTTCCAAAAACTCAAACTTCCATAAAATGAGACATCCCTTAGCGATCTGAGTTGAAATTGCAGAAAATCAAGATAGTTCGGGGCCCAACTTGTGTGCAATCTTTCGGCAAGATTGGTGGAGCCATTTTTTCTAAACATGATTTTTCGACTTTTTGGAACGTATTAAGTATTCTGGCATCAAAATCGCGATTTTTTTTTTTACCAAAACAAAGCTTCCTTCATGAGAAAGGAAAAAACGAAAAAAAAAAAAAACAAAAAAAAAACAATATTCCAAGATGAGATACAATTTTCAACAAAAGACGAAAGTATAAGTTTTTGAAATTAAAAAAAAAATTGATGTTATTTACGAACGTTCTGTCGTGAGTGTAGCTCATTTTGGTGCTGTCGTTGAAGAGTACACCGACCGAACGATCTGACAATTGAAAGCCAAGACCATATTTGTTCGAGTAGTCGATCCATTTTGTGACGAAAAGTGGTACAATACGATCGACGAGCATAGGATTTTCCTGTGTCCTCGTGCATCGAATTTCCGCCAGACAAGACTCGAGTGCCCGATGCATCATGCTGCTATCAGGCTTTTTATTATCAGGACATAAAAGTTTGCTGAGACGTTGTCGAAATTTTGGCAATTTTGGTAATTTTCGTAAGAGCCAATTTCCGACTTTTGGCTTTTTCGTCAAATTAATTATTCTCGTTGGATCCAAATGAGCCTGACTCATTGTTGTCGTGAGGTTGCTCGTCGGATGTTGATTTTTCGTTATCGACGCGGAATTAGAAATTTCACGCTTGCTACGATCGATATTTTCACTCGAGATGAGTCCTCGTGAGATCATTGGATCTCCCGATAGGCCAATTTGTTGTGTATCAATCGTCGGAATCATTTGATCGGGAATCATTGAGTGTAATGCTGGAATTCTGTAGCAACAAGTGTGTGGCAATTTGGTCGGTACGTATTCCATTGTGAGATAAGCGTGCTCTTTGACTCTCTCGAGACTAGGCCGTAGCTCGGGAATTGGCTGTAATAGCCAACGTATGAGATCCTGTCCGCTACGACTAACGACACCGTCCTCTAATTTTTTGTAACGATTGTTACATATTCTTGCGTAAGTCTCTTTCAGCGTTGCCGTATCAAAGGGTGGTTGACCAGCCAAAAGAGCGTAAAGAATGCAACCCAGTGCCCATACATCAGCCTCGTAACTGTAGGCCTGCTTGTAGAGAACCTCGGGTGCGATGTAATTTGGCGTACCGCAAATAGTTCTAAAAAAAAAATCATCAAATTAACCGTATAAAAAAATAATTTAAACCAAATATATATTAAAAATTCCCAGATATTATCATTCTGTATTCAAAATTTAAAAAATATAAATGAATTCTTTTTTATGCTGCGATAAATTGTTTTTTTCTTCTTTCTTCCTGCATTATGCACCATGTGAGAAAATCGATTGCAGCTTATATAAAATAATATATTTTAATCATATTTGTCTCTTTAGTATGAAAATATTTTTCTTTTTTTTTCTCTTTAATACATTCTGCTGTAATATAATTTCCTAATGGACGGAAAATTAAGGATAGATCCAGTCATGATAAACGTACGAATGATGACCCGTTATTAATAATTCATTAATCATTGTAACAAGATAGGATGGACTTGAAGGGCCTTGCCAGCCTTAATAGAAGAACAAAAGGTTCTGGGACTTATGACGAATCCTCGTTTTATTACGCCAAGGTCTTTCCCATATGGACAGGGCCATTATTGTGAGAATGATATAATATACGATATCATATATCGTTTAGAAATAAACACCGCGGTCGAGCGAGAGTTTACAAAAATGGGAAGAAAAAACTAAGGGAAAAGTTGACAAAAATATAAGGGAAATGCATAATATGTGTGTGTGTGAAACTTACACTCGTCGACGCTGTCCGTCCGGTCTTGTTGCCAGGCCAAAGTCACCGATCTTGACAATCATACCGTCCGACAGAAACATGTTTCCTGGCTTGAGATCACGGTGTACGACTTTTTGCGAATGTATGTAAGCGACACCGGTTACCATTTGCTTCATGTAATAGCGAGCTTCCGGTTCCGTGACTTTGCCACGATACTTGAGCACGTGCATGAGGCTCTGATAAAAAAATTGCAAACATTTTCAAAAATCAGACAATTTTTTTTTCACCTCAATATCAATCTAGAAAAAAAAATATATTCACAACAAGCAAAGAATTCTTTTTTATTTTTGCAGATTTAAATTAAATCGTTTCTCTTTTAACAGTGAAAAAATCATAAAATAACTAATGAAAAATAAAGAATTGCGGAAAAATAAATCATGGACGAAATCCAAGAGGATCGTTCATTGAAACTAACTCGACTTATGTACAACAAAAATTATGATTATTATGACAATATCGCGCAAAGAAATGTAAACTTTGTCTCGCCTATTCGTCATTATTGATCGAGACATTTTCCGGGGTAATTTGAGAGGAAAATGAGAACGCTCCCACCCCCCTCCAGCAGAGGGGTCGCGGAACGAATATATATATACATCCGAGTAGGAAAGTTGCACGTGGAGAATCTGGGACATTCTGTGTGTTTTTATATATATGGACGTGACCCGATTTCTCTCGATTATCCGAGGGGAATAAAAGCTCAGGCAGACACACACACACATACAAACACCACACGAAAGATTTCAAACTATTCGTAATATCATCTCCCTATATCCTATAGCACTTTATCGGTATTTATCGATCTTTCGTTTCTCTATATAATTATTATAGCATGGTCGTAGACACAAAGATGAAAAAAATCGTCTCACAGAAGCTTATTTTAAGCCTCGTTGATTCTTCGACCCAACTGAATAGATATTTTGGGTTAGGTCTAACTATATATATAAAGATCGAGGGTTCGCACGAGGAGCTCTGTAAGAAGTGGCTCCAAGGTCGAGTACAATTTATATTCTGCTAAAATGAAAAAGGGGTGGAGCTTCTGTTGTTAACCTCTCTTTTGATCCACGTGCCTCGCCAAGATCAAAGTTCAATTAAATTCAGTAATAAAATTAAACTGTGACTTTGCCTTTAGTCTTCAATCATCTTGTAATTCTGAAAGTTTTACGAAATTGTCAAAATATCGATTCAGTACATTTCATATGTTCATATGGGCCGATTGACGAAAAATTAAAGCTCCAATAATTTCTTGGATTTTGTCATTTTCATCCAAGCTGGGAGTAAAAACAATTTTTTTCTAAATTAAAAAACAAAAAGTAATGAAAGAATAGAGTGGAATAATAATTAATTCAAAATTATTATTAATTTATTAATAATTAATTCTAGATAATTTTTTTGTTATCTTGAAAAATCTATTTACATTTATATAAATGAGATTGGAGATCTATATCTATAGATAAAAAAGGATAAAGTGACAAAACTGATCTTGTTGATTGAAAATAAAAATGCTCACCTTTCTGGGACAGGGCTCGAGGAGCATATATACGTTTATATTGTCCTCGAAGTAATGATGCATCTGCACGACGTTTACATGATTTAACTCTTTATGGATCATGATCTCACGAGCAATCTATAAAAGAAAAATAAAAAAACACGGTATAGACACACGCGTCAGATGTAGAAAACAATGTATCGTCGAGATTATGTCTTGTATTTTTATTCCAAAATGCTGTGTAATGTCGAGAAACATTTTTGTGCTTCGCGCCGATTTCACAATCATTTGCACTTAATTAATTAGCTCGAACATATACCTTTTGTATGTGAATTTTTTGCATACGATTCTTCGGAATGATTTTACAAGCGTACTGATTGCCATTTGCCACGTCAGTCATTAGATAGACCCTCGCGAATCCACCCTGAAACAGACAATTACAAGATCGTTAAATATTATATGAAACATTTCTTTTATTTTTTACGTAAGAATAAAAGTCGACACTGAAATATTTCTCTACCGAAAAAAGGTATCGTGAGATAAATTGATAAATCAGGTAAATCTGATAAAGAAGCCATTCTGTACAGAGACAACTGACGAAGAATACTCGGACACGATTGGCATTCATAAAAAATACACCCACTTGTGTCCAAATCCGGAGGGACCCCAGGCCTCTGATGGTACAGTAGAATTTCCTGTCTTGAATTTCTCCGACGCGAGAAACATTGTGTAAAAGAAGAAAAAAAAAATACTCAACATTTAAATTTGGCTACTATTGTAAAATATTCTCGAGAGTTTAACAAGCAATGGAAAATTTTTGTAGATTTTTCGAAAGCCTAGAACGTGAAATAACCCGAGGGTAAAACTAAATAATAAAAGACCCAAATTGTAAACAGAGTAAGTAAAAAAATGACAACAGGCAGAAGGGTCAACATCACCAACGAATAACTGTATACTGAAAACACTGCTGTCTGGTTCAAATTTTATCTAGAATATGCTCAAAATACAAAATTATCTTAATCCATTTTGCAAATTGTCAAGAAATAAAGAATTCTTTTCGAGACCGTCCGCGCAAATATTTCAACGCTTAACTTTTTTTTGCTCCAGCATTTGTTAAATTCATTCTGCGCAACGTTTTCATATAAAATCTATTATCTTTTTTTTCCACATTTTTCATTTGTTAGCTGATTACCCAACCCAACCCAAACCCAACCCAAACCCAAACAGGCAGAAGGTTCAACATCACCAACGAATAACTGTATACTGAAAATACTGCTATCTTGTTCAAATTTTATCTAGAATATGCTCAAAATACAAAATTATCTCAATCCATTTTGCAAATTGTCAAGAAATAAAGAATTCTTTTCGAGACCGTCCGCGCAAATATTTCAACGCTTAATTTTTTTTTGCTCCAGCATTTGTTAAATTCATTCTGCGCAACGTTTTCATCTAAAATCTATTTTCTTTTTTTTCCACATTTTTCATTTGTAGCTGATTGTGTTTCTCGAGGAATCTGCGAAACCTCTGAAGATCGAAACGGAAATTTCACATGAACGATGCAGGCGAAATGCCTTCATGTAATTCAGGCGGATCCAAACAGAGTGAAATTTCACACGTCTCTTGCCCACGAGAATCTGTACAAGTGCAATGAGAAATAAATTTCATAAAATAATAATAATACTAAGTACGAAAAATCAAATAAACTGCCTTTTTTTTTTTTTTTACTCGTAACCCAAGCGCAGCCTCGCAAGATATATCGTAATATGAACTCGCGATACAATAATAATCATTTTGACCCCGTTTCTCTCCTGGATTAGATTAAAGGGAGTGTCGTTGAATGTCGTCATAGCCATGCCAATATTATTTGTGTTAGAGCGGGAGTGCAACTTGTTTGCTGGGTAGAACTGTCATATATAGCCTTCAAATTCTTTCCCTCTGCAAATTCTTTCCCTCTCAACATTTATCGCCAAGATTTTCTCAGCCATAAAACTCGGCGATTGAATGAAAAAATTGAGTTTTGTGAATAAAATTGATCCCCAAAATATTACAAATATATATATTTTGTAACAATAATGATAACAGTAAAAGTATAATTATTTACATATTATTATTATTATTATGTTTAATGCTCCCAGGATCCGAATAGTAATGTTCCAAGGACGTCGCTGAAGTAAATTGTGGCCAATGACGTCGCTGTCTACGTAATTTGCAATATATCTATATACACGCGTGTATATTATATATATATATATATATATATATATGGAAAAAAGATGCTATCTTTTTCGTGACCAGACTCACGTTCTCAAACAAAAATAAATATCGCCATTTTCCCGAATTCCCGCCGGCGTCTTTCTCTCTCTCTCCCTCTCCCTGTGACATTTATGAAAATTCTATTCGGCGAATACTCTTAACAGGCTCATTTCTCGCCCACGTGCAACAGACGGCTCACCTCGAGGCTGTTATATAGAACTTCACCGTCACTCTCGCTTTACGATCTAATCGCCTTTCCCTTCTTTTGCCTGCTTCAATCGCTGTACTCGCAATCATTTGATTTTAAATAAAATAATATAAAATTCAATAAAAAAATTTAACAATTTAGCAATCATTTGATTTTAAATAAAATAATATAAAAGTCAATAAAAAAATTTAACAATTTAGCAATCATTTGATTTTAAATAAAATAATATAAAAGTCAATAAAAAAATTTAACAATTTAGCAATCATTTGATTTTAAATAAAATAATATAAAATTCAATAAAAAAATTTAACATTATATCATTATGAAAATTGTGAATTGAATTGATTCGTGACTAGATGATAAGAAAATTAGACAAAAATATTCACGTGTATATGAAATCATAAAAAGAGCAATTTAATAACGAGCAGAGATTTTTGAGATTCTTACGATCGTATAGAGTGCAAAAGGTTCATTTTTTTTTGCTGTTGGCTCTCGAGACTCTTGACTGACCCATGACCCTCCGCGTCCTTTATGTTTATATTTGAGCGTTGAACCGAGCAATTCGGAGATCCCACTAGCCTCTGTCTCTCTCTCTCTCTCTCTCTCTCGTGGGAATTCGTCGCGATTCTTACAAATCCATACAGAAATGTCTCTGTGAGAGACTTGACGAGAAACGCGTAATTCCCACCGACGCAGCTCTGAATCATTGCGTTTCGTGTTGCCAAATTTTTCAAGGAAAAAGCAAAAAAAAAAAAAAAACGTCAAACTGTTTTTGCTGAGCACAGTTTCAAAATCGACGTATTTTCCCGTCTCAATTTACACAGATCACGAGTAACGAAAATTTGCATCGTGTCGTTTTTTTTACTGTATATGCAAGAAACTCTCGATCTTTTATCGACTAAACAAAATTTTAAAATTGGAATGCACATATCGTACGAGTATTATCCAGCGGATTGGTAACATTACACTATGTAGGTATAAATAAATGTACATATATACATATAATATATATATATATATATATATATATATGTTTAGTAAACCAAGACAATAAAGCTGAGAAGTGCAAAAGTGATACGAGCATGCAAATAGTTCGTCGAGTATTATAATACGCGTGTCAGCTGTTATGCCGGAGCTCGAAGCTCTCGAGGGTCTCCAGTTCTTGTGACAATATATATATATATATGACGACAAAACCAGCCAGGGATATCGTTTTTTTTTCTCGCAAAACTCGTTGTGCTGATGTTCTCGCTTGTCTCATATATGCAGTGCTGCGAGCATTTAGCAAACTCGTTTGCCAACTAATCGCTGCAAAATTTATAAAAAATACTTTTTTTTTATTTAACAGTTCCGGGTATGGCCGTTCTGCACTGGCGCTCGCATCGCATAGAGCGCGGAAAATTGCACGTTCTTGCGTATATATATATGTATAGAGTTAAATTGTTTGTTTTATTTCGCTGTATACGTAAAAAGTGCATTTTCGTCTCGGTCGTACGTACTTCATATTACACACTCCACGAATACATTGAGTTAGTAGCAAATTTACAATCTTTTTCCTTTTGTTTAAATGTCAACATGCAAAACAGTCTTATGGCTAAAAATAAACTTGACAATTTTTACTAATTTCGTATGCGAGTTATTATCTTTTTTTTGTGAACAAAGAAATAACAACAGAGAACCAACACGCAGAAACGTACTTGGTGTAAATTTTTTACATGCTCGATGTTTTTGTCATTTGCTCACTAATGGCTGTAAATTTTCTAAATTTTTTCCCTAGTTCCGTAAATCGCCGTTCTGCATTGGCGCTCGTGTGACAAAACGTGCAGAAAATTGGAGGTTATTCTTGTATATGAAGTAGCATAATTTTTTCCCCCTGTCATACGTAAAAAGTGCATTTCCGCTACGCTCCTGTGTACTTATTGCATATTGCGCGTGTATACTGCAAATGCTGTAAACATACAGCTCGCGCGTATACTTATATGCAATCCAGTTATGCCAAGAGAGAATCTCAGCACTGCCTGTAGGCTCTGAGCATGCAGAGCTCTTCGCGCCACTTTGTTCAGCTACCTTCGTGAAATCTCGTTTGTTGTTGTTGTTTATTTTTTGTCTTGTCCTCGCGGACTTCACTCGCCCCTTCACCGTGAGAGCGATGGGCACGTTTTGCGACCGATCCTATATTAGGTTGGTGCAAAAATCATTGCGATTTTACATCATAAAGTTCAAAGCAGTATATCTCAACTTATTATAGAATGAAATTTATTAATCGAAATAGGAACCAATTACAATCTACACATTTTTACCAACAAAAAACGAGTCTGCTGATTCCGGTGGCACATAGAATTCGGGAGTCCTGGAACTGATAAATTATTCGAAGGCGTTTTTAGCTTCGCAATTATTTTTCCACCAGCCTAATATATAACTCACGTGTACTTGCGTCTCTACGTACACATGCGAGGAATATTTCATTAAAAAAAGGAACTAGATTAAGCAAAAAATCCCTAGATAATGTAAAAAAAAACTGTTACACGACGTGAAAAAATATCTATAATCTCAAAATCCTCTATGTAATGTAAAAATTTTCTTTCCGTCCTAAAAAATGCCCTATACAGTGTAGAAATTCACTAAAAATTTCACATGAGCCATTGAACATTATAGAAAATTTATCATATAATACAGAATGAAAATGTAATTTCTCATGTTCTACACTCAATTTACATCCACGCTCGATATCGAATTTCATTTTTCCCAAGCGTTTTGTTGCTATACAAAAATCAAAAGTTGCAAGTTCGATAAAACGTTGTGCGTTTGAAAAACACGTTTATTCGCTATTTATACGTAAATCGCAGATATCGAAATAACGAGTTCAAAGAGAATCCACGTGCGTGAGTGATTTAACAAGAAAAAAAAAAGTAACGGTGCAAAAATAAGCGAGGGCTTTAGATTTTTGTTTTGTTTTTTGTGACGTGGGTAATAAAAAGGAAAACAAAAAGATGCCTCTTTATCAGCGAGAGGGCGGTATTTATATATCTTTTTCACACAATTATAAAACTCACGAAAATCATCCGTTCAATTCCCATACGTATAGACACATTTATATTTATAATATAAATGAGTATACATAAGAGTGTGTGTGTGTGGAAGTTGAACGGATGAGAAACTCGTCCCATTACTTTTCACGGGCTTTCATTGCTAGCTGAATTGACGTCGACGGAAACGCGCTTGAACAGACTCCAGATCTATATGTATACATATATATATCTACAAAACGTTCATTTTTTAATATATATATATAGTTATACATAAACTATACACAACGATTGACACCTGTGAGCGAAAGGGACAAAGAGGATTTGAAAGCCCGCAGCGAGAAAGCAGAGTGAGTAAGCGATAATGCCGAGAATATTGACGCGTGAGAAGGACAAAGAAGCATAGTGGGACGAGAGAGGAGAAGCAAAGAGGAAGGAGCCAGACGCGAGGGCCACATCACGCACAGTGACTCTGATCGTGAGTTGGCACGACGTTGTTGGCCGACGAAGGGACGTCGAGTCCCAAAGAATATATCTACATGTATACGATATATATATATACACACACACACAGCTAACGTTAGCTCAGCTTAGCAACATATATAGATGATAGTACAGTTGTAACTGCGGAGAGACAAAAATAAAAGAGGAAACGAGAGAGAAAGAGAGGGCGATGATACACAGCAAAGCGAAGTGATGATACAGGGAGAGTTCCGCTCAGGTGCGGACTGTGAGCATAGTTTTCTTTATATTCATACAGTATACAACCGCACAAGTTATAACATCGAATGAGTTAAAGGAATTGCATTACGCCAGACTGTACTAATCGAATAATTGATTGTTTTATTATAGGATAAATATTGTCAGAGAATGATATAAAATTTCGAAGTGATGATACAGGGAGAGTTCTGCTCAGGTGCGGACTGTGAGCATAGTTTTCTTTATATTCATACAGTGTACCGCCGCACAAGTTATAATATCGAATAAGTTAAAGTAGATACTAATGATACACGTGGATAAATTCTTTAAAAATATTTTCAATTTCGTAAAAGGGCTTAATGAAAAGAAGTACCAAAGTGCCTATTTTTTTAGGCATCCTTTAAAAAGTATAGTCTTTTTTTAATAAATATATCACTCTAAATGTTTGACATCTTGAGAACAGAATTTGTAAGGAATATTTGAAAATTTTGAGTGACCATTGCAAAGCGTGAATAAATTATTTTGTTTTATTCGAGACAAATTTGACTGTAGAGTAATTTTTGTACCACCTCAACTTATCGGATTGTATACTGTATGAGATATAAGCCTCTTTGAGGCTCTTTCCTGCTTATGTGCACTATGACGAGCACCCTACACGAGTTCCAGAATACTGCACACTCCACAAGTGCCTCTCGTGAGCACTTTTTTTTTTTTTTTTTTTGCTGAATAGAAAAATCCGCCAGGGTACCCCTGCTGGCTTCTGAACCGAGAGCGAGGTCGTTGGTTTTCTTTGTGTCTTTCGCAAGGTCTGACGTTATTTTTTTTTTTTTTCCTTTTTTTTTTCATGCGATCGTTGCAGTCGATACAGAAATGGAAATAGCTCGAGTGGAAAATAATTTTAAATAATTTTACTGCTTTTTTATATAAGATTTTTTTATTCTATCGTTCGACAATAAATCCGTAAAGTTTGTAATCAACAGGAAAGTTCTGATCGGATGAAATCTTAACGGTACTTTAATGTTGAAAAATAAATAATAAAAACAAGAATTTCGAGTCCTCGCACGGAAGATTAAAAAAGATAAACTCTGCTCGTTTCCAACTGGCTCTACAGCTCTTTATTCTATCGTGGGAATGCTCGAAGAAGCCTCGAAAACGCGTTTTCTCAAAGCGACTGAGATTTTTCGGTAGAACGCTCATAATTTGTTACCTGCAGGAGTGAATCTCGAAGGGACAGATGTGTATGACTTTCTCTCGCTTCGACACAATAACGGTCTCGGTTTCTTTCAACAAATATCCTCGTCTCGAAACAAAATCGTCCAAGAGATCATAATTCGAGATCTCCACTCAGTTTTTTTGACCTCACACTTGTGGAACGAGAATTGAGGGGCACCCAAAATACAAAAAAAAGAAAGAAAGCCATTTGGGAAAAAGAATTCGTCAACTCTTGGCTGGTGTATTATTTAACCCATATCTTTAACCCTGTCTCGTGACGCAAAATTTGACCTTCCCGGGCTCAAGTGGGCCAAGACGTGGGGTAAATGTCTCGAAATGTCTGTCTCTAATTTTTTGGCTTCAAGAAATTGTCGAGAAAAACGAGATCAAGCAGCACAGGTGCAATTGTATACACGCACAGACACACATACATGATATATATATATATATGTATGTATAAACATTTACTTATTGAGACGGATCTGTTGGTGCCAGAAAAAAAAATTCTGGCACTAGAGCAGACGACAGATAGACGATGAGCCTGAGAGCCTTTTCTCTATTTCTTCTCAACTCATTCGATGCTGCCAATCGTACTTGTCTTGTGAGGGCAAATGGCACGCAGAGACCGTAAGATAAAAAAAAAAGAGGGAAAGAGACCAAAGAATTAAAATTTGTGCTGGCTCGACGCTAGCAGCGACTCGAAGTGTGTAGACCGAGTGTAAAAATAAATGCTCGAGAAGGGGAGATGCATATATATATATCCTCTCTTCTCTGTCTCTGTCCTCCATCATACGGTTGCGAGTCGTCTGAATCGAATCACTTTGGTGGACAAACGGTTCGTAGTACACGCTAATCGACTATATAGACGCAATTTAGCAAAGTATATTTACTACATGGCATTAGGAGACTTTAAGTCCATTCATAAAAACTTTTCAAGCTGGCCAATTTTAAGTATCTAGCTAGATCTGAAGAGTGTACAAAAATTATTTATCATGTTTTGAATTACGATTAGCACCGCCATTCTGAATGTTGATGTTTCAAAATCAATTTGAAACGCGCCATGTTTTGTTCATATCGAATTACTTTTGGTTTCTTTCGTCGGCCATTTTGACTCCGCTATATTAAATTGGTATGTAACTTAAGATTTACATTGAGATATATGTCTTTAGGTTAAGTATCAAAGTATAAACCTACAAAGTTTCGTAAAAATCGTTTGACACATTTGCCCGGAATCATGATACAAACATGAACATCCGGTCAAATAACGAATATGGCAAGGACGGTTGAGTAAAAACAAAAGATTTTGCGAGCTTGGTCAGTTTTTCTTGCTGCATTATAAAATAAATATATATTTCGATGGATAATATCGAATTATACTGATAAAAAATTGCGATTACTCACTTTTCCGAGAAATTGTCCCTTGTGATAAGCATTTCCTTGGACAGGATCAACGACGTAATCCGTCTCTTGTTCAGCAGAATTGTTATTCGTACAAGATGATGAGGTCGCGACACCGGTTACGATATTCGGTGTTCTCGTGAGTGTCGATGATGTGTGAGAAGTTATTGTCGTGCCTGAGCACGCACCCGTACAAGTTCCCGACGTATGATTGCACCTTCCATTGTTATGATTATTATTGTTACTGTTGCCGGAAGTGATGAGAGAATTTCTGAATGAGTTAACGACGTTGTTGGCGGAATTATTGATTTCGGGCAGAGCGATAATTTGCAACGGTGTTCTTGAAAACGACGATGACATTGTCGATGCTCCATTAGCAAAGCAAACTCTTTCGAGGCTGTTTCTCCCAATTGCGTTTGATGAGACATTTTTTGAATTTCCCGCCATTGCGTTCGTCGAGTAGAGCGTAATTGGCGCGAAATTTGAATCGGCGTTATTTTTATTTTCCATATTCTCGAGACTGGTAGCTTCACCGACTGTCGTTGTCGTGGCGCTAGTCGCGCACGACGAACTTATCGGTAATTGTCCAAGAGACGCGTGTATCGAACTTGTGACGCGATTCTTTCTCATTACTTTGCCGCTGGTAAAGCTCAGCGACGATTTCAACGAAATTGCGGAATCGACTCGAGCGAGACTGGCTGGTGTCGTTGATGATTTTTCCGTTGCAAAACCGGGCGAAGCCGGGACGAGTACGTAGGAGGGCGCTGCTGGCCTAACGGGACTCGTACGTGCCGATGCAGAGGTCGTTAGCGTCTCTGATGTTTTTTTCGTTTTTCTCGATTTTCCTGATAATCGTTGAGACGAGGATGACGATAAAGCGGACGATGCAACGGCAAGCTGTACGACGGAGGAAGAATGCGAACTTGTAGAATGCAACGAGGATGCGTGAGTCAGACAAGTTACGCGATTATTGTTATTATTACTGTTATTATTATTATTGTTGTTGTTATTATTGAGAGAAGGCGCCGAGGCAGAAGGAACGCAACGGACTTTTAGCGGAAAATTCGTTGCAGCTTTCGTACAATTATTTTTATTCTTATTATCATTATTGTATGAATCAAACGCCAAGTTAGTTCCACGAATCGCAGCAATGGATATTGTCGATTGTTGCGACTCGATCGTTGCGACATTGCGCATCTCCGGTGTCGAGAGTGTAAAGACACGTTCGTGATTCTTGCTCAGAGCTGTCGAATTCGTGCATACGGATGATTGAAGTCTGACTTTCTCCGCTGAGCGTGATGAATTTGTCGATACGGAAAGGGCGCTGCAATCGCGATTTTTCATCATAGTCGATGTAGCAACGAAACCCGTTGTCGCGGTCTCGATCGAATTATTAGTCTCATTGGTAATTTTTTCATTGAGTAAAGTACGATTACGATGATTATTTCTCGGACTAGCGCTGCTTCTCTTTCTACGGCATCTCGTCGAGTTTGCCCTCTTCTTCGCCAAATTCTCGAGTGACGATGTAGCGACTTTGCCGGAAAATCCAACACGTGGCGCCTCCATGCGGCATTCTTCTGTATTAAAATCGTGCTCGTCGCTATTCGATAAATTTTTCTCGATTCTCGCATTTTTAAGCCTCAACTCGTGACTCTCTGGACTCTCGAGAATGAGAATCAACGATGATGATGAATTTGTCGATTCATTTCGACGTGGACGATCAAAAGACGATGATGAGGATGAGGAAGACGAGCAGGAGGCGGAAAAATTTATCGTTTCTGGCTCATTGAGCGGTCTCGGTGCCATTGCAATTATATTATTTCTTTCAGTTTCAAATTTTTCAAACTTTTCAAAATGGCGTTGCCGCGGATGTCCGTTGATGATTTTTTCTTTCTCACCGTGACACGATCCATCGACGATTATTAACGCTGAATTTTCATCAATTCCAAACGGGGACGTCTCATCGCAAGGAATAACAGCAAAAAATTTCAATATTTTCTACATTTATAGAAATCAAATTTTCATTTAGTATACAAATTAAGAAATTATTTCTTCTCTCGATCCTCACTTGCGTATGTTCATATACAAATATGGCGGAGGGGAGAATTCTCTTCACGTTCTCAACAATACAAACGGACTGAACGAACGACAAAAAGGGGCGGGAGAGGGAAAAACTCGAGTGAGATTCTAAAATATCTCAGAATATATCGAGCGTTGAACGTTTGTGAGGCAAAAGCTCGCTCGCTCACGACAATGCGAGATTACAAAAACGTCCCGAGCTTTCCTCCTAACGTTTCTATTGACGCGAGAAAAAGCAGTTTCTCATATTTTCGATGATTTTTGGTGACCATCGTGGCATTTTATCCTCTGCGAATTCCCTCTCTCCACTTATTCTCGCGCTCGCCTAGCTCTGAGATCGGAAACACGTCGCCCTTGGCAACGTGAGATTCTCCACGAATTTTCGTGATATTCTCTCCTCTTCGATCGTTCTTTTTTTTTTCCTCCTCGTCCCGCTGTCTCTCTTACTCTGTTATATACTCGTGGAATTCTCGCAAACGGTCACTTTACCCTGAAGGCTCCCGGGGAGACGAGCAGACACCGTAATTTACCGCAGAATTTTACACACACACATACATATATATATATATATATATATATATTTACACGTGTATCAAATTTTACCGATCAGTCGTGCGAAACGAGCGAGCAAATAATACCACAACTCTTAGTTTTCGTCTTTCACACTCTCGATTCTATCGGATTAACGGTAGGTAGATCATTGTATATTTATTTTACGTTATCCCTCTCTAACGTATCTCTCGTTTCGGATAACGAGAACGTTACGAACGTTTCTCTCGAGTACAAGAGACAAGCCACGTGGGGGAGCTAACGATACTCTATGTCTATATACATTTGATGAAAAATCAATTTACTATATTTGTTTCCTCTGTAATTTTCTCCGTTATTATTTACGTTGCTACCCTTCGAATCGTTGTACGGGCATCTGAGACTACGCACAGCCAAATGTAATCGAATAAATTTATACCTTTATATATCACGATACTTTATTTATCTTTCAATTCTATCCACCTGTCCGTTTTGCGGCGCCCTTTTTATTCATAATGCACTATTTCGGTGCTATGGAAAAAAAAAAGCTCACAGCGTGGCACTCTCCCATACGAGGCAGTTACCGCAGGCCGGATAGAGTCTAAGAAAACGAGATGTAGGGAGAGAAAAAAAAGCGTCTCTGCAGAAAACAGCGCGGAGACGCGAGGAGCAACACACCGCGGCACTCCTATCTGGTGCACCAGCGAATATACTACTGACTGAGTACTCTTCGACTCTCGCTGACTCGATCCTCGTTCCCTCTCTTGTCTGCTGCCATGCTCGCTCTCTCTCTCCCTCCCTTTATCTATCTCTCTTTGCTCTTTCGCTCCTCCCTCTCTCGACTCCTCTGCTTACTGATATATATATATATATATATAACATATATCGGTGACTCTACATACACTTTTCGTTACATATAATGTGCATACATAAACTGCGCCGCTATATATGAACACGTGGACACATGCACAAAAGTACCAGTTCTGATGGTCGGGACTTGCGCCGAACCACGTTCAGTCTCTCCTCTTTTCCCTCTCCTCGTTCCACCCTCTTTTGGCTCTTTCGAACGAGGGGAGAAATGACCATGCTGTATACCTTTCTTCTTCTTCTTCTTCATCTTCTTCTTCTCCTTCTCTTTCTCAACAGAGCCGAACGTTTCACAGGACCGTAAAGAAATATCACGAGTACCTGTGATGCAATTTAATGGCTTTTTTTTCACGAAACAGACGAATAAACGAGTCTCGTGAAACTGGTCGAGTGAGTTTAGTTAAATGTCTCCTCTACCCGCGCGACCACTTGGCTAAACGAGCAGCGTATCTTATCGATTAATAAACATAAATGATCTTAAAAATTATTATATTTTCATATTATCGTGAGCTTTCTCGAGTAAAAAATATTCGAAAATCATAAAATTATAGATCGCAATTAAATTGTTTAAATTTTTAATAAAATTGCGATTTTTCTTCAAAAACTTTGGGATGTATAAACAGCAAATAAAATCAATTCATTGACTGATCATTCAATTCGTTATAAAAGCTTAACAGTTTGAAAAAAGTCATGAATGAGAAATAAAAGAAACGAAAAAATTACAAGATGTTTAAACATTTAAATAATGTATTCAAATATTTGATATCGTTTAGTATAAAAGAAGATGAATTTAAATAAGATCCGCCATCTTCGTTTAACGATACGTCCCTGGCGGACACTTTGCTTCAGTGTCCCCTCGTGTGTCCAAGCGCCGCCGCATGAGTGTCTTGGCTCTCTCATCTCCTTCTCTCTCTCTCTCTCTCTCTCCCTAGTTTTCGTTTGCCTCTCTTTTTCCTCCATCGCTTCATGCACTCCTGGTTTCGCTCCTTTTCCCCTTTCGTCCTTTGCACGACGTTATTCCATGTCGGCGATGGCACACAACCGAGTTTTCGAGATACATACTAACTCGTATCGGATCACAAACTCTCATCGCGCCTCTACCCGCTTCTTAGCAACGTTTCTCTCGTCGTGCGTGCTCTCCCTCGGTCATTCACCACAAGGTGCATCTCGTTCACAGAAACATACAAAGTGCGTCTCACTCTTGAAATAGACGCAGGGAGATACACAAGTAAAAGAATCGTAACGCGCATATGCTTATAGGTATTTGAGAAGAAAATTTCATGCCAGAGGAACGTTTCACGGTTATCCGATATTATTTAACAAATTCCTCTTCATTTTCGATCTTTATTATTCGCAACCAGAGGATGACCGAGCATTTTTTTTTTTACTGCAAAAGAAAAATTCATAAACCTATATATTTCTATATAACTGGTCGTTTTATAACTTAAGATTTATATGTCCAGTTTCATTTAATATATAAACATTCCCGTTATATTGCATCACATCTATTAAATGTATATATGTATATCATAACCTCGTGTTACTACATAACAACGAATTGGCATAAGGTCGTAATCCACGCTTGTATCTCAGACTTGCTCAAAAATCGTTTTCGTTGTGAAAGGTGCACGCTTTTCACAAGCGTCTCGTAATTTGGACAATTGTTTGCATGCGTGTTGTTCTATATATACAATAAATATATATATATATAGTAATTTACTGTACGGTATTTTCTCTCAGTTTTGAATCGTTAATTATGAGAAAGTTAACCCTCTCAAGCTATAGATCTGCAGAGTCAGATTATTGGATTTGTTACGAGGGGGAGGGGAATCCTTTAATCGATCTTTTAACGAGTTGAACACGAAAAAATAACGTTTTTATTGATTTTCTAATTATACAAATCGTTTAATAGAACGTGCCTCTTTTTAGTTGTATAAACCGTATTATCGAGCTCATTGAACCCTCTCTCATTGGCAGTATACGAAACACTCGATTTCCTTAAGCAAGTGTCAAAATGAAATGTACAACAATGACATCAGCTGATGATGTTTACGCAAGGTCTCTTGCACTGGGTTTCTGCGTATGACGTAAATGCGTTGACGAGAATACACTGATATAACATGCAAGAATGTAATGAAAACATTGGGCAGCGCCGCCATGCGGCAGCAGGAGAAACTAATTCCTTTCGCGCTGTGTGAGATTTGTCATAACCCTCACGACATCGGGTGACGTGCGCAGCTGTGATGATGACTCTGGAAATCATCCGAGACGAATATTTTAATTAGAGTGTGCATTTTGTATCCGCAAATTCGTATTAATAATAAGCGCATACGCGAATAATCAAAAAGAGTGATAAGTGAATTAAAAACAAACAAATAATGTAATCTACGTGTCGTTCGTGTTAATTGTGTAATTGGCACATCCGCGCAATACAAATTTCCAATGCTAGTTAAAATCGCGGAGCAAAAGTTGACGATGCGAGCATTCAACACTGTCATCGACAGACATATCCCTGGTGATAAATTCATCCGAATTTCCTCAACGAGAGATAAGAGCGGTAAGTACGGCATAATGTTACAAAAAACACTCGATATTCGTTCGCTTATGAAATCATTGCGGGAGAATGGGGTAATAAAGGTCATTCGCATAAACATTTATTGAATTTTTCTTTCGCTATTCTAACAGACTAGTTTGTTTCAAAAAGTTTATTAGAGACGACATTTAGCTTGAGATTAAGTAAAAAATGTAACTAATTTAATTTAATAATCCCAAAATCCCCAGATACCAAAAATTCCCAAATACCCAAAATTCAAAATTGGTTCCTCCCGCATTCCCCTTATGACTCAATCATTTGCGTCGGAACTGTACGAATTTTGAAAAAGGCGTACAAACCGTAGAAATGATAGGCAAAGTTTGTAAGATTTTCTTTTTTTCCGAAATTTTGTCGCACTATCAAAAAAAAAAACGGATCAACAGTTTTTGTTACCGACTGAGACCCCACATTGCTCTCTAAGAACAGGTTGTTCCACGTCAACGTAAAGTCAACGAATTCAGAGTTGGCAAAGTTTCCTTGCCAGATATTTCGTACTTTTGTTATGCGATAGCTCGCAGGTACCTAATCGTAAGAGGTAAAACAACTGGCCCTATAAGGTGGATGTGAGAACCGACTGAGCCTGAAAATCCGTTGCAAACGAAAAATAAAATTCATGCCACGTGCACAATCGATGAACAAATCTGGCCTGAATTCACTTCTTTTCAAAATTCGAATGCACGTTTGAAAAAAAAATACAGTTTTTGTTACCGACCGAGTTCCACATTCTCCTAAAAAAACGAACACCGTCCACTAATTTCACCATTCACAATTTTATATGTGTTCAAACCTCATTATTTACACAGGAACCACGCACTCTTTTTTTTTAAAATAATTATTCATAATTCACTGTGGATTTAACTCTGCAGAGTCGTGCTTCCTTCAAACGATGTAAAACATACTCAGTGGGTAACAAAAACTGTAAACAACGCTATTCAGAGACGATTGAGGTTTCGTGGGCTTGGATATAATTAGTCCACATTTCTCTATCAATCAGACATGGGGCCTGGCACTTCTCGTCCTCGAAATCTCAAACGACTCGGAATTCATTTTTTAGAAAATTATAGCCATCTCTCTCGCTCTGGTGCGGGTTTAACAACCACTTTAATTGTGAAAATACTTTTTTGTTTGTTTCTCTCGCTTCATCGTGAGCCCCACTGATGCTATTTCTCTCGCACTCACGCGCATCTCACAACGTTCTGAGGACGTTTTCGAAAAAATCGTTAGACCCCATGAAAAATGATAGAAAGTCTTAACTATTGAATATGTTTACACCTGCAATTTCTATCGCGCTCATGGTTGCTCCCTCGCTATTGGGAAAAATGTTAAAATCCTCTCGGCTTATCGCACATTTGCCACAACGGTAAAAAATTGCTTCCTTCCATCACTCGAAATTTTGTATTCCTGAAAAATTCGATTTTCCATTCTCCCTCGTGCCAAAATGCATCCTCTAGTTCAAATAGCACATGTTTTTTTTTCTGTTCTCTCGCGCTTTTCGACAGATTTCTCACTTTGGTATTGAAATCAAAAGAAAGAAAAAAAATCACTTTCGAGAAATTCAGGTGATAAAGAGCGTTGAAACGAGCCATGACGATCCGCTACAGGAACAAGTCGATTGTGAAGTTATCGAAAAAAAATCATCGCCAATATGAATTCTTTCCTGAAGACCGTCCACTCAATGGCAAACAAACGAAACAATCTCGTCAAGGATTCGCTGCAAAAACAGTTAAACACAAGCGTAATGGAGATGCAAGGAGCGCCAGGAGTAATGGAGGGTCAGCCAGTTGGCAATTGCGACGAGGCGATGACACTTTGCAGTGTTTTGGAGGCTGTTTTTCTTCATGGCCTGAAGGACAGTCTTTTGAATCGTGTTACGGAAGTTTTGAGCGGTCCGGACTTTGACGCGATGCCACAGCCAAGTTTTTGGGGGCCTTTGCTCGTATTTTCACATCGTCAGATAATCGATCAGATTCAATCAATGCCACAAATAACAACGGAGGTTGGTTATTGCCGTGCTTGGATACGTTTAGCACTGAACGAGGGTCTCCTCTCGAGTTATCTCGCCTCAATACGTCGTGACAATTCGGCCCTCAAGCCATATTACGATCGTGCAGGTTTTATAAGAGATCCGGATCTCGTCGATGTTGCTCAACGACTTGTCGAGAGCCTCGATTATATTCATTTCGAGCTTGCTTGTAATTCGAGCTTGTTGAACTTTTGGTCAAGCACTCCTTTGTTAATGGCAGCAATTTGGTCACCACCTATGAAATCTTGTCCTGTATTCAGCGCCGTTGATATCGCCAAGACAATCAACAGCGAAGCAACAAATAGCGATAATTTTGACGATGTCGAGACTGCTAGCTCGATCGGCAGCTTGAGCTCATTTAATTCGTCACAATCAATGCTGAATAATGTGGCTAGTCTCACTGAGGACGAGGCGCTCAAGATTATACTTAAGCATGACAGGCCAAGTCCTTCGCATCAAGGAGTTCGTCGATCTGATACTTCTTCGCCAAATATTTTCGTTAAAAAAGTCTATGAGGAGAAGAAACGAAAAGGGGCCGAAGAACAAGCGGAAAAAATGGTCACTAATAGGACAACAGAGGATGAAGAGCGAGAAGAAAAATTGGCCAATAATAGAACATTGGAAAAACATGTAGAAGAAAAAGTAACGAAAAGAGAAATTCCTGTCGAGGTGATCAATGAGAATGAAATTATTGAGAATGGCGAGAATTTAGAGAAAGTTGAGATTTTGGAGGATGAGGAGAGTGGAAATGTTAATACGGGCCCAGGAACAATAGGAAATTCACTGATAGGCAGACCAGGATGGTCGACCTCACTCGAAGATGGAGAATCATCGATGACCGCATCGATGATTTCACGTGGCTCGGGAGTCGATGGAGCGCGAACACCAGGCGAGGGTACGACCTATGATGCACTGATAAAAAGTTATCATACAGCTGGATACTCGACGTCACCGGATCTCGACGAATTTCTTGATAATTGTACGGGCAACGAGCCCGTAAGACGCGACCCAAAACCTCAACCAGAAGTTAAGGTCAAGGTAAAATAATTACACTCGAAAAAATGTCAATGATTAATTATCGAGAGTTGACAAAAATTTCATCCTTGGAACTAAATTAGCCACGAAATTAATTCGTATGTTTTCATTGTAAAATAATCGCACAAATTTCTCATTGTCACTCGATAATTGATTGTACTAAATTTTTTATAGCTAAAATTATTTTTTATGGTTAAAAAAAAAAGTGAGAAAGGAGGAAAATTAATGAGGATTTTTTTTTATCTGCAGGTTTTGGACAATCTTGAGGAGCAAATTGGCCATTTGCCACGTGAAAAGGGACTGGACGTTCAGAATTATAGCTGTTTTGATTGTGGACATCCAATTGGCATGACATTTTCACGATCTCACGTTTGCTCATTCAGCGGAAATTATTACTGCATTAATTGCATGGCGAATGAAGAATTTTTGATACCATCGAGAATAGTTCATAATTGGGATCTCAAACATTATCCGGTCTGTCGTCGAGTCGCCAAATATCTCACTGATTGTCCGACACTGTTGAATCTGAAAATTTTAAATCCACGAATTTACATGGCCGTTGACAGTATGGCGCAATTACAGTCATTGAGAATACGACTGAATTTATTGAGGGCTTATTTGTTCAATTGTCGAGAACCAATTATTGAGTCGTTGCAAAAAAAAGTTGCACCTCGTGAATATCTTTACGAGCATGTGCATCAATACTCGGTATCGGATCTTCTCGATGTGCCTTCGGGCGCATTAGCTCAGCAGTTGCAAAAAGTTGTGGAGTTTGCCAGGCAACACGTTCTCAATTGTTGGCTGTGCAGTCAGAAAGGATTTATATGTGAAGTTTGCACCAATCCCAAGGTCATTTATCCCTTTGACATGGAGTCGACATATAGAGTGAGTTTGGATATAAAATATAATTAATAATATAACTGTTTAAAAAAAATAAGCCCACACAGATTTTCTCGCACGACTTGTTTTAAATCTTGACTGGGAGAAAATTATAATTTTTTGTCTTTAATTACAAGTTTGCCCTATGCAACGTTATCTTATATCTCAAAAAATAGTCTCGCAGAGATTTTCTCAAAAGATTTTTTTAGTCTGTTTTTTATTTATTTGTAATTACAGCGCTGCCTATGGAACGTTGTTTTTTTTTTAAATAATACACCATCTTAAAAAATTGGCCCGTACGTTTTTTTTAGTCGAGCAGAAAAAGAAAATAATTTTTGTATTTTTTGAAATTACAGTGCAGCGTGTGCAATGCTGTATTTCACGCAGACTGTCTGAGCGCAAACAAACCTTGTCCAAAGTGCGAACGCAGGCGTAAGCGAGTGGACAGACCGCCACCAGACAACGTTGAAATTTTCAACAACGATATAGTCAATGTAACTACAGCAAGTGCAATATAGGGAAGAAAATTTTTATCATCAAATCACGTGCAACCTACGCTTTATAGTTTCATTAGTAAGTATAAGCTTTGAGCCACGCAAGACGAGACAGTATTGTATAAATTGTAAACACAAATACGTAGAAATGAAAGAATGAAGTGGAAAAGCATAGGGCAACATATGGAATGGAATGGAATGTCGAAATTTCAGTATGACTGGATTATATAGAAAATAAATCCTTTTTATACAATGAGGGACATAAATTTACATGAACAAACCAACAAACTTGTACATACAACAAATTGTCTTTGTACAATATATGAGTTTTTATTTAAAATTTTATATACAAAGAAAATGGAAAAAAAAAGACAAAGACAGTAGTAAAAAATAGATTATATTGCATACTATATATTTTATCATCTTATTTAATAATCAAATTTACTTTAATACTGTTGCTCTAGTTTATCTTATCGTATGATGTAATAATAATAATAATAATAAATAAAATAAGAAAACAATTCGTAATGTTTCACACAGTCACGACGACATTTGTCGTTTGCCCTGTGATAATTTTACCATTCGATTTCTCGATAGAATTTGTCAAACCTTTTGCGGATAGAGATCGATTTTTGAGATCGAGAGGGTGGGCGTGGAATTGAACGATGCAAATTGCTACAATTTTTTATAAGGTACGATAAGTCACTCGGTGATTAATCTCTTATTTTCACTTCATAATGCGCCAATAAGAGAATGATTATTAATTAATTTAAGATAATTATGACAGGTGAACGAAGAGGAAGAAACAAAGAGTGGCTTCTAAATTTTTGTTAATGTAGAGATTTTGGAAAATACGATGATGGCAATAATGGCTTGTCCATAACAGCTCGTCTCAATCCACCCTGCATGAGGCCACTCGTGCTCTTTGTTTTTGTACTATTTGATGACATTGGCATATTATTATTCTCAATTATAGCGGGCATTGAGGCAGTTCCAGAACCTCCGCTGTTTGGCAATTTATTGGCAAAACCGTTCATACGATCCATTGGTGTGCTCGTGCTTGTTATTTGTCCGGTTTTGTTGAATGTTGACAATCCCGGTGTGGCGCTCTCGGAAATTCCAACGCCGGTGGAACGCGCCGTTGTTCTTCCGGTCTGATTGATATTTGGATTTTGTACTATTGGATTTCTCAACGGTAGACCCGACATTGGCATGCTCGATTGTATCGAGATCGGTGCGGGTGTACGAGTGTCAAATTTCGTTGAGAAAAAACGATTTGTACGAGGCAGTGTTAATTGTACTGTTGAGGGTGCCGTTACAGGAGCTGCTATAGTTGAGCCCTGAAAAGGCGATTGATTATCGGCTAATCGACGATTTAGCCAACTTATCACTGAAACCAGTTAAAAAGAAACGTTATTATTTTTGTTTTACTTTCAATTATTTCTTTTTACTTCCTTACAGAGAAGCCTTTGTTTTCGTACAGGTTTATATTTTTATTTATTTTATTTGTTTAATTTGATGGAATTTTGAATTTTTCGATAAATTTACACCATCATGAATTAAGGTTCAGGTCTTTGAATTAAACTATTCTCATAAATAAAGTAAATGATTCATGCTTGATTGGCCGATGATTAACCAAGCAATTTTGATTTCACGGAATTTCGATAGTTGACAAAAAATTGACCAATGATCGAGTTGAAGCAAATTTGAGACTGTTTAGGTAAAATGGTGGGGAAAAAATTGTGGAAATTGTAATTTTGATATTGTTTCCTCGTTACATTCACTGATTTACAAAGCACCGTCTATGAGCAATATAGCGAATGAGGGAAAACTACGAGAAAGCAATATCAAAATTTACATTTACATCATTTTCTAATAAAGAGAGAGAGAGTGCTTTGAGAATAGGAGATAATTACGAGGAAGCAATGTGCGAATTTCCACTTTAAGAATGATTCTTTTCTTTTTTTATATTAATTTAACGACATTAACTTCTCGATTACCATTATCATTATTTTTTATTGTCTTATCCTTTTCCTCGATAAGATTCTGTAGACTCTTCACTTGTTCCTTCAATCCCTCAATTTCCATTTTTACATCTCTCGACTCTTTCGTGCAGCTCTCAATTTTACTTTCCAATTGTCCGACCTCTTTTTGCTTCGTTTCCAAGAGTCTCTCTTGCTCGAGTGCAATGCTGGTGCGCAATTTTAGCTTTGATTTCGTCGATGCGAGCTCATTTTGCATTTTTGTCAAAATTTCATTGGCCTTTATGAGTTCATCACCAAGATTTTTCAGACTACTTTGTTTTCGTTGCAGCTGATTCTCACGCTCGGCCAAAAGTTCATCGAGATGTTGTTTTTGCTCTTTGGCCGTTTTCAACATTTCGCCGTGTTTATTTATCAAAATAGTTTTGTCCTTGAGCTCCTGCTCGAGAACAGCAACTCGAGTTTTCAGGCCATTCACAGTTTTGTCCCTCTCGTGATAATCCGTATCGAGCTTAGAATTTTGCTTTTTCAATTGTGACAAATCACGCTGTGCAACGTTCAGTTCTTTCTCGAGATTTTGCAGTTGTTTCACCTGCTCTTTGTTCGTCGCTTCGAGATACGAGAGTTTGTCCTTATAGGTCATATTTTGGGCTCTCAAATCGGCAAGCTCGGTATGCAAATTTTTCAATACTTCGCTGTGCTTCTTTTCCAACTCGAGCCTGTCAATGTCACTCTGACGTTGCCATTCGAACTTTGCCTGGGACAATCTAAAAATGAAAAAAAATTACTAATAATTACTAAAAATTTGTTTCAATTCGTTTTTTTTTAAATTTTTTTTCGTTTCATTTACCTATCTTTTTCTATTGTAATTTGATGAGTAGACGACATTTGCAGCTGGCTCTTCTCTGTCAAATATTTTTGCTCTAATTTCTCGAGTTCTTTAGTTTTCGCCTCGAGTTTTGCGCTCAATGTGCTCAAAGTCGATTCCATATTCATGGTGTCTCTACTCTTATTGGCCACATGCTCTTTCAGCTGTTTTATCTTCATGGCCATGTGAGTTTTGAGATCACCATCGCTCGCCGGTGATATATTCAGGCTCAAATGGCACAAATGCTTGAAATTATTTGTCTCAACAAGCTTGAAAATCCATCCACAAGACTCCTCAGCCAGTATCAAGAGAAATTTTGGTGGTGTTTTTCCCATGAGTGGCCCGGCTGCCAAGCACTGTTCCAGCAGGCATATCAGCTGAGTCGCAAAATTATCAAAATCAACGAGAAGTCCCTGCTGTGCTTTGAGAACTTTGAAATCGTCGTCAGTTATGAACAACGAGTAGAGAAAACACGGATCTTCGTCATCTGACAAAAGAACGCACAAACTCTGAAAATTTTCGAAAACAAATTATTATTATTATTATTATTACTATTATACACAATAATCGTAATTAATTTTCTGATCCCCTTTTTCCGACATTTTTCGCTGTGATCCATCGAACAATGAAAGAATTCTAGTAATTTGAGTATTTTTCGAAAATCACTCTTTAAGAGGAACTCTTAAACACTCTTCTGAGCTATGTGATATATTCATTCTGCAAAGTTGACAAACTTGTTTTTTGGACGATTTCGCATCGCAAAATACATACTTGAAAGTCAATTCTGTTGTTATAAATCGAAACTTAAAAAAATGTCAACTTTTTAGTAAATTACGATATGAGAAAATCCATATATAATTATCATTATCATAAGTATTACTACTACAGACTCCTTTCTATGTAAAATTTACTCGAGATTTAGAAAAAACTATTCTATTTATTATATTTCACTTTTTCACTCCAGACATGAAAATCTTATATTAAAGATGAAAACGTGTAATTGCTCCTACAATTTTGAACATTATTGGACTAAACTTTGTTTTACACTTTTATTATATCAAGTTCATGAAAATTACACGAGGATTTGCTGATATTGTAATTAACTAAAAAGATAAAATTTTTACTTCTTTGATTGAAAAATAAACATTCTCCAAAAGTGTGTTTTGCAACGTCAAATAGTTGACAAAAAAATATCATCTTTGCAGCATGAATATTTCATATAACTCAGAAATGAGAATTCACCCGTTAAGGTGATGTGCTACGACCCAGTCGGCAAAACAGATTTTGCGTAAGCCATTGTCAGTGCGAGAGAGAAAGCTGTTTTTACTCGGGTACCAAAATTCTCCTAATAGTCTTTCGGACGAACGAAGAGAACCGCGAACTGCAGAATTGTTATACACAGTTCGTCCTCTTTGTTTGTCCCGAAAGATCAACCGTTTAGGAGAATTTTGGTTCCCAGTTTTTGTTATCGACAGAGGAGTCTGCCTTAAGGCCTTATTGCCTTAAGGGGGTCGTGATGTCCGGTGATATGTTGATTTTTCGCTTTTTTTTTGCAGTTTCTTGGCTTTTTGGAGCAGCATTTATCTAAATATGAATGAAAATACACATTGAAGCTTTGAAATTGGGATATTTTCGGATTTTTCAACCCTTTAAGAGGGCTTGGTGAATTTGGGTTTTTTTTTCTTCTCAAATTTGCTCTAATTCAATTCAGAGTAATCTAACCTAGCATTTAGATGCAAAGCGCTTAATTGCTACTGATAATACTAATGTGTTTTTTATCGTGAGGATAGCCAGATGGAGTGGGATGGGAAAGTGGAGGGGATAATTACGAAATAGTAAAGAGACACGAGAGGTTGTTTTTTTTTCTTCAATACGCTTTATTTTTTTCTCAATTTATCTCACGGAGGGACGGGAGGTTAGACATTTTGTGCCCTTATGTTTAGCTGATTGTTAATTTAATCATGTGTATACATATATATATATATATATACATATATATATTACCTTACGACAAACGGGACTGAGGCCAGCGTGAATTTCGACATTGACGCGAAGCTCTCGCTGTCGTTCCTCCTTGTGCTGCGGCTTCACATAAACTCTCTGTATCTTCGTGTAAAGCACCTCGACATTATTCAACTGGAGTCCAGCATCACCAGCGACTCCACCACCTGGTATATTGTTCAAATAATTCATCACGCACTCGTAATATCATTGAAACTATCGTTGTTCGTTCACCTCTCCGTTTTTGACGGCTCAATAAGTCGTTGATTCTTTTTTTTGTTTTTTTTTTAATTGCACGTCGTCGTCTGTCGACGATTCACGTTCTCGCGCGCGTTCTGTTTTACGTCGTAAATACGCGTGTAGCAAACGCGACGTAACTTTCAAAAAGCTCATTATCGTCCAGAGACGCACACACGCGTTCAGCGTGCACAGTGCTGCCATCGCAGCGGCACGCGCGACAACTATAACCGACAAGTTTTTACTCCGCCCACTACGCGATGTGCCAACCCAGCCAAACGTGTTTCACAATCAGTGCTTCTCTATCGGGCTAAGGTTATCGTGAAATCAAGCGTGTGTATTAAAAGTTCAGCTTTCATTACAAAAGATAGTTTTATCAGGATTGTGAGTACAGTACGAAATGTTTGAGTCGTTGTTCGTTATAGAATCGTCTAAAATGTACAAATATCGGAAGTGGAAGAAGAAACATTGTGAAAGTTTGCTGATTTCGTAAAAATAAAAAATAAAAAAGTTATAACTTTTCTTGAAGTTGCGTGCATGTGTGGTAACGCTGAAAAAAACATCTAGAATCATTGAAGTAATGTTACTTTCAATGTTTATTATTGCGAATCTCAGTCCGCCCGCGCTTTGCTCCGTCAACCGGCATTCTACCGATGACGTAGGCGCCATAATGCGCGCGCATTTCATCTGTGTGCAGCGCCACGGGCGAGTTCTGCCGCGCGCGGCCATGCTGGCATGTACTACACCGGGGATCCGGCGTGAACTGTCTCTCTCTCTCTCTTTCTCAGAGATCTCAAATCTTTTTTGTTCAACGTTTCATAAACGCTAGTGTTTAAATAACGCGCTTTCGAGTCTCACGGTCAGTGCAATATAGCTCGACGATAGTGCGAAACGTGTGATGCAGAGTGATATCGTTGAATTGTTCGTCGTGTCGCAAATATAAATGAGGATCGTGAAGTTTACTTGGAATACTCGACCGTTGGAAAGTTGGATACGTTCAAATCGGGAGGAAGAAGCGAAAAAAAAATAACAAAGTAAGTCTGAAAAAAATTGCATGATTCATCGTAATTGTCTCTCGGTCAATTTTTTCGTCAAGTGTTTCGGACAAATGGTCGCATTGTCACGATGAAAAAAATAAAATGTGAATGCACAATTTCGAGGCTTTTGGAATGCATGACAGCCGCGTGTCCTCCAACACGTCGGTTGCGCTCGTAGCGTCCTTTTAGCAAAATATAAAAAAAACATTCACTCCCGCGGGATAAAAAGATCTCATGTGCATAACAACGCGCGCTGCTGTTCCGTTGCCGGTGTGAAAGGCTCGAGCTTACCTTTGGTCAGCGTTGGGACAGCGTCAGGTGCTGCCATCTTTGCAAACTGCATCGCCGCCATTACCGCACGCATGCGAGTTTGTACACAAATTCTCCGGGAGTGTGTTTCTTGAACCAATGCTGTTGACTTGTTTTCTCTTTTTTTTTATCACGAATTGAAAAGAGAGAAAAATTGCTCAGCGAGTCATATGGAAAATACGCGCTCCGGGGGTCATTTGCTCTCGCGACTTTATTTCCATGACAGCAGCGCATTGAGAAATATACGTCATTGAACTCTTTTAGTTTGTACATCTGACAATGAAATACAATTAAGGTAATGTGCTACTCCTCTGTTGGTAAAACAGTTTCTGCGAAAGCCATCGTAGGTGCGAGAGAGAAAGCTGCTTTTACTCAGGTACCAAAATTCTTTAAGAGAATTTTGGTACGTAGTTTTTGTTACCGACAGAGGAGTAGCACATCGTCTTAATACAACTCGAACGAGAAAGACATTAAGTTCCATGTACTCATGTACGTAGACTCGACTGAGTGTTGACGATTCTCTCACAGCCCTGATAAAATATTTTACTAATTAATATCTAGAGGTGCTTGAAGCTTTGAGAAGGACAAATGTGAGAGAGAGAGAGAGAGAAATATGCGAGACGTATATTACAACCTAGTGTATTTCTAAGCAAGCAGCTTTTTCAAGGAAATCCTTAATTCTTATTATCGCGAGAGCCTTAAGGTAATGTGCTACATGTTCTCGGTGCATCTCTCTCGCTCCTCCATGACCGCCGATCCCGCTATCTCTCTCGTACCCGCGCAAACTTCAGCCTGTAGCACATCACGTTAAGCCCGAGTGAAATTTAGTCGCGCGACGGTTTGTCGCTCAATTTGACATTCACGAAGAAAATATTTTTCGTATCTAAGGCGATATGCTGCTACTCAGTCGGTAAAACAGTTTCTGTGTAAGCCATGAGTGCGAGAGAGACAGTTCCATTTACTTTCGTCCTAAAATTCTCCTAAACTATTGTCTATCGGACAAACGAAGAGAACCGCAAACTGCTTATAACAATGTTGCGGTTCGTAACTCTCTTCGTTTGCCCCAAAGATCAACCGTTGAGAAGAATATTGGTACTGGAGTAAAAGCAGCTTTCTCTCTCGCACTCATAATGGCTTACGTAAAATCTATTTTACCGACTGCGCAGTAGCACATCGCTTGCGCTAATGACGAAATAATATCGCGTGCAATGTCGCGCGATCACTGCTGTATCGTGCGACTTCGTGCGACACGTCAGTACGTTCGCAAAGTTTGTCGACTACGCACGTGTGCGCGTTGTGCAACACTTGCAACAGTTTCAAAATGGATACAGAGGAACACTTTGACGTTGAATATTTCATTTATGAAGTAAAAAAGTATCCGGAAATATGGCATACAACGTGTGATGCATACAAGAATAAAAATAAGAAAAAAACCGCATGGATTAAAATTTGTCAAAAATACAAAAGTGAGTTTAACGATTTAAGTGAACCTGAGAAAAACCAAATAGGTATGTATTTTATATATATATATATATATTTTTTTTTTTCGGTAAATATAAGTAGCGATAACACACGATAACAAAAAACTTTCTATTCTAATTTGTAAACGTATCCTGAAATTGTCAGCCATTTTTTACCCGCACAAAATTATGAAGAATACAAGCCTTTTACAATGTCAGTAGGCAAACTGTGAGTCTGCGGAATATTTTCCATTTATTTGAAAGAATAGCGAATGTACATTCCACATATTTACGGGCACATGATACGTGCTCTCGCACTCAAAATGGCTTACGCAGAAACTGTTTTACCAACAGAGGAGTAATGCATTACCTCAAGGCGATGTGGTACTCCTCTGTCGGTAACAAAAACTGTGTAGCAAAAATCTCCTAAACGGTTGATCTTTCGGAGAATTTTGGTACCTCGGTAAAAGCAGCTTTCTCTCGCGCACTCACAATGGCTCACTTACGCAAAATCTGTTTTCCGACTGAGTAGCAGCTCATCACTTTACATTTTTTTTTTGTTATATCGCAGCACAAACTGTTCGTATAATTTTAGATATTGTAGAGTATCCGATTCTATAAGTTTAGTGGATATCAGCAAGAGTACAAGCGCTTCCTAAATACTTGAAATAACGAAAGGAATCAATTAATTTCATATGTCACGAAATTATTTTCTAGCTCATTATCTTTATTTTACAGTTAATCTATATATGACGAAATGGAAGAACCTTAAGGATGCGTTCTACAGATGCCTAAAGAAGAAAAAAAATGGTCGTGCAGCAACATCGCGCTCATATATTTATCACAATGAGATGTCATTCCTTTTAAAGTCACATGTACCGACAGAAATTTGTTCAAGTTTGGATGATAACAGCTCAGAGCAAATTAATGAAATTCAACATTCAGAAGATAGTGAGAGCTCAGCCATATACGATCCTTTGGAAGGTACTTCGACTGATATGCACAAACTAAAAACTACGTCAAATGGTGCACAATATCCACGACAAAAAAAAAGAAAGAAAAATTCGGTAGCTGAATCGTTAATAAAATTGATAAAAGCTCCTGTGGTTACTCCTGTACCATCGACTGAAATAGACGAGGATCGATCTTTTTTCGACTCGTTGTTGCCAACAATAAAAAAATTTAATACAGATCAGAAACTCGCATTCAGAACGGACGTTTTGAATGTAATACAGAAATTGAGAACATCGTACGCTTCAATTAGCTCGGATAATTCATTGTCATTGGGATATTCACAACCAGCTCAAAAAATTGCACCATCTCGTCGAACAGTTGCATCCCAAACTGTGAGTTCTCTTAATTCGATCCAAAGGATGAACACAAAGCACACACAAACAAATATTCCCACTGTGCCTCTGGAAGAATCTATTCCAAGCGACAGTAAGAATTTACGTTCTTCTCAATAAGATACACTCGAAATCATTTTATAAACGTTCTTAAAAAAATTTCCAGTATCTCCGTCAAGTAAAGACTCCGCCAATTTAAAGGATACCCAGGATTGAGGAAAACGATTTCAACTATTTTTTAGATAAAAGGGAGAATATGTTTATTTATTAAATTTAAATAAAATCCGATTGAAATGTAAAGCATTGAGTTTTATTTTTATTTTAATATAACATGACGTATTTATATTTTTAAGAAAACGATTTCAACTATTTTTTATGTAAAAGGGAGAATATGTTTATATCTTAAATTTAAATAAAATCCGATTGAAATGTTCAGTTTTATTTTTATTGTAATAGAACATTACGTATTTATATTTTGAAGAAACGCATACGTACCTCTAAGTTACAGTTAGCATTTCAATAGGTGGAGTATAGCTTGCGGCATAACAGTAATTCGTGATAATATTTTAGTAGTCAAATTCACAAATAATTCGTCAAAAGATTTTACGCTTATACGAAAGTAATTAATTCTAGCACGTCAGACTTATTTTTTATACGTTAGGCCATCACACAGTCTGACAGGCAGAAAAAAAATCTCAGTTTTTATTTTCTAAAAAAAAATAAAAATGATTATTGAATTCTTTGAGAGGGCACTTGAGACTACTAAAAATAAATATATGTCAGTTCGATGCACTTTGAAGAGTTGAATTTATCGGACAAGTTGAGCGATTTTGGAAAAAAGTAAAATCCACTGTGGGTCCACCGGACCAGAGTGTGACATGTCAAGGATAAAAAATAAAAAAATCAACATTTCACAAGTTCGAAAACATTAACTTGAATGCTCCTTTCTCTCTTCTTGCATTTACAAGCACCCAAAATCTGCGTTTAAGCTAAAGCTGCTCTTTTCTTTCTAACAACGATTTTCATGGCAAAAACCACGAGCGCTCTTTTTGGCAGCACGATAAAAAGTGTAGCTACAGTGTTGCGGCATGTGTTGTGTAGATAACGAAGAAAAGTGTCGTGCAACGTCGTATTATCGCGCGTCAGTCGCGCGATATTGCACGATTGAATGTTGCTTGTGTGCAGTTTGCGTTACGCGTGCACACGTGGATAAACACGATATATAGATATACATGAGACATAACCAAAAAAAACCCTGCAATGCCCGTCATTCAGTCGGCCATTTTGATGAGGAATATATATCGCTATATATATATATATATATATATATATATATATATATATATATATATATATATATATATATATATATATATATATATATATATAGCGATATAAGACGTGTTTATATCCCATAACACTTTGCAAGCGTTCAGGCAACGTCGCTCTCGGTTCTTCGCCCCGTGAACGCGTGTTGCATAGAATCCCGGCTTATTATTATCATTGTTATATACACCGAGAGACAAGTTTTTCTCTCTCGCGAGTCGTGAATACTACGTCTCTTCCTCGATGCTTGTTTACACAGATTCGTAGAGCCGCGAGAATTCTCAGTAAAGACTCAAAGAAATGTGTTGAATTTCAGGGTCTTTTTTTACACACCTACATATATATATATATATATATATATATATATAATATAGACCGTTGGATTTTTGAAAATCCTTTTACATGCCAGAATGATTATACGTATAGGTGGAATAACGATTGTAAAGCTTTTATTCGGGAAATATGAAACCTGCAGAGATTTTTCGAAAGATATTTCGAAAAATAATATTCCTTCGTTGAATTTTCACGAACAATGGTGGAATACCAGCAGCCACCCGCCGTAGGTCTTTCGTATACCTGCTCATTTTCCCGTCTACCCGTATAACTTCTCTTTTCTCATCCATACGGGGACATTTATTATTTCTATATACACAAGACTTTTCGAGCGCACTGCCACGAGAATCGTTTCGAGGATTTTTTTTTTTCTTCCTTTTTTCTTCTTTTCTTTACTTCCTTCTTCATACTCGTTGAGCCCGAAGGATGGAGAGTTTTGGCCACCTGGCAACCTGACCATGATGGTCTTTTCGTACCAGAGGTGGCACAAAGCTCTATATATACATATATAGCACTACAGGTTATATTCTTGTCTCAGTTTACTCGTCTCGTCACACCTGACGAAAGACGATTATATTTCTCTCTTCGTCCATCTCGTTGTGCAACAAAAGCAAAGAGAGAGAGAGAGAGAATAAAAGGTTTTCAGGTTCTTCACAATTCTTTTCTCTCTCCCTCTCTTTCTACTTCTCTCTAGATTTGTGTGTATACATTACACAAAGGGCAATGCACGCTGCACCCACTGAGACCAGTCTCGAAAGAGCGAGCGAGATAAATTGCACTTTTTTTCATGTACGAGTTTTTCCGTTTGACTTTCTACGCTGATAATTCGAATTAATTATTCTGATAAAATATCAAAATTCATTATACATAAAAGACTAATTATCCAAAATTCTCAATTCCTACATGAAAAAAAAAGCTTGGCCTAAAATCGATAAAATATTGTCGCTTTATTAATTTTCTGATTGGCTGCTGCACAAGGCTGAAGGTGTCGTCAATAACTTCAGTTGTCATCTTGATGTATGAAATTTGGCAGATCGTGAAATACACAAAGGGCAATGCACGCTGCACCCACTGAGACCAGTCTCGAAAGAGCGAGCGAGATAAATTGCACTTTTTTTCATGTACGAGTTTTTCCGTTTGACTTTCTACGTAGATAATTCGAATTAATTATTCTGATAAAATATCAAAATTCATTATACATAAAAGACTAATTATCCAAAATTCTCAGTTCCAAAAGCATGGCCTAAAATCGATAAAGTATTGTTGTCGTTTTATTAATTTTCTGATTGGCTGCTGCATAAGGCTGAAGGTGGATAGCTGTCGTTAATAACTTCAGTTGTCATCTTGATGTATGAAATTTGGCAGATCGTGAAATAAGCTGTAGAACACGTGGCGCGCTCGTAGACCAGTAATAAAAAAAGTTTCAATTTTTCTTTTATAATTATCTTTTAATAATTGTTCCAAAATTATTAGGAATTCATTGCAATTTGAATTGTGCCCATCCCTGTTTGTTATAAAGCACCGCAGACTAATGCGCAGTTCGCTGAAACGGCTTTAAATGATACACGCTGATATGACGAGATCGCTCTTTAAGCTGTTTCGTACATTCGTGTCTATCCATCCTACGCACGTGTATATGTATGTATGTATATATATATATATATATATATATATATATATATATATATATATATATATAGTTAGTCAGTCAGTTTACGCATATATAGTACAGATGGCGGGGGAAAAACATTGGCTTATCGTCGACTGGAGAAAAGAGTGGAGGGGGGAAAGCGAGCGTGAGAGATGTGGCAACGTTGCTTGTGCGGTTTTGCGATATATCTCGCGCCTGAGGTCACCGTCATTGCCGAATTCATATGGCCACTCGCTTCTCTCTGCGAGGCCCGAGTTTTGATGCTGAAATTTTCTCTCTCTCTCTCTCTCTCTCTTTACCCCCTCGCACGTTCACTCGAGCGATAACCCCACAAGAGCCCTCGAACGTACGAAAAAAAACCCTAATTCAGCTCGAAACTGCAGCTGTTTTATTATCATCATTTTTCTCGTTGATTCTCGAAGCGTGGGAAACACTTAAAATTTTTTTTTTTTGTTCACTCGAAAGCCACAATTTACGACCAAAACTCGATTTAACACACCTTGCTTTATTTTTCTCTATTGCTCGTAATTGAGAAACCGTCAAAAGTTATATCTGGAACGAGTATTATGTACAATTTCATAGTTTAGCTTAAAGTACCCGAGGGGTACGCAAACCAACTAAACATTACCCAGTTCAATAAAAAATTGAGCTATGTGGGGAAAATGATTTAAAATAAAGGACAAGACCCTTCCGCACTTTTGAAATGTAGATACAATTAATATAATAAAAGTGTCCTATTGGTCAGTAATATAATATGACTATAAATTTGCAATATATCCTTCTATAAATTGGAAGATAATTATGAAAAGGGGTAAACCATGTAATTTTGAAATTTTCATCCAGTTAATAGAAATGAGTAGTGAATATGTCAGTATACTTATAAATTTATATATATATATACAACATATCTATTGGAGTACAGAGAGTCGTTTGCAGTGTCGGAGAAAGTCAATTCGTTCGTAATCGTTCGTGTTGGAGGTGCTGCAAAGTCTCTCTCGCTTGGCCTGACACAGCCAAGCAAAAGAGCGCGAGTTCATTTCGGTTCAGCAGTTGCCATAACGATCCTCGTTCGAGTTCCGTATCAGCCGTAACGAGAATCGAATTGCTATATCTCGCTATTTTTTTTCTCCTTCTCCTTCCTCCATTATCCATCATCAAGACTCCCTGTGTAATTAAAGCATAAGAGGCGAAACAAAGTGAGAAAAAAAACTCGGCAGAGGTGTAAAAAATCTCACCTATGTATATATATATAGAGAGAGAAAAAGAATTAAATTTATCACCGGGATAGGAAGGTGAACAAAATAGAGAGAGAGAGAGAGAGAGAGAGAGAGAAGAGAAAGGAAACCCTCGTCGTCTCCGTGTCTCGGGGAAAATGCCCCTCTGCCCGCGATTTCCGCTTGGCAACAGCGCCAATGCACGCGCGCGCAATTTCGAGCGCCATCCCGTTGCCGAGAACAGCTCGCGAGCCAGTTTCTGTGTGAGTGGGAGGAGAATGACAACGACGCAACTGCCCTCTGGCGGTCATTATTCCAACCACGAGCTCTGAACTTAATTATTTATCATCCTCATCTCGGAAGTATATATATATGTGTATTTATGTATGTATATATATACATAAATGTAATAATAATGTAGTTTTTCTATAATATATAGTAGTAAATATAGATGTGTAGATGTCCTGCAGTTTGTCAGCGGATTTTCTGTATTTGCGCTACTTGCGCGCATCCGAGACCGGACCATTCACTCTGGTTTCTCTATCCTTTTCTCTCTCGCGCCCTTTCAGCCTCGATGCACAAATGATTCCCTGCTCTTCATCTCCCCATAGCGGCCATGAAAGTCGAGAGAGACGAACGGAAACTCGATTACTCGATGTTGATTCTCTCCACGATGAAATTACATTGTAAATGTAAAAGTAAATGTTTTACATAAATTTAAAAATATTTCAAATTATTGGAAAATTGTTGATTTCGTTCTTCGTTCTGCCATAAAATAATTTTTAAGAATGTCTTTTTATTGGTGAAATTGAGCCTCCTGTTATGGAACAACGAGTTCGAGCCGTAAACAACGAAACGATGAAAATAAGTATCATGTACAATCTGTGTTACATATACTCTTCATCTCCCCATAGCGGCCATGAAAGTCGAGAGAGACGAACGGAAACTCGATTACTCGATGTTGATTCTCTCCACAATGAAATTACATTGTAAATGTAAAAGTAAATGTTTTACATAAATGTAAAAATATTTCAAATTATTGGAAAATTGTTGATTTCGTTCTTCCTTCTGCCATAAAATAATTTTTAAGAATGTCTTTTTATTGGTGAAATTGAGCCTCCTGTTATGGAACACCGAGATCGAGCCGTAAACAACGAAACGATGAAAATAAGTATCATGTACAATTTGTGTTACATATACTCTTCATCTCCCCATAGCGGCCATGAAAGTCGAGAGAGACGAACGGAAACTCGATTACTCGATGTTGATTCTCTCCACAATGAAATTACATTGTAAATGTAAAAGTAAATGTTTTACATAAATGTAAAAATATTTCAAATTATTGGAAAATTGTTGATTTCGTTCTTCCTTCTGCCATAAAATAATTTTTAAGAATGTCTTTTTATTGGTGAAATTGAGCCTCCTGTTATGGAACACCGAGATCGAGCCGTAAACAACGAAACGATGAAAATAAGTATCATGTACAATTTGTGTTACATATACTCTTCATCTCCCCATAGCGGCCATGAAAGTCGAGAGAGACGAACGGAAACTCGATTACTCGATGCTGATTCTCTCTACGATGAAATTACATTGTAAATGTAAAATCGTTCTCCTTACACTTTGTCTAAATTTGTCTAAATTATGTCTCTGTTCTGGATCAGAAACACGAAAGAAAATAAAAATCTTAATAAAATAATAATTTGCGGAAGGTACGAGTGGATCGTGAGAAAAATATTTCGAATTATTAGAAAATTGTTCATTTCGTTCTTCGTTCTGCCATAAAATAATTTTTAAAAATGTTTTTTTATTGGTGAAATTGAGCCTCCTGTTATGGAACAACGAGATCGAGCCGTAAACAACGAAACGATGAAAATAAATATCATGTACAATCTGTGTTACATATACATCGGGCATTTCAGGTTTACTCAACTGAGCCGTGACCATAACTATTTTTTTTCTCTCCGCCCAGTGCGTTTCAGGTAAACACAAAATAAAAACATTTTCACTTCATAGAGCTGACGATGATTTTTATTTGAAAACGAGAATGAGATTGCAGAGAGCAAAAAAAACTTTAAAATAGATTTCCAATTAAATGAATTGATACGTTTTCTAATTTAAATATCGAGGGTCCTTTAAATCGTTTCATTCGCAATAAAAATAATTTTTCAAATATAAAAAGGCAGTTAAATTTTTATTCGAATATAAAAATTGGTATGAATCCTTTTTACGTTGCTGCATAATTTTTTTTTAAATGTTTATCACCAAGAGGTCTCTTAATTTTAACTAGGATGACCCATACGTATATAATATATTTTTCATGACTGCCGGGGGATACGGCTCTTCGGTTCAGCTACTTTCGACGTTCTCCTCAACAATAACACAGACACACACACACACACACTATAAATACAGATATAATACGAAAAAAGAGATATGAAGCCGGTACGCGCATATAAAGTCTCGATCTTCTCTATTTTCCCATGGACTTCCCACGCAGTACGAGACGCCACGGAGAACGGTCTCGTTGCTTATTACTCTCTCCCCCTCCCTCTTTCCCTCCCCCTCCCTCGAGAGTCCCTCGAGAATCAGAAAGCAGCCTCTGTGCCTCGTGTATATATATGGATAAGTCAGAGGTAACGGGCGCCTCTGGATGGCTCTTCGACAGCGACATGATACTCGCCATATATATATATATGTATAAAGTTTTTTTTTTTCACCTTTCTGTACGCCTATATACGCTATACATGTACGTATATAATTGTAGTATATCGTGTACATTGGTAACTCGTGGAGAGATCGCTCTCTCGAGAGCATAAACCGGTTATTTCGTGGCCCACCGTCTGTTTTCCGTTTCCTCGCGGACCGACGTGCTTTCTGCTGTTGCTGCCTTGCTGCACCTTCGCACAGTGTCTTTGTATAAACTGGCAAACACACGGGGGCGACTTTGCGTTTTTTCTTTGCAATGGTTTGCTAAGCCACGAGAATCGAGTTTCGTACGAGACTTTATTTTTTTTTTTCGTCAAATAAAATAAATTTTTATTACCTCCAGAGTTCCTTTGACCGTCCCCTTAAGACCCAATTTTTTCGTGACGATAAATCATAAAACGTTTATTTTGACATCTTTATATTATTAGATAAATTCATGACGAGAGTGATAATTAAAAAAAAAATTATAATATATAAAAAAATATCAACGAATGGCATTTAAATGATATAATTTTACAGCTCGTACAACGGTTGAGGAAAAAAAATAAAACATTAAAAATAATTATACGTTGAAAATAGATCGGTAAAAAAATATATTTTTCGCGTTTATCAGTTACGAGTTTTCAAAGGACGGAAATTACTTGGTTTACTTTTTTTTTTTTTTCGTTGAAAACAAAAAACTCGATGAAAAATTGAGCTCAGCGTATTTTTCAATAGTACTCTCGTGTATATTATACCATGCAAGTTTATGTGCCCACAGTGAGTGAACCCAAAATACGCGTACTAATAATAGCCAGCGGTCTCTCCTTGTGGCTTTCATGCGAAGAGAGAGAGAGAGAGAGATAAAGAAATTTTCCGACCACACAGGGTAAACTCCCGTGTACCGCTAAATATATTCATATACATATATATATGCTTTCGTAGGTAAGAGCGTTGTATGTGTGCACAAGGAAAATAATCATATGCACGTGTAGACTTTTTAGTTGGTAAATAAAGCAACGCGTAGGCGCTTCAACGTCGATGCACACGTTGTGTCAGTTCTCTTGGCCGCAAAATCGACGAACAATTTTTATTTCTCGCCTTCTTGTATGTGTATATATAAAGTTTGTTCAAGAATAGTTTTCCTTTCTCTCTCTCTCTCTCTCTCTCTCTCTCTCTCTCTCTCTCTCTCTCTCTCTCTCGCTCTCTCTCTGCGCATTGAACGACCGTGCGAGATCAACTATGTACGAGAATACACGTAGGTCATCATATTTATCACCCGAAGAGAGAAGGCATGTCTCACGCGCTGTTTATGAATGATAAAATAACGAAAAAGGCAAAAAAAAAAAAGAAAAAAAAAACTAGCAAGATAATAGCCCGGCGTTCGGGATCATCCGTTATCAGCTCACCCATACAATGATTATTATTATTGGTAGAGGAGATCGTAAGGTTTTATTTATGTTTCCAATGCGATAAAAACGCAAATGGTACTATTCGGATGAAGAATTGTTTGAAATGATTTTTGTTGTTGTTGATAAAACAGAGTAAAAAAACAAAAAAATAATATTCGTGATAAAAAAAAAATGATTCTTTATAGAATCGTAATTTTATTTTTAAACGATAATTTTTGTATTTTTTTTTTTTCGCAAAAAAAAACTATCCATACTGATTTTTCTATCTTGAGTTTTTCGAATTTTAACCTGGAAGCGCTCAATGGAGTAAACAAAAATTCGAAACTTTTTTTTTTTTTCAAGAGAAATCTTGATGCGAATGGTGAGTCTGGCTTGTGTCGTGTGTGTGATAAGATCGTGACGGGCTGTGACCCTCGGCCTCGTCGACTGGAACGACGGATTTCCTGAGGGTTCTCTGACGCTCAGACCGTGCCTCGTTTTCTTTCGCTTCTTCCCTTTTCTTCTCTCTATACTACCTCTCGTGTATGCTTTACAAAAATCGTGCTCATGCCCGACCTCTCCCCGAGATTTTCGCTCTTCGGTCCGACACGCGGCCTTTGCCTTCTTGGCGAAAAATCTCTCGTATGCTCTTTGTTTATAAAAGCCAGTTGTGCAAGTCCCTTGCCTGGACGAACCAACGCTAGACTAAATATATATATATATATATATATATATATATATATATATATATATATATATATATATTTAGTCTAGCGTTGGTTCGTATATATATATATATATATATACGAACGTATACGTATACTCGTTCCACGTTTTTGTGTACACTGCTGGCCTGTAGCGATTCGCTTGTATTTTTCTGCTCTTTGGAAAAATGTCCAGCGGCACTCTCGCAACTTATCCGGCACAAAGAACTACATTTTTGTACTCTGCCTGGAAAAATGTATATATTAAGAAAATTAAATTTATGTCATGAAGTGAAAATTTATTTTATCATAAATTGAGTTCAATTAAACAAATGAGAACATGAAAATAATTTGATGAAAAAAAAGATTTATTTCATGATAATATATACATATATACATTTTTTGTAAATTTTAATGAAATTCGTTCGATTTAAATTAATGAATTTTTTCACCTATATAATTGTTATTGTCTTTTTTTTTTTGTTTAAATTGCACGAGGGGCGTGAGAAAATATACTAAAATGCCGATGCGTAAGAACAATGTGCTTTCTCGTCACGGAAAAGAGTATGAACTCCTCTTGGTATACATATACATGCTACATATAACATACGCCGCATATAATGGACTCTCGGTACTTCAGAGAACAGCACAGGGTGTATACGAGAGAGCACGCAGTCGCGACGAAACATACATTAAACATTCGACTGTTGCCTGTATGCGGAATGAGGGGCAATAAGGGGGGCAAAAGTATAATCCCGCGTGCACAATGCGTAAGCCATTTGGTACGTGATCGTCGTCGCGGAACTCTCCCTCTCTCTCTCTCTCTCTCTCTCTCTCTCTCTCTCTCTCTCTCTCTCTCTGTCTCTCTGTCTCTCTGTCTCTCTCTTTCTCTCTTTCTCTTTCTCTCTCTCTCTTCGTGAATAAAACACATAAAACATCTGCTGATTATATGGCAATGGATTTTTTTCAATTTCATTTCAGTCGACTCGGATAAAATGGATAAAAATTATTATTATTATTATTATTCTACTAAAATAAAACTGGTAAAAATTTATTTTGACTGAAAACTTTATTGGAATTTAATTTATTCAACACAAATAGAATTCATTAAAAATTATTTTATTCGACTCGATTAATTAAAAATGATTGAAATATATTTTACATGACTCAAAGTTCCTTATAATAATAAAAATTTAATGTATTTAATTTTATTGAAAATATCGCTCAGTCGTTCTGTTAGCTGTATTTTGTTCTTAAATTTTTTTAAATTTTTTTTATGACGCACGATTTATTGTTCCTATATTCCCAAAAAAGTATATAATCGACCTTCTTATATATATATATATATATATATCATATATATATACGTGACAATATATGAAATATATATATATATATATACAATTGCATAGAGGCGCCCGCAGCTCACACGAGTCTCCATTGCGTGACGGGGGCTTCGACATTGGGAGGTTACCCTCAAAGGCCAAATGTCTTAACCATACCTATATATATATATATATATATATATATATTTCATAGCTGATACTTTTAATTCTCCAGGTCCAAAATATAAAAAAAAAGCGGCAAAAACGTCTCCAATCTCGGCAATATAACAAATGCATATATGCACAATAAACTGATAAGAGAACGCGCGACACTGATTTGCGTAATAAACTCGAGGATCGATTACAATTTCAACATCAAAGACATACGTGTAAATACAAATTTAAAAAAAAATGAAGTCTCCGCGATAAACGATAATATACTTTTATTATCGGGCTGTCCCGAGAGGCCTATCGCGCACACATTCTTCGTTACATTTGCGACAAAATCTCGTGACATTGTTCACGGTCATCGAGAATGAAGGAAAAAAAAAAATTATCATCAGTCTCGAAAATATGAGTACAACTGCGTCGTACGAAAACATATTATTCTCGAATAAAAATCATAATAATTGTTGTTTTTGTTGATTTTTTCGATCAACCGAGAGAAAGAGAGAAACTTGAAACTTTTATCTTGATAAAGAGCATAACATGCCCCAAAATATATTTTTATATACATATATATTTTTTGCTGTGTATTTCGTCGTTTCAGTTTTTACTGAGAACTCTTATTCGTTGTGGTTCTCTCATCATCATCATATATATATATATATATGGGCCATTAACGAGGCTCGGCTCGGTGCGGCCAGCTGTCCCTTGCCATCTGCCATCCGGTAAAAGCCAATATTCCCTTTCGCATTGTCTACCCGTACTTACACATGTATACACGACCTGTGTAAAAATGGCTCACCGTGTCCGCCCGCTCACTCGAGTCTCACAGAAACACACCGCGTCCGGGCTCTCGCTCCAGTGTAAAGGAGAGAGATCGAAGACAACATTTTTCGAGTACATTTTTTCATGTATGATATAAAATTCATGTGAGACAGGGTGCACAAAAAAAACAGATATGGGCTCTTTTTTGAGGGTGTAAAATTTATTTTATACACGATCCACCTGGCCTTGCACGTGATCGAACCCACACAAAGATACTTCTTGTGTCTCGCTTGTTTTTTTTTTTTTTTTTTTTACGTATATGAATTTTTTGATTGTATGTATATTTTTCTACTCGCTCGGGATGATTTTTTCATCGAATTATTTCGTTGAAATTGGAGGGGAATTAGCGAGGGTCATGAAAAAAAAAATTATCTTGACGTTTCAGCAGGAAAAATGCTGCAAAAAATAAAAAAGAAACAATAGACTTGAAGCAATAAAATTGGGAATATTTTATTTTTCTGATCGTTTGGTAGTATCGAAGCATAACAGGACTATAATTAAAATTATTCAAGTTACATTGAGATAACACTCGATGTATAAGAATTGTCCCTTACTTGACCCTTTTGGAAGTGGCACTTTTATTCTTATATGGGCCATTCCATCTCTACTCGACCAGAATTTGACTCTCAACTTCTTGCATTCGTTCTATTTCTTTTTTATCCTGTTTACCCTACTGAGCAGATTGTACATGAATTTGATTTATGTTAGATGTTTTTATTTTTCACGTTTTAGTGACAAGTTTTTTGAAAATTTCGAGGCCAATTGCATTTTAATAGCTTTGAAAACAAAAGACTTAAAAATTTACCAGTTCGAATTTGTACAATATAAACTATTGAAATTTCGTTATTCAAACACAACTAACAATAAACTTAAGGGGGGAAACACATGGAAACGGTCAAAAATGACGAGGAATTTCGGGATTTTTTTCTGAAGTCAGTACTACACCAATTGTTTTCAACTTTGGAGGCTATTTTATTTGATGTTCGAAGACTTGAAAAAAAAAAATTTCAATGGAAAATAATTATTCATTAGCTGACTGCAACCAATTGTTGTTACACGAATTTTTCCCGCGACGTCAAATTGCGGCAGCTGTAGTTTTTTCATTTTTCATCTGAAACAAAAATTTCAAAAACCATTAAATTCTGTATGAAAATACGCTATCGATATACCTAAAAAAGTTAAAAAAAGTTAAAAATGTTGAATATTGAAATTAAAAAAATGCCGGTGAAAATCCGATCTTTTTTTTCTGAGTGCCGCCATTTTTACAATATTCAACATTTTTAACTTTTTTAGGTATATCGATAGCGTATTTTCATACAGAATTTAATGGTTTTTGAAATTTTTGTTTCCGATGAAAAATGAAAAAACTACAGCTGCCGCAATTTGACGTCGCGGGAAAAATTCGTTTAACAACAATTGGTTGCAGTCAGCTAATGAATAATTATTTTCCATTGAAATTTTTTTTTTTCATGTCTTCGAACATCAAATAAAATAGCCTCCAAATTTGAAAACGATTGGTGTAGTACTGACTTCAGAAAAAAATCCCGAAATTCCTCGTCATTTTTGACCGTTTCCATGTGTTTCCCCCCTTAAAGCAATAAACTAGGGAATATTTTATTTTTGTAATCGATCGTTAAGACGGACATAACAAGATTATAATTAACATAATTAACGGCACATTGGGATAATTCTCTATGTATATTTATGAGTAGGAATAATCCCTTACCTGATCCTTTTTGAATGGCACATTTATTCCCATATGGACCATTCCGTCTCGATTCGACCATACTTCCACCGCCCAACTCCTTGTATTCTTTCTATGTATTTGTTTTTAAATCCTGTTTACTGTGAGTGAGTGTGAGTGATCGCCCTTGATTTATTGCAGATTTTTTTATTATGCTTCGCGTTTCAGTTACAAATCTTGTAAAATTTCGCTACGTCAATCGAGTTTGAAAAGCTTTAAAATTTACCAGATCGAACTATAAAAATTCTTGTTATTTTTTTATCGCGAATCATTAAAAATATGAAAATTGAGTACAATCTTCTCAGTAGGCTGGAGAGGGTAAAAAAAAATTACCAAATACCAAGTAATCAAAATCGTATGTCGACTTGAGCCAAACTATAAAAATTCTCGTTTTTTTTTATCGCGAATCATTCAAAATATGATGAAAATTGAGTGCAGTCTTCTCAGCCAGCCTGGCCAGGGTAAAAAAAATTTACCAAATTCCAAATAATCAAAATCATATGTCGACTTGAGCCAAACTATAAAAATTCTGGTTTTTTTTTATCGCGAATCATTAAAAATATGATGAAAATTGAGTGCAATCTTCTCAGTAGGCTGGAGAGGGTAAAAAAAATTTACCAAATTCCAAATAATCAAAATCATATGTCGACTTGAGCTGGAATGGCCCATATATTTTTTCGGACCATTGAAATGTCAGCTGTTCATGCGTATACACGGAACAGAATTACTGAGGGTATCCAACTTTATTGTAGCGATATTGGAAAATAAAGAAAAAAAGAAAAAAAAAAGGAAAAAGGGTTTTTGGAGTATACCCCGAGGGTTTCTCGAACAATGTCGAATCGATAAAATAGGATCGTGTGCAGTCGGAACGGACATAGACCGAAACTCCCCTCGAGTCTCGTCTGCTCTTGGAAACGCGCATATATATATATATATATATATAGTGTACTCGGAGAATTGTATATATACATGTAGAGACGACGCCACGATTTATCCCCCCCCCCCTCTTCTCCCGTGCACTATTTGTACAAGGACCCATATAATTTCTCTTCATTATACGAATTATCTCTCGGTGTGAGCACGCTCTCTTGCTCGCTTGTTCTCTCGAGTTGTATACGAAGAGAAAACAGAGAGTGAGTTAGAGAGAGAGAGAGAGCGTGACATGGCAACGTTGCAGGGCAAATTGTGATGCCTGTTGGCTGGATCGTTGCGCGCTGGGAAACACTCTATAGCTGGCCAAAAACCTCGTTTCTCGTGGTCCTCTCATGCTTCATGTTACATGTATATTCTCTGGTCAACTGCACACTTTGTAATACCTTGTGATATACACAAAGTCCATCCATGCATTCACGGCGAATCATATAAATGATCATTTTGCATCACCATTTCGAGAGGTCTTCGGTCAACATGCACAGTCATTTGTTTATTTTACACAAGGAGCAAACTCGTGATTAATGAATCACTCAATTTTGCATATAACGAAAAATTATCGGGATCATATTTTTTGGCGTTTAATTTTTTTTAAATTTTTAATCGAATTTTCGACCATTATTGTTATTGAATTTGAAGTGTAATCTTAAGTTCAATCTAAATTCCTCATTTAAATCCTCATTCGCCCCTAAATTCAAACTTTTATGATGATTTGAGTTCGAACTTTGGACTAAAAATTTGGGCCTTAATGCTACAAGGGCGTACAGACAGTGTATAGCATAATTTATAAATCTCTCTAGATTTTTCATCAACGTGATAATAAAAAATCATATATGTCATGTTTCTTTTTCATCTGTTCGTCGTTAGTGACGTAAAACTCGAAGGAAGTTGTTTCGTTTATTTTTCGAGGACTCGGTCTATATGCGGAAAACACAAACCATAACATCGAGCTGCACATGTGAGCTTTTATAACATGGGAAACGCGTGTAGAGCGGATATTACGTCTCACGTAACTCGTAGCCACGAGAATCCCGGTCTCCCTTCTCCACCTCCACAAAACTTAATACTCTTCCTGGAAAAATCTTTTTCATGGCGAGTTCAACTTTTTTTTTAACGTTTTTCGGCGATTTTGTTGTCGGTTTAGAGAGAGAGAGAGAGAGAGAGAGAAAGAAAAGGATAAACGATAGTCCATTACGATCGTCGCCGGCGGCGCCCACACAAAGTCCCTCATGCTCGCTGCTGCTGCTGCTGTTGCTGCTGCTGCTGCTGCTGCTGCTTGCCAAGCCCCTTCGTGAGCTCACGAGTCGACAGATGTTTTTTCGGGAAAGGCAACGTTGCTGCTGCACTCTCCAATTATATATATATACCATAATAAGGATGTTATATATATATATGTATATGATTTGTGTTTGTATACATGGGGCATTCCATGCCGAATCGATATAACTAGGAAATATTGTTGGCGTCGGAAAATCGATATGTATACAGGCAAATAAATAATCGTCGACACAGTAGATATAGCAAACACGCACCCATACGATCTACAATTTTTGTTTGTTTTTTCAACGGAAATTGTCCCGTTGAGTTGGTTTGAAAGTCCCTGATCATAAAAAACAAAAATCAAACTTCAAAAATGTTCTGGCATGCACACGTACATCGATGGCCCAAAGTCAAAATGGCGTATCCAGTGTGGATAAGCATAGTTCATAAGCTATTTCTAGCGTTGGACGGTCAATATGCTATTTATATCGATCGATATCGATTATATCTATCGATATATATATATATATTCATTTGCCTATATATATAGAGGCAAATAAATAATTATCGACACAGCGGATACCACAAACACGCATGCACACACACTTGGAAATTTCGTGATGACGCAGTAAAAAGGTTTCCTACGTTGCCAGATCGTTCGTGGTGCTTCCCCCACTCCTACTTCGATTCTCTTCTCTCCTCCCGCGCCGTTCGAGAATATTCTCGCTTCGGATTCTCCAGCCTTGTTCCCTTTGTCGATGAAAAAGCTGGCTATAGGCCTATGAGCACGAAATATCGTAGATACCTGGATTTTTACTCGAGATACTGCGCCACAGGCTTCTCTCGAGCCCCACCCGATGTCGAATTCTATCTGCTACAATAGAACATTTTAAGATCTCGTTTGACAACGAAAGACGTGGATTTGGTACCTGCAGAGTTGGTAATTGCTCGACCTGCGCTTTACAAACGTTCTTAAAATCTTTCAGGCGTTTTTTTTCATCCTTTTTAGTATTATAAACACGAAATGAAAAGATTTCACGTGAAAAAATAAATAAAATAGAAAAAAAATACAAATTTCATCAAAGCGAATAATTCTTTATTTTTCATTACGATAAAATGGAAAGAAGAATTTTTATCTGAAAATCTTTTAAATTTGATAAATGTAAATTTATAAAAAATCACGATATGAAAATATATGTATATATTTTTTTTTCGAACTTTTGCTATTAACTGATAAAACGAGTTTAATCGTCTCCGGGACTGCTGGTAGAATAATGTCGAGTTCTATCTGCTACAATAGAACATTTTAAGATCTCGTTTGACAACGAAAGACGTGGATTTGGTACCTGCAGAGTTGGTAATTGCTCGACCTGCGCTTTACAAACGTTCTTAAAATCTTTCAGGCGTTTTTTTTCATCCTTTTTAGTATTATAAACACGAAATGAAAAGATTTCACGTGAAAAAATAAATAAAATAGAAAAAAAATACAAATTTCATCAAAGTGAATAATTCTTTATTTTTCATTACGATAAAATGGAAAGAAGAATTTTTATCTGAAAATCTTTTAAATTTGATAAATGTAAATTTATAAAAAATCACGATATGAAAATATATATATATATATTTTTTTCGAACTTTTGCTATTAACTGATAAAACGAGTTTAATCGTCACCGGGACTGCTGGCAGAAAAAAAAAGAATTTGCGCTCGCGGTGTCACGACCTGCCTCAACTAACTGCAGCACACGAACCACAAATACAAACACACACACGCACACATGTGTGTGTATATATATATATATATATATATATATATATATATAGTAGAAAATGTAGTGGCAAATGCGAGAGGAATGAGAGGGAAAAAGAGTTGTAGGAGTATATACGAGGAATTAGCGACCGTTGATAGACCACGAGAGAGAGAGAGAGAGAGAGAGAGAGAGAGAGAGAGATAGATGTTTTTCACCCACGCTCTTCGTATATATGTACAAACCTCGTGTGTGTTTATTGTATGCACTTCGTGCTCGTTGTAAAATCCTCCAACATCGTTTCTTTAGCACGTATTCGCGCCTTGTTCCTCAATAAAATAGCGATGAGTCATATTACGTACACTTTATTCTCATGATATCTTCAACTTCCGGCTATTCGCGTTAAAAAAAAAAGTTCATTTCACCGTGCTAAATTGTTGATACAATACCGTAATCTACGGCATGTGTGTGACGTATACATAATAAAGTATTCGTAATTTCTACATTTACGTGATGCGAGAAAAAACAGAACGTGAGAATTATTACGACTTTTTACGAATATATTATTGTTATTATTATTATTATTATTGTTATTATTATTATTATATTTAATTCACAAGCGTATTATTTATATTTAAGTGTATAAAACAAAAGATTTTCATCGAAACTCTCACAAGTGCACATAGGTATGTGAAAATAAATATGCAAACAGAGCGATAATCTCGTCTCGATCGTGCTCGAGTTTCGTCTCATATCGGAGAATCTTGATTTGAATAGTTGTTGGCCTTCGATTACTCTTTTCTTATATTTGTAACGACACTGACACGAGACACGTTCGCGAAAGATCTCAAGTCGTTTAACGGGTTATAAATGTGTTTGTATATATATATCGCGTAGAAACCAACGATGAGAAAAAATTGAGTGAAAAACTGTGAACAATAGTAGTCTAAAAAAAATAGTAATAAAAAAAAACTATTTATCGAAAATTGGCGTGAAAAAAAAATACTAAATTAATGTAAAAGAGTATTTTTCTCCTCAGGTTACAATTTGTAATTAATTTTTAAATTATTTTAAATGATAATTTTTAGAAATGGAAATTCTACCGTTCCTTCATACATTTAAACGTACAAAAAGTCTGAGACGAGAGCATTTTATATTTATATAATTTATATACATCGAGGTAATTTAATTCGTGGTCGGATAAACGGTGGAAAAAAAAACTCAAACTCGCACATTAATTCAAATGATTAAAAAAAAAAATGTTCTCTTTCGTCTAGAGAGTTTACACAAATTTGCTCTAATCCGAGTGTATGCGAGCTAAAAGCCGAGAAACTCGTATTAATTGCCGTTGATACTCTTAGGTACCAGCTGGTAAATATGAATCGTTTCGATTGACCCGACTCGTCGCTGTTATTTCCAAGCGAATGACCGGTCTCTCTCATCGGGCGAGCAACCCGATAAGGAGATTGCCTGGAGAGATGCAGCGAAAAACAGACGCAAATTTATTTTGCCTTGACCCGTGAAAAAAAAAACAAAGTTGCGTAATTTTTGTAAACAGACAAAAAAAAAAACGTTCATAAAAATTATGCGAATATTTCGGGGATTAATTAACACGTTGAAAGTGAGAAAAGGTGAGAGGGCGAATAAAACTTGAGGATAAATGTGAATGTGCCAAAAACTCGACAAAAATGAGAAATATATACATATACACACATACACTTGTTGAATGTGTATTAGAAAATTTGTGTCGTGTGTGCATGTTATTATTCTTATTATTTTTTTAACTTTTTCTTTCAAGTGCGTACATGAGAACTCACGGGGTTGAGCAATCGAGCCAAAACACCTCCCACCGAGGTTGCTGTCTTTCCATATTGGCGCGAGAGACGCCTGAAAACGAATAATACAAAACAACGAAAAAAAAAAAAAAAAAGAACGTAGAAACCCGCCCGAGAGGTGGACAGAATTCCTGATAAAAAAACACCGTGAAAAGATCGTGACAAAGTTTCGAAATTCTACTCGAGCCCTAATGTTTATTTCAGGGCACTGTAATTCACTATGGAAGCTTTAAAAAGAAATCCCTGAACGATAATTCATATTGATGAAAAAGTAAAGTTCGTTTTGAGGGCACTTGAAATAATTTTAAAAAATGCTACAAAGTTTCATAAATTCATCGTATAAAATATTCATAGCGTTTTAATAAAGCCTCGTCTAGTTGCGAGGCAATAATTGACAATCGGTATTTTCATGCGTAGATAAAAATTATTTTTTTCATTCGAGACTCTGTCTGTTCGGTTGACGCAGAGCGGCTCAAAGCGTGTCTGGGATCACGTAAGCATACACTGAGACGATCAACGCACGGCGTATAACATGTTTTTTTTTTTTTTTTTTTTTTTTTTTTTTTACGTCTCTGCGACGCATATCTTCGATATATATATAGCTAATGTATAAAAGTTTCTTCTCGAAAAATCTACTAAAACGACATTCGTTCTCCCAAAATTTTCCTCCTCTTACATATATCTTCGTGTTGTTCGTGAACTTTTTCACTTTGCATCTGGTTTATTTATCACTGAAAATAAATTATTCATTAAATTCATGTTTTTGAACTGATGAATTATTAGACAATAGAAGGCCGATATTTCAATATATATAGAATGTTCATTGTCCGAGTGGAGGATCAGCATTACGTCTCGGTTTAAATTACACGAATAATGGCAAACAGAACAGTGTGACAGAGAGAGAGGGTGGGAGGGAGGGAGGGAGAACAAAATAAACGTGCACGTTTCCTCGAGGTGTTCTTGCAAACGTGGTCTGTTCTTGAAATGCAAGAGAAAATGTTGTGCAAGTATTTCTTCAATAATAATAATAATAATAAACCATTTTCAAAATTTCTGTACATATTTATTCATTGTTTCATATTTATGTGTAATTTCTTAAGGTTTCAAAAATTCAATTCGTTTGTTGCTTATAAAAAATTATTGAATATTTCGTAACTTGGAGATTACGCAATATTCCTATTCATCAAATACGACAAATTATTTTGGCAAAATTAATACGAGATTTGCCTCTGTAATTTCTTAAATCGCACATTTGTAAACTCTCTCTCTCTGTCTGTCTCTTTTGAATGGCTATTTTTAGCAACAGAAACTTGAAGTTTGCCCCCCCCCCCCCGCCCGTTTTACGCATAATACACGAAAGAATTACGGGCTCTACTTTCCCCGAAAACTTTTTCTGCATTATGCATGTAACGTTGACTCTTACAGTACACTCTTGAATTATCCATATATATATATATCTATATATATGGATAATTCAATTATATATATATATATATATATATATATATATATACCAATCGATAAAAAGTTCGACTGTACAAATTTACAACTGTACGTACTATTTTAATTCTCATCTATTTTTATTTTTTCATTTTCTTTTTACCAATAATCTTTTTTTGGCTGACAAATTAATTAAGTACATCCGCGATTTAAAAAAAAAATTGTAATTGTAGTTTTTTTTTTTAATTATTTTTTCAATGCAATTGAAAAATTTCGATAGAATATTTTTTCAACCTGCGAATAAAAATCAAATAAAAATTGTTGAGTACGAGTCTGCGTCTCTGTCGGGAAGATGAGGGATTTATGCACTAAATTTTCCTCACAAAAGGAATAAGTTGCTCAATTTATCACGTGGACTAGCTCACGTGGATTTCTCTCTCTCTCTCTCTCTCTCTCTCCTTTCGATTTTTATGATTATCCTGTGCGCCTTGTTAGGTCGGAAAGATATCTTTTGTTCGATTCTCGTATACATGCGTTTGTTGAATTTATAAATGTGTATTAATAAGCCAATGGGAGTGAGAAAAATCGATGTGGAAAACCATATGGCGGAAAACGTGTCTCGCGTAACGTTGTTGTGTCCCTCACGTGCCGTGTACGAAGGCACACAAGAACTATATAAATACGTCCAGAACAGGGAACACGAGCTTCCGGTACACGTGACGTTAAACGCAGAAATTACGTAACGCGTTTACTTGACTCTCTTTCTCTCTTTCTCTCTCTCTCTCCCTCGTTATTTCTTATTCTACGTTATATATTCATACACATACAATACAATATGACTGTACATGTAGATTGATATATCACGGCTATTGCAAACTGGCATTTATAATCGTATCGATCCATGTCGAAGGACGGACGATCGTAGAAACCGTGAAACGAGACATTATTACAATACGAAGAGAAAAATAATGATATGCTTGTACACGTACAAGGCCAATTTCCCGATATAAAATGGAATAAACGTGGAAATAATTTCACTAAATAAAATATATATTATTTGTTATTTTTTAAAATATATATCGAGCATATCCGAATATATTATTTGTTATTTTATTAAATGTAAATCGTATAAATTTTTTGAATTTATTTAATTGAATATTCAAGTTCAAGAGGAAACGTAACGATTTAATTTTCAAATGGTGTAAAGAGAAAAGTTGGAAAAGTTTTGCTGATGGGCTGAAAAGAAAGAGTCTTCCATCTTTTATTTACTTTTTAAATATTCATTCAATATTTAAATTATTAGAATATCAGAATTCGAGTGAAACTCTATGTGAAAATCCTTGATGTATAAATTGCTATGGTTTTTTGCTCTTATCCGAACTCTTGGCGAGTGTGTCACGGACCTCTCTGGCGAGTGAACACAATCGCGTGAACGGCGAATTATTGGCATAATGAAGACTGATTGATCGGGCGTGAACTCGGCGTGAACTCTTTGCTCCGCTTTGTGCTTATTTTTTTTCTCTCGTATGACGTATGATCGTAAGTTATTTTTGTGATAATGACCATTAAAAATAATTGAGAAATATCAAACGATATTTATTTGCGTTACATTTTCTTTTCAATTAATAAATTATTTCTGGTGCGTAAATAAATTTGTGTTTATTTCGTTTTCGAGTCTGACAAGAAGCTCGGAATGATTTTCAAGACAGGTCAGGGGCTAAAAGGCTGCAATTGAGTTAAAAGTGCATCGTTAATTGCCAAAAACCTGTTTAAGTTCGTTTGCAGCCTGCCCATTATCAAAGCCTTACGAAAAATTCATTTTCAAGGGCCCTCCATCAGGCCCAGTTTTTGTAAAGACACCCTGTATTTACCATCCCGAGAATTCATCATCTCTGGCGATCAAGCGAAAGAATTTTTCTACCTGAGAATCTCCGAGAATATAGAGTCAACGAGAAACTCTTTGTTTCCTCTTGAAATAAAATTCCTTTGATTCTCCAATTCAATCACATTTCAATCGACCCAATTCAATTTCTTCATATTAATTATTTTATTTCTTTAATTCATTTTTTTTTTTTTTTTCATATCTAACTCATTTTATATTATTTTAATTTTAATTTCAAAATTTCTCATCTTTTATTCAAATTTCGATTATTAAAAATTTTACACGTCAATCTATATCTTACCAAATGAAAAAATATCTCAGACAAAATTCTATGATATAAAAAAAAAAAAACAGCATTAAAAAGAACCAGAGAAAGGTATTAAAAAACTTTTCGAACTTGCTGTACGAGAAAAAGCAACAAAGACGGTCCATTAAGTGGAACGCAGCGGGTCATAAGGCTTCGAGTGTAACGAGCGAGAGAGAGGTAGTGAGCGAGAGAGGGGGGATGACCTACCAAACAGACGCGAGGGGCCCAACAGCATGATGGCTGACTCGTTGCTTCTATCCCCTCTTCTCATCTTTGCAGTCTCTCACAGTTTTTTTCTCCTCTGGACGAAACGACCAAGAGGGACTTGTTTGTTTCTTGCAAGAGGGACCACGATCCTCATGACTCGCATGTGAGCGAACGAGAGAACGGTGAGAGAAAGAAAAATAAACATCTCATCGATTTGTACCATAGATTTTAGCTCGTATAAGTGGTACATGCGAGCTCTTATTATTTTTTTTTTATGAGACGACGAGAAGATGCGCCTGATACATTTTTTTCTTAGATCTTTTTCATAATAACGGGAATTCAGAGGAAAACGGCCATACATATAGGAAAGAAAAATTGCGTGAAGTTTAAATTAAAAAAATTGAAATAAATAAATTATATTATTAAAATTTTCATTATTATTTTTGATTGATTAAAAGAGACATTTAGAATGTACAAATCTTATTAGTTTACTCTTTACTTGCATTTACAAAAGGAGAAGAAAATTTATATATATCTCCTTGTAGATTTACACAAATACATAAAACATGGGGATCCTGAAATAATATCGATTTGTTTTTTTTCTATGTACAAATATAATCGAAATTAATACCATTAATTTATTCGATCGGATCAATTTTTTTTACTATCGAGTCTATTTCGAAATGGCAATTACGAAGCATCGAAAATTTTGACTTTTTCTACACATCTCTGAGTTGATGAATTTATTTTCTCGCTATAATAAGGTCGACAATGCGTGTATTTCGTAATCCTGAGTTTTATTTTTTGTTTTTTTTTTCTCATTAATGACTTGGCACAAGAACGAGACTCATGGCCAGAGATATAGTCATATCTATATGTGCGCATCGCAATAGATCTTTGAGGGTTTACGAGGGACGAGCGGGACACGTATATATGTATGTCTTATATAATGATGATAATAATAATAATAATAACAACGTGATATATATATATATATATATATATATATATATATATATATATATATATATATATACATAGTGAGATTGTCGAGGGGTCGATAGACGAGCTCGATAGTTATAGCTTCTTTCTAACACACACACACACACATAAATATAAATTACATAGTAATTTATACGTATGTGCAAGTTGCACGCGCTCGCGCGCCTACGAATAAATTGTCGCTAGACCGCGGCGCTCACGAGAATGACCAGAATAGTAACGTTTCGCTTGTACGGCCGTTAACCCCGTCGTTCGTACTGCGCTCGCGAATGCGCCTAGCTTCGCAGAAAGAGAGAGGTGAAGAGAATAAGAGAGAGAGAGAGAGAGAGAACAAACTATTATATTATTATATAGAGATTCGCCTATAACGAATGGATGGAGAAACACATGACGACGTGCTGATTTGCCAAAATTTCTGGCATAAAAACGAAACTAGCCGATTATTATAATAATGGCTGCTCGGAGAATCAATTTTTTTCGAATACACTCCTGGTGGACTCGTCCAGCTTTATTATACAGGGAAGAGAATTTTAAGAAAAATTTACTTTCAATAAAAGATTTTTAAAAAATTATAGTAAAGAATAATTAAATTTATATGAAATGAACCTTTTGTGTTGGATTTTTGGTCGATTTTCATTCAAAAAAAATGCTCTATTAAGTGGTAAAAAAAGGACTGTTTTAAAGAGAATTTACTAGCTTACATTAGTTCGAATATTACAGATGAGAAAATCTATATATATATATATATATATATATATATATATATATTTTAAATAAGAAATCGATGATTTCTCTAACGCACGTCGATTCAATAAAAGAATTTAAAAAATTATAATAATGAATAATTAAATTTATATGAACCTTTTGTGTTGGATGTTTGGTCGATTTTCATTTTTTTTAAATGCTCTATTAAGTGGTAAAAAAAGGACTGTTTTAAAGAGAATTTACTAGCTTACATTAGTTCGAATATTACAGATGAGAAAATCTATATATATATATATATATATTAAATAAGAAATCGATGATTTCTCTAACGCACGTCGATTCAATAAAAGATTTAAAAAAATTATAATAAAGAATAATTAAATTTATATGAAATGAACCTTTTGTGTTGGATTTTTGGTCGATTTTCATTTTAAAAAAATGCTCTATTAATTGGTAAAAAAAAGGACTGTTGTAAAAAGAGAATTTACTAGCTTAAATTAGTCCGAATGTTACAGATAAGAAAATCTATATATATATATATATATATTTTTTTTTTCAAATAAGAAATCGATGATTTCTCTAACGCACGTCGATCCATACGTCATGTATAATAATTCTCGTTGATTTCTAGAAAAATAAAAAATAAATATTTGCTTCGTTATCACAAATTTGTATCTTCAAACGTCATCGCGTCAAATTTCCCCCGCGAGAACGCGAACACAGACAACTAACATCGACTCCTTTACTTCTTCGAGAGTCGACGGGTTTGAGCGCGGTTTTGCAAAGTGACTCAGACACTCGTTACGCGCTCTTCACGTGCTCCTCCTACTCGTTTTTTTCCTCTTCTCGAGTATGTTTCTTTTCCTTTTTTTTTTTTCTTCTTCTCGGACCCTATAGTACGTCGACAAAAAAAAACCTCGAACTCTTCGCGCTTATCTTTGAGATACACTTGAGAAAATTTAAAAAAAATCTTCAAAAGACTCCTCGTTATACATGGAAATTTGAACCTTTGAGAATTTTTTTTATTTTATTCGTGATCAGCAAAAAAAAATCATTAAAAAAGCTTTTTTTTACATGAAAAATGTCAATGTCCGGGTTTTTTTTTTACTGAATTTGTGATTAGAAAAAAAAAACTCTGTAGGGGATGCAATATAAATTTGGAAATAATGTTTTTTCTTGTATTTTGACCACATGCAATTGTTTTACTGAAACTCCTATAACTTTTCTTTCTGATGAATCGGAGATTCCACTCTATGCTAATTTTATTGTCAATTCTATTATCAGCCTAAAAATGCCGCTTGATTCAATCAGTTATTATTTTTCATTCCAATTTAACAGATTTTTCAAGCCAGACCATAAATTTTGCCAAATTTCACGTACATATCTCGAAAGCTCAAAATTTCCTGGCAAAGATTTTAAAATTTCGATATTTTTTAGCTTATTCGTTTTTCTACAGATGTTTGAGCATGATAACTTTATCTAAATCAAACAAGTAAATTTTATCGTGTGCTTGGCAAACTCATATATCAATGATTCATCCAATAAAAATTCGTATTATACCAAAAAGCTACAATGAACTTTACGAAAAAGTCCTCTAACTCTTTTTTCAAATTGATTGGTGTTTCCACTCTTTGCTCATTCTCTTCCCAATCGATCAAGCTTCAAAATGGCGCTCGATTCAATCAGTTACGATTTTTCTATCCAATTTTACAAATTTTTTTAAGTCGATCCATCGACTTTGCCAAACATTCATATACTATGTCAGGGACTAAAAATTTCAACGAAAAATTGTCAAATTATCATGGTGATTTTTAAATTGATTAGTTTATCTATCAAGTTTTGACTATTGACAATCATCTGAACTAAAATAATTTAATTTCTTCTGGTATAAAATACATTTATATATGTAAATGAGACCGCATATATATATATTTATATGATTGTATGTATATATGTATACGCGTATTATACCGCAGAGCTACGACGTATAATAACGCGGACTGCTTTCTAGCGATTCTAGCCACAGCTTTCCTATTCCCGTCGACGCGAGAGGCTCGCTCAGAGCTCGGACACACAAACACACAAACACTCGAGCAGCACACCTCCCCCCTCCCCCACGTTGCCCCTTCGACGCTCATCGTCGTTGGGGTTTTGTGCCCCTCGGCTAGGAGAGGAGCGGAGAGGGGACCAGCAATACATCAAAGTGCGGTGCAGTGATTCTCAAATCATAGCCAGAAACGCCTTACACGGTTTTTATTTTTCTCCCTCTCTCTCTCTTCCCCCCTTTTTCTCTCCACATCGAGCCAAAAAGTTCACGAAGTTGAGAAAAAAACGTCTGGTCGAGCCATCGAGTGTATTAGTCTTTCTCCATGCGATCAAGCATTGCGAAATTCGACGGTAAATAATGCGCAGCGATATAGCGAAATGGCGGTTAAAAAAAACCTCGCGAAACCAGCAATTGTTTGATCTGTAACTTCGATACGGAATGAGAGAAAAGACAATGGGCAAAGGGGCCCGGATTTCAGGTGAATTACACGCTATTGTACATACCATTTCTTATAAAATATAAATAGTACTATTGTAATAATATTAAAGGAGAAATTGTGGTAAAACGGAACACCGGGGTAAAATGAAACACCCTTTAATCTTACTCCGATTTCTCATGGATGCATTCATTATTCTAAATCAAAATTTTACCTTTTTTTTTTCATTTTCGGTAATCTATTTTGTGCCATCGTTAAATCAGCGAGTTCCCGATGTATGGCTGAGTAGAATTTAGCACTAACAGCATAGCAGGAGGATCTGTGAATTGCGAAAATTCATGCTATTCCTAACTGTTCCGTTTTCCCTGGCTTTATCCTATACATGTATAGTAGAGTCTCGATCTCTCTCGCCACACTGGGACGAAACCGTAACGAGCCCACGATGCGCTGCAACTATATTATTATACATATATCGTTCCTACAGTCACCTTACTCTGTAAGTGCCCAAACACTTTTTTTCATTTATTCTTCGAAAGACTTTCGTGCACACCTCTGCGATATATATATATACTTGTATATTATCCTTATCCTATCGCTGTTTTCTGTGTCGTGAAAGAGGGACGCGCGACACAGCCAGAGATCCATGGAAAAATATCTCGAGCCTTTGACCTGCTCCCGATATACTTGTGCAAAGAGAAGGGCAATCTCTGTATAATATATATATGTATATATATATGTATGGAGCAACGTAGCCATACATCTTGTACCCCAGATACATCTACTAGTATGTCGTGAGATATACGAGCATAGAACCTAACATCGACTGCAAGAATGATCTACAAGACTTTCGGAAAGTCATTGCAACCTCATACTACCTTAATCGAATAACCAAAATGAATATAATCGGGCTCATATCACGAAAGATATTTATTCAGTCACAGTATACATGCAAATGTGCACAAAATCCTTTCCTGGCTCATATAATTGACTTGAATCACAATTTTTCGTTTTCACTAGGCCAAAGTTTATTTTCCATCGCATGAAAATTCTTTACGCCCGTAATTTCGATTTTCTCATTTTTAAACGTTTTCTGGTACATGAAAAAAATATATATATATATATGCACATGCACGAGCCACTTTAGGAACATGAGAGACGGGATTTCTTACCAAAAACAGATTACAAGTAATACCATGTAAAGGATAGAGTTAACACACGAGAGATCTCGTAGACTTTGAGTGATGCATCGAGTTCTCCTCGCGCTGATGCTGCAAAAGGACTCAGAATTTAATGCAACAAACGCGAGACTGTTTTCTGTGTGGCAAGCGAGCAAAAGCCAGACGGCAGTTCAGCCACACCGGGCGCTCGGGCCTCCCTGTGGGAGAACGGCCTCTATTCGATTTCGGGGCCATCGGGGAACGCGCTAGCAGCGCACAATATACAGCTAGAAAATATCCACCCGAATGTGATGATGTCTGTGTGTGTGTGTATGCTTCATGTTGAATACAGTATTATGCGTATAGTACTACAAGCGGCACGCACACACACACCAAAAATTGTCCTCCGCGCATCACTCGTCGCGCAGAGCTCTCTCGCGATAAGGGTCACGTGACCCCGTGGGTAAACGAGATCCAAGACCATCTGTCATTGGTTGAAACACTGCGCATGTCTCCCATCTCCCACCACTTCCGTTTCTTGCTTGCTCACCCCGAACAAAGAAGACTCCGTAGGCTAGCTTCGTGGCATCGACGTTTGCCACCATTAGAAAGTCGTCGACAGTCGAGAGGTATACTTCGCGAAGAGTTGCGTGCGGTCATCGAGAGAAAAAGAGTGCAAGAGCTAGAAAGAGAGAACGTTACGGTTTTATTGCGCGGGTGTCGAGTCAGTCGCGATTCAGTAAAAAAAAAAAAAAAAAAAAAAAAAAAAATCTAAAAAAAAAATAGAAAAACGTTTACAAAACTCCATCGTGTCTGTAACTTCCGGTTCGTGTGCGCGTACGGGAAACGAAATAAAGAAGAAAAAAAAAGAGTCGAGCCAGTGGAAAGCGCAAAACGTTTGTTGGATTTCCGAGTTCCGGTAAACGTCGCGAATCGTATCGAAAACGAAGCATTTTGTCAACAGCAAAGGGAGAGAGACAGAGAGAAGCTTTTTTTCTCACAAGTGATTCTCACCAGTTTAATCCGCGTGACTCGAAGAGCATCGTGCATTTATCGTTGTGGAGGGCCGTACGTGGAGAAATAAAATAACAACGAGAAAAACTTTTCGTGAAATTGAACGAAGAGAAAGAAGAAGAAGAAGCGTCGACAGAAGCCCTTATACACATCATAATATTGCTCGCGTAGCAATAGAAACGAGTCACTCGTCGTTCGCGCTGGAGTGGCAACGTTGTTACGATCGCTACGGTCAGTGGCGACGCCGCCATTTTGTCGAGACACGGTCAGATTCGAAAGTAGCGCTTGGACGTCGTCGTCGTCGTATTATCGTGCCGTGACACACGCCATCGTTGTTTCTCGTGCCAAATAACAAAAAAACGTCATCGTCATCATCATCAGTCACAGTGGAGAGACCAGAAGGCGAGGAAGAACGAGAAAAAGCAAAATTACGAAAAAATTCCTCTTTTTCTCCCCCTACCCCTCCATCATACTCTCTATACAATTTAACATCGTCGAGACGTTCCAACGAGCAAAAAAACTTTTTCCGCGATTTCATCGCGATTGAGCAACGACAAAAAACATTTTGTTCTTAAAATTGTACAAAAAAAATTTCACAACGTCGTCCGTAAATCATAAATTTGTCACGATGAGACTGGAGATTGTGTCAGCGGCGGATTTTCTCGTGCATTTATTGAGACTCCAGGCGGGTCAATTGTCGGAGCGTCAATTAGAACTGTTCAAATCATCGTTGACCGATGTATTGAGACGTCGTTATCGAGATCATTGGTTTCCCGATCGTCCAAATCGGGGCTCGGGTTATCGTTGTATACGTATTAATGGCAAAATGGATCCTGTTATAGCACAAGCCGGTGCAAATGTCGGTCTATTACCGACTGTTCTTCACACGCTATTCCCAAGTGAATTGACCATGTGGATCGATCCGGCCGAGGTCTCGTACAGAATCGGCGAGAATGGCTCAATTTGTGTACTATACGAGAGAACCGAACCGGACCCCGAGGACATACAAACGACAACGACGCAACAGCAACAATTTGAGAGTTGCAAAGATTCATTGATACTCGAGCATGCGCAATTCAACGAGCAAATTGCCGCTTTTGTCTCGAGTTGAATACTGGGCAATTGAGAGAATGAGAGAGAGAGAGAGAGACAGAGAGAAGACGACCGTGAAAACAAAAAAATCACCGCGACAACATCAACAATAATAATAGTAATATTAATCACCAACCACTACGAGTACCCACCATCACGACGTGAAAAGCCAAGCTAAGGAATGAGTCAGAGAGAAATGATTTTTTTTTTTTCTTCTTTTTTTCTTTGTCGCAACAGGCTATGGATATAAATATATACATATACATATACATACTATATATGTTACGGACGAAGAGCCATCAACAACAAAAAAAACATCAGAGCCCGCCATCGTGTTTTTCTTCCCCATCCCTCTCTTTTCGAGCCCAACGCAGCCCTTCCACACTCTTCTTGGCTCATTATTATTCTTCTTCCCCCTTCGCTGCTGTGCCGAAATGAGAAAAAAGAAAAAAAAAATCACGCAAGAGGATCTTGTCTGGCATCTTTGTGTTGTATGTGCGTCAGAGCTTCGTTTCCCCGCCACCGCCGCGCCACCCTTCCACGGCGCCACCGACGCTGAGATCTCCGCCTGATGACGATGCTACTGTTCCATCTCTCGAAAAACGAGTTTTTTTTTTTTTTCTCTCCTGGATCCACATCAATTTGGAAACCATCTCGGATCCCGGTCTTGTCTCGGAGAATCGCAAAGACGATAACAGCTCCATCGTGCTGGCATAGAAACAACAACACGAAATAAGAAAAGTGCTGAATGTTTTTTTTTTTTTTTTTTTCCGTCGCCCATGAGAATGGAAAAAAACAGAGGACCGAGCGCGTCACAACAACGATTGTGGCGTCACTACGACGCCATTGAGATTCAACTCCCCGTCCATATGTAATGAACGCGTCTCTTCACCCCCCCCCCCCCAACCTCCCTATTCGGCGCTCTCGTTATTATTATTATTATGACGAACTTTACATGGTGTTTTTTCCGGACCGTCCGCTCCCTCACCCCTGACGGTGGTGAAATGAATAAATACGAAACACGCCATAATTCGTGACCGTCGGAAACTCGTTGTCGATTAAACTGATCTCAAACTCCTGAAAAAAAAAAAAAAAAAAAAAGAAAAAAAAGAAATTACGTCGTCACGAGTGGGAAAACGGCGCCAAGACGCATTTTTCGTGATTCACACCGGAAAAATCATCATGAAGAGGGACGAAAAAAACCCGAAGGAAATTTCATCAGTTTCAAGTTTGCAAAAAAAAAAAAAAAAAAAAAAAAAACGCTTCAATACCGCGTGGCCAGTAAAAAAACAAAACAAAATGGAGTCTCCGTGGCGTCTCGACGATAATCAATCGAACGCAGCCACACGGCCAGTCAGACCGGAAGTGAGAAGAAGCGAAGCCGCGAAAAGAAGAGTAAAAAAAAATATATACACGAAGTTCCTCATTCGCGATACGCGTTAACTCCCATAAATACGACATTTTTTTTTTTGTTTCATTAAATTTTTCTTTCCCGGACGACATTGTGTAAGAAAAACGACAAGCAGCAGAGATTGAAAAAAAAAAAAAAAACCCATCGCCGTCAATCATCACGCAAGATTTGCGAGAGAGAAAGAGAGATTTTGCGCACGCCCTCTAGCGTTTCGTATTTTATGTCTATAACAACAATAACAGAACAAACAAAAAAAAAAAATGATAATCACAATTGATCCGAGTTTATATATGTACATATATATACACAAACATAGAGAGGACGAATTCACGTAAGCATCAAGACGTCCGAGAAAACTATTAACATTGTGTGCGTGTGTATGTATATGTGTGTGTGTGTGTGTGTGTGAGAAAGAGAGAGAGAGAGAAAGTGTATGCGCACGCGCACGCGGACGCTTCGGTCGGCGGTAACGATGCATTAAAAAAAAAAAAAACTGTATCTGGGGTGAGTGCACCAGTGAATGAACGCTTAAAATTCAGCACCAGTAAATGAACCCCCGTTTTAAAATCACTATATACAGATATACTTCCCGTGAAGTGTTCATTCACTAGGCCCTGTTCACGGGTACACTCACCATATCGTCTACATAGTCGAAGATTGCTTAAAAAAAAACATCCGATTACCAATTTAAACCGAGTTTTCGTCGTGCGCCATCGCATAATTTTAACAAACATAAAAAAAAAAAACAAATCGTATATAAAGATTCTTTTTGAAACAACTGTGATTTTTCTTCGCGACAAGGGTAGGGGATTTTTTTTTTTTTTTTTTCAGGTGCGCGTGTGAATGTTTCTTTTTTCCGATCAACCGAAAGTACCGCGAGCAAAAAAAAAGAGCGCGAAACGATGACGATTCAAATATATATATATATATATATATATATATATATATATATATATATATATATATATATATATATATATATATGTATTTAAAAAAAAAAAAAAAAAGTCCTCGGTCGTTTGGTGATACAACTTCGCCGTATCGCTCAATTACTTCTGTCCTCGTTTACAGTCGACTATGCACATCACACGTTTTTCTCGTGTCCTCATTTTTATTTACATCTTATAATATTTTTCTCTTTTTTGCCGGTGATTTACAAACAGCTCGAAACTCCCGAGATGGGCTATAATTATGGGCATCTTTTGTCTAATCGCCCATATTTGTCAGTCGTCGTTTCGCGCATGCGTGAGGAGGGGAAAAAAAAAAAGTGCGCGAATATTGGAAAAATTTGGCGGTAAAACCGCCAAAGAATTATTTGCGATTATTTGCGAAAAGCGTTTGAAGAAAAAAGTGTATGTGTGATGATTAACGACGATGACGGAATGGCAAAATGATCGAGATATTGTGAGATGCACATTTAGAACGGGGAATGAAGTGCATTAGGAGGCGTGTAAAACTTGTCGCGTTCGGCGTTTGACGAAGGCTCTGTACGTAGCAATTAGAAACCGTGTCTGTGATTATCATAAGTGTAGGAGAAAAAGAGAAAATGAAGAAAACACAAACAAAGAGAGCCAGAAGAAGGGTGGGAGAAAGAGAGAGAGAGAATATAATCTATTTCGTTTACGTAACGACCTAAAAAAAAAGGCTTTTCGTAACGCGAGTTTGTCGAGTATTTTTGATTTCTTTCTTTCCGCGCACACGACTTTATATTCCCGAGGGATAATGAGTAATAACAATAACAATAATTGCAAAAAATATACATATATGCATGCACCAGAAAAGTGCTCCACAATTCTCGAACAAACTCGTGACCCGAATTGCCCTCGTATATATGATATATCTATATATATTCAAAAGAGATGAAAAAAAACGAGTATATATATCTACATTGACAACAAAAAAAAGTAATGATTGTAAATATATATACTGACGAAACGGCTAACTCGTATCTATCTATCCGTATGATGAGCACGTAGCAATTTTCGAGCAAATTTATCGCATCCTCTCTGATGTGTGCGGAGGCGCGTCTTCCCCCAGACTCTCTTCGCTTATCATTCGTGTATATATATATATATATGTATAACATCGTCATGAACTCGCTGACCTCCGTGACACTCGTCTTCTCTGCGAATCATCTCGCTCGAATAAGCGAAAATTTTATTATTATTATCATTAACAGCCATTACATCTCGAGAGACGGCGACTGGCGAGAATGAATTTCGTCTCGACGATAATTCGAACACGCTCGTTGGATATTTAATAATTGGGGCTCCCCGAGTACACTGACGTTTTTTTTTCGACTTTTCAAATGATAAAAACAAGAAAATTACTCAGCTCGTGCATCATTTTTTGTGATGAGAAAAAAAAAAAAAAAAATTCCCTCCTGCGATCTGAATTTTTGATCGAAATTTGCTATCTGCACGAGCTAAGGTTGAGTCACAGTCCGTGGCTCAACAACATCAAACAAAAAATTTCGTACAATCTCATCCGGATATACATATATATATATATGTCTCTCTTTATCAATTTTTCTTTGTTTCTGATAAAACTGTGAAAAAAAAAAAAAACAATAACCTGCAATGTCAAAAGAGAAAAATATCTCCGATGCGTGATAAATATGTTTTGTAACGGTTGGCGTAAAGAGAGAGAATTGAGAGAGAGAGAGGGTAATGAAAAAAAAAAAGGCGATGAAAAAAAAAACCAAGCATTTGCGAGAAGTTCGTCGAAGGCTGATTTATCATTTGATTATTATAATATATTTTTTTTTTTTCTTTATTTTTGAGATGAAAATGAGACCCGTGGGCAATTGTTGTGTGCATGTGTGGACCGTCGATCGGGATGGGAGGAATATGCAAAAATTCAAGATCGCAAATATACTGGAATGTGATGGAAAAAAAAAACGAAACCGCATCACGGACACGATAAACATTGAAAAATTTCTCTTGATCGCAAAACAAAAAAAAAAATCACACTCGCGTGATCGAATTAACGTCATGAACAAATTGTAATTATTACATATATATGAACGACCCACTATGATCTATATATACCGATACACACACGCACACACACACACACACACACACACACACACACACACACACACACACATATATATATATATATATATATATATATATATATATATATATATATACACACACACACATTGTAACTATACATAGAGTCCTTCGGAAGAATTTGTACAAACCCGCTGTGTGAGTCGTGAAACAAAAAAAAAGTCACTCTCCAGCAAGTCTGTGATTTTAGCTTGGTTAATTCAGTATTTTTTTAAAATATAAAAAAAAAAAAAAAATGGAAAAAAATGAAAAACATGAAAAAAGAAAAAAAAATGAGACAAAATCGAAACGACCGGGGAAAAAAAAACGGGAGAAAAAGAAAATGAGAAGAAGAAAAAAAGAAAAAGTTTGTCGAGCAGCTGATTCGGACGGTAAAGGGGGGGGGAGAAGAAGGAGGAGGAGGAGGATGGGATCGCGACACGTTTGATTCGGAGCACTTTTGTGTGGTATAAAAATATAAAAATATTAAAAATCCGCAAGTGGCCCCCCTAGGAGAAAAGAAGGGGAAGTGGTAAACGTGGTGGTGAAAAAAAAAAAATCGTAAACTTTTGTCGTGATGAATTTTGTGCTGTATATTTAATCAAATCGAGGAATTGTACATTGATTCGTGTTTTTCTCTGTCGAGATCATCAGATCCATTCATTGACTCGGTATCATCATGTCAATCTGCATTTTCGTGTTGAAATTTTTTTTTCTTTCGAATGTAGTCTTGTACCGTCACAAAAAAACAAAAAAAGAAAAAAAAAATTGAACTGCAATCGGATGCACGCACGAATGCCGGTTACTCTTATCATTATTCTTATTATTTTTCCTCTTCATATATAAATATATATATATATGTTTCAATGTATATATGTAAAACCATATATATATGTATGTATATAAATAAAAATTGTATATTGTATCTTCATGCCACTTTTACACGTGCATGTCTTACGGATTCGAGTTGATCGAGATAGTGAGGAAAAAAAAAAATCAAATCAAATTGTATAATAAAATCATGACGTCATCGCGACGAAATATTCAACTCAAAATTCTGGATAAGAAATTTCTTCATTGATGAAAGGTAAATTGAAACGAAAACAAAAAAAACTCCCCCTTCTGCTTCATCCTTGGCCCGGATCACTCCGAATAATATCTTAATTTCTTTTTTCTCTTCTTTTTTTTTCGTTTTTTTTTTCTTCAAACATTGCTCGAAAAAAATCAGAACTGTCCTCTAGATGGCATTTTATATGTTTCGTTCGAGTAGACGAGTCTGTGTCTTTGTGTGTGTGTGTATGTGTGTGTGTTCAACGAGAACGTCAAACGAGAAAAGAGCGAGAGAGAGGGGGGAGGGGAATAATGTGCTCGATACTGCGGATATGAGGAGAAAAAGTGAAAGAACGAAATGGTTTAATTGTTGTGACAAAGAGAGAAGAGAGGAAATGTCAAAAGAGAAAAAAAAAAAAATATCGAAATCAACGAGAAAGTAGTTCTTGTGATTGAAAAGCAGGGTGCGCTGATTTCCGGTAAAAATATATTCAAAAATCTCGTGGCTCGTGTTACAAATTATTTCGTGTGTGCATTTAAAGTATAAGTTCTCGACGATTATCCTAATCGTGAAAATGACAAACGATTATGATTATCGTGGGAATAATATAGTGACATATATCTTAGAACGAAAAAAAAATATATATATACATATATATTTGCAACACGAGCCACGAAATGAAAAGCAAAAAAGAAACAAGAGCGTCCCTAAAGTCCCAGCTGAGTAAAAAAAAAACAATAATTGTCCATCAATAGCCGCAACCATTCATACAATACGTTATTAATTATAAATAATATTAAAAAAAACGCCAGAAACGTTGTACACTCGAATCAATTCGAATTCTGTATAAATTCGCTGTGAATGAAAACAAAAAAAAAATCACGTACACAAGAGTGAGAAAATTTTCTGACTCGCACTTTGAACATAAAAACACCACCGAATTATTCAATCGCACATTTTTACAGAAAAAAAAAGACACCCTTGGAGATATAAATGAAAGACAACACCACTCGTGTACACGAACACGAAAAAAGCGTACACGAAAAAATAGAAAAAAAAAAGAAAAGAAAACAGGACAGCCACAGACATACGAAATATTAAAGAAGATGAAAAATCAATACAAACAAATGAAGAAAACTAAAAAAAAAAAACTCGAATCCCTAGACTCGTAGGTTCACTATTATTATATAAAATTATATCTATTATTATATCAATGTATAATTATATTTAGTTTTTAAGTTACGAAGAAAAGAATACCTATCATTTCCCGCTTGTACATACGCCGTGAGTTCGAAAAAAATTGAATCTTTAACGAAAAAAGAAAAAGAGAATGATGAAGAGGAGAATGATGATGAAAAAAAAAGAACTATAATTTTTTCGACTGTTTTTGTACAGAGATAATAAAAACAAAGGCCTCGTGCTTATGGAATTTCACGAATATAAAAAAAAACAAAACAAAATGAAAAATAATTGTCGCATTTGGCCTTATTGACGTTTTTACGTTTATCACCTATCCTGATTTATCTACGTTATAAATATATATTTAATGCCACGAGCATTTATTCGAAAATGGATGAAAAAAGAACTTGGACGCGAATCATAACTTAGTATCTGCGAAAGATTTTTTATTTTCGAAAGCCACTCGACGTCCGCGATGGAGCCAAACGGACTCGAGAGTTTGCACAATTCGTCGAGTAAGCGAAACTGACGTTTTCACTTGGAGCTAAATAAACGAATGAACATATTTTTATTTTTCATTGTCTCGCAATGATTCGAATACAGTGGAACTTTCAATAAGTTAATCACTTGGGTCCGAATTCCCTCGAGTACAATTAAGTCCCCTCAAGTGATGTTTGCAAGCTTTCAGTGGGGCACGTGTTGTGGGAAATTTTTAAATTATACAATGTAAAGTATAATTTATAATTCAAGGAAAGCGATTAATTAATTAAAAGCAAATTCATTTATTGGAAGTTTGACTGGAATTTTTGCTTCTTCGCCTGCACCTTGGAGGAATAAAACAACGGGAAAAAAAAACAAAAATGACAACAATAAAATCAGAAATGGCAGACATTGTAGCCATAAATGCTCTCACAGGAGTCCATTACTGCTCGCCACTATTATTCCACGATAACATTACCATGAAAATAGGTAGTAAATATAATTTTACAGCCACAGCAATGCAATGATTCGAATACAGTGGAACTTTCAATAAGTTAATCACTTGGGACCGAATTCCCTCGAGTACAATTAAGTCCCCTCAAGTGACGTTTACAAGCTTTCAGTGGGGCACGTATTGAGGGAAATTTTTAAATTATACAATGTAAAGTATAATTTATAATTCAAGAAAAGCGATTAATTAATTAAAAGCAAATTCATTTATTGGAAATTTGACTGGAATTTTTGCTTCTTCGCCTGCACCTTGGAGGAATAAAACAACGGGAAAAAAAAACAAAAATGACAACAATAAAATCAGAAATGGCAGACATTGTGGCCATAAATGCTCTCACAGGAGTCCATTACTGCTCGCCACTATTATTCCACGATAACATTACCATGAAAATAGGTAGTAAATATAATTTTACAGCCACAGCAATGCAATGATTCGAATGCAGTGGAACTTTCAATAAGTTAATCACTTGGGACCGAATTCCCTCGAGTACAATTAAGTCGCCTCAAGTGACGTTTGCAAGCTTTCAGTGGGGCACGTGTTGTGGGAAATTTTTAAATGACACAATGTAAAGTATAATTTATAATTCAAGGAAAGCGATTAATTAATTAAAAGCAAATACATTTATTGGAAGTTTGACTGGCATTTTTGCTTCTTCGCCTGCACCTTGGAGGAATAAAATATCGGCAAAAAAAAAACAAAAATGACAACAATAAAATCAGAAATGGCAGACTTTGTGGCCATAAATGCTCTCACAGGAGTCCATTGCTGCTCGCCACTATTATTCCACGATAACATTACCATGAAAATAGGTAGTAAATATAATTTTACAGCCCCCGCATGTCTATCATTGGGTGATAACGTTCATTTTGCAATGTACGGAAGATGAAACGATGCGCATTGATTAAAAAAATAAAAAAACTTGCAGAGGCAAAACTTTAATCTATTCGAAAAAAAAAATTGTTCGGTCTCCAATCGACAAAACAATATCTTAATGAGCAATTAAAATTGTTTGCAGACAAATATGAAGTCTCGAACGCATGACAATCTCACTATTCATATGTAAACTGCTTTTATTAATTTATTTATAAACTCGTATCGCGTGTCGTGTCAAATCGCATGTTTGATGAATTCACGCTGGTCTTGGAAAACAATGAGAATAGTCAGAATATAAGATACGAGTCTTTGTTTGAAGAATTTGAAGAAATATTATTTATTTATTTACAATTTTTTTTTAAGGATATTTTCATAATTTACACAAGTTTGATTATTTCCATACGATTCTCCTATTCTTTTTACTATTTTTCCTATTTTATTACATTTTTTCCAACGATCTTTTTCTATTTATATATTTTTTTTCAAACATCTTTAACTTCTCTCCTTAATTTTTTTTTTTACTATTTTTTGCACCTCCCACGTCTGTTCGATCTCGGAATTTCTATAAAACAGGCACCCTCGCACTTGTCTTTTACAGGCAGGCAGCAGGCAAAACCGAGAGGAGGCGAACACGTGTGGTCGATTCTAAACTTCGTGAACACCACAAGTGGAGGATCACAGCCCTTCCCATGTGATACGAAACACTCGAGACTACAGAAGGAAGCCGAGCCCAAGAGCGAGCAAGACTCTCGTGAGTGCAACGGCTATAGAACATCTGCTGCTTCTGTTTCTGCTTTCGCTTGTGCTTGGAGCTTCTCTGTTCTCCAACCTCGACGTGTGAGAACAGTACGATGCACTTTGGTCTCTCTTGTCTCCTCTTCCGCGACGTTTCCTTGGCACGTCTTCTACTCACTCACATCAGCCCAACCACTTACGTCTTGACGAATATCTCTCTCTCTCTCTCTTTTTATTCATCATTCTGTGCTTCTCTTCTCTAGATATTCTCTACTTGTTTGAGCATTCTCATCGTGTATGAGAAGTCCAAAGACTCTCATCACATTCAGCACCTCGATCAGAGTATTCAAACGCGACGAAAAAAAAAAAAAACTCGATAAAGAGCTATTTACAATCACAGCTATTAATCCTTCTTTATCGTTTATTATCTCGAAACGAGCAAAAATCAAATTTTCTTATCGAGAGTAAGAGAAAAATGGTTAAAAATATTTATTTGGCTCAATAATTAATAATTCTCTAAAAATATTCACATTCATTACCCCGTAAAAATTATCAGACGAAACTTTTTTGTTTTACCAAAATAATAACGAGGAAATTATAAAGAAATATAAATATGCTGGAATGAAAGCGAGAAAGGAATTTAAAAAAAATTGAATTAAATAATTGGAAACGATGAGGCTTTTTTAGTCGAACAATTGTCGCTGATTTGGTGCCAAAGAGATGAAATATCATTGACGTAGGAGGATTTAAAAAAAAAAACAAAAAACTATCGAAGAGCTAGAAGAGTTGAATGATGAAGACACTACAATGAACAATCTCATGTACATGAGATTCGTCGCTGGGTGTTTGTCGAAGAGAGGTCAACGTCGGTTGTTGCCCCTGTTGCGCTGCCTCTCGGGCAACATATCAGGTCGTGGAACTGCTTCTTGTCTCCTCTCATCCATCGTCGTCGTAGTCGTCGTCTTCGTCGTGTTCTTCATCTTCGTCTTCGTCGTCGCTCCTTATAGGTCAAAATTGCTCGTCTCCGAGACATTTTGCTCGTTCTACCGTTTTACAAGATCGGACCAATCAATTCAAATTCGCGTCTTATTCGTAAATTGTTGTGTCATTAATCATTAAATTCATTAAAAAATCATTTCTCGAGAGCAAGTGTGAATTTTTTCCGAGTTTACAATTTTTTTTTTCCTTTTTTCGATCATTTTGATATTTTATTGACAGCTTTTCGTTTATAAACAATTGCAACAGATTATTGACGTTACAACTCTAAACATAATCGAATCTGCACATAATCGACTGTACACAATGATCCGTCAAATTGGTCTCTGCAAAAATAAAAAATAAAAATAAAAACGAACGATTTTTATCATATTTTTACATTTATGAATTAATTGAAATTTTTCCAATGATTTTTCAATGCTCAGTAAAATCTCTTCTGTTGAAACTCACAATCAATGGATAAAAATATTAAAATTTCTTTGATCTGTTTTTTCACACGTTTGTGTTTCCGACATTTTTCAAACGGTATGAGACAGCAACGAGCAGCGGAGTCTCTCTCTCTCTCTCTCTCTCTCTCTCTCTCTCTTATCCTGACGCTTGTCTGTGACCGTTATAAACCGGTAGGTAGGTGGGTAAAAGACGATCGAGGGAGAAGTTCACCTCGAAAGCGAGGTTCATTATCTCCACCTATATAGACAGGATTTATACTGGCAATCTGACAAGTATGAAAAAAAAAAAATCCTCGTTTTATTTTTTCATCAAAGTAAAAAAAAAAGTGAAATGATACGACAAAGTTCAAGCTGATGTACTTGAGCAATGCGTATTAAACGAGAAATGATAAAAAAAAAAAACACGTGTCGAATGAGAACGAGTTGAGATGGCGAAAAAGCTTTTTTTTTTTTTTTTTTTTTTTTATAAAATCGACGATAGCTGCATCTGCAATACCGGAATATCGGTGACCGGCTGTACCAGGTTTTCTCGGCACGAGATGAGAGAAGGAAAAGAAAAGAAAAAAAAAATCGAACAGCTTGTCGACACCGACGATAGAATACGAACTGAATCATAGCGGATATGGTTGGATCAACAGCGAAAAATTACGTAAGCCAGTACGATCGAGTTTTTCATGACGAGCGTCATCGGCGTTAAGATAATGGGCTGGAGTTTGCGCGGGTGCGAGAGAAATAACCCGATTGGAGGTCATCGAGGAGCGAGAGAGACACACACGCAGCACCTTAACACGATTAGTGCGAGAAAAATTACTTCATCTGACGGAATAAATTTTATTGATGAAAATCTTCTATTCGAAGATAATAAAACAGATCGATTTTATTCGAATATAATTAATTTCGATCGATTCAAAAAATACGATTAGAAAATAAGAAATTTACAATTGATTTATAAATAAATCTTGGATTAATTTAAATTCAATAAACTTTGTTTAAATTATATAAATTTTTATCATCGAGCGATTATTCTCTGTGGCTGAAGTAATATTTCGACGAGAGGGTGTCGAGACGTTCATTGGAAATTCCAACGAGGAGTCTTTGACGTGGTCAGAGCCGGATATTTCGGCTTCAACGATCCTCGCACTCTGATAAATCATAAAACTCATTTCTAACACAGTAGAGACATTTTGTAATACGATTGTGCATCGTCTAGAATACTGGTTAATTGTTGTCTAATTCACCTCCTCTGTCTTTAAAATGCTTTCGAAATATATTTATCATTATTATTATTTTATATATATTTTTTTTTATCTTTTTCCATTTATTCAGGAATTTGAAGTTGCAATGTAAATTCTGTAATTTCTAGGCACTTTTTCATACAATCTGTGCAAAATATCTAAAACGTATTTATTCTGGCTTATTATATATTATAATTTTTGTCTGACTTATCGAGTTCGCTTATACTTTTAAACGTTTATGAAATAATAATTTTATCATTATTTCTATTTTATGTATAAATTTTTTTTAAATCCCTTTTTATTATCCAGGAAATCGAAGGCTTAATGTAAATTTTGCAATTTCTAGGTGAAACCTGATTTTATGATGATATCCGGGAGGGAAACGAAAAAGAAAGAGGAGGTAGACGAGAGGAACGATCAGATGGCCTCTGATTTGATTTCTGATGCTTCACGGGTTTTGCCAATACACGTGGAAAAGAATTTTCGCACGATCGATTATCGCTCACTCGAGGGCTCAGATTACAGGGGAGAGGGAAATGCGACCCTCGTCGTATCCTTGCCAAGCGTGAGTATGTGAATATATATCATCATTCTCTTCTTATACCCTCCCATAGAGAGAGTTATCTGGAGGTGTTGATAAATCGATTTTTTTTTTTTTTTTTACGAGCAAGAAAAGAAAAGCGATAACTAAATAGGCCAAGTAGCTGTGAAAATGATCGATTAAATCGCTAAAGTCAGTAAAATTTCTCAATTTTTCATTAATATAATTCTTTATCATTTTGCAAACGCTGAGAGAATATTTGCAGAGAATTTTTGCAAACGTAGACTTTATCCGATAAACGCACTATATATTTTATATATACGTAAACTGTGTCGGTTAAGTCTCAGTGATATATGAGAATCGGCCACGTCAACCTTCCATCCAAGCTTTTTTTTTCCTCTCTATACATTTTATCGATTCCGTTGTCTTTGCCGTCTATAGACATCATCCTCATTCTCACAAGTTCTCTCTGCAAGGACTGCCAATTGCTCGAACTCGATTCTACGTAATTAAAAAATGTTATTTAATTCTTTTCTTTTTCTTTGAAAAAAAAAAAAAAATCTCATATTTCCAGGAAAGGAAGGTGATCAGATTTCGTAAATCCGATCCGGACGCCGGAGATGAGCCGGCCGAGGACGAGGGAGAGGCAAGAGTCCGGCTGATTGAGGATTTCTACCAAAATGTCATTTCCGGTTTGTTGGGAATTTACGCGAGTCAGAGCGAGATCGTACGTTGTACCGGAGAAGATTTGCGACGGTTGATGAGAATTATCGAGCCTCATAGGCCAGGTATCAAATTATTTTTTTCCCATGTAAGCCTGAATTTATTTATTTATTATTTTTCGATTTTTTTCGTCATAAAATTGTTCTCAATTTTATTCCGATTTCGTATGAATGTTCTAAATTTTTGGCATTCACTGGATTATATAACTTTATTGCTTTTTTTACTTACGCACAAATTATTCTCAAATATTTGAGGAAAACTGTAAATTTTTACAGTTGCCATATTATTTCTATTCTTATTTCTTATAAATGTTCTAAAATATTTAATATCAACTGAATTATAAAACTTTTTGACGCTTTTGCACTTACATGTATTTCGCTTATAATAATTTCCCTGCGAGGAATCCTAAAAGATGAGGAGCTAAAACAGAATTCTTATTTTTTCCGTGTGCCTAGAACATCGTCGACACAAGAAAGTCCTTGAAACGTTCGCCACGGTATTGCCGGATTACACGCTCCTGCCTCAAAGTCTGCATGAAAAAATCAGCCCTCGCGAAAACAGACCGACTTTCTGCATCGAGATAAAACCGAAAGAGGGACTCTTTAATAAAAATTCGTTGTCTCCTGGTAAATGTGATTATTGCCAAAAACAAAGTGTAAAAGTGAATAATTATCGTCTATTAACATTCATTGATTTCCGATAATCCAATTTTAAATAAATCTTCAAATTTTTTTGCAGGTGGCTCAAGGAAAAATTTCACTGCCCAGTAAATATTGTCCACTGGTTTTTTTCTCCGGGGAAATCGATCGTATGCGTCGAGCCTTCAAAGGCCTCATCGATTCACCGCAAAACAACTTCCGGATCTTCAAGAATGGAAATCTCGTCTGGGGTGAGGGATTCGAACCGCAAGAGCTTGAAAAAATTCTCACCGTATGGTTTTTTCACGAAAAATCGTTCGACGCAGAGCGAGCGTTTGATTGGTTATTTAAATTAATTTACGAGGCTCTTCTACGACCGTTTCCCCAATCAGATTCCATTTCCGGCGATTTGCCAAAATTTTCGGATTCTACGAGTTTGGGAGCTCTGCCAGCGAATTCAGTGCTCGAAAGGATTCTTCGTGCACAGAGACAAAATCGTTGCAGCCTCACTGCCGTCTATTCAATTTATTCCGCATATTCGAGGATATTAAACGACGAAATGATTTATTCGCAAAAAACAATGAATACAGAAATTATTAAAAATCAAAATGAGCATGAATTAAATTTAATGCCCAGCAGGGAAGATCTGCATACTCTTCGTAATTATCTTGTTTATCGAATCGTCAAAGATTGCTCGATTCTCGTGGCATTTCAAGAGATCGATTCGTAAGTTTACGCGCATTGATATCAAATTTAACGCATCTCCATGAATTATCACAAGATTCAACGATATTCATTTTTTTATTGTTATCTCAACAGAACGACTATTCCCGATGTACCTCGTGAGAATGTTATACAAATTTCGGACACGAGCTATTTCTTATTCAACATCGCCGTCACGGATCTGGATCCAAAGAGCGTGCACAGCATCAAGAAGCATTATCGTGCTGCCGAGAATCTCAAGGCCACGTGACAAGGTCAAGGCAGTATTGCCCTCAAGTAGCAGCGAGAAGAAGCTTCATTTTTCTCCACCCATAATCCTTTGCAAAATCGCTGAACTATTTCTGTATATATCTACTATTAACCTTTAACCTGCACATGAGTGCAAATGTGCACTGAATTTTGTCATTCGTTTATTTTTGTTTGTAGACTTATTTGAAACGTATTTTTGCAAAAATACATAACTTTTAAGAAAATTTCATTACGACTACTGAATTTGGAACATTCTGCAGTTTCCAAAAACAAAATATAGACAAAAATAAAAAATTTATTCCATGAGGACAAAAGTACGTTTATTGACAAGAATATTTGAAATTTCCATATTTTTAATTACATTATTTGCCGATAGGAGGCTAATGTCTACCTTCTCATGAAATTAAACTTTTCTTCAATCACAAAGTGCAAAGGGCTCTCATAACCCTCGAGAAAATGTTGTGTCTACGATCGATACTCCGTATCCGCCGTGGACTAGAAAGCGCGCGCTCTAGTGTCGTTATATCGTACAAAATACACACATGTATATATCACATTTTTGCTTTGAGAGTCGGCCGCGAGGGTGGACATAAAGCGCTATATACAGTCATAAAGCCCGAGAACATTTATGAATGGCGCAGTTGCGTAGTGGGGCAATGCCATCGTTTGTGATCAACGAAACTCACGATTGGTTCGCCCTTTCTCGATGCTCTGGGAGAAAGAGAGACAGTTGTGCCTTGTTCGGTACATTTTCTCGAAGCTTCGCCCCGCTTCGCCCTTCTAACTCGTAAATTCACCCGTTCCATGCCTTTATTTTCCTTTAAGTATATTTCATATGATTTCATCCTACGCGGAAGGGTAGGGAGCGAAGGCGATATTTATTTCGCGCTCCGGAAAGTGTCCCCTTAAGCGAAAATGAGAAAGAGTGATAGAGCAATGTTTTCGACCCTCCATCGTCTCGCCCCGCCCGAGATTGAATCTACCGCATGGCGGCGTCTCTTTCTTATTCTCTCTCTTTCTCTCACTCTCTTCAATCTCCCTCTATCTACTCTGTGTGCGGCATTGCACCTACAGAGGGCACTTGGGCGCACACAGTCGCGCGTGGTCCACCGCGAAGCTCGGATCGTCGCGTAGTCAACGTTTGTTGAATGGCGATGTCGGGCGTTTCGTGAAAACGCTGGCCTGGCTCACTTTCTATCTCTCTCTCTCTCTCACTCACTCTTACTCTCTTTGCCTCATGTAGCTTCGCGAAGATCTCCTTTCCCCCTCTCCTTACACAACAGCCCCCCCCCCCCCCCCCCCGAGTCCCTGGTCGTCGCGTCATAATTTTTATTGTGCCCTCGTGAAATTATCGGTCGCCAGTTTTTCTCGTGAATAACGACGAGAAAAAAAAAAAAAAAACGCATTATGACGTCTTTACACTGAGTTAAGGATATTACACGACGGACACAACGGGACGAAATGGGTACCCAGAGGCCCAGCGAATGGGCCGGGCTGCTTATCGCCCGTTTCGAGGATCAGGTACCGGCTCATGTTTTTCTTCTTTTCTGTTTTCACCATTTCTTACGTTGGACAGCATGAATAGGATTTTTTATTTTATGGATGGCTTTATTTGGACATTTATCGTAATATTTTGACGTAATTCTTTCGATCTGTTTGAGCTACGAAAGGCTTTTTACGTTTTAGAATTTTGCATCATTCTCTCTCTCTCTCTCTCTCTTCCTCTTTTTCTCTTTTTTTCTCTTTCTTGCTGGTCCACGCGCACGTTCTCCGTATGGTATCGACGATAATCTGAAAATCTCCATTCGTATTTTTGTAATCTAGTATGAGATATCAATCGTGAAAAAATGAATCGAGAGAGAAATAGAGAGGGAGGGAGAAAGAGACATGTGATTATTATCAATGACAGCCGTCTGTTTCTGTTTGGTATAGTCTTATCCCCACCCACGCGCACATTTCGCGCACACCTCTCATTTCGTGAAGTGCTGCCGTATTTATTTTATCGCGTAAGTCAGGACTCCTCCGCTATTTTTTGGTTGAACGCTTTTTTTTTTTAGGCAGTTATTATTATTGTTATTTTAACGCTGAGCTTGAATGAGATGCCAAGCCCTCGACGATATCAGGGGATTTTTTTTTGTTTCATTCATAAAATCGAACGTCGCTCCCTCCCTTCTTTTTGCGAGAGACTCGCGAATTGTAGTCAGCACGCGCTTTGCCTCTCCCTCTTTTTTTCTTCTCGGACTTTTTTTTTTTATTCATTCCACACACACACTCCTGAGTTGCGTTAAACTCTATGAATTGTTCATGAATTACATTAATTGGGAAATGTATGAATGAAATTTATTATTTACACACGAGCCCCGAAAAATATCAGAGGTATCGCATTAAAATTTCTACTGAATGGAAGAAAAAATACGTTAAAAGTATTTTTTTCCATATGTGAATAATAATTATTGATGGATTTTTCGTGATTTTTCAGCTACCATGCAAAGCTGGTTCTCAGACGACCCATTCGCGTCTGAACGAAGAAAAAAATCAGAAATATCTCATACAAATATCACGATATCGTTTTTCTCTCGTGATATCAGGCCTGACAAAAATGCTTCAGCACGTTAATGAAATGATGCCAAATACGGGCACACAAAGATGGCTAAATGGATCGGAGCACGATAAAAATTGTTACGAATCAATTATAATTATACTGGACACGTTGGAACAATGCCTGGCTAATCAGCCCAAAGATACAACGAACTTTGACGAAACGATGAATATAAAATTTTTACTCAGGGAGATATGCCAATTTATCAGTAAATATTTTGCCAAATTTCGTTATAAATAATTATAGAGATATTAAAATAAATTGATAAATTAATAAATTTAAATAATGCTAATTGCAGATGTACCCAACGATTGTCCTCAGCATATGCATCTAAAAAATCTCGCGAGCAAAGTTTTATTTGCTTTAAGTTTGAATTTCTTCAGTGCTGTATTCAACAGAATATCCGCTCATTTACAAGCAGCAACGACCTCTGCATCGGGCTCGAGTGACGAAAATCCGGATCACAGCGACATAGAACTTATTCAGCATATCAACGTCGACGTTCATAGGCTGATAAAACTTTTGAACGGTAAATGAAAAATAAAAAATCAAAAAATTCTCACAATAAGAAATAAATAAAAAAAACGACAATAATTTTAGGCCAAAAAAATAAAACAAATTTAACCCAAATCCTCTTGATTGCAGAAACAATTCAGAAAATTCGTCAATTGAAAAAATCCGCTCACATGGTACTGATGAATTCTCTGGAAAAAGCTATTTGGAACTGGATGGACACTTATCCACACGAATTCGCCGATATACAGAAAAAGCCGAGCGAAGATTTGGCAAAAGCATGTGGTGAATTGTTCGACGTGCTCGATACATTCGCCGATAACAAAAAAGGTCGTGTCGTCGCAGTTTGGCCATTGCAAATAATGTTGCTGATACTTTCGCCGGTTGTTCTCGAGGAGATTGTCAATGCCGATTCGGGTGCTCCGTGTTCACCGAAACACTCGAAGAAGAAGCTATTTATCGAGAGTATAAAGCGTGGATTGACGACTCATGGTGGTTCGGGCCGACAATTGACCGAAGCTGCAGCAGTGACTTGCGTCAAACTTTGCAAAGCCTCGACCTACATAAGTAATCTCGATTCAAGCAACGTGATATTTACACTTGTACAGCACGTGATTGGTGATCTGACGGCTTTGCTATTTAATCCGAGCAAGCCATTTTCACGGGGCCAAAATTACGTTGCCCAAGATGTTGATCTCATGATTGACTGTCTCGTCAGTTGTTTTCGGATAAAGCCGCACAACAACGAGGTCCTCAAAGTATGCCTAAATTTAAATTTTCCATCGACCTATCAATTCGTTCTCGTCAGTTCATTGTATAGAATTGTAATGCAACCGAGACTCTCGTGGTGGCCGCAAATCGAGCTCGTTTACTCGCGCAGCGCTGATCTGCGAAATATGTTTACCGACACACTAAACAAAGTTACTCAAAGTTACATATCTCACACGCCATTAAGAATGATACAGAGTTTAACCCTGAAGGGTAAAGAGCAAAGTAAAAATAAAGATCGCGGCGAGGATATCTCGAGTCACAGAAATCTTCTATTGTGGATGGTACGATTGATTCACACGGATCCAATGTTGATGCTAAATAATCAGGGAAAAGCTGGTCATGAGATACAAAGCTCTACCCTTGAACTGATAAATGGCCTAGTCTCGTTAGTGCATCAGCCAACAATGCCCGATATTGCTCATGAGGCGATGGAAGCCCTTTTGGCTCTTCATCATCCCGATCAGATAAAAGCCTGGAATCCCGAAGCTCCGATAAACACATTTTGGGACATAAGCTCACAGGTTCTATTCTCCATATCGCAAAAGCTCATACAGCATCAAATCGTCAATTACACTGACATACTAAAATGGCTACGTGAAATTCTCATACATCGAAATGCATTTTTATCGCAGAATAAAGATTATGCGAATGTCGGCAGTCAAATAGCCATTTGTAAGCAAGCTCATATAAAGCTCGAGGTAGTTTTTTTCATGTATCTCTGGAGCATCGATGTCGAGGCTGTTCTTGTTGCACTCTCGTGTTTTTCGCTATTGTGCGAGGAAGCGGAAATCCGTTGTGGCAGTGACGATGTCGCAGTAACATGTTTACTGCCAAATTATAATCTTTACGTTGAACTAGCCCAAATTTCAATGGTTTTTAACACAGCCAGTATCGACAGCACGCTCTCGTATCAGCGACACAATCATGGACGAGCTGCGCTCCAAAGAAGAATCATGGGATTACTGAGAAAGCTTGAGCATTGTGTTAATGGTGTTCAACCCGCGTGGGAGGAAACATTTCGCAATTGGGAATCAACATCTCGACAATTAACCAATAATCCGAAGAACAAGACCGAGGATGGACAGGTGGAGGCTTTTCATCGCAGTACAGGAAAGCGCAGGGCGTCGCATCAAAATTCCGACTATGAGCTTGAGGATCAAATCAACGAGTGGGCGAACATGACGGGTTTTTTGTGCGCTCTTGGTGGCGTTTGCCTTCAGAGAAAAACCCCGTGTAGGCCAATGTCGGGCATGACCTCGCATCCTGAGCCAAAAAAAGGCTCGGCGAAGCAACAACAGGAGGCGAGCTCGTCATTGGCTAATCCGAGTCAGGAGGTTCAATATTGTCCCGTGACACAATTTGTCTCGAATCTCCTGCGTCTTTTAATCTGGAACAATGAAAAATATGGTACACAGATACAAAAACACGTTAAGGAGCTCGTTGGTCATGAGATGAGCCCTGCGCTTTATCCAATTCTCTTTGATCAGATAAAAAGCATCGTTGAGAAATTTTTCGATCAACAGGGTCAAGTGATAGTTCTCGATGTGAATACACAATTTATTGAACACACGATATTCATAATGAAACAAGTTCTTGACTCAAAAGCCGACGAGCCCTCGGAGTATCTCGGTATAACGAGTATCGAGGGTATGACACTGGCAATTGTCCGTTATGTTCGTCATTTGGACATGACCGTCCCCGCGATTCATATAAAAACGAAACTTTGCCAATTGGTCGAGGCGATGATGAAGAGACGCGATGATTTGGCTTTTCGTCAAGAGATGAAATTTCGTAATAAACTCGTGGAATATTTGACCGATTGGATAATGGGGACTACGCATCAAATTGCACCCCCCAGTAACAGCGACGTTACAACGATAACGAGAGATCTTGATCAGGCGTGTATGGAGGCAGTTGGTGCTCTTTTATTGGGTTTACCACTGCAGCCCGAAGAATCTGATCGTGGTGATCTGATGGAGGCGAAATCACAGCTGTTTCTCAAATATTTCACCCTATTTATGAATTTATTGAATGATTGCAACGATGCAGCGACCGAGGAGAAAGAAGTCGTGTCGCGGCAACATTTGACCACCGGCAAATTATCGACCCTACGAAACGCGACGATTCAGGCAATGAGCAATCTTCTCAGTGCCAATATCGACAGTGGCCTCATGCACTCACTTGATCTTGGCTATAATCGTGATTTACAAACACGAGCAGCTTTTATGGAAGTTTTGACGAAAATACTCCAGCAAGGAACAGAATTTGATACACTCGCTGAGACTGTATTGGCCGATCGTTTTGAGCAACTTGTACAACTCGTGACGATGATCAGCGACAAGGGTGAATTACCCATAGCGATTGCACTCGCCAATGTCGTAACATCGAATCAAATGGACGAATTAGCGAGAGTTTTCGTTACTCTCTTTGATGCGAAACATTTGCTCTCGCCATTATTGTGGAATATGTTTTATCGCGAGGTCGAAGTTTCCGACTGTATGCAAACGTTATTTCGTGGCAACAGCCTTGGCAGCAAAATTATGGCATTTTGCTTCAAAATTTATGGAGCGACGTATTTGCAGAGCTTACTGGAACCTCTGATAAAGCCACTTCTCGATGATCCTATTACGAGATTTGAGGTTGATAGCGCGAGGATCGATGCAAATGAAAATATCACCCAAAATGGACGTAATCTCATAGCTCTGACGCAAAAAGTTTTCGACGCGATTGTCTCGTCGGCCGATCGATTTCCACCGCAATTACGATCAATGTGCCATTGTCTCTATCAAGTGCTTAGCAAGAGATTTCCACAATGTCCGCAGAATAACATCGGTGCTGTTGGAACTGTTATATTTTTACGTTTTATAAATCCGGCAATAGTTTCGCCTCAAGAGATGGGAATTGTAAGCAAACAAGTTCCGCCCCATGTGAAACGTGGACTAATGCTCATGTCCAAGATACTTCAGAATATCGCGAATCATGTGCAATTCAGTAAAGAACAACACATGCTACCTTTCAATGATTTTTTGCAAGCACACTTTGAGATTGGACGAAGATTTTTCATACAAATTGCCTCGGACTGCGAGACTGTCGATCAGACCAATCATCCAATGTCTTTCGTTTCCGATGCAAATGTATTGGCACTGCATCGTTTACTCTGGAATCATCAGGAGAGAATTGGCGATTATTTGAGCAGCAGCAGAGATCACAAAGCCGTTGGAAGACGACCTTTTGACAAAATGGCAACTTTACTCGCTTATCTTGGACCTCCCGAGCACAAACCGGTCGACTCACATCTGCTCTTTTCCTCCTCATACGCGAGATGGTCCAGCATCGATATGTCGTCGACAAATTTCGAGGAAATCATGGTAAAGCACAAAATGCACGAGAAAGAAGAATTTAAGAGTATCAAAAGTCTCAATATATTTTATCAAGCTGGCACGAGTAAATTGGGTCATCCTGTATTTTATTACATAGCGAGAAGATACAAAATTGGCGAGACAAATGGTGATTTGCTGATTTATCACGTTATCCTTACACTCAAGCCATTCTGCCATGCTCCATTCGAGCTTGTCGTTGATTTTACTCACACCTGCTCGGACAATCGTTTTCGTACGGAATTTTTGCAAAAATGGTTTCACGTACTTCCCGAGGTTGCCTATGAGAATATTTATGCCGCGTATATCTATAATTGTGACAATTGGGTTCGCGAATACACGAAATTTCACGATCGTATACTCGCCCCATTAAAAGGCAATCGTAAAGTCATATTCGTCGATGGTCCAGGCAGACTCAACGATCTCATCGATCCGGAACAACAAAAATTACCCGGTGCCACATTGTCACTCGACGAGGATCTCAAGGTATTCACGAGTGCCCTAAAACTCTCTCACAAAGACACAAAAGTCTCGGTAAAAGTTGGCCCAACCGCAATACAAATTACTTCAGCAGAAAAATGCAAAGTATTGTCGCACTCGGTGTTGCTCAATGATGTTTATTATGCATCGGAAATCGAGGAAGTTTGTCTCGTCGATGACAATCAATTCACACTCACGATATCGAACGAAGCTGGCCCATTATCGTTTATTCACAACGATTGTGACAGTATCGTACAAGCTATAATACACATTAGAAACAGATGGGAACTCTCTCAACCGGATTCGATGTCGGTACATCCAAAAATAAGACCGAAAGACGTGCCGGGTACACTTTTGAACATGGCACTGTTGAATCTCGGCAGTTCTGATCCAAATTTACGAACAGCAGCGTACAATCAATTGTGCGCCCTGACAGCCACTTTTGATCTGAAAATAGAGGGACAATTGTTAGAAACTTCCGGTCTCTGCATACCATCGAATAATACGATATTTATAAAAAATCTCAGCGAGACACTCGCATCAAATGATTCTCATCTCACACTCGAATTTCTCGAGGAATGCATTCAAGGCTTTCGCGTATCAACTATCGAACTGAAGCATTTGTGTCTCGAGTACATGACACCATGGCTAAAAAATCTTGTACGTTTTTACAAGCCCAACGATGAGGGTGGTAAACGCCAAAAGCAAGTGACACAAATATTAGAAAAACTCATAACACTGACGATCGAGGAGGTCGAGATGTACCCGAGCATACAAGCAAAAATTTGGAGTACCATTGGACTCTTGCCCGATCTTATAGACACAGTCTTGGATAATTTTATCCTGAAAAGCGTTAAATACGGCCTAGGATCGCCAATGGTCGAGATAATGGCCGATACAGCCGTTGCTCTCGCTTCCGGTAATGTTCAGCTTGTTGCTAAAAAAGTTATCGGACGTTTGTGTCGTGTTGTCGACAAAACTTGCACATCGCCGACTCCTCTTCTTGAGCAACACATGATGTGGGACGATATAGCAATACTCGCCCGTTATTTGCTCATGCTCTCCTTCAACAATTGTCTCGATGTTGGCAAACATCTTCCTTATCTCTTTCATACCGTAACTTTTCTCGTTTGCTCGGGAAGTCTCAGTATGAGGGCATCGACCCATGGACTCGTCATAAATATCATACATTCCTTGTGCACTTGCAGTTCACCGTCATTCTCCGAGGACACTTATCGTGTACTACGAATGAGTCTTGATGAATTTTCTCTGCCAAAATTTTATCTCCTTTTTGGCATAAGCAAAGTCAAGTCCGCGGCTGTTACCGCGTTTAGATCGAGTTACAGGCACTCGAGCGAAAAATGGTTTGGCAATGAGAGAAGCATTTGCGGCGCACAAGATCGTGAACGTCTTGCACTGACGAGTCTCGAAGTTATAACAGATGCATTACTCGAAATTATGGAAGCTTGCATGAGAGATATTCCTCGTTGCGATTGGTTGACCACGTGGACTTCTCTGGCAAAGAGTTTTGCCTTTTGCTTCAATCCGGCGCTTCAACCACGTGCTCTGATTGTTTTTGGCTGCATAAGCAAAAGTATCACGGATCAGGATATAAAACAATTGTTGAGAATACTCGTTAAGGCGCTGGAAAGCTTTAACGATATAACATTGCTGGAAGCAATTGTCATGTGTCTGACTCGATTGCAGCCACTTTTGAGGCCTGAATCGCCAATACATCGTTATTTATTTTGGGTCGCGACGTCCGTTTTACAATTGGACGAGGCACCACTTTATGCCTCGGGACTTGCATTGCTGGAACAAAATTTGCATACCCTCGATTCTCAGGGTACTTTTGACGATAAGACACTGGAAAAAGTAATGATGTCAGTCAGAGAACCTTTGGAATGGCATTTCAAGCAATTGGATCATGCAGTTGGACTCTCATTCAAGTCAAACTTTCATTTTGCTCTCGTGGGTCATTTGCTTAAGGGATATCGTCATCCAACACCAACTACAGTCACGAGAACTGCGAGAGTTTTGACAATGCTATTGGCTATTGTTGCCAAGCCATTGAGACGAGACAAGTTTGAAGTTACTCCAGAAAGTGTTGCTTATCTAGCTGCTCTCGTTTCTGTTTCCGAGGAGGTTCGTTCTCGATGCCACATAAGGCACTCATTGGGAAGAAATTTGACGGAATCGAACAGTTCGGATTTTCTCGACACTATGGCGACCAATGGAACGGAAACAACGGGAAATGTAAATCGTACAAACCGGAAACAAAAATCATGGGATTTGTTGGATCCTTCAGCGTTATCGCAGGCACGACAACAAAAACAATTCATCACACATCAGCCTGGTCGTATATTATTAAAAACTCAGAGATCTTTTTCCATGCCAGCGACCAAAGAGACGAAAACAAACGACGAGGCAGAACCGAAAAATCGTAGCGCGCGAGCGAGCGTCAGTAATGAAAATAATGTTTTACTCGATCCTGAAGTACTTACGGATTTTTCAACGCAAACTCTTGTTTTGACGATACTCGCTACTCTAGTCAAATATTCAACCGACGAGAATGAGACGAGGATACTTTATGATTATCTTGCCGAAGCCTCGGTCGTATTCCCAAAAGTCTTTCCTGTTATAAATAATTTACTCGATGCCAAGATCAACAGTGTACTCTCGTCTTGTCATGATCAGATTATATTCAGTGCTGTACAGGCTATAATACAGAATATGATTGCTTGCGAGGACACGGGACAACAATTGCACTATTTGCAGAGTTGTGGCTTTGGCGGACTTTGGAGATTCGCTGGACCTTACGCGAAGGTACGATTATTTCTCATTAATACGTTTTTTTTCCAAAATTAATTCATCATGTCATTAATATTCGCATATTACTCATAATTAATAATAATAATAATTAGATGATAAAATTAATTTAATTATTGTACAGTGCAATCGGACAGCCGAGAGTGCTGAATTATTCGTCAACTGTTTGGAAGCGATGGTTGAAACTTGTTTGCCAGCCGAAGATTATGAGGCAGCGAGTAATAATGATAGCGTTACAGCCGACAATACGAATAAACGCAACGACGATACTCACATTGATCCAACGATGAGAGCGAAAGTCTGTATCCCCCAAAAAAGCCTCATTAAAACGCGCAATTTTTCTGAAGAAAGCGCAACGACCCAAGATATCGCTGCGCCTCCAATTCGAAAAGAGTAAGAATGTGATATAATTCCTTTTCTTATCTTACGTTCTATTTCAAACAAAACAATAATTTTAAACAAAACAATAATTTCAAACAAAACAATAATTTCAAACAAAACAATAATTTCAAACAAAACAATAATTTCAAACAAAACAATAATTTAACGGGAAAATAATATAAAAATTCTGCAGATACAGTATAGATGGGAGGGGAGAATCTGTCGAGACAACGAGTAAAAGCAGCAGCAGTAGTGGCTCACAATTGTAGCGATTATTCGGTGATTCTGGCAATGGTCGCACAGCCCAAGGAAGAGAGAAGAAAAAAAACGAATCATCCCGCCCAATCAGGTAATTATAAATGAGAGAATTGATTGATTGGCAAATTTGTAATCGCTCAGGATCAAAAGTTTCTTAAAAAAAGAAAATAATAATAACAAAATCGACAGAACTACCAGCATATTGGAACCCTGCTATTGTTGCTACATGTCCAGTCAAATAAGTTCAGTGCCGTCCACTTCACACTAAGGAGCCTACACGAGAAAGTCAACGAGTATCATTCATCGATAGATAATTATTATATATGTATCAAATAGTTTCGAAAACACCAGAAATCGAGGATGGAGGAGAAAGGATCAACGGATGCACTTCAATTATAAATTGTATATATATATATATATATATACGTGAGACGTATTTTCATTGATAAAAGGTCATTCGCCTACACAAACATGGAGAAGTGCACGACTATCTTAATCCTGGCGTTAGAACCTTTCGATAATGTACACAAACATTCCATGCACACAAAAAAATGAGTCCTTCATACTTAAAAAAAAAAAAAAAATGTTTTTGTCTAAAATTCGCCCCCGAATTGACTGTATTATATCTCTTCTTTTCAATCGATGCTTGCGGTATTCTGTAGAGGTTTTCATCGATGATATAAAGATGTTCTCCTTAATCGTTTGTTGAGAATCGCTCGATAAACTTTGTAAATAATGGAAAAAACGTCGAAGCAACGAGTAATATTTGTTTGGGCGATATTATATAGTCGTGCGAGTGCTTGTAATAATTAATCGGTCACCGTGCATTCTTTTATCCTATTGTATGTATGTATGTGTAAAAAAAAACAAATATTAGCGTATCTTGAACTAAAAATTGTATACATACACACACGAACCACACTGCTATCGATTAATTTGTATGAGATATATGCGCGAGTTGTATCATTAGAGCCGAACGAATCAGCGTTTTATTTTTCAATCAAATACGATTAGACCTGTAGATGAATATTTATATATGTCACAAGATCGAATACACCATTGAATATACTAAATAGATCTTTATGTAAGTGTCGAAAAAAAAATTCAAGCATAGTCGTCGTGTTTACAGAGAGAGAGAGAGAGTTCTAATTGTGAGACGTTTTACGAAAAAAAACAACGTTCTAGATATGCCTGACATGAATTTATTATACACACGGCTGGCCGTCATGAAAAAAAATCCAACTCTACAAATGATTCTCATTGGTAATCGTGACTAACGCTTTCTCCACAAAGCCCTACAAATGAAACAGAGTATTTTTAATTTTTCTTCTTTTTTTTTTGGAAACTACGTAAAAGTTTGCGAAACGAGAAAGTGAGTGAGTGAGTGAGAGAGACGCTATTTTTAGAGCGTGTGTGTGAGACTGGCCGATGAAGCAGAAATCGTTTAAGGTCCAGTGAATGATCGCGTTCGATAATACATGGATGATTTTTCTAACGTGGTGCGGCAAACTATTCAGGAAGAAACCATCGCTTAACTGATGAGAGGAAACAAATGTATTTATGTTTGCGCATAAAATTCTCTCCCGCACATACGTTCGACCTGTTTGTACCATAAACGGACTAAGGGAGAGTTGAAAAAAAAAAATATATATATATATGTATACAGGTATATCGTACGAGAGCAACATATACGAGAGCGGCCTATCGACTTATGACAGAGAACCGCTTCTTTCTAAATGTGATGTATTTATTATAAATAAGGTTATCGCCATTATTATAAATATATTATAGAGATTTATTATACAAGTATTGTACGTTTTATTTCATTTTTTTTCTGCTCCATATCTCTCGCCCTGCTATTATCTTATTTTATATATCAGTTTTGGATGGAAATTACGCTCTTGATGGTGATGAAAGAATAATGGCGTTGACCTTGAGGTCACGGGGAGGGGGGGATTATAGTATCGTGATACATCAGTTTCCTGAGACGAAACGATGCTGATGGACGTCGTTTCATCACCCGGATGCTCGTCCTGGCTCGGTCAAAATCCTTCACACGGAACGTCCCATACATCGCGACGTTCGATACATGAATCACCGTTTCTTTTTTTTTTTCGAAGCGACATTCTTATTTCTTTCACATAATTCCGCAGTGACTAATTAGAATTTTTCAGGCAGTTTGATATACACAGTACAGATTAGATTAACAATATGAGTCTCACATGAAATAATGAAGCTGCGATATTTTATTCATTAAAGTAATATATATATATATATATATATATATATATATATATATATGTATGTATATGCGCAATATTTATTACGCCCGAAGCATTCGAGTGAAGCAAAAAAAGTTCGAATATATTTTAGTGAAAATCGGCACTTGATCAATGACAATGTGACGAGTTCTCTCATTTCCTTGAAACTTCGGCATAAAAAAAAAAATCTCCACCTTGCTTCGTTGCCAGTCGTGATTTTCGTTATATCTGTAACGAATTGCTATTATCGCGAAAAATGTATGTATTCCTCAAATTGTCGTAAAAAATCTCCAGGTGAACAGATTCGTCCAATCTATTTTTCCTTTTAGAACGATTCCAGCGATTTTTTTCCTCTTTTGTTCAGTCAACTTTTCGTCCGTTATGAAGGGTCGTGATGATGAATAATCATTAAAAAGCTATACAGGAGGTCGCTGCTGATTTTTTTCGGAGTACATAAATATAATATAGCCGCTATTACAATTCGTTATGTTAGTGTCATCGTATTACAATATAATAATAATAATAATACATTTAGCCTACGTGGTACTTTTTAATGATCAAAGTGATCCGGTATAGTCTATTTATGCACGTTTATATTATAATAGTTTTTTTTTTCCATCTTTGCAGTTTCAATTTGAGAATTCTTACAGTTACAATGCGATGATTTTGCAATGACGCACGCTGCACGCAAAGAAAAAACGGTATTTTCAGATTCAATTCGTTAAAAAAAAAAAAAAAAAAAACGATTATTTAATCTTTTCTCTAAGCATTTTATATTTTCATTTTGGCTATTTCTGTTTATCTTGTCGTTTCGTGCACTTACTTTCCTCCCTTGCTCTCCACCCAATCTCTTTATCCCTCCATCTGTGTATACGTATCGTTCATTAATTGCCGAAATAAAGAGCATCACGAATTTAAAAAAATATATATATATAAAAAAAAGATGAAAGTCGCGTAATAGTTAAGAATGAGAGATAGTCGTAACATATAGTAATAGTAATTACTATAAAGATAATTGCGTCTTGTAATTGTAAATTGTTGGGATGACAATTTGACAGTCAGCCAAGCCATCTTTGTAGCATTTTTTTTTCCTTTTTTTTTCTTTCGTCAACTGTAAAGAAGATACAATTGGAGTCATTGCAATACGCACACATACATCTCGATATACACGACTACCGTGTATGTGTGTAATTCTTCGTTTGTTGTTGCTGCTGTTGGTGTATTTGTTGTTGTAGTTGTTTTGTTTTTTCGTATTAAAAATTTAGTCGTTATTTCTCGAATTCCTTTTTTTTTTCTCGTATTAATCCGGATATGAACGGTTGCGTTACATGTTGCTATTTTTTTGTTGATCTGTTTTTTTTTGTTTTGTTGTTTATTATGTAAAGTAATTAAAGATAAGATATTAGTGTATCATAGTTTATGCTGGGGGGGCCTCCGGCATTACGACTAGCTTCGTTGCAGCTAGCTCCGCAATTCCATAGTTTTTTTTTTTTTTCACCCGTTGGCGTTTGGCCCGTTTCGTCATGCACCTCAAAGCAGCCTACATCTTCCCTTCTTCTTCTTTTTTACCTTAAAGCAAAAAAAAAAAAAAAAGACAAATTATTACCGTCCAAACTTTTTTACTCAGAATTATCGAGGAGAAAAAAATAAATCTTTAAATGTCTCACTTGTAATGCGGCTCTAGTCGCCGTTTCAAAGACCTCCCTGACTCCTTCCTTGCTCTTTGCTGAACATTCGAGATACGCGAATGCATTAATTTTCTCAGCCATTGCTCTGCCTTCCTCGGGTTTGACCGGTTCTTGCTTCATTTTTCCGAGTTCCTTGATCGTGCTTGGATCATTACGAAGATCCTTCTTATTACCAACGAGAATAATCGGTACATTGGGACAAAAGTGTTTAACTTCCGGTGTCCATTTCTCGGGAATGTTCTCCAATGAATCGGGACTGTCGATGGAAAAACACATGAGGATCACGTCTGTGTCCGGATATGAGAGTGGACGCAACCTGTCGTAATCTTCTTGTCCAGCTGTATCCCATAGGGCTAGTTCGACCTTTGCAAAACGAAAAAAAAAATAAGAAAAATTTATTTAAAATTATAAAGAAATAAAATCCGTAAATGTATAAAGTCCGTATGTATATTTTTTGCGAATCTCACCTGTTTGCCGTCGACCTCGATATCGGCAACATAATTCTCGAATACGGTAGGCACGTAAACTTCAGGAAACTGGTCTTTACTGAATACTATCAGCAGACAAGTTTTACCACAGGCGCCGTCGCCCACGATCACAAGTTTCTTCCTGATAGCCGCCATGAAACCTGCGATGAAATATAAATGAAGGATTATCAGAAAAATTCGTAATCGTGGATTTTACCAAATTGATGATTCCTGGCGGGATAATGAGTGAGACATTTTTTGTTTATTCACACTTTTATTAATTACCAGACCAATCTTGAAACACGATTTTTACTACTCTGACATCATTTGGCAAAATCCCTGAACGTTTGTGATGTCAGGACAAAGGAATGTTCTGATAAAAGTTGGCTATATCGTTGAAACGCAGCAATTGATGATTAATCTTGCCCAGTCATTATCTCCTGACCTTTTTTTATTCAGGGACTTTGCCATTTGATATATTTTTTTTTAGATTCATTTAGATATGTGCAGTCTTGATTGTCTATTATTTTTACTAAGTTTTGTGCTATCTAGTAAAAAGTTGTCTACATCTCGAAGGAACATCGAAACTGGCTTAGGAGGATTTCTAAGCACACTTCTGCCTCCAATTGTTGCCATGATTAGCTAAAATCTCAATGTTTTTCTATTGCGGTATTTTTTTTTTATCGCTATGATAAACTACAGGTCAGCGAGTATTTTGCTCCAGACCTTATCGAGAATCTCAAATATGCGAGAGGTGTCGGATCGATCGACGTTAAAATTGCCATGATATGTTGCTCAGGAGAAACAAAAATGTTATGAGCAATATTCGTCTCATTAAATACAAAGCGCGATATATTTACAAAATGGACATTAGACAGACTACGATAGTTGCAGGAAATTGGGTTTGCGTAGCAATGAACTGTTAAGGTGTGTATGATTTTTCTTTTACAATGTTAAAGGTTTCTAATGTAATGGAAGAATAAAAAATTGGTGCACACATAAAATAATTAACAGTCGAGTAATGTTAAAAAAAAAAAAAAAAAAAACTTGTAATTCTGAACTATATACAAGCCACGTGGCCACTGTAATTTTTTTTTGAAATTGTGCATGCACAACCTTGCAATAATGAAAAATGTGGATTTTCAGAGCTATTCGAATTTTTATTCGAGATATTTCAACCAATCAATCTATTTTCCTCATACGTCCTACCCATCTCGTAAACCATGGAAACTTTTTTTTATCGCCAGAGGCTGAGTTAAAAATTTAAAAAAATAGGCCCAAGCATAGAGAATCTACATGCCGATCAAGCGTTTCGTGGAGACAAAAATAACGACAAAATAGAACAAAAAAATGATTGGATGATATAATGAGGGACCATCTGACCGTAATTTCGCGAATACATGAGTTCAGTGTGTCGTGCTTCATTCTGATTTTTATAATTTTATTTTTTTACATAATTCATCGATCGTCCATGGCACGACTCGAAATATGAATAATTTCTACGAGACTTTGCTTTTTTTTTTTTAAAGAAAAAAATTCAACTTGCTGCAAATCCCCATAACGAAGTTGGACAAAATTTTCGAAATTTCACCCCGATTTTCTATAATTCAGTACTTTTTCAAACTATTTTTTAAGTGTGTGTATATGTACGAGTTTTATGCACTATCCCGATTGACGAATTTGGAAAATATCTGTTATCGTCTTATTAATGTGAAATTAGTTTTTTTTTCTTCGTTTTTAGCAACCTACGAGAAGAGGGTCGGACGGATGGGCGAGGGTTTTTTTTTTTTTTTTTGGAAAGCTTTTAAAGGATATAGACTGGGTCGTACCTGATCCAGGGTACCCCGTATCGTCTGGGCCGAGGTTTCGGCCCACAATGCATCCCATGTTTTTAGTCTTTCTTTCCGCGTCTCTGTTTTAAGTGGACAGTTTTGGATGTTAGAACGGGTAGAGAGCTGCGAGATGAATTCTAATACCACAACAGAATTATTATATATGTATGCGTACCCGTAAAACAAAAGAGAAACAGATAGAGGTAGGTAGAGAGAGAAAGAGAAAGAGAAAGAGAGAGAGAGACAGAGTGAAACAAACAGAAATAGACAGAGATATTTGAGGAATGTTTACATAGGCAAAATATTGTTAATATAATTAAGTGTAATTTCACATTGAAAGGAATTTAACTATATTATATATTGATTATTCGATATTTCGAAGCTCAAAGCTCACACCTCCATATCATTGTTTTGTTTTAATCTTTTAATTAATCATTTTTTTTTTAAATTATTCTTTATACCTAGTAGACTTTTTTCACACAAATCCTTCAGCGGATTAGCACGGATTATACTGTATATTTTATCATGCGAATGTGAGGATTTCCCAATTTAGACATATCAGTGAACTCTTACACGATTTTTCATTTTTTTTACAAATTCGATGTTTTTTTTTCGCATTGGACATGCAGATAAGATAAGTTCCATCCAAGGTGACCTTCCGCTGTACACAGTGGAGCCAAAGTACACATATAAAGAGGCCTCTTGTTTTTATTAGCCATGCATTATTTTTTTATACCACATCAAATATTTGAGACATTTAAATTGCAGACGACAAAGATCACGACTTTCATGGACAATATAATTCTTGTGCTCTTATCATTCCTTTTGTGTTTTGCTAATAATCGTGATGGTAACAACAATGCAATGGACAAACGAGTAATGAAAAATACGCATTTGTGTTTTTTTTTTTTTGTATATATTAAAACACTCGGTGAACCGTCTCTACACGTCATTAGGCGGGACACTCATCGAAACGTCATCGAATCCAACCTGTTTTTTTTTATTCACGTATCATGCACATCTTTTACGATCTATGTAATGAAAACGCTGCGAAATGGCAGAATTTCCTCGCGTATCCTATGACACGAGCGCCAAATCCAAACTTTCGACACTTTTCGGAACTAATCGATATTTTTTTTTTATCATGCCACGATATCCGTATAGGAAAAAACAACAAAAAAGCGCTCATCAAGGGTCAATTATCGAAAAACGATGGATTCTCATTGGACAAAACTCGACGAACAAGTGTACGAAAAAGTAAACGATAAGCTTTGACAATCACAGAGACGAACGTAATTCCTTTTTTTTTTGTTTTTGTTTACCCGTGAACGAATAAGCGAGACAGTTGTTGCTGCGATCGTGAAATTTCACGTTTAATGACTGAAGGACGAACGAGGGGAGTGGCGGCCGAGGATGAGGAGGGGGTGGAGGAACCGGACGTTCTATATGACAAGACACACACACACACGGCCGGGGATTCAACCAAATTCGTAATGCCGAAAAAATGCACTGACGTTTGTTGAAAATGGAAGAGTAAAAAAAAAACAGGGCTGAGGTACGAGAGACCGTGCGAAGAATCGGAGAGAGAGAGGGATAGAGAGAGAAGGGGGGGGGCAAGTTTTGGGGGTGCGGTAGGATGACGACGCTGGAGTCTAAATGCCCCGGTGACGATCTTACTTACTCAAAGCACAAACTTGTCGAAATTTTATCCTCCGTTAATCCCGATGAGAACCGTTTTATATGTTATATGTGTGTATAAAAAAAAGGGAGACGAGAACAAATCGGCAAATGCACAAACGGACGCGATGCTGAATAGCTGAATTTTGTTCACAGGGGGGGTTTTTCTCCTGTAGATTCGTAACGCATGGCACTCCTCCAGCTTCTCTCTCTCTCGCGCGGACTTATATTGTGTGATATATATACATATATATATTCCCTTCCTCCGTTTTTCGTAGTTTTTTCCTCGTTTATTTTTATTTTTTTTTTTTTTTTCGTTTTCGCGTTTTCACGAAAAAAAAAAGAAGTGGAAAGAAAACTCAACCGATTCGTGATCCTCTAGTAGTTAACGATAACACACGACACAGCACACCCTTGCACCACTCCAGGAACAGCGATAATTAAGATATTAATTGCGTATTTACCTGAAATCTTATGCGACAGATAGTCAAGAAAATGGCTGCCTTCTGTGGCCACACCTCAATCTGTTGAGTGTGTTCGGGAAGCTCCGAAGACTAAAATAGGGTGGGGGGTACAAAACCGAGTCTCGCTCCATGACCGTCGCAATGAAACTTCGGAGCCCTCGTCGTTTCATACGCAACGAAATGTCGGCACATGATAAATAGGGAGACTTTGCGGAGTGTATTTAATATTTGCATGTTGACCTCGTCGTCTTCTTCATAGGTCATAATTCAAATAAAATTGTACTTTTATTTAAAATATACATATATATATATGCGTGTGTTGTGTGCCAGGTAAGCGATTCTTTCTCGTTCGTCTATGATCCATCCCTGTTTTTTTTCTCGTAAGAATTTTCGTCGGGTCTAGCGCCACTCGAGCTTGTCATGAACTCTGCGACGTATTATCCATTTGCGCACGCACCGCGATATATAATTTCAAGTATAAAGAAACATGTTTAGCGGAGATGAGATATATGTATGTACGAACGTCTGAAGGATAATGGAGGACACGGTAAGATAAAACGAGATGATTGTTTTTTTTCCTATATAACTTTTATGGCTCTTTATTGCAGAAGATAACATTGAATTTAATGCCGGACATTAGTACCGAAGGGGGCTATATGGGACACGTATTTCAATGATTTTGCAAATAAACAGCATATACGTTCCATTGTTTACAGTACGTGTATTAAATTATATATATGTATATATAATTTATTAATAGATGATGCAATGACACCAATTATACTCTCAATAGAGACAAATTCATCAGACGAATGTTAAATGGAATATTTGAACAAAAAAAAAACGAAGAATAAAAAAACGCGCAATTTGAACGTATGACGAACCGCTCATGTCGAAAGAGATTACCTATAAAAACATTACACAGTTTGCGTATCATATATGATCATGAATTTCTTTACTAATTGAGCGATATGAAATAGCTTTTTTTTTCTTTTTTTTTTCGCGCACAAGATGAATAAAATTTCTAGCGGTATTCTAGAGCATCATCGCGATAGAAACTGCCTGATTTTGCCTCATGATACATTTGCAAAGGCGTTTCCTCGTCCTTGTTATTGTTGTTATTTTTTTCATCACCTCCATAATTGGCAGGATTTACAAAATCTTCGTCCATGTTGGTCGTTTAATTTTTTTGCGGTGGCTCAGGAGGATCGTTGGGTCCACGCATCTGTCGTCTCAATGTCTCGATCAATTCAGGATTTGCAGTTTGTATCTCGTCCACCAAACGATGTCCATTGCTAACAACGATACGTAAACATATCAAGAGACGCGCGTAGGCGTCTCGGTGAAATTTAATTAGATTTTGTATTTTTTTATTTGTTCGATTCTTTAAATTAATCTCATACATTTGCGATGATTTTTGTTTTTATACTTACGCTTCAATGAGAGCCTCCATCCGAGCAACCTGCTCGACATCGCCACTTGTTAAAAAGCTCATCATACGCCGCATTCCCGGATCGGTAAACATTTGTTGTGCCATATTAACGAATGTAGGATTGCCAATTATCGAGCTGAGATCCATATTGAAGAGACCACCAGGTCCACACAAGCCCATATTACTGACTCCCTGTTGAGCCAATTTTTCTTCAGCCAATTGAATATTATTTTTGTAACACTCATTCTCCGGTTCCATTTGACTGGCTTTTTGATAACATTCCTTGGCTTCCTTGTGCTTGTCCAAGCTCGAGTAGGCAAGACCCATTCGAGCATACGCCTTGCTGTAAGATGGATCGATCGAGAGGGCAGTCATGGAATCCTTGACCGCATGCTGATGATTGGCCATTTTGCTATGTACTGCAGCTCGATTGCAATAATAAACTGCCTTGCTGCCATCCAATTCTATAGCTCTGGATAAACAAATAACGTCCTGAATTCTGAGTTAGTATATCTTTTGCGATTATCGTGAACAACGAGAATACGGCTTTTGGATGACAACACGAAGAAGACCTGTGATCGATACTTCATCACCGGGGTTCATTATTTCATTTCAGTTTTATTGTTTTCATTTTTTTTAAAGTTTTTCTAGATTTTCCTGGGATAGTGCTGAAAATTATCGATGCGTATATCACGAATAAGTCCTATTAGATGTAATTTCTATGCAAAATTTCTCCAGGCTTGTTTTATGAAATTTTGAATTAAAAAATAAAACAAAATGTGACCAAGCCCTTTACCTCGAGTTAACTCTCAGATATTGATGTAAAGTCTTATTCGCAAAGTAAACTTATTCTTTAAGATTGTTACATTGCTACATTTGACGAAAATCAACAAAGTAGTTCGGATTTTATGGCAATTTCATGCACTAACATTGTTTATTAGCAAAGATCAAACTCAAGCACAACTAAGACCAGGGAGCTGAAAAGTAGTGAAAAAAATGTTCAAATTAAAACTTGCACACTATTTCCTCATAATTTGATTCCACTCACAAAGTTTTCTCAATTAAAAAGGCCACAATGTGAAAAGCCAAAATTCATTGAGGCACTTTAGTGAAATGGGATAAAATATTATTATTATACATTTTTATAAATTTAATATAAGGTAGCAATGTGCAAGTATATAAATTTGTAACTTAATTTTTATAATTCTGTGATAATCTGGAAACAAAAAATAGCATCGATCGTAAATTTTATATCATACTTTGTGTAACTTTGCAGAGCTTCTTGAGGTTTGTCCTCTTTCATGAAATTGTTGCCTTCATTCTTGAGCCTCTCAGCTTCGGCTTTTTCCTCAGCTGTGGCTTCTCGAATGGCACTTGGACCAGCATTTTCGACTGCTGTCTGATAAGCCGTATAAAGATTGAAATTTGCCAGAGCATCGGATGCCTGTACATTGTAAGCACTCTCCAAACATTGTATGGCAACTTCAAGGCTTTCCCGTGAATCAGCCGTTATATCTCCCTCCTCGAGTTGTTGTGTCAAAAACTGAATGATAGACGCAACTAGCCCCTTGACCACCATTGCTGATTTTGTTTGCTCGTGTTTTCTGTAAACTGCAGATTTAAACGTTTCAAATAAACCGATGGTTAATCATAAAAATTACGCGAACGTGTCCAAGTTTTTGCTAAATCACGGTCGACGGACATAACCAAGTTAATGAAAAAAAAATCGACTAAATAATGACAAATTTAGTAACAACGATTATAATGCGGGTATTACTATTAATTGATTTGCCTGACGTGACGATGAACCGAATTCAAGATTGTGTGTTTTTCGAATTTTCCACGAGAATGCGCGTACGAGAAATAGAAAAAAATCATACCAATTGTGGACCACCTGATCGATGCACGATATGTAAAAAAAATGTATCGTCGAAACGAACCAGATGGAAAATTATTCAGTAAAATAATGAAAATGGCAAATGTACACTATTCAATGTGACGTTTTGAGTTTGGGAATTCGGAAGCGGAGGGTGAAATTTAATCGAACGCAGAAACCTGTAGTAAATTTTATGACGATCTTTGAAACACCGTACGTATTTGTATGTGAAGTCTCGCCGGCACTAAAATCAAGTGCTGTGCCCAATGAGTAGGTAAAACTTCAAGAGAGTCAACCGCATGTGAATTTTCATTCAGAGCCATTTCAATTTTTTGTGGCCAATTAGTAGAACCAACGAAGATTGAGGCCTATAGAAGCACAAAGCCTATAGCCCGCTTTGTTCCAATTTTTTAGTGAGTCAAACATACGCTAGGAGGCTCTAGTGTCGAACGATCGATATGCTCCGCCTTCTAGCTTCGATGCTCGCAGACATCTGGCTACGGTGGGGTCACGTAGTTTCCCCTGACGTCCCTCTCTGTGGCTTCCCCTACCGTCCCTCATTCTGCACCGCTCGACGACGCGCGGCGGCGAACTTATGTTTACGAACAGTCACTACATCCACACGACGAGCTTTATTCCAATTTTACTAACATCGATGTACTAAAATCGAGCGTAATGCGCGGTGTAAATAGCGTATTATACTCGAATTAACAACGTACTTGTAAATCGGAGTAAATTATTGAAACTCAAACCTAAGAACACCTAATCCAAGCGGGTACACAACATAAATATTACAATGCGCATTCAATATTCAATCAGTTCCGGTTGGGTTAGACGTCACTTCTGGTTAGGTCAGACGTTACTTCCGGTTGGGTTAGACGTTACTTCCGGTTGGGTTAGATGTCACTTGCGGTTGGGTTGGATGTCACTTCCGGTTGGGTTAGACGTCACTACCAGTTGGGTTGGATGTCACTTCCTGTTGGGTCAGACGTTACTTCCGGTTGGGTTAGACGTCACTTCCGGTTGGGTTAGACGTCACTTCTGGTCGCTTCGACGTCACTTCCGGTTGGGTTAGACGTCACTTCCGGTCGCTTCGACGTCACTTCCGGTTGGGTTAGACGTCACTTCCGGTTGGGTTAGACGTCACTTCCGGTCGCTTCGACGTCACTTCCGGTCGCATCTACGTCACTTCCGATCGCATCTACGTCACTTCCGGTTGGGTTAGGCCTCACTTCCGGTTGGGTTAGGCCTCACTTCCGGTTGGGTTAGACGTCACTTCCGGTTGCGTTAGACGTCACTTCCGGTTGGGTTAGACGTCTAATTCAACCGGAAGTTGGGTTTGGCGTCACTTCCGGTTGGGTTAGACGTCACTTCCGGTTGGGTTAGACGTCTAACCCAACCGGAAGTTGGGTTTGGGTCACTTCCGGTTGGGTTAGACGTCACTTCCGGTTAGGTTAGACGTCTAACCCAACCGGAAGTTGGGTTTGGGTCACTTTTGGTTGGGTTAGACGTCACTTCCGGTTGGGTTAGACGTCTAACCCAACCGGAAGTTGGGTTTGGGTCACTTCTGGTTGGGTTAGACGTCACTTCCGGTTGGGTTAGACGTCACTTCCGGTTGGGTTAGACGTCTAACCCAACTTCCGGTTGGGTTTGGCGTCACTTCCGGTTGGGTTAGACGTCTAACCCAACCGGAAGTTGGGTTTGGGTCACTTCCGGTTAGGTAAGACGTCACTTCCGGTTGAGTTAGACGTCTAACCCATCCGGAAGTTGGGTTTGGCGTCACTTCCGGTTGGGTTAGACGTCACTTCCGGTTGGGTTAGACGTCTAACCCAACCGGAAGTTGGGTTTGGGTCACTTCCGGTTGGGTTAGACGTCACTTCCGGTTGGGTTAGACGTCTAATTCAACCGGAAGTTGGGTTAGACGTCTAACCCAACCGGAAGTTGGGTTTGGGTCACTTTTGGTTGGGTTAGACGTCACTTCCGGTTGGGTTAGACGTCTAATTCAACCGGAAGTTGGGTTTGGCGTCACTTTTGGTTGGGTTAGACGTCACTTCCGGTTGGGTTAGACGTGTAACCCAACCGGAAGTGACATCTAACCCAACCGGAAGTGACATCTAACCCAACCGAAAGTGACCCTAACCCAACCGGAAGTGACATCTAACCCAACCGGAAGTGACGTCTAACCCAACCGGAAGTGACGTCGAAGCGACCGGAAGTGACGTTTAGCCCAACCGGAAGTGACGCCTAACCCAACCGGAAGTGACGTCTAATCCAACCGGAAGTGACATTTAACCCAACCGGAGGTGACATCGAAGCGACCGGAAGTGTCGCGAACTCGCCGGGAGATGGTGCTGCCGCCGTGACGGGAAAATACAAATTTTTGCCTAGGAATTTTGCTGCTTCGCGAACTCGCCGGCAGATGGCGCCACCATCGTGGCTGGAAAATCAAAATTTTCGCTTTGAAATTTTGTAGCTTCGCGTACTTACCGGCAAATGACGCCACCGTCATGGTGGGGAAAACTCAAATTTTTGCCTTGAAACTTTGCACCCTCGCCAACTTGCCAACAGATGGCGCCACCGTCGGGTGGAAAATTAAAAACGTTGTCCTGAAATGTTGCAGCTTCGCGAACTTGCCAGCAGATAGCGCCACCGTCGTGGCGAGAAAAATTAAAATTTTGCCTTGAAATTTTGCTGCTTCGCGAACTCGCCGACTGATGGCACCACCGTCGTGGCGGAAAAATTCGAATTTTTGCCTAGAAATTTTGCTGCTTCGCTAACTCGCCGGCAGATGGATCCACCATCGTGACGGAAAAATTAAAATTTTCGCGTTGAAATTTTGCAGCTTCGCGAACTTACCGACAGATGGACCTGAAGTGACGACAAAGCGATCGGAAGTGACGTCAGAACAACCGGAAGTGACGTCAAATCAACCAGAAGTGACGTCAGAACAACCGGAAGTGAGGTCAGAACAACCGGAAGTGATGTCAGAACAACCGGAAGTGATGTCAGAACAACTGGAAGTGATATTAGAACAACCGGAAGTGATGTTAGAACAACCCGAAGTGACGTCAAATCGACCAGAGACGTCAAAGCGACCGAAAGTGACCTCAAAGTGACCGGAAGTGACGAAATTGCAACCGGAAGTGACGTCAAAGCGACTAGAATTGACGTCAAAGCAACCGGAAGTGACGTCAAAGTGACCAGAAGTGACGGCAGAGCGACCAGATGTGACGTCAGAGCGACCGGAAGTGACGTCAAAGTGACCGGATGTGACGTCAGAGCGATCGGAAGTGACACCGAAGCGACTGGAATTGACGTCAAAACGACCGGAAGTGACGTCAAAGTGACCAGAAGTGACGGCAGAGCGACCGGAAGTGACGTCAAAGTGACTGGAAGTGTCGGCAAAGCGACCGGAAGTGACCTCATTGCAACCGGAAGTGACGTCAGAGCAACCAGAGGTGACGTCAGAACAACCGGACGTGAAGTCAGAACAACCGGAAGTGACGTCAGAACAACCGGACGTGAAGTCAGAACAACCGGAAGTGACGTCTAAACAACTGGAAATGACGTTGGAACAACCGGAAGGGACGTCAAAGCAACCGGCAGTGACGTCGAAGTGACCGGAAATGACGTCAGAGCAACCAGAAGTGACGTCATTGCAACCGGTAGTGACGTCAGAGCAACCAGAAGTGATGTCAGAGCAACCAGAAGTGACGTCAAAGCGACCAGAAGTGACGTCAAATTTAACCGGAAATGACGTCAAATTTGATCGCAAGTGACCGATAATCGTTGCCGATAAGAGAGCTCTTGCGGCACTCTGCACAATCGCCGGATACATTATGTAATTGTTTCATCTCGTGCAATGAATGATACTCATTTACATATTTTAATTAGATCATTAATCATCGGCAAATATCTATTATCTAATTGCGAAGGGATAGAATAAAATTAGTTGAGAAAGTAGGACAATTCTTTAGCTGTTAATTTCAGATTATATAAATAACAGATCGAAGCCTGCACCTATCCGTTGTTTTGTATGTTTTCCATTATCGGAGGCCGATTATGAAGTATCATACGTTTTAATCAAGGAAGATTTATAATGCAAAAGTATTTGCAATGAATAGCTCTATCTTCGTCGGTATCAGCAATGTAAACCTAAACCCCCACTCTACGTCCGTATCGCTCCTGTGCGAGAGAACGCACCCATCACTCCAGCTGCGAGTGCGAGTGAAATAGCATCATCAACCCGACTCGGTAGGTGGAGCCAACGCAGTTATACAGCCGCTCACGTGTGTTAGTTCTGTACGTGAGCGCACACATGTAAACTCGACGCTAGCGACATCTTACCGTTGGGGGAGAAAGATTATCCGAGCTCCCCAACTTTTTTGGAACAAAGCGGGCTATAGGCTTTGTGCTTCTATAGGCCTCAATCTTCGTTGGTAGAACTAATTTTACTTTTTCGTAACACATGAAAATTACTCGGAATAATTATGATGAGATTACGATTATGAATTAATTATTATAGTTTTTGTAGCCAATTACAATGAGTTTAGAAATGTACCCTCTGACGATATTTTACTGTTTTCATTACCGACCGTGATACGGCGTCACAGTTTTGGGTTACCCACGATAGATGTCGCGACGACTACTACTGCATGCAAGCATCCTATATATATAGGACGCTCCAGCTGTTTAGTGTGTTGATCGCGTGCACGATCCTCACCCTCTGTAGATCATCGCCACAATCTGTGCAGAAACATACAAACTGTGCCAAAATAATTTTAGCACATTTAAAACATGAATGTAAACACGATGATTATATCGCGTTACGAGCCTCGTGTCCCAATCATAATATACTGAAAGCGCTGAACAAAACGGGATATGTCGAAAAGAATGTATTTAATTATTCGCCAGTCGCATCTGGGAAAATCCGCGAGTAATCCAGTCGGATAATTGGATTGTGGCGGTCGACACAATACGTGACCGTAAATGTGTATCGCGTCGTACGCGGACGGTGAAGTGATACGTTTTTTAATTCTCCAAAAATTTCACAATGCGGTGATAGATATGACAGAAAAGTATTTGTGAAAGATATATAATGTATTCGTTGATTTGTGACTATTCATAAATCTGAGAGAAACCAACGATGCTGCTGGAAGTAATACCACGATTTGACCAATTATGAAAACTTTCACCGTTATTTTCGTTACAAAAGTTTACAACTCGTTGAATTTCCGTAACGTTCAGATAATAAAAAGATGAAAGGATATATCTTATTAAAAAAAAATATAAAGCTATGTAAATGCTATGAGATTTCGTGAGTTCCAATTAAATTTGTGAGCAATTCTTAGAGCTTCCGGACAAGTAAGGCTTCTTACGCAATGTTGTTCCTACAATACGACTTTAAATAAGTATAAATCGAGATTATAAAAATTTCGTACTCGGCAATCGTATAACCCACAAGGTCAACCAGATGGAAAAAAGATTTGAAAAAGTTCATCGATGTATCTCAGTGATTGTAAAGTATTAGCATCAATGCAAAGACCTAAATTCATAAAATCTTGTCATTCCTTGAATTGGGGTTAGCTGTAGATTCAAATAATTTTACGAAATTTGGCAAGACACAATGGCATAACACATGAGAAATTCGTGTCTGATGAGATAATTGTGAGTTATGTTAAACAATGTCAGAACCCTCTACATCGAAAAACGACAATCGAAACAGTAAGACCCAAGAGAGAGCCAAAATGGTCAAAACAAAGTGGGAAAACTTTGAGAATTGGATGCATTGCATATGCATAGTTACTTTCGATCTGGAGTTGGGTCAGGCTGTAGAGGTGAGGTTTTTTTTTTCTTTCCATCCACACTCGTAAAATTTATTCCAACTGTTATCTTCTGCAATTCCGAAACTAAAACATTGTCAGGTTAATTGTACGTGTGTATTGGCGTTAGGTAGTTTGGTGGGGATAGGCGAGCGGAAGTTTGGCGAGTGGCGTAGGTTTGTTAGGACCAGACGGTGGCGCCACGACTCGAGATCAAAGCTCGTACAAGCCGTACGAGACACAATGCATAAATTTCCCTTTTTCTCATGATATCTCAAAATATCTACACTCAATATTTTCCAAATTTGAATATATTCTTCCGCGGAGTATTATTTTGTAATTTGGCAAGATTTTTCAAGACGATTCTCTGACTAGATTCTTTGCTACTAACTTTTATACGTCGATCAACAGAGAATCTTCCATTGAGCTTAATGCTAAACAGTTGAACTTTGTTATTGAATATTTTGAGAACGGAACAGGCGAACTTCAAAATTGTGATCTTGAACGGTGCACGGAGGAGAAGTCTTTTGATTAAACTCTAAAAATTTATTGTATTTGGAAAAAAATGTTTAACCACCGAACTACCTTAAAATTCGATATATATCGCAATTCGAGTTGCGAGTTTATTATTTGAAGAAATTTTTTTATTTCATCAGGCAATCTTTCCGAGTCATGTGAAATTATCGGAGCAGGAACGTTCGAACGTCTGTTATTTGGCATTTCCTGATTCCAACTCAGGCTGTATGGGAGATACTCAATATCACGTTAGAATCCGACAGAATAAGCAACCAGTGAAAAAGTCTCAAGCTCTGATAGAATACGATAGAAAATCGGCCACCTTTTTGCAATCCGATAAAGACTATTATTGGGGCTACGTATATTTTCGTCAGGTCAAAGACAAAACATTACCCAGAGGATACTTCCAGAAGGTAATAAACAAAATTTTCCAATACACTCTCTCGTTCATATTACTCAATATGACAAATACAGAAAAATTCTATCGCCATAAAAAATAATTAAATCAACATCAACAAATATTATTAAAATTGATTTTACAGAGTGTAGTGATAATATCAAAATTGCCATTTGTCAATTTATTCGGTGAATTGTGCGCTCTTCTTGCGCCAGAATTTTTCGATTCGGGATCTCCAGTGATGGAAGTCGCTGCTCGGGAAATTGATCAGTGGCCACCACCCGTTCCAGGACAAACGATTCATTTGCCGCTCATAGGAGTTTTATTTCAGGTTCGTCAATAACACAAACGCCGAATATCGTAAATCCTAATTCTGATTTTTTTTTTTTTTTTGCAAAATTAATAGAAAACCAATTTTCACGTTTCAGACGTACATTCCAAATAAAAATTATAAAATTAACGTACCGTCCGTGAGTGCATTGGATCATGCATCGAATAAACGTAGCCTGCGTCGTTTGATTCTCACTTCGGTTTACGAGGGCGACATGTTTCGTAGTTTGGGCAACGTTGTCAGCCACGTTCATCTTCTGTGGGAACTCGTTTTACTCAGTGAACCGATCGTTGTAATGGCAAGTTCGCCTACTACGTGCGCTGAAATGGTTCAGGCTTTAGTTGCGTGAGTTAATGTGTTTTTTTTTTTCTCACTTTTTAAACCGAAAATTCAACGGGGATGAACAAATTCTCAACGAAATATTTGTTTTATTTTTATTTTTCAGTACAATCGCCCCGCTCAAATATTTCTCCGATTATCGTCCCTATTTCACGATTCATGACTCTGAGTTTAAAGAATACACGACGGATGCTCCAACACCACCAGCGGTCATTCTCGGTGTGACAAACCCATTTTTTGCAAAAACTTTACAGAGATGGCCTCATATTATAAGAATAAGCGAGGGTGCTAATATTGGTGAGTGTCCATTTTTCTTCTAATTCTACATCTCAGTCTTATTCTCGATTATTTCGCTCGGAATAACATTGGCATTTTTTCATTCGCAGAAGGACAAAAGTATAGAATTAAAAGAGCCGAGAATTTAAAAGTTCTTGACTCGAAACCCGGCGTTTATACGCAGTACAAAGCATTTCTCCACAAGGACAAAGTCATATTGAAAAAACTATTGCGTGGTACACAAACTAAACGACCGAGAGAAGTACAAACGGCTTTGTTGAAGCGTCATTTGATGGAATTGACTGAAAGCTTTATGATACCACTTGAGAGATATGTTGCGAGTCTCATGCCTTTGCAGAAGAACATATCGCCGTTCAAGGTGTGTTTGAACGATTTTTTTTCAAATAATTTATCACATTAACGCGATTAATGTATAATATGAGAATTTAAGAATATCGGGGAAGAAATATTCTCATTATCACAATTTTGTATATTAAAATTGTAGGCAACGCCGATTCCTCAGCTATTTAATCCTGATGATTTTCTGGCAACTCTGAGTTCTGCGGGTCCTCAATTAACGACAGGCATTAAGGGCGACTGGGTTGGTTTGTACAGAAGATTTTTCCGATCGCCAAATTTTTCCGGTTGGTTTCACTCTCGTTACACGGAGCTTACGCAAAAATTACAAGCTATACAGCTTGAGGCTCTCTCGCAGGCGGTACGAAAACTTTTATTTTTCGTTTGTCATCAAAGCAAAAAAAAAAAAAAAATCATCACGATTCTAAAAATTATCAGATAATTCAACGGGGCAACGATCTTTGGTGGCTAATTCAATAAACTATTTAATATTTTGATAATTTCATTAATTCACAGGATTTAAAGACGTGGGTACAGGACAAACAGGAGGTCGAAGTTGTCGATATGATTCTAAGGATACGCCAAAAATTGGAAAAGAGCTACGACGATGACGTGCCCATAACGAATTCTGTTCGTGAAATGCTTTGCGAAAGAATAAACGACATAACTCGTACACTGCCCGAAGATCTGAAGATAATTTTAAGCCGGGAATCTTGACGCTTCTATTATGTGATAGTTCGACGGATAATTGGATGAAAAATATGCTCGAAATATTTTGGACGCAATTGTTGTCTTCGTTTAATACTTACCATGGCTTAATTATTTCTTGCTCAGTATCCAATGCGACAACAAAAGAAGAATGAGGAAAAAAAACAAGACGTACAGAAGATTATGAGATTTGTGGCCTTTAATGGCCTTTGCGATAATAATTCTCACACGAGTGAGCGTTGTTGATTTATGCTCTTACTTTACGTATCCATTAAATACCGTAAAATTTTATTTTTTACCTCCCTCCCCTCCTTTTTTATCCCTTTTTATGTAACGTGCATGAAACGTAAATAATGATTTTTTTTTAAGTCATTTTGACACTCAGTTCGTAATTATTTTATCGAAACTACGACAATATTTGTAATCTCATTATATTATACGTATTAACAATTTGTTTATTAACATGAAGAACAAAGATATACCACGATTATTGCACATTGTACAATATTGAAGTGAGGATTATGAATTTGGAGGATTAATGTTATTAAAATCTATTTTAATAGTACAACGTTTTTCATTCTACTTAAACCTCGTTCTTTTTTTTTTAAATTCAACTCGATATTTTTAAATTTTTTCAAGCATCCACCGCCGCGCCGGTGATTTGAAATATCTCGTTTACCAACCGCGCAGATGGCGCGCATAAAACGCACGTGTTTTACACGGTCGATCCATAAACTTGATGAGAGAGGTGAGCACATCGAGCTTACCCCTCTTTGCCTCCCTGCCCGTGCATTTCTACCGATGGCCTAGTAAGGTCAGGGTTCGCGGTTGCCACGAGGGAGATGGGTTGAGAGGGGTGGGGGGGGGGGGCAGAGGGGCGGCAAACCCATCGGTTGTCCCTGATATGAGACGACGGACTGGGTCAGAGAGATATGAGTCGGCCAGTCCTAAACGCTCCACGTGTGTGTCCTCATCGAGCTCAAAACTGGCATCGTTTTATCTCTCACAATGTTTTTTTTTTCTTCGTCGTCTTCCACCTTCTCGTACTCGCCACCTTTTCGCGTGTAGTTAATTGCAATCGGGATTTCGTCAGATTTCCAAGCTTGTTGCTGAGGTGGCCGGATAATATGTACGATATTTCGTTGTTTGGAGACAAAGGTGAACATTTACAATTTTGACCGGTAATGATAAACACTTATGTGAAGAAATTTTTCAATACAACAGAGTGTGCACGTTTCGTATAATACAATTGATATTTTTGCACAGCTGCAACGGTATCTTCGTAAACTTTGGTGATAAAAGAAGATAAGCTGCAAAGCACCGTGATAAATCATTTACAGAGTGTATAATATTGGAGAAACAATCGTGTCTCATGGATAAATTAATAAATTCGTCGAGAAGGAATATTTAATTTTTAATAAGAAGGTATGTATATATTATTAATACGCATAAAAGTTCTTAAAACATGTGAATTTTTTTTTATTATTTTTTTTGAAAAAAAATTCCATTGCGAATTAATAAGTGGTGTAAAAAAAAGTGTCGATGTGTTAATTAATATAAAAATTGTCCAACTCAGTTTTTATACAACGATTGAAAAACCAGCACGGAAATAAACGCATTCATGTTTATCTTCATGAAGCTAACAAATTTTACTCGGTCCCTCGAAGAAATGTCGATGCTCGAAACTTCTCGTGTTTACGAGTAAATTACAATTTACTTGAGTGTCGCAGAGATATAATAATAAATCTTCTTTACTCATCGGCAGTTGGACAATTGAATTTGGGCAGACACTGATTGTGACAGCCGGAAAGGCGACGGATGACTCTCGTGCAAATTGCTCGTGAGCTTCTATAAATCCTGATTACGAGAGAAGAGAGAAAGAGAGAGAGAGCGAGAGACAGGCTGAGAGATTTATAACAGTCGGGGCACCACAGAGGGCTTTTGTCTTCATTTCTACCTACGCCAAATTCTTGCTTAAAATTGTTAAAATCTTTTGTTTCTTTTTTTTAACTTATGGGTTTGTTTAAACAATCTTAAAAAAACTTTTATTTCACTACTTTTAAGGACAGAAAGATTTCGAACATTTTTGGCTAGTCAATAATTTCCTTTTTACGATTTTTTTAAAACGGCGTATTTTTCAAAATGGCGCATTTAAAAAAAACGGCATTTTTAACCGCCATCGGCTAAAGTGCCTTAAAAGCATCAGTCCCTTTCGGAACGGAAATTATCTTTTCAAATACAATTTTCGATTCCACTAATTGTTTTCTATTATGTTACCGTTATTGTTTATCGAGTCATTTATAAAAGTTTAATATAAACAAATTACGAGTTAGAATCTCTCCGTGGTGTATAAATGTTGCAATGAATTTTCGGCGATAAATGTTATTAAGGATTTCTCGGAGGAAGATTGTTTCCTCTGTAATTCTCTCTTTGTCTCTCCGTCGTCAATTGATAATCTTCAAGGAATCGTGATTTGGCTTGCATGCCGGGGCGTATAGTCTTTATATTAGGAGTGTCTCGCTCTCTCAGCGAGGAGTAATAAAATCTGTAGCAGGGTATCAGAGAGTTGTGTAGTAGCGAGCGCGTAACACAAACGATGCATTATCAAGCTTAGGCGAGGTATCCCATGTATAAAACCATAAAGGCGTTCATTCTGTGCTCATACACCGCGCATACGTCGCTATAATTTTAGACACGCGGTATATATAGGGAGGGAGAGAGAGGGAGAGGGAGCAGGAAAGAGATAGAGCGAGACGCAAGAGGAGGGAGAGAGAGAGAGAGAAAGAGAGGTGGTTGCGAAGAGTTGATGGTAGGACATGTTATATATAGTAATATAGAGTGTACTATATGCACTATATGTTGGCATTTTAAAGTACTAAACCGCACGAGCATCGCGTCAAAGCGGTATTGGCGAAGCTACGAACGGTGAAAATTATTCGTTCGGTCGTGTTTGTGGACACGATGTGTGATGTCTATATATATATATAACGATACATAAATATCGACAAGAAGCTCCCTGTGATCCCCTCCTCGCAACTTTCATCGCGTGGGTTTGGTTTGGTTTTTTTTCTTTTTTTTTTTTTTTTTTTTTTTAATGCGCCCTCTTGACTATTCGTTGACGAACCATCAGTTTACGTTCGACCCTAGCAACGGTAGGTTCGCGTTCTCGCCATTCGCTTCTTCTCTCTTGTATATCTTCGCGGATTTGTCTCCGTTAATTCGTTTCTGTTGCAATTATCGGAGAAATCACTCATCAAGTTTTACAAGTGCTAAATGGTAATTGCGTGGGATACTCGGAGATTAATTTACTCTTATATATAAGAGAAAGAGAGAGAGAGAAAGTAATGATTAATTAATATACGATAAATAATGAATTTTTATAGATTTATATTTATTTTGTCGTAAGTAAAGAGAGAAATAATTTACTTGGTCATGGAATTTCTTTTTTTTTTTTTCGCTATAATTATCAGTCCTCGAATTTTGTTAATTTTACTCAACGAATTTTTTACGCATTTATGCATGAGAGAAAACAAAAATCGTCGCTCGGTCACCTCTCGTAGCTTAGACCACGTGCTTATCTCATTCCTAGTATAGGCCCGAGTTCTCCAATGAAGTGACGATATATTTATAAAAATGCGATAAGCCATTATACTCAGGCGCGCTTCGATGCCTTTTAGTCTTACGTGTTAAAAAAATTATCGACTGTTAATGCAATGTTTAATTAACGTAATTGTAATTAATTTATTCATTGGTTTTTTTTTTATTTTATTCATGCAATTACGATTATCTGGAACAAGAATTGTCGATTCTCAAAAAGTATTCTGTCAATTTTTACGAGATAAAAAAATGAACAATTTAAGTGTTAATTTATGTTGGATTTCGTAAGTTATGTATTTTGGTAGTTGCATTTTTTTTCTTCTCTCATGCTCATTTTCTCAGACATCGTAAATTTTTGGCCCTCCCCCCGTAAGACGCTCTTACTGGGAGTACCATTTTTTTTTCGCTATTATTGAACATTGTGACTTGACCAGTTTATGACCTTCTTTTTGACACGAAAGCGTAACTGATAAGTTGAGCATTTGTGAGAGTTCGATGACCAAGAGTGCGTTGTGACTCAAGATTTAATTGATTTCTTTTTTCTATTTCAACAGAAATATCAGTAAATCAATAAGGTCATTAAACTGCTTTCGCGATATCAAGTGATGTTATCATCTAAATGAATAATACATTTTTTTTTTTAATATTTACCACAGAAGCAAATTTCAAATTTTAATACTTTACGATGTTTAAATATCGTTATAAAAAAAAAAATTTACATTGAAGTTATAAGTCTCATAAGAATTTAACTCATTTTTACCGTCTCAGAGCTGACATGCACGGGTTCAAATTAACATTGCAAATATATCTATATATAATGGCAATTTACGTTATTGCAACATTAGTACAAAATTGCTTTTGTGAAAAATGAATTGTTTATCGAATTGGTTGCTTTTGTTGAAAAAATAATAATTATATAAATTACAAAGAAAAACAAAGATAAATGCTTTTCAATAATGATTTTTAGGGCCTGGCCGGCGGTAAATCGAGAATAACATCAGTAATAATTTTAATACTTTACGATGTTTAAATATCGTAATAAAAAAAAAATTTACATTGAAGTTATAAGTCTCATAAGAATTTAACTCATTTTTACCGTCTCAGAGCTGAGATACACGGATTCAAATTAACATTGCAAATATATCTATATATAATGGCAATTTACGTTATTGCAAAATTAGTACAAATTTACTTTTGTGTAGCTTTAGTATGAATCTGTGACGAGTGAAAAATGAATTGTTTATCAAATTGGTTGCTTTTGTTGAAAAATAAATAAATATATAAATGAAAAAGAAAAACAAAGATAAATGCTTTTTAATAATGATTTTTAGGGCCTGGCCGGCGGTAAATCGAGAATAACCTCAGTAATAATTCTTTCGTGGAAAGAATGACGATTAACGAGAGCGTGGGTTCAAACAAGGATCTGAGTGTCGTTATACCGTCCAATGCGAATAATCGCATAACCGAGAATGAGACGTATACAAAGAAACAAATACACGAAAATTACGAGTCTCGTTCCAAGGAAGAAACCCCATTTTTGTCAAATATCGAACGCGCCAAAATTGGAATACTTCCCGATAAATTTAGATCCTCCAAATCGAGCCTAACCCGAGATGAAAAAACGACGGATATTATCAGCAAAAGAAAAGAAACAACGAGAAAGAGAGATGAGATCGATCCGGTGAATGGTGATGATGATGATGATGATAATGATGATGATGACGAGCATCAACCTCCAGATGGTGGGATTCGGGCTTGGATGATAATGCTCGGTAGTTTCATGATCAATGGAATTTTATTTAGTGTCATAAACACATATTCTCTCATTTACGTGGAATTGCAGAAGAGACTGGAGGACAGTGGCGAGACTGAAGCGTCGTCAAAAGCTGGTGAGTTTGAATTTTCGATCATTCTCTTATCTACTTCCTCATAGAATTGTTTTTTTTTTCAAAAATTTTACCCCAGAGCAAAGTTACATGAAAATGGTAATTTAATTGAATAACGAATTGTCCGAAAAGTCATTTTTACGTAAAGAGGCTCGTCGAAATAACATTTGCTAAGTTTCAAAGTCATATGACCAGCTTCATAAGTACGATTTCCTAAAAATTCTCGACATTGGAAATTTCGCATTGAAGAAAAGAAAATTTCGCCGTACCGACATGATACCAATCAAGTAGTTTGTACTTGTTACTTGAGATGGCGCCACATTCGTTTCTTCTGTTTTGCCCTCTGAAACTCACTTTGCGCCCGCTTAAGCGGGCTCAAAGTTCTATGTTCGCCCGCTTGCGAAGTGCGCATGCGCAATTGTAACAGGGCGGAAACCCCCCACATTGCGCCTCCTTTGTAAAGTAAAGTAAAAAGAAAGTGAAAAAGTTGAAAAGAAGAAGGGAAATGAGAGTATTTTTTTGAGTAAATACAACAAGACAAAAAAAAAAGCATTGGATGAGGCAGAGCTGTGTAATTGGAGAACGCATCTCGAGGATGAAACTTGAGAATCGAGCGAATCATGAGTCATATAAATTGATAGTGGGGCTCATAAGAGAAAAACCGCAGAAAATAAGGAGAATATTGCAGGATATCTGACGGACATTGAACTGTTGAAATCAGATCGTTAACATTCTCGTTTTTTTTTCAGTTTTATTTATTTATTTATTCGATTTTACTCATTATCCCATTATCTTGTTAGGAATTCGATATTTTTCAAACAGTTCTACACTCTTTTTAAGTTTTATTTTATCGTCAAACATTTAATTATGAGTTTATACCGATTTCAGGCCAGACGTTCAAAGTGGAAATCAACGAAACGTTAAATGACAAATTCTTGTTGGGTTTCTAGATTTATCACGCACGTTTTTTTAAATTTTTTATTATTTTTTTACTGGATCGGAAAGACTTCGATGTCAATTGGTCAGTGGACGACGTGCGATAGCAACCATAAAAATGTGCAGTATCAAAATACTGCAGATTTTTATGGTAGTTATCGCGTGTCATGTACAATTGAGATTGTCTACATTTTTTGAAAATCTCTCTATCTCATCTCTCTCTCTTTCCCTCCCCCTCTATGATAATCACTCTCGTGGCTCTTAGATTTGAGCCCAACTCGTGTCACGCTGCCTTTGTGTAAACAAAGCATCTAGTAATTCGTGTCCCTTCCCCTCTTAAAGTTTCTCATGACGTTCAACCGCGAAATTCATTCTCTCATTATTCTATTATTAATTATTATTGCAGGATGGGCTGATTTATCGTTTTTTTCTTTTGCCTCCAGACGTTATTAATCAAACCGGAAGTCAAGTCAGCCATTGTACAAATCCCATGACCCATCAAGTCGATATTTATAATAATTTTAATATTCATCAATAATATTCGCTAATTTATTATTCAGCATTATTTTCCGATTCATAATAAAAGGGCGAGTTCCCATAATTCTTAATTAATAAAAAATCTTAAAATTTTTATAATTCACGATGATTTTTCAATTATTATCATAAATTTGAGTGGAAATAATTTATTTTTTTGAAGAAACGGACAAATTCAACATTATCCACGTTAGATTCTCGTTTGCCATAATGCTCGTGGCTGGTTTATTGCGAGTTAACGATTTTAGTTGTGTTGTCTGGCGATAACCAAAGTATAATAGTGAAACATCGCTTGGGACGCGAGATATCTCTTTTTGTGCGCAGCGAATTCATCCACACAGAGCGAATTCGACGTGATTAAAGTCCTTGAAGACACTTGATGGAGCATCTATGAATGAGACACTGAAATTTACACGAGCTCTGGACTCGGTCCTAAAATATAAAAAATTCTCACATTATTATTTTTTTTTAATTTCTCATCCACCAAAAAATGAATCCTTTATGTATTATTATTAATGATTTGCGTCACGATATTCAATTCAACGACCATTAATTCCGCAATTAATTTTCCAAACTGGGTCATCGATCCTGCATGACAATTATGAAATTTCTCATTACGTAGCAAATCGTTTTGTTGATCCCCACAACGATGACATTAATATCGCATTAATTACTCGTGCAAAAAAAAAAAAAAGAAAAAGAAATCAGCCTATCGATTAGACGGGTCGTTGAACAATACAAAGAGTTAATGCTCCAGACTAGCTCAAATTAATACGAGCCTGAACCTGAATTAATCATCAATTACACGAGCATTAGTCCTAATAGGGGTTAAGTGACGTCACTCTCTCTCTTGTACTTGCAAAATTTCTCATCGTTGCACTCTCGATCTTCTCGTTAATATTTGTCTCAATATTTTTTGTCGGTTCATTTGTTTTCTTCATTCTCGTGAATAATTTTACATTTCAAGAACTTGCCAATTTTACATAATATTTTATCGCGAAAGGAACGATCCTGCAAACGAGACATTGAGAAAAAAGGGTCTCGCTCGGTATCACGATTACCGGCGAGGATCCAGTTTCAAATTGTATCGTATTTCAAAGCTTTCATATCATAGATGGCGCGCGAGGCTGTGTGTGTTTGCGATGTCTAACGAACCATTGAAAAACCCTTTTCTCCCTTGACGAGAATTAATTTCTCATGACCGTTGGATGTTTCGTAACGATATTTAAAATGACTCGTTGCTTTAACAATATAATAGAGACAAAAGGGACTTATCTCGAGACTCATTGCGCACGGCCCGCGACACAATGTCTTTGCTAAATCATCATCGGTCAATTGATCTCTCGTAGACAGTTATGCCCAACGCACAATCTAAAAGAGGGTCAATTACGTTTTAAATCTCTGATCGATGCTTAATATTACTGCGCAATAAAATCAACGAGATTGAAAATATACTTCCTAATTCAAGAATTATTATTTAAAACACACACACAAAATCAATATAATCGAGTATTGATAATTTGTTCTTCGTGAATTTAGCTTGGTATAATTATTCGTACTGAGACAAAAAAAAATTAGGAAATTTTATTAAAATTTTTTATAATTTATGAAAAATAATTTATTTTTCCTTTTTTTCAGCTCTTGTGGGCTCATTAACGATAGGTACAACTTTTTTCCTGTCGCCAATCGCCGGTATACTGACTGACAAATTTGGCATTCAGTTGACGACCTTTTTGGGCGGAGCTTTCGCATTTGGTGGAATGTTACTAGCCTCCTTTTTCTCTCATAAGGCAAGTACTAGTGAAATATCAAATTAACGAGTCATTCGTAATTTTTTAAATTTAAACAAAATAAAAATTGATTTTCAATTTTTACAGGTCGAAATATTGTATCTGACTTACGGTGTGATGTATGGATTTGGGGCAAGTCTTGCTTATACACCGAGTTTGGTTATTCTGGGACATTATTTCAAGCGATATCTTGGCCTCGTTAATGGCATCGTGACTGCTGGAAGTTCAGTTTTTACTATAATCATGCCCTATCTCATTGAGCCTTTGCTCAAACGTTTTGGCCTCGTTGGGACTCTCAGAAGTTTAGCAGTTCTGACATCAGTCGTAATGGCGTGCGCTATACTTTTTAAACCGGTACCTGGTGAGTCTGAAATGATATTTATTTTTTCTTCGAATGACGTTTTTTGATTTTTTTTCCAAACGTTAAAATTAATTTTATGTCGATTAATCGGTTGATTCTTTTTTTTTAGTAAAAAAATCTGCAGGAATTCAAGGGATCGAGAGATCCAAAGTAGATGTATGCGCGAGGCTCAAAGAGGTCGTAAATGTTTCCATTTGGAAGAAGAAGAAATACGTTGTATGGGCGAGTGCGATACCTCTTGCTCTATTTGGGTCAGTTGACAAAAATAAAATATTTTTTTTTTTTTTTTTAATCCATCACAGCTTTCACTATTTATTATTATTATTATTATTATTATTATTATTATTATTATTATTATTATTATTATCACCAGGTATTTCGTGCCGTACGTCCACATAGGAAAGTTCGTATCGATAGCATTCAAGGATGCCGACAAAAAATTGCCCGTAATGTGTATCGGTATAACTTCCGGAATTGGACGACTCGTATTTGGTTACATAGCCGATTTGCCGCGTGTTAATAGAATTTTATTGCAACAGGTAAAACTTGTTCTACTAGAAAAATAAAAAATAAAAAATCGTCCATTTTTTTTTTGTTCAAATAAAAATAAACTTTTATCTCGGCAGATTTCGTTCATTAGTATCGGAATTCTGACGATGTTATTACCGATAACTCCTTCGTTTGGAGTGCTGCTGTTGATTGCTCTTTGCATGGGTCTTTTCGATGGATGTTTCATATCGTTATTGGGCCCGATAGCTTTTGACATTTGTGGCCAAAAGGGGGCGACACAAGCAATTGGTTTTCTTCTTGGCATGTGCTCGATACCATTGACCGTGGGACCACCAATCGCTGGTCGTTTATTCGATCGTACAGGTAAGAAAAAAAAATCAAAATAATAAATAAATCGAGAAAAAAAGAAAACAAAAAAATTACATTCTTTGTTTTTACAAAAATTTGCCACACTTTTAGGTTCTTACGAGTTGCCCTTCATACTGGCCGGAATTCCACCGATAATTGGTGCTATGGCGATGTTTCTTGTCAGATGTGTAAAGGAAGATAAAACAGAGAGTGACATTTGTACGGCCGATCAGCATCTCCAAAATGGTTTGTCTAATAATTAATGACTATCTGCCAAATTAAATATTTTAGTGAGTTATTTAAAAACGGTAGTTAAAAATGGGAGAAATTTAATTTATTAAATAATTCTTTGCTTTTACAACATTTGATCAATTAATTATTTTATTTTGCATTCGATCAAGCAAAATTTGTTGATGACTTCATTTCATTTTGCATTTTTTCATTTTTTTTCCTTTCTTCTTGGTGGAGGTGTAAAATTATCTTTCACAGGAAACTTCGGAGCCGGAAAGAACGAGAATTCGTCACTGGAAATTGCAGTTACGATACAGCAGGAAGGTAGGTCGTGGAAACAGAAAGTGCGTTGTACACTACTAGAAACGCCTGTTCGTTGTGAGACACGAGCTTATCGTCAAGCTTACTCTCCCGGCTCGAAATTCATTACCTCGTCTTGTCAAGATTGTACAAACGATTATTCCAAGGAACAAAGATTCACGAAATACTCAGAGAGCTTTCCGCTGTTGCTTGGAAAAAACGGAAGAACCGAATTTAGGAAAATGGATAATTTCACAAGAACGACACCTCGTTCCTCTATACTTCTTACGTGTTGAGAGCTTTGCTGCTTGTTTTTTTTTTTTATCACACGTTGCTTTTTTACATTGTATAAATATTTTGTAAAAAACTTAGCGCTTTTTCCATTATTCCCATAATTCCTACAATATTTCGTCTGTCCATTTCCGTTTCTTCGTGTTTTTCATCAAAAAAATTGTGAAAACCTTAAAAAATTACCAGCCCAGAATGAAAACTGCTCTGACAAAAATAAAATAATTCTTTTTATATTTTTTTTTAATACAGCTTCGAGATTCTTTCTTAGTGCCTGTCGTTTGTTTTTTTTTCCTTCTGAAATTTTCATCGTCTTTGCGCATGAATTTTTTCAAGGCTACTTCGGCTTTTTCGCCTCTAATGACGACTGATTTTACACATTTTTCTATGTCTTTGTAATTTCAGAGGGGCGAGAACTGCAAAGTTTATGCAACAATGGAACAGCCACGATGAGCGCGTAGAAAAAAAAAACGATTTTTTTCGAGGATTTCTCATCAATCGCTGATAGGCGATTATTTTGCTCAATCGTGTTTTTTTTTCGCTACGACATTCTAGATAGATTAAAGAGAGAGAGAGGCAGAGAGAAATATTTTATGAGCTTCTGTCGATGGATTTAAGCAACGTTTGCTTAGAATTTTGGTTTGAAAAAATTACGCGGGAAAATATCTTGCCAAATCACTGTGGATGACTGTACGAGCATATATATATATACACGAAACCTCATGACCGATCGTGCCAGTGATCGAATTGTGCATGAAGTGTATTAACTATTTTATTACATGTATACGGTGAATCGAAAGAATTCAAAAGGAGAAGCTTAAGATGCTCCAAAAAACCATCGTACAACATGACATTTGACAAATATTTGTAAATGGATCTTATTTAGAACTTATTGTTAGATTACCGCACATAGATAGATTCGCAGCTTCATATTACTATTATCATTATTATTAATTAAATATCGAATTCCAAAAGCATTTATCATATCAGAGAATTTTAAATATCGTGACCATTCTTTCACAGAGTGTATTAAAAATCGAATAATTTCAAACTGTATTCGACAGACGTCTCGAAGAATATTTTACATAGACTAAAAACAATATGACGATCAAGCAAGTATTTTTTTACCGAGATTTTCGCGATGTTCCAAAAACACATAGATTTATAGCAATGTCAATAAAAAGTACAAGGAAAAAAAAATTAATGTATCATAAAGATCATTAACCAAATGATTTTTATTGGAAACGTCAATTGCGCATTTAAACAGAAATTATATTTATCGAAAACGAAAAAGAAAAAAAAAAAATAGCTTCAAAATGCAAAAAGAAGAAATTATGATTTAACGAGGCAAAAAGCATGTATGAAATGAGAAATTTAAAGGAAATTGACAATATTCGAGGCACTTCGGGTACCATTGAAGTACTTAAATCGCGAAGATTGTAAGTAGTCAGAGGATCCAAACTCGATGTATTTTGTTATCTATGTATTATGGGTTAAAATCGATTATATACGCGTATAACATGAAATGATTGGAAAAAACTGAATACTAAATGATCTTTTTTTGCTCATTGTTGTAATAATTAATCCTAACCCAAAAATCTCATATTTAGATAAATATCCATTAATTCCAACCTCCAAATTTCCATAGTAAATACCTTAAAATTCAAATCTGGTTGGCAGCCATCTTGAATCGTAGATCGGTAAATGCATCACTCGATATACAAAAAAAACTTTACTAGATGAAAAACGAGACATCCGTTTGAATTTGTCGATTGAAATAACTATGGAAATGAAGAATTCGAAGATGGATATATAGATTGTAAATTGATCGTTAAAATCAGCAAAAAAGATCGTCGACGAAACGTCTGCAGTGTATCGGATTAAGAGCAAGCGTCCATCAAAAAGTACGTAAACACGGGGGATGCGTCGCCACAGTCGCGCTGGGGTAGCGCAAGCGAACGGAAATACGCGAGCTCGCGCCGAAAAAACACGACGAGTTAGTTGGCTCGTAACCGGCCGATACAAGCGCCACACGCGGTTTATTTTTATCCTCCCTTGCACTCCCGCGTGAAGCTTCGTTAGCTTCGGGTTAACCCAGTAGCTTCGAGAAACACGCGAGAAGTTAAACGACACTGTGTATATATATATAATCTGCTATATGTATACAAAATTCTAGCGAGTTATAGCGCGCGCAACGCCCGGCCAGCAAATTCTAACTCAACGCAAGAAGTACAAGGATGAGTGCGCGATGAGAAGGCCGCGTGCTTTAATTTAGTATGAAGTGAGCGTTCGTGCGAGTAGCGCGCGCTCTTCTCTGTCCCGGAAATTTTCATATCATCTGCTCGTCTTTGTTCGTGTCTCGTCGGTCTGAATCGTCGTAATTGGAAATTGGCGGGAAAAGTTGTAATTTAATAAATGATCGGTGCGTCAGTCGATGTGTTCACGATTATGAAACATCTAATATATATCGACGAGGACCCCCAATAATTAATCAGTGTCCACAAGACGAGCGAGATACTCAACTGATGATTTAACCTCTGGCACGATTATTGTCAGCCTATATATATATATATGTATATATTATGTCTATACAGTGACCTCTGTGTTGAAGCTGCGCGTGAGTCGTCGCGAGTTTTCGTAAAAAGGTGTACATTATGCGCGCTCGTGCAAAACTCGCATCTACCCAACGTGTGAATATAAAAGCCGCGTGCAAGGTGCACCCTTGACTCAATTGTCGCTTGGCTGGCTAACTAAGCGCTACTGTCTCTGATATATTTTAGTGTTCTTTTTTTTTTTTAAATCTCTACAGTTCAGTTGTAGTTATGTCGTTGCATTTGCGTGCATTTTGTCGTGTTGGTCGACCCTACTGTCACGTGTGTCGTCATCGATGAATCAACGAAAGACGACAGGATTTCCGGTCAAAATAATTATTTTTAATTCAATTTAAAAATCGTGCTTTTTTTTTTGTGCGACAAAAAGCGCGCGAGATATGAATAATTCGAAGGAGCGAAAATACAAGGAAGGAATTGAGAGTGAAGGGAAAGTGAAAGTGACATTTCGTGCATTTTGGGTTTATGTAAAAAATTCACAATGGTCGAGAATTGTCTTGTAAAGGGTGAAAAATATTTTTATTGAAATTTGGCTGGTTTCCGAAATTTTATTGGAATGACAATAATTGTGAGAGGAAAAAAGATAATGAATTAATTAAAAGTGCTTTTAATTGCCTGTTTTTCGGCAAATACGTGATATAGAAGCGTAAAGCGTGATGAGCAGTAAGCCCTCGTTGTCGACTTTTAGAGGGACAACTGCCCGAAAAAGCGCGGCAAGATTGCAACAGAGAACATCGCCAAACAACAATACTAGCACGGATTTAAATTCAACGGTTGTCAAGATAAAAAAAGAAGTGCCGGAAGACGAGATTAAGGTATAAAAATTAATACGAAATATGATCGGCTTTGAGTAATTGTTGGGTCATTTTTATTCAAATAGCTTTTCGAATAAAATTTTTCAAATATTTCGAATTGTTGTTGATTATCACGAAAAAAATTGATATTTAAAATAAATCTTAATTGGACATAATTTATCAACTTATTAATTGATTCATTAATTCATCCTGTGAAATACTTTAATAACTATAATATAATAACATTTTTATTTAAGTGATACCTAACTTTGCCTCAAGACAATATATATATATATATATATATATATATATATATATATATATATATTTAACTTGTAATGAGTGAGTAATTAATTTATTTCCACAGACTAAGTAAACCGCAATCATTACGTGTCATAAGATTTTTTTTTAATCCACGAAAAATCGTATCAACTTTCAACGCATTGACGAATATTTCGGGTCTCGTCTAACAAAGAAATCTTGATGCAAACTTTGAAAAAATTGAAAAAAAAAAAGTTAGAAATAAAATAATAATTATCCAAGATTTTTCGATAATTTTTTTTTTTTATCTCGATCGTATCTCACCCGATGATATATAATACTTATAATAGCTCCGAAGAATGGCCTGACGATGAATAACGTGCCGGGATAGCTAATCGAATTAGCCAACGAGCTATATCCAAGGCGCGAGCGAATGCAGGAAACAATTATAGTAGAGGCACACCCATCGATATTAGAGCTCTCGCTTGTGTGCAAGTGTGTGTATGCGTGCTGGAGGGGGGGGGGGCGGGCTGGCGAGCGGACGGAGAGAGAGAGAGCAGGACGAGACGATTGTATTTCCTCCTTTACGAGCGTAACCCCTTGATTTCGTAAACAAGAATAAAATCAACATTCCAAAATGCATTATGACATATTTACATCAATATATTGACCATTTTGTGATATGAGATGAAAAATATTTTGTTTTCGTTCGTTACCAATCGATTTACATTAATTTTATCTTTCCATCGTAAACTCGATATCACGTTTGTATTTATCATAAAGGACAGGGCGCTCATGTGTATCAAATATCATATCGGATATTCAAGAGGACAGTGGAGGTTTCGTCTTCGTGACGTATAACGCGGACACGCTCGAGATAGCGAGTAATTCGTCGAATCAATGCTAAATTCTCACACGGTTCACACGGTTAAAACAAAACAAAAAAAAACTTTACTCGTGTCTGATCTAACACGAGCTAGCACTACTTACAATGAGTCTTGTTCATCATCTCACACATACATCGAATTTATTTCTACTCTTTTAATTGGACCAAAAAAGACGTCTGCAATCTCAAAATATGTTTTCAATGCGAGTAAAAAAATTATTTACTCAAAAAACTTGGCCCATGTCTGACCCAGTATAGTCCAGCATTACTTAAAGTATTATTCTTCAAGTTGTCAAAAATTTTACTCTCCTATCTAATATTAAATTTTCGAGGAAGAAAACAAAAATTATTATTGAGAATCCTCAATAATAATTAGTGCAAAAATTAATTGACGGACAATTTAGTCTTCTATGGAGGAAAAATTCGCTCGGCTGACTCGTCACACACCGTTACCACTTACCGCGTGTAGATTTGCTATTCGCTTCGTACAATCGATCGGGCGTATCAAAAATCATAAAAAAAAGTAGAAATAAAAATGACAAAAATCTCCTGGGTCGTGTGCTGTTAGAATTTTTCTATTCATGCTGCTACGAATTTCTCGTTAGAGGCATAAAATGCATAGATCTTGGTTTTTTTTTCGTATCTGCTTGCTTTCTATGGTATTGGATTGTTTTTTTTAATATTCTCTGTGTTCTTTCGCATCTTTTTTCTCTCTCGCTCTCTCACTCGCTCTCTTCTACCTCTGTGGGTCCGAGGAAGAGGAAGTGACGAAGCGAAGAGAGCGAGGTATCGGTGTTAAGGCAGTAATATATATAGCACAAGGAATATATATACACACACACACACACATATATATATATATATATATATATATATACACACAGAAATAAGTATATGTATATCTATAGTATATGAACCGGCAGACGAAGGAGCGCCTGGTTCTCGTGTTACTCTCCTTCGCCTGATTTATTCGGAATCATAATAGGCTGAAACACGACACCCTCGACTCTCGCGCGTTCTTCCCTCTCTTACTCTCTCGCTCATCATTATACCTTTTGCCTTGTATGCTCACCTGAGCGGGTTCAATTTCTGTGTGTACGCGATCCGCCTGGATTTCGCGAGAGAGACTCGCGCCATTGGTCCGTGGATCATGCATTATATCCACCTTATAACATATAATATTATATCCATCATATATATAACATATACGTATACATATATACCGTGAAATTTAGTATGTACGAAGAGATCGTTGGAACTAATTGGTACACACTTTAATGGACCACAAACCTATTTTATTTATTTATTTTTCTTTCGTTATTAAAGGTCTTTTAGTTTCTATTTGGAAAAATTACATGCGATTTTTAGGCCTTTTCACTTGCAATTCCGAATTGCTTGAAAAATATTTTTTCGTACACGTTTCATGTATATATTTCACAATTTTACATATGGCCTTTTACCATTTTTTTTTTAATTAATATTTTCTCGGCTGTTGTTTTCCTCTTTTTTTTTTATGTTTAGTTCGTACACCTTGGGCTTGTTTATATGTCGCATAATGCAACGTGAAGAATTTGACACGAAGAAATTTTTAACGTCTACAATAATTCGCATACACTTATCCATGTGCAAAATTTTTTTTTACGATTGCATTTTGCCTGAGAAATATTTTGACTATCGCTATGTATCTTGCATATATACGAGCATATACTTTATAAATACTTGTGATGTCTGTGTATTTACATGCTTAGCAAGTATGTGCGTAGATACTGTTATAGCCTCCGTCGAGCTTGTAGTGTGTATATATATATATATATATATGTATATAAGAGCATACGTATAAGCGGAGATTCGAATGGACGAAGCACGTGCCACGACCTGAAATAAACGAATGGCTGCTACCGGAATAGATTCTCTGGTACCCTTCGGACCTTTGAGTCTCTCTTTCGTTCTCTGACTCTCTCTCTTTCTCATTATGAAAGGTTCTTCCCCCCCGGCTGTGGTTAACCGTGGTATTTCGTTAAACGTCCAGTGCCCTCTGTGACAACTCACCAAAAATAATTTACATACTATATTTATTTTATATTTTTCCGAACTTATGATAAATAAATATTCGCATGTATGCATATGAGAAAAAAATATCAGCGGATAGAAAATTATCTTGAAAAATTGAACCAATTTATTCATTAAAAGTATTAAATTAAGTAAATTTAAACAAAAACCAAAAAGTGTTTTAATTTTTTCAAATTCTTTCTTTTTCAAGTACGTTGAAAATTTTTCTAGCAACGAAAAAATTCAGATGTTTTTCTTGTGAGAAAAGTTCATCGTTTGAGTCATCATTTACGATTGTTTTTCTCGGTATGTATTCTTGAGCTTGAGTTATACGCTGTCATAAGCGATATTGTGTTTACGAAAGTTAGACACAGATATAATAACTATGAGAATGGGCGACTCGGCGCTGCTTGATGAATGTCGAGACTGCAGGGAATGGCCGTATCAGGTTTATATATATATATATATATGTGTGTGTGGGTGTGTGTGTGTATTTGAGGATAACTGAAGAGGATAAAATACTTTCAAGTTTTACTGCGGCTCTGAGACAAATAAGTTTTCTCCTAAATTGTATCGCTAAAATTTCTCAATTTTTAACTCTTTTTTTTTCTATAATTCTATACCTCTTCCAATTTGTGCAGTATTTTTTTTGTTGCTTTTTAATATTCGTTAGTAATTATTGGCACATTTCCATCTCATCTCTGTGATCTATCGGACTCTCTTATCAATCGATTAATCAGTCTCGTCGTTTCGTGCTGTCATTTTCAATGCCACGTTCGTAATTGCGAGAAGCCAGCTGGCTCGATTCCGGATTTTTCATAGAATTGATTTTTACAGCAAGAGAGGAAGGAGCGAGAGCAAGAGACAGGGAGAGTAAGACAGTTTTCCACGAGTTTTGAAAATTAGCCAGAGCGTATATATATGTAGTACAAAATCAGCTGTTTCGTCAAGGATCTTTGCGAGATATTTCGTATCTCTCACGAATCTAAGTCGATCTCTCTCTCTCTCTCTCTTGCGCTCTGAGAGTGTATAAATTACGCTTCGGCTCGCTCGAGAATATACAACCGGATAAAAATAAAATTATAAAAATTCTAGCTATTATTACAGCGGTAAAAATGTTTATAAAAATATCTCGATAATTTCATTGGCAAAAAAAGCTTTCACTGAAAGTTGCGTCTACCAAACTATAGCGAAACTCATTCTATGAACTTTGAGCAATCCAGAATAATAATAAAAAAAAATCAGGCAATCATTAACTCCACATAAAACTTTAGCATGCAGTGTGTACGAAGTTAATCATGAAATAACTTTGTGGGCACGTTTGTTTTTTCCCTCTCTACTTTAGTTTAATTCTTTTTCTTTTTTTTTGGTTAGTATATGTAACGTGATTGGCCGACAGTAAAAGTAACATTTACGAACCAATGTGTGTGTGTGTGTAAAGTAGATACGAAAAGTTTCTTGGTCGTGCATAAAACGTCGGGTAGTTACAGTATCGTTATATATATGGGGGATGCAGAAGGAAGCACAGAGCGTAAAATTGAGTAGGTAGACAATTTGGCGGCACGATAATCCCCCCTGCGCTCGCGGGGCCAAGGGAGGATAAAAAGAGAATGTGTGTGTGTGTGTGAGAGAGAGACAGAGACAAAGCAGAGAGAGAGATTTGATACAAGCGCTTCGTGCTACAAAAGTTTTCGTGAAACTCGCCAGCGTACATTATACCGTGTAAGGTGAAATACAACCTGCAATATACACATATATATATATATATATATGTGTGTGTGTGTGCAACATTTTACGTATATTTAAGTATCCTACATAGATATATATGTATATATACACGATGCATGGAAAACCGTAGAATGCCTGTAATGCAGCCCTCGATTGGAAAGTTGTGCGGGGAAATAAGATACGAGTTTTAGTTTTGCGCGAGGGTTGTGCCTCGTAGTCGAACGATATAAACGAGGAAACGGTGTAACTATGCGCGATGAAAAAGGGCTTCGATGTGTGTGCATTAACATGTAGATGGGCATTATGCCGCGTTGTATATTTTACATATACATCTGCGTACATATGTATATGTATTATGTTATAAATATGACTCTGTGTGTGAAATTTGTGCAGTAATAACAAAGTTTGCTGGCCCAACGAGGTTTTACTTTTCGTGGTTTAAGCGAGGTTCTCTGCGCTATATATAACGATGAAAATATTCCTATACTCGTTATTACGTGCATTTATATATACATATATATATATATATATGTGTGCTTGATAGGGTATAGACGTAGAATTATGGATGCGTGCGCGACCTGCTATGAGAAAGGGCACCTGGAAGCCAGACGACGCAGATTACGTTGTCTCGTTGCAATTGTTTGTTTCTATGTGAGTGTCTTTTATCTCTCTCTCTCTCGCTGCCTCTCTGTAAGTGGGTGCTGTTGTTACTGCATCGAATATTATGGAACTCGGTGATGGAGGAATTCTCTTAATACGATGAATTTATTATCATGAACTATTCGTAATTATTGACGAGTAAAATGTGAATTAAGGAGAATGTGGTAAGAAAGTTTTTACTACATTGAGAAAAATGAATCTGAGTAAAATATAGGGCTCATTTGTAACCAATTCGTTTGAGTCGAACAGGATTTGAATAAAATTGGAGATCATATATGAGTCAAACAGGATGTAATTAAATAAAATAAGATCCATTTGAGCCGAATACGATAGGCCCGTCGTAATCGTGCAAACTTTCAACTTGTCCAAATAAATTGTATTTCAATGGCATAGATTACATTCCATTCAAACAGTCGAAGATAATAATTTTTCAAAGTTATTCGTTTCGTATAAACGTGATTAAAATAAATTCAAAAAAAATGATAAGACGAGAGTTATGCCGAGTCTGCACAGAGAGCAATTTTCTCATGATATTCATTAATGTCTCTCCTCTACGAACAAGAGTTTGTGTAAATTTGCGGCAAACGTAAATCAGTAATCCAAGCGGTTGTAAATGATCCTTTGGCAAGATACATATATATATAGCTCACTGATTGTACAAAGATACAACGTATTCATGTCTTTGAGGATCAGCGCTCTCGAGCGAGAAATCTATACCCATCTCGCCTTCGTTCTATACACTGTATATAATTACGTATAAGATGTATCCTGTATATAGATATATAATATTATGAGGTTTTATATGTATATATATATATGGCTTATTCGTAGTGTGTGATACGCGAAGAAATTTTATACCATAGTCCACCTTGCGTAGCGCCTCTGACGTCAGGCTTCGGCATCATAAAATACTCGTGTAAAATGAAAACTGAGCATATTATGCCTGTGTGTATGTTTTTTTTTGCCAGTGTTTGAAGTTCCGAGGTGATTAACCTCCATGAGAAGAAACTAGATAAGTTTTCATCAACGTTGCGACAAGATTACGCCTCGTGGATCATATGAGAATCAATTATATATGTATGAGGATCAAAACTGGTCACAGTCGGCGCTGCTTCTGTCAACTTGCACGTCGCGATGAATAATCATTTTACGAAAATTCCGATAAAACTAACCCCTCGTGGTTTGATCTTTGGATTCTGTGGGCATATGTGGTAGCGCGTATACACACACTTTATTACTGACGGGATAACCGAAGATTCAACTGGCCTTGTCTGAACGCTGAACTGACTTTTTCTCGTTCGTATAATAATGAATGAGATATCCTGTTACAGTGCCGATATAACCGGTGTAAGGTTACAAGCGTACACACACCACACGACGAGAAGAAAGAGAGTAGAGACTCGCGCGCCCTCTGACGGTCGTGTGCGCGCGCATTAACTTTCATTTTCCAATAAATTAGTATCACAGTCACTGAGTCTTGTAATATTTTTCATTAACAAATAGGACGCAGGTTAGGGGAGTCGAAAAATGGCCGGAAATTCGATTGTGTCACGATCAAGGGTAATTTTTTATTAATTTTTTCATACATTTCTTTCTTATGCCATGAACACATTGTTGTTTGTAGCACTTGCATATTTATACTGCGCATAAATCACGTGTAATAAAATCCTTTGAACGACTCTTCACCGGTCTTTAAAGGTACAATTTCAAGCAACACTGGCGATGAGCCCCCTTTCGAGAATCCGCGTGCCTTGGGTCACACGTAACTTAACACCTTCTCTCATTCTCTCATATTAAATTACTTCTACGACACAACGAGGCAACGACGTTGCCCACAGCGCCGACAGCGGCAAAAAGCGACAACGAAAAATTACAGCAGCATATGTTCCATGTGTGTGTATTGAGACACAAACACAAAACGCGCGCGCGCGTGACCAAGTGAAGTAAAATACCAGAGTGCGCTAGGTGTGCTTTCTCGTTCGTTGCATATGTAGATAGACGGGAGGCTGAATTCTCGCAGGACGCTACGGTCAGTGTACTTAGCGAGGAGGATCGTCTGTCAGAATTGGTCGTCTATCGCATTATACGTCTCGGTAAAAATTTACTCCCATAACTTCCAATCTCTGTCTTTAACGTACCTCTTGTTACAGGGAGGCTCGTAACACAAAGAGCGTCATCCGAGTTTGATACTCGAAACTCATGAGAACATACCAATTTCTATTTGTAGATTTTTTTTTTTTCTTGAACTTCTTTTTCATATACATATATAGATATCGGGACGTCGTTCTCTTCTCTAACTCGAAATACACAAATGATCTCGGAAAAATCGAATGAATTTAATGCATCGAGAGAAAAGAATTTCAAAATCTTTTGTTTCATATGACTGAATAATACTCAGTATTGCCAAAAATTGGGCTCAAATAAAGCAATTAAACTCGGTGGTAATAAATAACGAATATTATTTGGCGCCCTTATTCCTTGATCTTATTTTCACCTTAGTTAACAATATAAATATAATAATAATAAATGTGTTAAGTATAATAATTTGCCCATATTTATCCATTTTTTTAAATGTTGTCTACACAATTTTCTTATAGTTGGTTCAAATTATATAATTATAATTCAAGAGACGATTTTCCTGCACTTTTTTCAATCAGATAAAATTGATGCACGTCGGATTAGCAAGATAATCGAGATATGATATATTCAATCGGGGGTGGTTTTTGATGCATACAATGCTCAGCTCATCCTGTACAATATACATATATATATATATATACAACGACAAATTCTGTCTCTCTTACTCTGCAAGAGCCACGATCTTTCTCAATTCAGAGCCCAAGCGCGTAACTGAGACTGGTCGACTAATGGATTGATCCGTCGGGTCACTTGATATTCCCGATATCCACACCATGTACGCACGTATCAATACATGCGACTTGTACGTGGTGCGAAACATAAAGTCAGGGAGCTTTCATTATAGACCCGATCATATATTAAATATTCGTTCCATTTACATGGGCGATCCTCGTTTGTCGTTTCAATAATTTATGTGTACGTACATGGATCAATAATTTTCATAAATTCATTATTTCATGATATTTGGCTGATTAAAAAAACTGCAAAATTTTGTTTTACGCATGAAAATGAATTTCGTTCCATTTATAATGAGCGATCCTCGTTTGACAGATTTTTGTGTATATATTATTGAATAATTTTAGTACATTTTTATCATTTCACAATATTTGGCTGCTTTACAAAACTGTCAGACTTTCTTTTACGCACGAAAATGAATTATTACGAGCACATTTGTACGGTTACACTCGTCGATGTGATAAAACTGATAAAATTTGAATGAACGAATCGTATCAATTTCATGATGCGTACATACGTGGAGCTCCTCGTTTCGTCCCAAATAAACGAACACGATATGATACAGGAGACAATGAAATATATGCATTTTTCACGATATCACGTTTTCTCCACACAATGTCGAACTTAAATATTTAAAAAACTGTCCCGTTACCCATTTCGAACGGTTTTACTACGTATACATTGCACGTGGTTGAAATTGTACCATCGTAGGAGGATTTTTTGACCCGAATAATTGGAAATTTACGGGGGTTGAATCGAGTTTGGTCTTTTTTTTTTTAGCTAAATTGGAAAACCGACAAAGCCTACAATCGCTTGTGCAAATTTCAGGATGCCCTTTGGATTGTGGTCATTTTCTTGAATTTTAAATACTCTGGGGCAAAATATCTCAAAAACTAACATTTTCTACTGTTACAAAGTTTCATCCAAAATCTCGGATGTAATAATTAAAAAATAAACAAAAAAACTTTCGCTATGAAGTAATTTTATCGGATCGCTCAAAGATGCATGAATTAATTGGCTTTTTTGTTTGTTTGTGGTAATTTTTAGGAATATGCGGCGACGGCAATGAGCGAACTTCTCGGCTGGTACGGCTACGAGAAGGTCGACAGCGGATGCACGAGGGGTCTCAATCTGGATCATTTTGGCTCGTCGGCGAATTCACGTCGTCAGAATCGCCAACGGGATCTCAATGCCTCATTCAGTCTCAACGATGTTGGGACAAAAAATACGTCATCCGTATCACCAACACGAACGAAAGGCTCATCAAGATCTCCAATATCATGTCGTGCCTCGAGATCTTCACCAACTTGCGTATCAGTTGGTTCGGTCAAGGATAACGGAAGTAGCCTCGGTGGACATCGTCCATCGTCGCCTGCCTCGTCATTACAGACTGGACCTGCAAGTCCCAGAGCACTGGACAACAGCGATTCGGCATCGGACACACCTGGTACATTTTTTTTTTCACCCAAATTGTTTTTTTCCCCTATTTTCCTATATTCTAAACTCTCCTGCGTACTTTAGTCTTATATCTTTTATAATTTTTATTTAATGAGTGTGAATATTTAGCAATTGCTGATCGATCACTACAAATATCACAGTAAGAGTATATATATATTTTTGCAGAATCTCGTTTAAATTCGTATAAGGGCAAAACGCAGTAAATGTAATTCATATTTACGGATTCCCATCATTGTAAATAATTCGAGTACGAGTAATAATTGAGAAATTGGAGAATTCTCAAGAGCGTATCTCGATGGAGACGAAAACTGTGGTCATTGAGCATTCGAGCACAGTCGCTGAATATCGTATTACCGGTTAACTCAATTACAATTATAATAAGGATCGGCCATATTCGTGCAATTCGTTTCTTGAAAAAAAAAAAAAATTTAAGAAGAACTCATTGAGTTGGAAGAGGGAAAAGAGTTTTCTCGTTAGGTCGTAAAACGATATCGAAGGATATTCTAATATATGGATTCTCGATGAGAGTCTCGAGTAAGTTAATTATATTTTCGTTTTTCTTAAAAGAAACGACGTCGTTTGTTCCATCTTTCTACCTGGTTTTTTTTTCACTGTAAGCGGAAAGTTCAATGAAGGTTTGCTCACTACTTTTACGTCAAATCAATATTCAAATAAATTATAGTTTTTTATTTTGGGCTTGTCAGAAATTCAGTTTTACTCTTTTCGTATTTAAACCATAATTTTCGTCTAATTCCAATATGTCAGATTTTTCGGATAAAATTTGATTAAAAAAATGTATCGAAATGTACTTTTTAGAAAAACTATTTAAACCGTTTTTTTAAAACGGAGTATTGATCAATAAATTTATGAGTTTTATTTTTGACATATTCAGGAGACGTTATTATGGCAATGAGCAGTTTTGATATACTTGAGAAGGTTACAAAAAAAGATGTGGAGAAATAATTATCTCAGTTCGAAATTCAGCTTCGTCAAGCCTGTATACGTCGATGTTACTGAAGAGCCTCGAAAATTTTATGCGTTCTCCATTGAACGCTTGCTCGGATGTCATCGTAAGACGAGTAGACTTGGCCAACTTGGGACTTGTTCCGTTTCTCAGTATATTCAAGATACCTATATATTATCTACGAGAGCCCCCAAGTGCTCAATTAGTACACTTGCTCATCTTGGCTCTTCCTCCTCCATAATTTTCCCTTTTGGTCTCGAAATTCGAGCAACGGTGCAACAGTAGTCTCCCTCCTCGTTCTGCTTCATGCAGCTTCCCTTTGAATTTGAAACTTCGGAGGTGCCACTTTTCCCTCGTGAGCTCGAAAACTTTTTTTTTCCAAAATGGCCAAGTTTCATTAATTAGTCCTTAGCGACAAAGACGGTGCTGGCGTCAGGTGGAAGTTTGAAATGATCCTTCAAATTATGTGCGGATTAAAACGAAGTATTTTTATAACTCTGCCTTTACAGAGAAACCAGCGATCAAGTACAGCAATAAGCATCAATAGAAGAAGAAGAAGAAGAGGAGGAAGAAGAATAAAAAAGAAGAGTTCTCAAGTAATTGGTACAACTACGTGAAGATCTTGAAATTGGCAAAAATGAGGGAAAAATTAGGCAGTTGGGTCAGCAGTAATACTTTGAACGAAGAAACAAAATATTTTTGTAACTCTGCCTTCCAGATAAACCAGCGAGAGAGTAGAGTAGCAAGCATCAATAGCAGAAGAAGAAGAAGAAGACGAAGAGTTTCCAACAATTAATTGGTATAGTTACGTGAAGATCTTGAAATTGGCATAAAAATTGGGAAAAACAAAGTATCTTCGTAAATCTGCCTTTTGAGAGAAACCATCAAGCGACCAGCAAGCTGCACAATAAGAAGAGTTTTCGACAATTAATCTGTATAGCCATGTGAAGATCTTGAGATTGACAAAAATGAGGGAAAAATTGGGCAGCTGGGTCAGCAGTAAGCAATACTTTGAACGAAGAAACAAAGTATTTTTGTAACTCTGCCTTCCAGATAAAACAGCGAGCAAGTGGAGTAGCAAGCAGCACCAGAAGAAGAAGACGAAGAAGAAGAAGAAGAAAACGAAGAAGAGGCAAAAGCAGCAGCGTTTACACCGAGACCCACAGGAATAGCGCAACGTAATACGATACCAAGAATCTTCCTATGCCGTGAATAAATTGCGTGTGAATATCGGTGGCAAACTTAACAACTCATTTCTCTATGCCTCATGCTCTTTTTTTTCTCCTCCATTTCTTTATTTTCTTTCTCACTTCCCTCGAGGATATCGAAAGAATTTTGTGGTCGAGGGTTAAAATAGGAAATTTGTTGAAAAAATTCCACGAATAACTGCATGAGTTCCTCATACATACCAAGAGGGAGAGAGAAAAAGAAAAAAAAAATCGTTAAGCCTATGAAATTTGAACGTTGTTAAAACGTGAATCGGCACTGAACGAGAATTCGCACCCAAAGTTCGACACACACGTGGTGTATATTTAGAAAACTTGTGCTCTCGAGGGGTGTTCTGTGTTGCTGGTGCTGTTGAGCCCAGGAACAGAGAGAGGGAGAATGTAGAATGAGAATTTGAAATTAAAAAAGAAAAAAAAAAAAAAATAGACGCAACGTGTGTTCTCGTTTGAAACTCGTAATCCAAAGCTGTTCTCCCCTTACACAAACTCCGCGTCTGTTTCCGTCTCGCTCTTTCTGCTGTGGCTCGTTGAATGTATATTTTGTTGGTGCGTGCCTGGATAGCTTTGAAAATCTACTGAATCTCGTGTATCGGTTTGCAGATACAGACCAACATCGGAATGATGGAGCTCTCTAATTTCATTACCTACGTAGTTTCCTGGGCCTTTCATCCTTTGTCAATTTTTCGTTGTCCTTTCGTACACGTCTCTCTCCCTCTCTCCTTTTTCTCTCTGTCTCTCTCCCTCCTCCTCCTCCTCCTCGATAACGTCACATATGTTCCCGCTATTTGCATCCATAGCTCTATATCGTATGCAACAATGTCGGATATTGCATCTCTACATGCGAGTACGAGGAACTAGAGAAGTGGCAGGAGAGCCTGAAACCGTAGAGGCTCCCATTTCGAAATCGGTTCGGATGAGCAAAAGGTGAAGGGTTGGTTGTCACGATGTGTTAACGTCCTATACGTCCAGCTGTGCCTTCCTCATGTATTTGCTGCCCATTCGGAAACATGAGCTGAACATTAATAGGACTCTAGAATGATTCACGAAATTCAACGATTATAATTACTCTCGAGAACGAGATTTTGCTATTCATAATTTACCAGGAACAAATTTTATACTTTAATAAGAATGTGCATGTGTTGGGAATTTTTCGTGTTTTCTATTACACTTCCGATAAGGAATTTATTTAAAAAAAAAAAAATGATTATACTTATAAAAAAACTTATCTGTTATTTTGGGTTGGGTCAAATTATCTTGTTTGTTTACCAGAAGAATTCTTTTTGTTCCTTATGGAAAGGAAATGATTAAAAAATTACCATGCAGTAAAACCTCGATTATCCAAAATTGGATTATTCACGTTTCTCATTTGATTTATATAGTATCGCCTCGATTAACCGGAGCTCCGATAATCGAGACTTTACTGTACACTCATAAATACTTGTATCCGGATACGTCTATAATGTGTGTCGTTTGTTGTTGGGTGATACGATACGATATGGGTAAAGGATACTCTACTCATCCCAGGTGCGCCATTAACGTCCGGTGTACATTAACTTCCCTCTTTGCACTGTATAGCTGCCATTCGCGTTCAAAATGAACACGGTGAAGTTGATTCGCTCGTAGTAATTTTCCACAAAAATTTGACTCGTCGTGTAAACTTGAACATTTTAATTATAGCGAGTGAATGATACTTGAAGAATATAATTTCTATTGCTATTGAATACAATTAGTAGTGAATGAAATATTTGATAATGGATTCATGTTAATATGGAGAAAAAAAAATAATAATAATTGTATTGCACAGATGGCGCAACGAGCTGTTCGTGGTGCGGTCGTGCAGGTGGTTCGTGGGAACCGGGAAACGCTACACTCTCGTTTACACTGACGAGCAATAATTCAGGACGTTTTTGCAGCGAGGCTTGTTTCGCAGCTGGCAGAAGGGCAGCCTTCAAAAGGGCACGTACGTGCGACTGGTGCAAGCACGTACGACATTCCGTCAGCTACGTTGATTTCCAGGCACGTTGGCCAATTTATCAAAATTATAATCAATTAGAAATTAGTCTGGTAATTAAATAATTACAGCGAGTCATTATTGATGAACCGAGCGATTAACAAATGATTAAATAAATGTAAATTAATTTAGTGATTAAAAATTTAGAGCGTATTGAAAAATCTCACCATTAATCCACAAAATTGCGAATTTAACGATAATCTTTCTGCTCCATTCCAGGATGGCGAGAGTCAGCTGCAATTTTGCAGTGACAAGTGCCTCAACCAGTACAAGATGAATATTTTTTGTCGCGAGACACAAGCTCATCTCGCTCTTCACGGTCTTCCAACGGTATTGCCAACAGCCTCGAGTAATCCAACAAATTGTGCGGCTGGCCTAATAACACCCGAATTGTGGCTACGAGATTGTCGATCACCACCGCCAAGCCCGTCGGAAGAAAATTTAATAGTCGACGACGAGCCCATTTCCGTTCGATCCCTCGATCAGCCAGATCCAGAAATAGACGTTTATTCGCGACTTCGTAAATCCCATCAGCATGAATCCAAAGCGATAATCACACCGGAACTTGTGGAAGAGACGAAAACCACGTCGATAAAAAGGATCGTTCGAACATTCGAGGAATCACAAGAGATTGCGGATTTTGAGACAGAGGGCGACACTGCCTTTGATGGTGAGCATGTCAAAGAAGCGATAAGAGAATCTCTTCGTGACGAAGAGTACAGAATCCGTTGTCGTGAGCTCAAAATTGAAACGGAGAAAAAAAAATCCCACATCGAACCGGAAGCTGCTACGGTGCCAATTCGTTCGGAGATTCACGGTAAATCCCGCGAATTTGTCGATCTCGATGTGCTCGGTTATAATTCATCGGGCAGTCCGACGAACGAGTCGACCCAAGAAATTCAGGAAATACGCACAGAGAGAACTCTTCATGTCAAGGATGTAAAAAAAATGCTCGCAAATAATCCCAATCGTGGACGTAATTATTCAAGACATTCGCGACAAAGAAGAGTTTCAAGATCGCCAACTTGGCTCTCGGAAAATTTGCGTCCTTCAACCTCACAGATGTTCAATCGTGAGCGAGCTCCTTACTCGGCTGGTGGACAATTCAACAGTCAGCATCTTTATTCGCCACAGTTGGGACATTTTTCTACGAGGCAAACGACGATCCCTGTCGCGCCACCGTCGCATTCCATGCATGGAAAAAATTATCTTGCAAATACGGCAAATTCGAGTAATCTTTTGCCACCCGTGACCATTCTCGTTCCTTATCCAATACCAATACCAATTCCCATTCCAATTCCCATACCGATACCACTTTTTGGCAAATTTTTTGCTGATTATAATCGCGAGACGAGGCGCAAAAGTCAAAACTCGACGACTGCTCAGCAAGATTCGTCTTTGCAGGAAGACGTTGGAACTCTTCCGGAGGATTTGTCTCAACGTGGCACCAAGATAACTAGTCAATTGTCCAATAGCCAAAATATAAAATCGACAATCACGTCGAATTTGAGAGTCCCAAGTCACGAATCATCCTCGAGAGAATCGCCAATTCCAAGCTCGTCGTGCAACATTGTTACGAGCAACGATGAAAATTCCGTCTTGTTGTTGCCCATAAATTCACGAAGTGGCATGAGATCCCTGAGAAAACGAAGACGTTCTCAGGATAATTCTGATGATCCTGAAATTTATATCAATAAACGAAGAAGCAAATTCGTACCAGTCTGACGATACAGTGAATATTTATACATGGGCGACATGCAATTCGTAGATCGACGTTTTGTGTCTCTTAAAGTGGCAATTTGGTGCTATATATAATAATTTTTCACGCGGATATGTAATTTTTTTTTTTTTCGCAATTTTTTCGAGCGTTGGCTTTAGCAAATAATGAAAGAAAACAAAATTCCTTGTGCTAAAAATTACATATTGTGTGCATGTGTGTGTGGTAAAAAAAGCTATGGGTGAAAAAATTTCGTGATCTGCAAATCGAAAGGGTGCAAATATTGTTTTAAGGGTGGAAAAGTGATTGTATAATGTATAATGATAAACTGCGTGACGTGCGTGCGAGACAAACACACGGGTTAATTTTATTGGCTGGAATCTAGCAGTCATAAGCGATAAATGTTTAGTTTTAAGATGTTTTGTTTTTGTCTATATCTGTGCTATGAAAGAAAAAGTTTAGGGGTACTTTGGGACCCGAAGTATGCATTTTTGTTGAAAAAACAACTGAGAATGTTTATATGCTCAGTAAAGTTGATTCACGTTGATTTCACTTGTGGTTTTTCTCCTTTAAACCCTCAAAATTCTCGCTACAAAATACAATTTTAAGGTGATGCGAAATACCGACTGTCGATGAAAGAAAAAACTGCAATCAAACATTCTCAGGCATGATTTGTATTTGGAACAAATAAAGGGCAAAAGATTTAGCTCTTTCCACAAACATCAAATTAAAAAAAATATATATTTCCTTTGAAAAATTATCTTCTGTTTCTCTCGCGCTCATAAGGATTTTACAGGCCCTTAAGAGCATGTGAAAGTTCTTCTTTACCATCACAGTATGCCTAATTTTTCGAACAAATGCCATTGCAAAACTATCAAACTAAATAAATGGAAATTTTATTATATAATCCAGTTAGTAGTAACCCATAAGATGACACTCATAGAATTTTGAAAATCAAAAAATAAAATTACAGTTTGCAATACCACCAGTTATTTGTTAAATATAAATGGATTTATTAACCTTCAAAGCTAGTTATTCAAAAAATGCTTAGCGTCATCTTAGGCAGCATTAAAAAATGTACACACTGAGTACTTGTGCTTTGTTGTAGGTCCAAAACTTCGGGAATGGAATATTTGTTCGATGTACTCAGAAAATTCCTTTTTATTCTTTTTTTATTTATTATTAAATTTGCTATAAATTTCCTATATAACTTTCTTCCACAGAACTAATACTTCAAAAGTTATTAAAAGAGAATAAAAAGGAATTTTCTCAGTACATCGATTTTTAAGGGGTTCCAGAAGAAAAAAGAAGATTTGCAACACTAAACAAGCTGTAATTAAAAAACGGTAAGTTGAATTGAAAAAAGTTTCAGATAAAAAAGATGAGAAATCTAATTATCTACAAAAAAGTTTTCATGTTTTTTTCCCAGTCAGCCGTTTTCGAGATATGATATAAAACGCGTTTTTCAAGATGGCGACCAGCGCCGGGGGGTGCGGCGCAGACTTTTGAAGTTAAGCTTTTTATCTGTCAATAAAACGATTGCAACAATAAAAAAACTTGTCCGAATTTTTGCATTACGATTTGTGGTCTCCCATTGACTGGACTACAGTTTATATGACTGGTGGACAAGCGGGTATACAACATAAATATTACAATGCTCATTTAATATTCAATCAGCTACCCTAGCGTAGTTGGTAGAGCGACAAGATACGAGTCGGATTGCGCGCGATCGCGACACGGTTTTTTTTTTCATTTTTTTTTAGTCCTGATTCTCTTTCAACCGACGATTTCACATATTCACATAGTTAGGGTGAAAGCATGTCCTGGCACCCCAACTTTTTTGGAACCAAGCAGGCTTTGTGCTTCTATAGACCTCAATCTTCATTGATAATACCTATTTGCCGATGATTAATGATCTAAGTGACGTCATCAAGAACCGGAATTCGTGACGTCATCAAGAAAAGGCATTTTGTGACGTCATAGTGACGCCATCAAGAACAGCAATTTTGTGACCTCATCAAGAACAGGCATTTTGTGACGTCATAGTGACGTCATCAAGAACAGGAATTTTGTGACGTCATAGTGACGTCATCAAGATCAGGAATTTTGTGAAGTCATAGTGACGTCATCAAGAACAGGAATTTTGTGACGTCATAGTGACGTCATCAAGAACAGGAATTTTGTGAAGTCATAGTGACGTCATCAAGAACAGGCATTTTGTGACGTCATAGTGTCGTCGTCAAGAACAGGAATTTTATGACGTCATAGTGACGTCATCAAGAACCGGAATTCGTGACGTCATAGTGACGTCATCAAGAACCGGAATTCGTGACGTCATCAAAAACATGAATTTGTGACGTCATGAAAAACGGAATTCGTGACGTCACAAAATTCTTGTTCTTGATGACGACACTATGACGTCACAGAATGCCTGTTCTTGATGACGTCACAAAATTCCTGTTCTTGATGACGTCACAAAATTCCTGTTCTTGATGACGTCACAAAATTCCTGTTCTTGATGACGTCACTATGACATCACAAAATTCCTGTTCTTGATGACGTCACTATGACGTCACAAAATTCCTGTTCTTGATGACGTCACTATGACGTCACAAAATTCCTGTTCTTTATGACATCACTATGACGGCACAAAATTCCTGTTCTTCATGACGTCACTATGACGTCACAAAATGCTTGTTCTTGATGACGTCACTATGGCATCACTATGACGTCACAAAATGCTTGTTCTTGATGACGTCACTATGGCATCACTATGACGTCACAAAATGCTTGTTCTTGATGACGTCACTATAGCATCACTATGACGTCACAAAATGCCTGTTCTTGATGACGTCACGAAATTCCTGTTCTTAATGACGTCACTATGACGTCACAAAATTCCTGTTCTTGATGACGTCACTATGACGTCACAAAATTCCTGTTCTTGATGACGTCACTATGACGTCACAAAATGCCTGTTCTTGATGACGTCACTATGGCGTCACGAAATGCCTGTTCTTGATGACGTCACAAAAGTCTTGCCGCTTTGACGTCACTTCCGGTGACTTTGACGTCACTTCCGGCCGCTTTAACGTCACTTCAGGTCGCTTTGACATTACTTCCGGTTACTCTGAAGTCATTTCCGGTCGCTTCAACGTCACTTCCGGTCACTTTGACGTCACTTCCGGTGACTTTGACGTCACTTCCGGCCGCTTTAACGTCACTTCAGGTCGCTTTGACATTACTTCCGGTTACTCTGAAGTCATTTCCGGTCGCTTCAACGTCACTTCCGGTCACTTTGACGTCACTTCCGGTGACTTTGACGTCACTTCCGGCCGCTTTAACGTCACTTCAGGTCGCTTTGACATTACTTCCGGTTACTCTGAAGTCATTTCCGGTCGCTTCAACGTCACTTCCGGTCACTTTGACGTCACTTTCGGTCACTTTGACGTCACTTCCGACCGCTTGAACGTCACTTCCGGTCGCTTTGACATTACTTCCGGTTACTCTGAAGTCATTTCCGGTCGCTTCAACGACACTTCTGGTCGCTTTGACGTCACTTCCGGTCGCTTTAACGTCACTCTCGGTCGCTTCGACGTCATTTCCGGCCGCGCTGACGTCACTTCCGGTCGCTTTGACGTCACTTTCGGTCGCTTCAACGTCACTTCCGGTCGCTTTAGCGTCACTTCCGGTCGCTTTAGCGTCACTTCCGGTCACTTGGACGTCACTCCCGGTCGCTTTAACGTCACTTCCGGTTGCAATGTCGTCACTTCCGGTCGCTTTGGCGTCACTTCCGGCCGCGCTGACGTCACTTCCGGTCTCTTTGACGTTTGGGTTTGGGTTTCTTTGACGTCACTTCCGGTTGAGCGAGAAGTCACTTCCGGTTGGGTTAGACGTCACTTCCGGTTGCAATGTCGTCACTTCCGGTCGCTTTGGCGTCATTTCCGGTCGCTTTAACGTCACTTCCGGTCACTTTGACGTCACTTCCGGTTGCAATGTCGTTACTTCCGGTCGCTTTGACGTCACTTCCGGTCGCTTTATCGTCACTTCTGGTTGCAATGTCGTCACTTCCGGTCGCTTTGGCGTCACTTCCGGCCACGCTGACGTCACTTCTGGTTGAGCTAGAAGTCACTTCCGGCCACGCTGACGTCACTTCTGGTTGAGCTAGAAGTCACTTCCGGTTGGGTTAGACGTCACTTCCGGTTGCAATGTCGTCACTTCTGGTCACTTTGGCGTCACTTCCGGTCGCTTTAACGTCACTTCCGGTCACTTTGACGTCACTGCCGGTCGCTTTGACGTCACTTCCGGTTGCAATGTCGTCACTTCCGGTCGCTTTGGCGTCATTTCCGGTCGCTTTAACGTCACTTCCGGTCACTTTGACGTCACTTCCGGTTGCAATGTCGTCACTTCCGGTCGCTTTGGCGTCACTTCCGGCCACGCTGACGTCACTTCTGGTTGAGCTAGAAGTCACTTCCGGTTGGGTTAGACGTCACTTCCGGTTGCAATGTCGTCACTTCTGGTCGCTTTGGCGTCACTTCCGGTCGCTTTAACGTCACTTCCGGTCACTTTGACGTCACTGCCGGTCGCTTTGACGTCACTTCCGGTTGCAATGTCGTCACTTCCGGTTGCAATGTCGTCACTTCTGGTCGCTTTGGCGTCACTTCCGGTCGCTTCAACGTCACTTCCGGTTGGGTTAGAAGTAACTTCCGGTTGGGTTAAACGTCACTTCCGGTCGCTTTGATGTCCCTTCCGGTTGGGTTAGATGTCCCTTGCGGTCGCTTTGAGGTCACTTCCGGTTCGCTTGGACGTCTAACCCAACCGGAAGTGACATCAAAGCGACCTGAAGTAACGTCTAACCCAACCGGAAGTGACGTCTAACCCAACCGGAAGTGACGTCAAAGCGACCGCAAGGGACATCTAACCCAACCGGAAGTGACGTCAATGCGACCTGAAGTAACGTCTAACCCAACCGGAAGTGACGTCAAAGCGACCGGAAGTGACGTCTAACCCAACCGGAAGTGACGTCAAAGCGACCGCAAGTGACATCCAACCCAACCGGAAGTGACGTCAAAGCGACCAGAAGTGACGTCAAATCAACCGGAAGTGATGTTAAAGCAACCGGAAGTGACGTCAAAGCGACCGGAATTGACGTCAATGAAACCGGAAGTGACGTCAACGCGACCGGAAGTGTCGCGGACTCGCCGGCAGATAGTGCCACCATCGTGACGGGAAAATTCAAATTTTCGCCTTGATTTTGCAGCTTCGCGAACTTGCCAACAGATGGCGCCACCGTCGTGACGGAAAATTGAAAATTTTGCCCTGAATGTTGGAGCTTCGCGAACTTGCCGGCAGTTGGCGCCACCGTCGTGGCGGAAAAATTAAAATTCTTGCCTAGAAATTTTGCTGCTTCGCGAACTTGCCGGCAGATAGCGCCCCCACCGTGGCGGGAAAATTAAAATTTTCGCGTTGAAGTTTTGTGGCTATGCGAACTCGCCGGCATAAAGCGCCACCGTCGTGGCGGAAAAAATTCAAATTTTTGCCTTCAATCTTTGCACTTTCGCAAACTTGCCAGCAGATGGCGCCACCGTTGTGGTGGAAAATTTAAAAAAAATCCCTGAAATGTTGCAGCTTCACGAACTTGCCGGCAGATGGCGCCACCGTCGCGGCAGGAAAATTCAAATTTTGCCTTGAACTGTTGCTGCTTCGCGAACTCGCCGGCTGATGGCGCCACCGTCGTGGCGAGAAAATTAAATTTTTTGCGTTGAAATTGTGCAGCTTCGCGAACTTACCGACAGATGGACCGGAAATGACGACAAAACGACCAGAAGTGACGTCAGAACAACCGGAAGTAATGTCAGAACAACCGGAAGTGACGTCAAATCGACCAGAAGTGACGTCAAAGCGACCGGAAGTGGGTCAGAACAACCGGAAGTAATGTCAGAACAACCGGAAGTGACGTCAAAGCGACCGGAAGCGACGTCAGAACAACCGGAAGTGACGTCAAAGCCACCGGAAGTGACGTCAAAGCGACCGAAAGTGACCTCATAGTGACCGGAAGTGACGTCCAAGCGATCGGAAGTGACGAAATTGCAACCGGAAGTGACGTCAAAGCGACCAGATGTGACGTTGGAGTGACCGGAAGTGACGTCAAAGCAACCAGATGTGACGTCAGAGTGACCGGAAGTGACGTCAAAGCGACCAGATGTGACGTCAGAGTGACCGGAAGTGGCGTCAAAGCGGCCGGATGTGACGTCAGAGCGATCGGAAGTGACACCAAAGCGACTAGAATTGACGTCAAAGCGACCAGATGTGACGTCAGAGTGATCGGAAGTGACGTCAAAGCGACCGGATGTGACGTCATAGCGATCGGAAGTAACATCAAAGCGACTAGAATTGACATCAAAGCGACTAGAATTGACGTCAAAGCGACCGGAAGTGACGTCAAAGTGACCAGAAGTGACGGCAGAGCGACCGGAAGTGACGTCAAAGCGACCGGATGTGACGTCATAGCGATCGGAAGTGACATCAAAGCGACTAGAATTGACGTCAAAGCGACCGGAAGTGACGTCAAAGTGACCAGAAGTGACGGCAGAGCGACCGGAAGTGACGTCAGACTGACCGAAAGTGACGTAATTGCAACCGAAAGTGACGTCAGAGCGACCTGAAGTGACGACATTGCAGCCAGAAGTGACGTTAAAGAGACCGTAAACTGATCGACCGCAAATTGTATTCAGGTAATCTTACCACAAATATTTTCGAACAAATGCCATTTCCGAAGTTTTGCACCTACAACAAAGTACAAGTACTCAGTGTGTACATTTTTTAATGCTGCATAAGATGACGCTAAGGATTTTTTGAATAACTAGCTTTGAATGTTAGTAAATCCATTTTTAGTTTACAGATAACTGGTGGTAATGCAAACTGTAATTTTTTTTTTGATTTTCAAAATTCTATGAGTGTCATCTTATGGGATAGTACTAACTGGATTATACACTAAAATTTCCATTTATTTAGTTTGATAGTTTTGCAATGGCATTTGTTCGAAAATGTAGGCAGCTGCGATGGTAAAGAAGAGCTTTCACATGCTCTGAAGAGATCAAATCTTAAGGATGGTCTGAAAAAACTATGAGTGTGATACAGCTGCAATTTTCGAATTGATGCCATTCAAAAATGGTTGTTTTTTTTTCTAAAATTTATACGTTCTCTGAATGGCATTCATCGCAGACTTTCTTACCGATAGAGTAGCTAATCTCATAAACCCAAACGCGCAGGATTTTTGTACAATTGAATATTAAGACTCGTCATGGTTTATGTTGTATGAAAAATATATTTTAGTTTTTCTCGTTAAAATTCTCAATGAAAGAACGTAACGGGGCATACACATATTTACGTATTCATTGATTGTAGAGATCCCAGAGTGAAATTGTACCGTCTTTACCAGCTGCAGCCATGAGACCTTTGCTGCCATAAGCCTCGATTTTTCCCGTCGAATAGGCAATGTCATGAATCGTTCCTTTGTGCTGATCAAGAACGACCAACGGTCGCAAAGTTTTCCACGAGAAAATACGCAAACGTCCGTCCCAACCGCCGGCAGCAAATACTTTTGCATCGGATCTCGATGCAATCACCGATGTCCCCGGATTTTTAAGAGTCAAACAAGTCTTTGCAACAATTACGCGACTCTTGTTTATCTCAAAAACCTGAAATTTTGTTTTCTCTTTCTCAGGTTTTATCACAAATAACATTATGATTGTGAATATTTCATCCATTTTACGGACCTCCAATTTGTCAGAAGGACTTCCGATGATTCCTCTCATCCAGTAATTATCAAAATGAATAGCCATTGGACAATCGTCAATTTTTAACCAACTGACGACTCGTCTTTCTCTCAAGTCCCACAATGCGTTATGTCCGCTCTCGTACGAGACGAGAACGTAAAAATTTTCATAACAGTCGAGAGGCTTTATAGCCATTATTTGGCCAAGAGCCAATTTATCATCGGACAAGGAAGGATCTAATTTATAAGCGATTTCGAGAGTGTTGAGCGACAGAGCACCAACGGCCGAATTTGGAAGTGGCACAAGCAAAAAATCTTCTCCCAATGCTTGAAATCTATGAAATACGACGTTCTTACTTTCTGTTTTTGCATAAGGCACTTATCGTTAATTATAATAATTGCATTATTGCACATAATAATTTTCTCATAATTTATAATAATAAGAGCGCATTTGAAGCATCCCACGAGGAAAAAAATATACGAAAAATATATATAAATATATAGAATTGGCCAAAAAGTAATTATGCGTTGTTCTGTGTAGATGGAAAGCAAATTTTTTTGTTAACGAAGTCGTGCAGTTTCTTTTTCTAACACAAGCTAGAGCTGTCAGCTGTGAAATTACTCAATGAATTTGCAGTTTGAAGTGAAATTATAGTTCAAGACATATATCCATCTACCCATCCATCCAACTATTAGGGAAAAAAAAACCGCAATGACTTTTTGGGCAACCCAATATTTTCATGCACCAGACATATTCTATAAAATATATTTTTACATTAGGCTCATTGGTAACATATCGAACACATTTGAGTTATATTTTCCGATCTAAATCTTCGATTGGCATACATTTTTTTTCCATACAACTTTTCCTTGTGGGATTTTAAGGTGATTTGACATACCAACCGAGCCGTAACGCAAACACATGTTTCTTGTTTGCCAGAAATATTCAATAATATGAGGGAAATTTTCAATTCAACTTTAAGGTAATGTGTTACTCCTCTGCTGGTAACAAAAACTGCGTGCCAAAATTCTCCTAAACGGTTGATCTTTCAGACAAACGAAGAGAACGGCGAATTGTGTATAGCGATCCTGCAGTTCGTCGTTCTCTTCGTTTATTCGAAAGATCAACCGTTTACGAGAATTTTGGGTACTGGAGTAAAACACATTTCTGTCTCACACTCACGATGGCTTACGCAAAATCTGTTTTGCCAACTGAGTAGTAGCAAATCAATAAGTTAATTCCGTATATGCGAATTATTACTTTTGCCCCCTTGTCAGTTTCACGCAAAGCGAAAAATTATAGACCGACTCCGTTGGTAAGATACACATAACCTAAAAAGCTTTAAACCTGCAAAAACCGCAATAAGAAGTATCAATGGTCTTGTCCATTATCCAGTTTGATCCATCTGCGCTCCAAATATCAATTGTGCCACCCTTTCTCTGTGTAAAAAGCCGTTCATCGTTAATGGCCATCAGTGAGATACAAGGATCCTTTTTTATTCCTAATTTGTACGTTTGTCGATTTTTCTGCAAATTTGTTTCAATTAATCGCAAAAATGTTTTTTTTTTTCCCTAAAATATCAATCGAGTTACCGTTATATTTTATTGCTGACCTTGAGATCCCAAATGTGAACATCTCCACTTTCTGTGCCAGCATAAAGATGTTCTATGTAGGGTGAAACTTTAAAGCAGAGACTGTGCACAGGACCCATTTCTCCTCGAAACATGTAAATTGGATCGGGTGGAAGAATTGCCATGATTTTCCAGATAATTAAAAATATAAAAATAATTCCCTTGCGTGGATGTAATTTTTTAAAAATTTGTTGAACAGCAGAAAAGGCGGGAGGAGCACGAGACGTCGAATCGAGGTATTGCTAGAGGCGTTAAATTATACATATATATACATATATATAACAATGAAAAAAAAAATATAATTCACAATTTATCAACAATTGAATTATGCAATTTTTCTACGTACTTTTGTTTAATTTTTGGTGAACGACGCGTCGTACGAACCTCCCGTCTTTTTTCCGTCAACGGAGAACAATGTAATGATAATGGAGCATGGATGGAGACTGAACGTCTGAACGATGCAACGGCGTTGCTCCAATGATCGATCGAACACGAAGAAACATACGCGCGCGCAGGCGATAAACAACTCTTAAAGTAAACATTCTGACACATGGAACCGGCGAAGCGCAACGCCGGAGATGCGCAGTTGTCGGTTACAAACGTCTCGAACTACTTGACCATAGGAATACAACTTTACCAAGCGGGTATATTACGAAATAAAAACATTTTCTACACCCTAAATCCAAATGAAAAGATAGAGACTAATGAACTCTCTCTGTTTCTCGCTGAGTCGTAAAAAGACTTTTGTAGTGATAATTAAGTTGATGTGAAAGTCACGTGCCTGAACTTCCGGTTTGTCTCTCTCGTTTCGCCATGATCGTCGATGACACTATCTCTCTTCCCGCACTCCGGTGAGGTCACTCGACTTTTATATCACCTTAAAATAAGGTGACTCTCCCTCAGTCGATAAAAAAAACTATAGTTAACTTTTTTCTAAATCGGTTCAATCTTTTTTGGGATAATGCATAATGTAAGGCTTCGCGTTTTCTCGAAGCTCGACGCACCTCCGAGAAAAATTTCAAGGTGGGATAAACAGCTAAAGTTTCACCGAATCTTTCTCCAAGTAGTTTTGGGAGTTGCGTTGATAAAAAAAGAGATGGCGTCACCTTTCGGAGGTTATGACGGAATTCTCGCTGATCAGTGAACGTTAAATTCAACGATGCACAACTTTCCTTCATTACGGGCGGTCCGTAAAGTTTTGTTGGCAAGTGATGCAATAAAAGACGCGCGTATATGAAAATAAATTGCGTCACCGCAGTTTACGACAATTTTATATTTAAATAAAAACACGCTAATCCATTGAGAGCGCCAAGTACCTATCAAAAGGCGTATTGCGTGCTACAGTACACAAACGTCAACCTATATACCTCACGTGTTTTATCTTGCGTTTGCCTGGCAAAAGCTCTCGCACGTTTATTGCAGTCTGTTGAGTTTCAATTTTCTCCAGGACCTCATTTTATTGTTGCGCAGCCAACGTAGACGCGACACTATTTACTCTTTTCTGAGGAGTAAGCTAAAAGGGTAGACGTACTTTTTTGTTATTTTTTTTTCATATTTCACTGCACTGTCGATTTTGCATGGGAGATTCGTTTAACCGCGCGTGTGTTCGACTAAAGGTTGTGTGCGCGCGCACGTGTTTGTGTGGGCGTTTGAAAACTGAATTGGCCCTGTAGCGATAAACACTGAGGATGAGCTACTTCCGGAAAATATTATAATACGTTAGAAACACAAAAGGCTCGCGACGCCATCTATGAAGCGAAATGTGTTTCACCTTAGTGAGATTGTGTCGCGAAACAGTCAATGGAGTTGCGCAATTCTCTTATGAATTTCGTCGAAATATTTGAATATGGAACAGAAAAAAATATGGCGGACTATGAAATTTTTAAATCCATCTCGTTTCGAATGAACAAAAAGCTATATTAAAGCTTATAAAATGCTGTAAAAATTAAACCAAAACAAAAAAATTGTTAAATGATACGGAATGGAAAAATTGGATTACGAGAGGATAAATTTTGGACGTGAATCAGCTGAGGCATTTATTTTCATTTGATTTTTTTTTTTTTTTATACATATATACTCATTTATGTCAGAATCTCTGGTTATCGGTAAGATCTGGCCACTTGTGGGGGCAGACGTCGAATTATACATATCCACAATGAATTTCACAATAACATCATAATTCCTTAAATCTTCATATTTTTTTAAATGGCATTACATCAATCATTCATATATATATATATATATATATATATGTATATATATATATATATATTTTTTTTTTTTGTTGGTTATGGGGTTAGGTATAATAAGTTTTTTTTCTATTTCATTATCATTCGTTATAGTAAAATATACACATAATTCATATTTATCGTAATAATATCGTATTGATATAACATATCGATTTTGTTATTTTAAATATATTAACAATTGCAAGCTATCTAGTATATAATTCATTTTCATTTTGTTCGAGACCCTTTTGCTTCATCCCTGCGGTATGTGTGTATGTGTGTGTGTGTGTGTGTGTGTGTGTATGTGACGCTTTCAAAAGTTCTTCGAAAACTGAACGATGTCCGTTTGTGGGATTCAAGTTCTTTATTAATTTCTTTTCGTCTTTCATTTCTCTCATATGTTCACTTTTTTTTCTTTCTTTTCTGTCTCTCTTCAGTGATTGTTTGACACATATATAAAACGTAAAGTATATCAGCGAAATAAAAAGGAGTAAAAAAAAAAAAAAATTGGTATATATTCGTTTAACGGAAGTCACATTGCACTATTTATCTGTAGGAAAAAAAAATGACTTCAAGATAATATCTAATCAATCATACCTTTAAGCTAATTTGATTTAAAAAAAAATTAACAAGTATGCTCGCCACTTAGTTTAAAAAAAAAAAAACATTTTGTCTCATCGAATCGAGCTTATGATTCAATTCTCTCATGTATTTCTGATTAATCAAGGGCCTCCATTACTTCCGTTTTTCGTAGATTTTCATTTGAATTGTGAAATTTTGACGCATTGCGAGTACCTACAGGGTATACAGGAAAGGACAAGGGGCTGAGGGGAGAATAGATTGACATGTAGACTCTTGAATTATAAATTCAATTGATTGTATCATTGCAGACTTTGCAGACGATGGTTTTGCTTTTTTTATCTATCGATGTGTCCATCAGATTTTTTTCCCTCTCGTTTTTTGCTTTACTTTCGGAGTGACTCTCTTTGGGTCACGTGTGTATTTCGTGAGCAGTCTTTATATGGAACGAATATCTCATGAAACTTAACGATTACATAGGAGAGGGGATGAATTTATTTCCCATATTTTGTTTTTGTTCAATCTTTAAAACTTGCGGAAAAAACGAATTCGCAGTTACCCCCATGGATATTAATATCATTATTATTATTATTATTATTACTTTTTTTTTCTTCGTTATATTTACAGGGACCACGAATGAAATGCCATAATTTTTTCAAACTAGTGACAAAATCACACTTAATTCTTCCTCTCACCAAACATTCGATTCTTATTTTTAGGTCCAGGATTGTATTAAAAATTTTTCACGACAATTCCATGGAGCAATGATACAATAATGAAAATAAATATTCGTCATTGACGATGAAGAGCAAAGGGCAGAGGGGGGGGGGGGGGAGGAATGAAAAAATGAAACTCGAACGTAAAATAATGGTATAAAATTCGTCTGTAAGAAGAGATTTATTTCGTCACTTTTACGAATCAATTGGGAGGGAGGAGGAAAGGAATTGATGAATTATCGAATCCAAAGGATTTTACGAATAGAATATACGTGGCCCCCGTGGCGAATCTTAATCTCTAAAACAGTCAAAGGGTTAATGACAATTAATAATAACGAGTTTGGGTAACAGGGCAATCGTGAATGATTAATTTGTAGATTTTTTAGCAGTTCGTCAATGATTATAAATTATTATTTTTTTACTTTTGCTTGTAATTTTTTTTTTGTTGTTTTAACGACGGCAATAGACACACTGGAATTCGCTTTGTTCTTTTCATGCTGTTATTGCACCCACGCACCGGCTAAACCCGTCGTTAAAGATTGTCATTGGCTCTCTTCTTGTCCTTTCTCGTTTTCTTCGCTCTTTCTCTCTTGCCCAAAATCTTTTGGATATCTTTTTGTTTTTTTCTCGCCCAAAGTTGAGAAATAACTTTTGCATTTGATTTCACGATGTTTTTTTTTTCCTCCCGTGGCCATATAACAAACGAGAATTTTGTATTTCGAATTGAGAATAGAATTAAAAAAAAAAAAAATGAAATACATTTATTTTTTGCTCTTTTTTCTCTTCAGCTATTTTGCCGTTTCATTCCCCATTTCATCGACTTTATTTTATTTTTTTAATTTTTTTGCTGCAATTTACACGGTGAGACGTTGAGACTGTTTTTATTCTTAAAAATCTAGCTTAAGCAGGTACATAGACACAGGTCTTTGGAGAGTTTTTTTTTCTTGTTATTTATTTTTTGTAGTTTTTCTTATTTTTTTTTTTTTTCATTGAGATTCGTTAAAAACCATCGAACTGCTCGCATTACTTCTTAATATTCCCTCGATGTCAAAATTTCTTATCTCTTTTCTTCTTTGTATAATGTTTTATTCAAGATTGTTGAATCGTACATATACATATACATATATATATATATATATATATATATATATATATATATATATATATATATATATTTATAGCGACAGATGGTTGGATTTTTAGTATTGCGAGAATATTACATCTCGTTTACGTTCCATCGAAAATTAATAAAAACGTGTCTTTCAGGATCTCGAAGTTTCAGTCGAAAAATACAGTTTTTATCATGCTTTCTCAGATGTCCCAGTGAGACCTTAAGGATTTTTTTTTTTTTTTTCTTTTTCATGTAGCCTTTTGCAATCTTTTGTTTTATTTTGGCTCGTCACTGCTCTATCTATATCTCTATTACTTTAGGTATATATTAGTACGTTTTTTTTTTCTTCGTGTTTTTCTTTTATTTGTTTATTTTATTTTTTAAAATTATTTTCTTACCAACTATTATACTTTCGTGCAGTTTAATTCTGTTTCGAACTTGTCCGCGATTGCAATTACCGTCTTTGCTGAGAAGAAGTCTCGTCTGTATAGAACAGTATTTCTGTATAACGCGCGTTACAGAATTTCCACATCGAGAAAAAAAAATGGATTTTTTTAAATTTCAATCGAAAAAATTTTTGTTCGAATAAAATTGAACTTTTTTATTTTATTTTTTTCAATTAATTATTTCATCAGTTTGATTCGATGACAATTGATTCCGATCGTAAAAAATCCTCTTTTTTTTCACGGTGCACGAAAAGTGGCACACACCGGACATGAGAATGATTGAAAAATGCGTCTATTTTTTTTTTTTTTTTTAACGAGAAAACCCTGTGAGGATAGGCCACCGATCCGTACAAATAGGATTGGAAATAGACAATTTCGATGAAACGAAAAAGGATATTTTAGTATTTTTTTACGTTAATTTCTGTCTTTCTGGTGTGTATGTGTGTGTGTGTTTATTTTTGTATGTGTCTCTTTGGATTGTGAAATATGAGAACGGCTATAAGCTCATCGTTGATTTAACATTATATTGTCGAGAGCCTTTTTTTTTTTTTTTGAACCTTTGTTTAACACATGTCAATGTATAAGAATTAACTCACGTAAATTTTTATGTATAATTAAAAATAAGATTTTCACTCTAAGCCCTTTGTTGACAAAAGTAAATAAATAAATGAACAATAAGGATAAATAATCGTAAAAATAATCACTTATCCACGAGTATCTTGGCTTTGTCCAATTCCACGCATTAACTCGATGAAAAAAAATTGTATGAAAAATGAGGTGTAAACTCGCAATGAAACAAAATCATTCATCACGAGTTTAACGAACATTTAAAGGATAAAAGCTTCAATCGATTTATCCGCAATATAACGATTGACAAACGCACACGATTATTTCACGAATCGTGCACAATGAGCAAGTGAATTTGGCTTTTTCTTGGGTGGCGGCAATTGTTTATTTAACAGTAAGAAGACGTCAGAGAAAAACTAAAAGAGTAATAATATTCCTACATATATATATATAGTTACGTATAAGATAAATTCATTTTTAATGAGGGGAAAAAAAAAAAAAAACAATTATCCAAAATTATACAACGAGAAAAATGATTCTCGTTGATATTCGAATTTAATTAGGCCGATAATTGCGTAATTTGCAATTTGGCCAAATATATTTTTCATCCGAATAAGATTTTCTTCGACACTTGCACTTGTTTTTTTTCAATTGACAAAATAAAAAAAAAACAAAAAACAAAAGAAACAAATCATTTTTCTCGACGCATTTATCGGATAAAAGCATAATTGATAACTACGATTGTCCTAGATATATCATGACTATTTTTTTTTTCTTCAAAATGCAGTTGGGCTCTCTTTCTCTTTCTCTTTCTCTCACATTTTTTTCGTTATCGTTCCAACACACATTCGTCTCGGAGAAATAGACACAATATTGCGAATACCTGCGCACATTAACTCCGTGAGCATCGTTTTTTTTTTTTTTTTCGTCTTTGGAGCAGCTTATGAATTCTATGATAAAATAATACTATAGGCCAGCTTTTCTTAATTCGAGAGGAATCATAACACCACAATTGACAGTATCGTTGGTCGTATTGTTACTATTGTCGTCGTTAATAATTTCAAATGAGACCGATAAAAAATTAAACAGGACAAATATATATATTTAAGACGATTTTTGCAACGAACGTTTCTGCATTTGCGACATTATCGAGATTATTATTATTATTTATTTTTTTTCGAGGAATATTTAAAAATACAGCACGACAAAAAGATTTTTTTTTTTTTCCTACATCGACGACCATAGTAAAATCGATTTTTTTTTCATTCATCACAAGGGCGAGAGTCTCCTGTCATATCATCTCTTGAATCGTGCTCGTAAATCGAATTGATTTTTTTCTATCAATAAGAAACTAGAGATAATCAAAAAAATTTACCAAAATTTACACGATTTGAGACCGCAGCTTTGCCATCGCTCTCCTTAAAAATTTATGATGTTACGAGAAGGAGGAGAAAAAATAAACACAACTTTACGATTATTCACAGCTCTCTATCGGTCTCATATTTTTTCATCGTAGATTTTTTTTTTTCCATTTTCCATAAAACGATTCTCACCGATTCAAAATTCTTTACAATCTCTCCAGTCATGCGCTTATCACATTCTCTTATCTCTCTCTCTCTTTCTCTCTCGCGCCTCATAAATTGACAATTACAATTGTTAATTGAAAAAACTTCGAGAATTCGAAATCGATTGAAACATCGATGATAAACTACATTCTGAAACATATACGTGTCTTTTTTTTTTCTTCTTTTTTATATACCAAAGATATATGATAATCTGAAAGGTATATATATGCTTTATCTCTCTCTTTGCACTATTTTTTTTTTCCGTCTCTTTTAAATCGCTCTTTAGTTATTATTGTTTGCCATTTTTTTTTCTTTGCTCATTTTCAAACGTTGCCATGGCGAGTTATTATTTCTCTCTCTCTTTTGTTATTAATTGTTTCTCCCATAAAGACTGTTCGAAAGTCGAACAAAAGTATCGCCGAGTAATCGATGCATCGTTGCATGATCGATTATACATTATTTACTGGCTGGCTCTCTCTTTTTTATAATAACTCTAGACTTCTATCGTTAATTCTCTATATTATATCGTCGTGACGATAAATTAATTCTTATATTTTCTTGTATATATATATATATATATATATATATGCATGTACATGTGCACAAGTTACGTGATCGGATCAATGTTCAGGGGGTTCAAAGGGTACGTATTATAGAAATCCGATGGTTTGATTTTTTTTTTTTTCATTTTGTTTTTAAATATCTATTCAACCTGTTTCTCTTGCTATTAATTTTTATTTCCCCATTATATAAATGATATATAGATGCATACATATCTCTATATGTATACATACTGTATATATATGTATATATATATATATATATATATATTTTTTAATTTATTTATTTCTCATTCTTCGTAATAATTATGGAATAATTATCATCATAAATAGTTTGTCATTTTTGTTATTATCATTCGTGAAAACGGAATGTAGTGGCCAAGTGCTACTTTGAGGGGAGGTGGGGAGGGGGGGATTTTGGATGGGAAATTTGGGTAAAATTTGTGGGGAAACAATTGAGGATGGATTTTTGGGAGTTAGGATGAGGGGAGGGGAGGGCAGGGCAGAATAATGTAAAGGACGTATGTATTGTCGTATGTATATAATTAGGACATGTATGCACATACCGTGTACACTCGGTGTCAGTCTGTATAATCAGTCAGAAGATGCGTCGAATCGATGGAAAACTGCCCGCCTCGAGAACGATCAAACTTTTAATTAATTTTTTTTTTTTTTCAAACTAAAATATAAAAATTAAAAAAAAATATTTTTTGTTTTTTTAAACTAAAATAAATAAATAAAAAAATATATTTTTTGTTTTTTTAAACTAAAATAAATAAATAAATATATATATTTTTTGTTTTTTTAAACTAAAATAAATAAATAAAAAAATATATTTTTTGTTTTTTTAAACTAAAATAAATAAAAAAAATATATATATTTTTTGTTTTTTTAAACTAAAATATAAAAAAAAAAATATATTTTTTGTTTTTTAAAGAGTGACTAGGGCTTTTGTCAGAATGAAGAAAAGCTCGATCCTCCGAGTTTTTTTTCCTCATGAAGTATACTTAATAATACATCGCGCGTTTTCCCTCATGTATCACAGAGTAGATGCGACCCGTTGGGGGGCGCGCTCGTCGTGAATTTTAAGCGTACGTTTTTTCCCACTGAGATATTTCCGCAAGAGGATCTTGTCAACTTTATTCCTCGTTTTGTTTTGTTTTTCTTTTTTTTTTTTTTTGCCTGGCCCTCTCTCTCTCTCTCTCCCCTTCGTAGCTGTAAATTTATATTCAGGCCGTTCACCTCAGCCGACTAAACACGCGCGTGTATATAGCACAGAAGGAAATTTGCGGAACGTGTTTTGGACGATGATGGGATCGAAGTCGAGATCGTTTTTTTTTTTTTTTTTTTTTTTTTTTGTCAACGGAAACGCGAGAAGAAAGAGGGTGGGATACGAAAAAAAATACGAAATACTGCTAGAGGCTGTTGTTCAAATGAAATAAAAACAAAAAAAAAAAAAATTACGTAGAAATAATCATCGGGAACTCGCGATGGCAGTTTTCCCATCGTAATCGACAGCCAATCAGCTAAGTTATAACAAGCTAAACTCAATAACGATAAATATATGATAAAACACAGTCAACAGTACGATTTCAACATTGTACGAGCGATTTTTTTTTTTTTTCTTAATTTCTTCTTTCTTTCTTTCTTTTTTCATTTTTACGCAAAATTATAATGACAATTAGTGATTAAAATAATAATAATAATTTGAAAAACCAAGACTAGAAGAATAATTTTTTTCATAAATTGAAAAATATATGAATGAAAATGAATAGTAAAAATTGCCAAATTTTTTATCAAACTCACTGAGAAAATATAGGGAGGGAAAAGTATGGGGTTCTGGACTAATATTGCACACGACGAGAGTGAGTGAGTGAGTCAGTGAAGGAAGTGGTGGTGGGGGGGTGGGTCGGGGGTGGAGGAGAACGAGAAAGAGAGAGAGAGAGAGAGAGAGAGAGAGAGAGAGAGAGGAAGAGTATAATCAATTATCATTTATAACTGAAGTTGCTTAAGTGTACCGACCAAAGTAGGTACACTATAAATGTCGAGTGTGCATTGCGCGAGATGCATAATTCAGTCTAGGATGGTGCGCGTTCAGTGTAAATAATAAATAATGATAAAACTCGAAGAAGAAAATCTCTCTTTGCACTTTTCGTTATAAATAATGAATAAGTCTCTCGAGTTTCGCGATATTTCATAAAGGAAACATTGAAATCTCCATGGAAATAAGGTGTATGCCAAAATATATTAAAAAATATATAATAAAAAAATAATAAAAATAAAAAAATAATAATAAAATATATATTAAAAATCTATAAAACAAGCGACGAAAAATAATCAATTTTACATATAAGATATATTTTTGCATCAAAAATTTATATATTTCAGCACATATTTATTTTTCACAGTAAATTATAGAGAGGAGAAAAATGAATATTTCAAATCGAGTTTTATTATCACGCGATTGATAAAGAATTTTTTTCGCATCACCGATAAGAATATCGTAAAAGACAATATATCTGCAGATATACGATGCGCCACTTTGCTCAAGGTTAAAGGTTAAAAAAAAAAGTATTTAGAAAACCATGGAAAAAATTTATAAACGAAACATATGAAATATATTCCCCATGAATATTTACGATATATTTTTGCCTACGAAATTTCACATATACATATTTCAATATATATTTATTTTTCATGGGATATTATGTGGAGGATGAAAAAAAAAAATTTCATATGAATGTCAAGAATATATATATATATATATATATATATATATATATATATGTTTATTATATATAATAAATGATATTATATTATATATATATATGTATATATCCATATGCAAGTTACGTTCAAGGTCCGCGTGGTGGTCTAGCTTGACAAGGCTAATAAAAGAGATTAGATGGAGGGAATGACGTGTGTTACATCACTACCCGCGGTCGTGTCAGGGCTAACGGGAAGAAAGAGAGATAGAGAGTGAGAGGGTCGGTATAGGATGGAAGAAAAGAAAAAGAAAAAGAAAAAGAAAAAGGAAAAGAGGTGAATGTATGTGGATCGTATGTGCGACGCCCTTTTATTTCCGCGCAAGGGGTAGGCTTGCCTGCTCTCTGACGTATCGCTCTCTCCCTCTCTCTATACATATATATACACGCATAGGCACGTGTGACACGAGTAAAGTTGACGAGCTCTCGGACTCGACCATTCCGCCACCCATCTTTCCGACGTCAGAGAGCCGAACAACGCAAAAAGATGTTTGCAGCAAAAAGATCGGCAAGGGGAAAAAAAAAAAAGAAAAAAAAAACCCGGAAATCAACAAATAAAAAACGAACGCAATCGCGGTCGCATGTCATCTGCGTAGGCGTGTTTTGAGCGATCCAGCGGACGAGTAAGGCATATGAATTGAAAGGTAGATTGAGAGATACATATAGAAAAATGTATATAATCCATAGGGGAGAAGTGCAATGTACCCTCGGCAATTTCTCGAACGTATCCAATATTTGGGCCAAAATTGTGGTAATATTTTCTTTCGTAGTTGTGTGAGTAGAGATTTATATATTATTTTTATATATCTATATGTATTTGATAGTTCGCAGCAGATACGCCATCTCTCTGTGTTGTATTCACCAAGTTACATAACCTCCAATCAATTTGGCAAAATAAAGAAATATATATATATATATAGATCGCTCGAAAGACTGACTTTTAACTAACCTCTTTAGTGATGTACGATTTTTTTTTTCTACATACTCTTTTACGATGCCGTCCAGTCAAAAGCCTCACTTCTCGTCCTCCTCCTTCTCCTCTTCTCGCGAGACTTTTTTCTTTTTTTCTCGACAATAATGCCGAGACCTAGATCGCGAGACGCCCGGTCATTGACCTCCATATCTCTCGCGCCTTCTCTCGCACACACCAATAGACACAAGACACACGCATATACACAAACTCTTGCTCTCGCCGAGCCTCCCTCTTTCACTCTGTTATATTGCGGAAATGGCACTATATTCGCGAGGAAGCACATCATTACTTCGAGCTTACGTCCGTTCAAGATTTTCCAAAAGATGGCCACACAGAGTGAGAAAGAAAGATCGAAAGAGGAACGAAGAGAGAAAGAGCGAGGAGGTGAGTGCGCCATCTATATGCCGAAGAGTGTACGATGCACAAAGACTTCAGTTCCCTCTTATCCGTTTCACCTATGATATCCACCATTCACTTTTATATATAGGTTATGTTACACGCTCGAGTTACTTTCCGACTGTCTTCCGTTTTTTTAAATTCTTTCTCTCTCTCTCTCTCTCTCTTACGAATTACTCCGTTCGAAAGAGCGAAAGGATATGGAGAAAATGTTTAAAGCGAGTTTTAAACTCTCGTGAATGTTATCGGGGTCGCACACACGGGGGGATAGGAGAAAAACGACGACTTTCACGATTTAGCCTCGCAAATTCTCATCCCTCTCTCTCTCTCACTCTGCCCTCTTTCCGACATACTTGGCTTTTACTGCTTGCAGAATTTTGCCCGCTGCCTCTCTGCTGAGCTTGCAATATAAATCCCCCTAGACTCGATCTTTTTGTCTGTCTTGCATGTGGTACGATTGCGCGCATACACACATACACACACACACAGTCTATTATTGCTGGAACGCGCCGTTAGTTACTACACGCCCGAGTTATATCGCCCGTGGAATAAGAATTGGTAAAACTTTCAGGAGATTCTGGCCAAAGGAATATTACATATGACGAACGAAATACATTTGGAGAAATAGTAACGGAAAATCTGCGCACCGGTTAGGAAATCGTTACGCGTTTTATAAAACCGAGAATCGTTTTCTTTTATTCCCTTTAGGCTTCCTAGACGTCCCTCCTATTCCCGACTTTTTTTTTTTTTGAACCCACCAGTTCAATTTGATTAAAGACAAAAGAATGAGAAAATAAAGACACGAAAGAAGCTGCTAACGAATTATACATTGGTAGAGCTTTCTCTTGACTATATACGGCATTTATCGAATCCCATGAAAAAGTATAAGATGTAATAATAATAGTATTTTACTTTAATAATAATAATATAAAGATATTTATGTACATTTATATATATATATATCCTTGCAATCGAATGAAACACAAGAATCGACAGACACACGACTATATATTATGATTTTTTTTTTTATTTCTCCATCCTCATTCTTGCTTCAACTTGTGTCTTTCTTTTTCGCCATTTTTCTAATGCAATTAATTTTAGTTTCTTTTTTTTCTTGCTTTAATTTTACATCGATCCTTTATTTATGAGCCCAGGGCATATAGAAAAGAGCTCTTTCTATATTTTTCTAAATCGACTACGACGAACCATCGACTACGATCCTTGAAAAAGAAAAAATCTGTTTCTTTTTCCTTCATTTTTCTTCCCCCTCTCTAATTTAAGCGACGCCATATTAATGGAAAGCCTGATCGAACCCTGATCTTTGTGTTAACTTACACGATCGAACTTGATTTAGGTATATAAACCTACACTCTATGCTATAGTCGGAGTCCCAATCGACTCGAACTAACGTAGTATCGAACAGTCGAGTTACAATCGAAATTGTGGTTTCATTATAATTGTTTTTTTTTTTTCTTTTTCATCATCATTATCTTCATTATTTTTTTTATCATCTGTTTCGTCTTCATTATCTTCGTTATTCGTCTTGCTATATTTCTTTTTTTAATATTATTTCACTCGTGAAATTTTATTGTACCTCGAGTGGGGTACTTGAGAGGTCAAATTTTGTGTCATTTTGGTTTTGGGCTGGGGAGGGAAAATTCGTGTGAGACAATTCGTTTCGTCGTCGCCAAGTCGTTTATATCGATGGAAAAGGAAAAGAAAATATATTTGAGAAGAAAAATCATCGTCGATTTGTCACTTTTGTCTTCCCTCTCGCGAATTATGAGAGAAAAAATTCTTACCACATCTGTATTTTTAAATGATTGAGACAATTGGGATTAATTTGCTCGGCTTAATTTTTTTCCCTTCCAAACTCGTTCGAATTTTTTCAGATACAAATCACTTATCGTCATTCAAATGGAATCATAAATTTTATCGTTTTTGGTAATACGATATAAACATGAATATATATATGTATATCAATTAAATAACACGTAACATTTTAATTGGGGAGGAAAAAATCTTACACTCTATCGCGACGAATATTTAAAAGCGATATTTCGATAAATTTGGATTTTTTTTTTTTAATTCAATCGTGCAGATAATAATTGTCGAGGATACGCGGGATGAAAAATCCATGGTATCGTAGAGATATGGCGAATTCGAGAGAACGTTCGACCAAATACGTTCGCGCTTACTTATCGCATCAGAGTCGAGTTTAATTTTTTCTTTTTTTTTTCGTTGCAAGAGCGCGAATAAAAATCTCATTTTACGTGTACAATAACAAGCGTTGACGATCGACAAAATATCTCAGTTATCGCATATCCGGGTGGCTCAGGATGGGCAAGAATATATATATTTTTATTTTTTAAGGATTAATGTTTACAATATATTTCCATATACATACGTACATATATATATATATATGTATATATAGATATAGATATATATGTATATATATATATAATCAAATTCTGCCCAACGCCCGTGCTGCGTAACGAGAGAAATTTGCCTCGACAAAATTGAAAATTGAATTTAACATTTTCATTTTTTTTTTTAAGTTCTCCCTAACTCGCCAAAAATTTCTCCAACGATCCAGCCTCCTGGATTCAACGCCTGCTGTATTCTCGATTTATCTCAAGAGGAAAGAGGGAAAAAATCATGCAATCAATTATCTCTTTCTCTCTCTCCCTCTATTAAAGGACTTGCAAATTACGTCTATGTCAATTACGTCGAATTTTGGAAATAATTTTTTTTTGCTTTTTCTCTTTTGGTTTTTCTCCGCTTAAAAACGACCATCGATATTAGGGCTTAAAAATTGAACAGCAAATATTAGCCACCGAGTATTACACACAGATTTAGCACGTATCAAGATTGTCGTATCGAGAGTAATAACAATCAGGGATTAGATTAATAATTACAAATTACACGTACAATCAGTGAATTTATCGAAAAAAAAAAGTAAAAAAAATTACGATTCCATCGAGTAGTTGATTATGTGATTTTTTAATTTTTTTTCTTACGATCGAATATTTGCATCACAAGCTCTAAATTGTGAATGTATTTTTATCTCATTTCTTCGATATTTACGTGCCGGTTGAAAGGGTCGCGAGCTAAATTGAGATATCACACGAGATATTCGTTGATTTCGTTCTTACACCTTTCTTGGTTTTCATTTTAAATTTAAATCAGTTTCGACGAATATAACAACTTCCGTGATTGAAAAATAATTCACGATGTTACGAACAGATTTGGAATTGCTGAATCTTGCTAAAAATAAAAATCCTTTCGATCTTTTCGAATTGACAAAAATTTCGATTAACAAAAATTGTACTGGACAAAGTGTGAGGCTTCAAAGGACAAATTTTACAAGATCAAGTAAACAAAATTTTTCGAGTAAAAGTTTCGATAAAATTGAGTTTCTTCGTTATTTGATTCGCAAACACTTTTATCCTCAAGCTCTTGAAGAAAAAAAAAGTGACAAAACCACGTCGGACTTTTATCTCGCAAATATTTTGCCCGAGCGATTGCCTCATGAAAACTGCAGAAAAAGACTATACAACCGGTAAGAAAAAAGGTTTTCTTTTTTTTTTTTTTTGGGCATAAAGCTTTTCGAATAGAAAAAAAAAATAAATCACTTTAGTCCATTGCAATTGAATAAAATCGAGTGTACGTTTTTTTTTTCTCTCTATTTTCGAGTACGGCAAAGACTGGCTCAAGTTAGAGAAGGAGGCAAATTGAATTGGGAGCGAGAGATGGGGAAAGAATTTTTGTCGATATAAAGTATCCAAACTCGGTGAACGAGGACGTGAATTTAAGTATTTACGATCCGATGACGACGACGACAACGACGACGGCACGAAAAGTTTGTTTTACGAAAGGAGTCTGTGTTTCCGTGTGTCTCTCTCTGTATGTATGTGTATGTGTGTAGTTTCGATTCGGATGGGACTGGATTTATTTTATATATATATACATATATATATATATATATATACCTATATATACACACACACACACACATACATATATATACATACATATATATATATATATATATATATATATTTATATACGCGAGTTTTACGTCCCAAACCAGATCGAAGAGATACGCGAAGCAGGAGTGTAGGGTGGAGGGGGGGAATAAAGTTTGAATGAACACGAGGTGAATTTTTCGGAGAATCCTCTTGAGATTATTCGCGAGTTGAAGACCAGGTTTCGTTTCGTACAAATTGAACGGTTGACGCGACAAGCAATACGGACACCTGCCGATCCTTGATGCCTTGTTTTTTTTTTCGCGAGTATTTTCATCTTTCACCAGGGTTCAAGGAACGAGACGGTAAATACATATAAGTACGCATATATATATATATATATATATATATATAATCGAACATTTGCCGAGTTTTCAAGCGCCGCCATGATTCTTTTTGTTTTTTTTTCCCTCCCAAGTTACGTATATACGCGTAAATTTACTCTCTTGGAAAGGCAATCGGGAAGGATTCGCCCGGTCGTTGCCTCCAAACCAGGTTGAGACTCTTTATCTCGGTTAAGCCGGTCCTCGTGTTACGTAAAAGGAGGAAATCAATTGATGGAAATTCGCCCTGGCGAATGTTATGGACGAAATGGAGCTTTTGGTAGTTGGCCAAGAGAGAGAGAGAGAGAGAGAGAGGGGGGGGGGTAGGAGAGAGAGACAAAGAGAGAGAGAGGGAGAGTCAGACAGACAGAGAAAGGTTCTCTCTCTTTCTTCTCATCTTGTGAGGAAGTTTGCCAAATATTACCAAACGATTGTCGATCGAATGGCACAAGCATCACGAGAAAAGCCTCTCCCAAGAGGATTCACCTGGACGAAATTTCCCCTCGAGATTTTAGACAAAAAATAAATAAAAATAATAAACAAAATAACGCCATTGCGGCCTTTTTTTAAATATCGTTCGAATATGGTGCTTAAAATTTCTTTCCCTATGACTTCGGGACTGGCTCACGTTTCTGGCATACAATTTAGTAATTTTCGATTTTACAAAAAAAAAAAAGAATTGATTAATCCTTTTTTTTGTTTTAATTTGGGAATTTGAGTGGCAATAAAATTTGGAAATTTCATTCTTCATTAATTGATCGATTTGATTTGTCTGTTCTACCCGATTGGCAGCATTTTAAGAGAAATATCCCCATGCCAAAGCAGGTAATTTCTCTTGGTCATAAATATGATACGGCGGTTGACGACGTTTTACGAAATTGCTGACATACCGACATACAAAAGGGCGTGAAGTCGCACAGAATTAGGGTTTGCAGGACGAAATCCTCTGTAATTTGAATCTACAGGTCGTTCGACCATCGTGTCGAACCCACAGAGGTGAAGAGAGAGAATTTTCACCTAGGAAAAAAAAACAATTTATTTGAAATCGCATCTTTTAGGCTGAGAAATATTTTCGAAACAAGATAAAAATTATTTCCATATAAAAACGTTTATTTGGAGCAAATTTATGTGTGTCAAATAAATTTCGGCCCATCAGACTTGATTTTTAATAATTTTAGCTTTTCAGCCCTTCTCTCTCTCTCTCTCTCTCTCTCTCTCTCTAATTTAAGGTCGATTGAAAATTCGAACTCTTCGAAACGTTCCACTCGCATTTTTGTAGTATTCAATTAATTTTTTGGTTTCGTCAAACCCGAAGGAATAATTTCATCAATGAGCAGAAAAATGGGCAGAAAAATAAAATTTCATGTGTTAGTGATAAAAATGAGTTGAATGAAAACTGGAATGAATTCATATTCAGGTCAAATTTTTTTCTCGAGTTTGACGTCAGCAATTATTTCACAAAATTAGTGATGATAATAAAGGATTAATTCTATTAAAAAAATCATTTTTTTCCAAGTTTATAAAAAAAAGGCTTATCGTTCCAAAACGTTAAACTCGTACTGGAATGTTCAAGTCTGTCCAAAAATTATGATGTAATTGTATTTATAAAAATTTGGCTCAGATCGAATGTTCTCTCGAGTTTGACCTCAGCAATGATTTGAAAATCAATTTTTTTGGGGTCATTGTAAAAAGAAAAAAATTTAATCGCTTCAAGATGTTAAACTCGTGCTGGAATGTTTACGATGAGCCACCCAAAAAAAAATTCATTGAAAATTAATATACCTATCTATAGACTATCGTAGAATTGACATAACGACTTGTTCAAACTGACGAGACTGTAAAATCGATAACTGCTGATTAGCTCGATTTTTATGAGTCTTCTCTAGAGTTGTTTTTTTTTCCTGGTTGACTCGTAATTTTTCCTCTTCTTCTTCATTTTTTTCTTCTTTCGTGCAGCCTAGATGGTTCGTCCATGTCGTGTTGTATCTCTCCAATGTTTTTCTTCATCTTTCCCATCGAGTTCCATGCAATTTTTGTTCTTTTCTCTTTCCTTATTTTTTGTGTTTCACGCAGCTTTGTGAATCGAGTTAAAAGTCGTCGAAGCTTCTGCCGTCACGATCCGCGGAACTAGGGTCGAGTGTATAAAGTCGTATCAGAACGTAACGAGGAACAGAGGAACTTTAGGATCAAAATGTGATAATTGGATCGACAGAATTGTTCAAAGTTATTTCTCTTTTCTGTTTTTTTTTCTTTCTTTTTCACTTTTTTTTTTTCGTTTTTTTCTTATTTTTTTTTGTTTTTTTTTGGAAAACAAGGCTTATGAGGTAGAGGAATTTGGGAATTGGATTTTGATGATCGTCAGGATTTCGAATTAATGAGTCGTATATGTGAGATAGTCAGGGTCATATTTCCGTTGGGATAAAATTAGCGTCCTCTCGCCCATCGGAGAAGAGCATCCGCTAAAACGTCCAGGTGCGCTTTTGTCTGCGTCCGAAGAAAAAAAAAAAAAACAACAAGCAAAATGAGACAAGAATGATTAATAAAAGTTTGAAAATTACATTAATAATAATAATAATAATAATACGAGGAGAATATCGTTAACGAATATTGTCGTGAATGTATTTTTAAAACCACCAAAGGTACCCTCGTCTGTTATCATTTAATCGATAATCGATGCACGATAAATCCGAATGTGTCTTATCGACATCACAAATCGTATGAAAGAAAAAGAAGAGAAAAAAAAAATCGTGACGTCAAAAGTTTCCTCGTCATTCTTGACATTATTGTTGTTATCGTTATCAATTTCAGTGCCCGCATTGTGTAATAATAGAAGAGGATATCGGTAGATGTTATTATCCCGACCACGATATTTATAGCAGACGTGTGTGTGACATACTATAATAACATGGATATATATGTATATATATATATATATATATATTGCACATGGGCCATTCCACGCCAATTTAGTATAAAAAAAAAAAAAATGAATGGATAAATTTTATTTTTCTTCAGGTGCCATTAGAATAATTTTTCGCAGATTTAATGCTCGTACTCTTTAAATTTCAAAAATGATATCTCGGGCAGGCTGCGATAAATTTTTTTTTGCAAAATTGGCATTTTTATCGGTCGTGGGAAAAAAAAAGAAAAAATTGTCAATTAGTTTGAATAATTTGTAAGAAAATATGAAACAAAAAAATGCTTTAGAGATTTATTGATTTTTTTTTGTTTTTCTTTTTTTGGGGTGGTTGAAGTGGCTTGGAATATCCCCATATATCATATATTGTGTTGTAATCGTCTTTGTATACTCACAGTTTTATAGAACATGCAGGCTTGTCTGTCCTCGTCTTCGGCAGTTGGACAATCGATGAAACCGTCGCATAATACGTGATCGTCGATGCACCGATATCTGCCCATTCTGTCGGGCGTTGGACACGCAAATCTCTCCATTCCGTCCTCCGACGCTGGACACTCTGAAAAATAACGAAATTAATTTTTTTTTGTTTGTTTTAGTAATTCATCGACTCGTCGTAATTTGAAAAAAAAATTATTAACAAGCCGGCGTTATGATTGGAGCCTAAATTTAAATGACTAATTTTTTTCAAGTCTTCGCAGCATTAATTAACTATTTAATGATTTTATTGATTAAAAAAAATCATTAATACAAATTAATGTCTGAACTTGAGTGAAAAAAATATCAAAATTGCAGATAAAATTTATCATATTAATTCGAACTGTTTTAATAAATTCCAATGTGTCACAAATGCAGTGAACAATCTCGCTTTTATCTGATATACATATATGAGCCAAAATAATTATAACTCTGAATTAGAATAGCAATATTTTTTTTTCAATCGGCCAGCATTAATTTTTCAATCCAACTCTAATTATATTAATTAGGAAATAAAAATATGTTTTGTTAATTAAAAAGAAAAGGAAAAAAAAAATTATTCATCAAATTTCAATGCAAAGATATAAAAATACGTTTGGGTTCGGATTTTACGATTGTCTACATTACACTACGGTTATACATATTATGTCTGGCTGTTTTAATAAATTCAACGTGGCACAAAAGCTGTAAGTAATCTCGCATTTATTTTATGCCGCAAAATAATTTAATCAACAACTTGAAGCTATCGTGGGTAAATCGATTTTGCCTTGAAGGCTTACAAAGAGCGAGAGAGAAAGAAAGAGAGAAAGAGAGGCGAAGCTTTTGAGCCATTTCTCGTGTTGTTTTATTTATTACGTGCAACAGGTATATGAGACCGCAGGGAAAGAAGTACTTATGACTGGTCGTCTCTCATGGCCAGACAAGGTAAAAAAAATGAGTCCTTTCTATTTTTACCATCGCATATTATCTCCTTTTATAGAAAATATTATTTCTCGTCCTTGGCTATTTTTTTCCCTCTCTCTCTCCCTTTATTTCTGACTCGCCGTTGACTCGCCGTGTAGTCGAAAGGAAATCTACAGACACACTTTTTATCGAGTAAACGCCCATCGCCACAATAACAAATGTCATTATACACTTTTTCGCCCACGGTCGGAAAATATTTTCCATGGCAATCGAATTAACTCGTATCTTACGGATAAATTTTACGATGCTTTTCTATTCGACAACATAAATTACAATAAAATATTCACAATAAATACAAATAATATTATTGAAAAAAAAAAAAAAAAAAAAAACACTGAAGTTTTAAACATTTCGTAGTGTATCTAATTGTTATAATTGTTCGAACTTTCTATCATGTACGATAATCCTGTCACTATGGAACTTTGGCTAATTATACACCTTTGGAGAGTGGCATAAAGTGACCCCGTGTCACGTGTGTAATTCTCTCGACCCTCAAGCGTGGATATCAAAGGGAAAGACCGTCTGTGCGAACGGGAGTGGCCGTGCAATCGACTCGTCTCGCCAGAATTGGCAGTTGGTTCGTAGGTTTAACCGCATTTTCGTCCTATACACACACGGCTATACATATATATATATAAACGTATGTGTGTCGAATCTTCCTCATCTAATCACAGGGGAACTCCCGCAAATTCTATACCTATATATATATATATATAATACATATGTATATCGCCCACGTTTCTATTAATGCATACGAGATTTGTTTGAGGATCAAAATGTCAAGTCAATTAGATGAGCAATTTTCACGATTGGCGTTTATACGCAAACGGCAAAATTCATTTCCGGTATAATATCAACAATTGAAATATATATAGCAAATGATATATCGTGTGAACATTGTACGAAATTCAATCTATACGATCGTCAAATAAATCTTTGATTCTCACATTCACCATCGGTATTAATCTTCCACGAACCGCAAAAACCGAATTACCTCAATTTTCCAACTTTCCAAACAGCTTCGAAACTCTCGTAACAATTTGCCTCTTGGAAACCGTAAAATTGCCAAATTATTTCTCTCCCCGATATACGAACACACCTGACGTACGTCCAAAAGATTGATCAACCCCGCCGAGACGGAGGGGAGACGGGCGGAAGGAAAATGGTAGAATAATAATTCAACAGCCAATTTTCATGGTTCTTATCGCATTTTGTATATTCCACGACCGATTTTCGAAACGGAAAGGGGAGAGGACGGGGGGTGGGGAGGGGTGGCACTGAAGGGCGGGGTAATCATGATTTATATCTCCGAGAATGAAATTACCACGACCATGAGAAAAATTTGTCGAAAAATATTCTCGTCGTGGCAGCTCTCAGACAAGGCACTTATTTTTTTTTATTATTTTTTTTTTTTTCATAAAACATTATAAATATTGACTTTGAAGAGGAGACGAAACTTTATAAACGTGTTTTGCGAGCGAGGAAAGGAAGGAAAAGCTTCGATGTTTTATGTATACGAGAGAAAAAAATAAAACATATATATATATATATAAAAAATAACATGTCCCGATTGACTGATTCATCATCGCCCAGCCTCAACCCCTGCGGTCCTAGAAACATGAAATTTGGGGAGTAAATTCCTTCTATGACGTAGGCATCCACTAAGAATGGATTTTTCGGAATTCAACCCCTGGGGGGGTAAAAAGGGGTAAAATGTTTTTACGTTGATTGAACGCGTGCGAAGCCGCGGGTAGAGGCAAATGTATATATGTATATATGTATATAATATATATATATATAATAATAATAATAATAATAATAATATATACTATATATATATATATATATATAATTGAAGCCCGAGCTGCCGCAGGCTAATTCGTTATGTATGGAGAAAAAATATGAGGGATGAAATAATATCGGATATCCAATCGCGTCTATATTATTCTCGGGAACGTAAAAACCCTCAACAATAACAACAACAAAAATATATTCTCTACTACAAACATTTGAGCATTTCATGTTAACTGAATCATCGTCTGATCCTCTTGCAATAATTTATTCAGGATTTTTTATGCCATTCTTCCAATGTTTAGATGTGTACAGATTAAAAAAAAAAAAACCATAAAATTATAATTTTTCATGTGCACAAATCAACTCGTGCACGGCGCGATGAATTCATACATCTGTATTCATATATATATATATATATATATATATATATATATATATATATATATATATGTATCTATATATATATTTATATGTATGTATCTATATATATATTTATATGTATGTATCTATATATATATGTATATATACTATGTCAGAGGTAGACGAGTTGATTTCCCAAAGTGACCATATAACGTGATATTCTCCCGACAGAGGGACTTTTGAATGGCTTCCGAATAAACAGTTACACGAATATGTATTGTAAGCGCGTGCGGTGGATTTTTTATTTTCGTATACACGTGTTAAAGTCCCGATGTAACGGAGAGACAGAGATAGGGGGGGGGGGGGGGGATGGCATTTTAATAGTGACACAGGGTTCGTAGCACACAGTGATATATATATATATATATGTGTATATTTATATATATATATATATATATGTGTATATTTATATACGTGTGTACAACACTATAATAGTGTATATAGCAAATGTAAGAACACGACGGCTCAAGCCCTATGAAAACCCTAAGCCCTACCCATCCAATTACATAAATACGAATTCTTATGCCGCAGAGCATTCGGATAGTCCACAGAGCTCATGTATGTACAATATATGGGGAGCTATATATATATATATATATATCAGCAGTGAAGAGAATAACCCGACAAGTGTAACTCGATGCTCTACCATCGTTATCGCGTTACAATGATTTTTTTAAATATTTTTTTTTCATCCCGAGGGAAAAGTAGACAATTAAAGAATTGATTGATAACAAAAATAAAAATATAATTCTCGTAAAAATAATTGTTGATGAATATTATTCAAATGTGTAAAATATAAAAGTGACAAAAAATTATATGTTTTTAATATTTCATATATTTTTTTTTATTCGTGTTATTCCAGCTCACAGCCTTCCCCCCCCCCCCACCCCCCGCCGCCGGGAAATTCGCCGCAGCCGGCTTGCACAGATTGCGAAAAAAATCCGTTCAATTGCAATCGGTAGCAGGATTCTCTAACTCGGTATCGATGATTTTCTGTATCGTTAGCGAGTGATTGCCTATATGAGAGCTGCGATTTTCTCCAAAAAAATTCCTGCAATTGGCTATTGCTATAATTAACGACAGTGATAATTGTCGTTAATGAGTTTGAGAATTTCGCTATACGGATTTTTCAACGAAGCTTCGTGTTTTCTACAGACAATCACACGAGAGTCTGTAAAAATAATCTTCTCGCCAAGTTAATTTAATGCGCTAATCAAGCGGGCAGGTTGAGCGGTCACCCCACCAAGTACTGGGCGCGCCCAATGCTGCTTAACTTCCGTGAGCCGTCAGAGAGCCACGCGACGACCGCTCACCTCTATCGCTGTCTGGATATCATTAAATGTATTCATCGACGTTAAAATCAAATTTCAACGTTTATATTTCTGCAAAAAAAATTCTTTGTGGGGCCAGACTCGAGATGGAAAAATTAATGTTAAAAATGAAAAGACGAAACAAACAAAATTTTTAAAAATGAATCTGCGATAATAAATAACGCGAATATTTTGTCATAACCTTAATGGATTATTAACGCGTTGCTATGCAAGTACATCGGTTGACTTTGAATGTATATACACACACACACACACACATATATATTTATATATATATACATATAATGTATGCAAACACAATATGCATGCATGAAAACCATTGGGGATTCCGAAAAAGCTCGATAAACCATGTTTTGTATACGTGAATTAATCGCTGGAGAGTCGTTGAAGTAAGAAATACATATATATATAATGTCACCTCAGGGATCCACAAGATATATATATTGTATTCATGACCCCTGGGCTCCGTCTCGTTAGTTGTGATTTATCGATAAAAATAAACTATGAAGTAAAGAAATATATATATTTTTTAATTACGATCTACGTTGGGAGATAAAATATATTATAGATAATTGTTTTATTTTTTGTTTGACAAAATTAAAAAATTCTTCAAGATCGATTTTTTAATCACTTGACTCAATGTATATATATATATATATATATATATGAGCGCGCACGCGTGTACGTGTGTGTGTATGTAGATACATTCATGAGTGCAAGAATTGACGGCAATGGGCGAGATACGTGAATTGTACACAGAGCTACAGGTAGGCGAGCGCTAGTACGATCGATATGATCTATATTTAGAACGCTATTCAATCTATTTCGCTACATTCACTGCTGACCATTTGATGGTATTGGTGTTGCTGCCGTCACCGCACCGGTTTCCCGATTTATATGTGTATATTCATGACTGCATACTACAAAAGTCTCTCCCCCCCCCCTCTCTCTCTATCTTTCTCATATACAAGTATATGTACATATATATTCCATGTTACGAGAAAAAGGTGAACGATTAATTACCCGATGAATATTAAATAAATTTCCCGGTTAACTTGCAGAACATTTAATCACCGCACTCGTCTCGATCCAATAATAATAATAATAATAATAATAATAATAATAATAATAATATGACTGGATTAAAGATTCGATTTTACCATATTTCCGATCGATATATTTTTTATCTATGTAAAAATTAAAAAGAACGAAACAAATTAAGTCCAACTAGACTCTCATAGTTATGCGTAAACAGCGTGTGTGTGTCTATCTGTACAGTTCCAAAAGCATTCAAGGAAAGGAACTATTGAGGGTAGTTGGGATCTCGTGCGATGTTTTGAGAATTATTTTACCATGAAACTTAGAAGAATTTATACAATGTTATATGGTAAATTTTCATTATTATAAATTCTAGAATATTAACGATAGGTTTTACCGTGTTGAGGATTAATTTTACCAGAATATTTGGCAATTTTTACGATAGAGTATGGTAGATAACTGTATCGTAAAAAATAAGACTCCGTCCGTGATATGTGAGACTCCGTGAATGGAAAGAAAACAATAAGTTTTTATGTAGCCTCGCGGTCAAAAAGGACGGTGCGCGCTCGTGCAGCGCGACCTTTGCGACCTTCACTGCGCATCACCGTCATATGACGTACATCCGAAACACTTTACCGTTCCAGCCAATTTTCTCCGATTACTATCGCACGAAATTTGGGGGGGGGGGGGGGGGGGGGGGCGCATGAGCTAAGGTTTTTACACATAATAAAAAAATTGAAATTATGAAAAATGGTAAAAATTGATTTTACCAGATTTATCGCACATCAATGATAAAAGATAATAATTTAATAGATAAAATTGTCAATTAAGATATATTAGCGACCGCCCGCGGTATATTTTATTCCAGATTACAAATTTCAAATTTCTTATGTACCAAATTACATTCAAATCGGTTCAGCCGTTGCAACGTCATTGAGTAAACAAACATCTAAACTGCCACATTTATAATATTAGTATGATAAATCATCTATTTGTAATTTTAAAAAGAATTTTTCTAAAAATAATTTTGTTTTGAGATTACCTTCGGCATCTCGTAGTATAGAGACGTGAAAATCTCCCTAAATATGTGATAATATATATATATATATATATATATATATATATATATATATATATAATACGATATATAATAATACGATCTAGAGTTGTTATACACGTTTCACGTTTTTCGAGCGTGTTTCAACTTCATTGCCAGGATTCTCAAGTAACTTTATACGTGGGCAAAGACGTAGACAGAGTTTCCTCTTTGCTCATACTATAATGAATGAGTTCTCAGAGTCTTGGACGATAATGAACTTTTCGTGCGAGCGAGGGTGCTCGTGAGAATAATTTATTCGACGGAAGATGGTAAGAATTGAATCTGAGAGTTTATCTCAAGCTTTCATTCTCTCTCTCTCTCTCTCTCTCTCTCTCTCTCTCTCTTTCCCACCTCTTTGCTTTGACGCTGAGAAAATTATGCTATGAGCTATTTCGAGATATCTTCACATTTACAGTCGACAAGTATCACAGCATCAATGCCATCAGGCAAGATAAAAATTTTATTCTAAAGAAAAAAAAGGGGATAAAAAAGAAATCGAGTTCTCTCTGCGATTGGCAATCTCAGCCTCTACGTATTGACTTTACCGATCGGCACTATCTGTATATTTAACGAGTTCTCGTGTCAAGACTTTCAAACATTGCATTTACGTACTCTCGTAATTCTTTTTTTCGTTTTTTTTTCTTCATCTTTGCCATTACGTATCCGTCATATCGATGTTTGGATTACATTTTTTTTTTTTTTTTCTAGATGAATGAAGGAAATTTCGTCAAGAGAATTGACACGTATTGAGAAAAGCTGCGATAAAAAAAAATACTGGGATAAAAATATGGTCTGACATGGCATAAAATAGTATTCTTTTTTTAGGTAACCAAAAATTATTCAGTAAAAGCCTCAATGATAAAATTATTATTATTACAAAATTATTTTAAAAAATTCAATTCGACAATTTCATAAACACTAAATAATTAAATAAATTTATGAGAAATTTGACGATTATAAAATAACGGAAAAAATTCGATTCGACCATTTTATACATACAACAAATGAAAAATGAATTATAATATTACGTCGTCTATTTTTATATCGTAATTTTTCGTGTACCTTGAAAAGTTGAACCTTTCCCCTCTCTCTCTCTCTCTCTCTCTCTCTCTCTCTCTCTTGTTCTTTCGGGCGTATACCGTCACTTCTTATCACGCAATGGAATCTCTTCTTTATACTCGAGCAATGTCGTACAGATACGGACTCGCACGAAGTTACAGAGATCGATCGAGAACCGAGCTAGAGAGAGAGAGAGAGAGAGAGTTTGAAAGTTTCGCTTTCGCACAAACGACGAAAATAGAACCCTCGGAGAGAAAAAGAGGGAGGTCGAGGGGCCAGAGAGAGAGAGAGAGAGAGAGAGAGACTGAAAGAGAGAGAGAGGGGACGGCGGTGCTCAAGAGAGCGAGAGGGAGCTCAAATTAAGAATTTTACTTTTTTACCATCATATTTTTCGCTCAGCTTTCCTTTCTTCCTGCTTTCCTCATTTTTTCTTTTCTTTTTTCTTTTTTTTTTTTGCGTAGTACGGATTATAACGGAGTTGATAATATATTATGAGCACGAAAAGCCAGTAATAAAGTCACGAGAGCGAAAAAAAAATGCTACAAAAATTGGATGGGGAAAAGCATGTTTTTCTTTTCATTTCAATTTAAAATCCTGTTTTTCTTTCATTAATGCAGCTGTCGTGTTTGGCGATAAAGGAAAAAAAAAGGGACGAGTGCCTCGAGGCGAGGATTAAAAAAAAAAAAAAATCAATCGATGAGACAGGTTGATGGATAATTTTCAATGTTTGTGCAAATTATTGCACGAAGAGTCAGCTGGTTTATTTTTATTCATTTTTCTAAGGAAAAAAAAAAACATTTTTTTTTTTTTTTTACGATAAAAAACAAATGGAAAACTGTCGAGTGATTGATCTATTTCCTCCCGTGTATCGTTACGTACATTCACCACAGCATCATGATTAATGGATACCGATTAAGAATGCCGTGTCAGTCTTACAAACAAGCTTAATCGATCGCGTTTTTTTTCGATGAAAATCATGAGCTTTTTAAGCGTCAAATTCATAGATTAAATATATATATACGTGTATACATATATATATATATATATATATATACATTGTATACGATTTGATGCTTAGGAAAAAAAAAAATAACCTCGCGATTTAATCAAAAATGACCGTTCAACGTTATTTATATATATCAACGAGTGTATTAAGAGTTAAGCGAGAGAGGGCGAGAGAGAGAGAGAATGATAAGAATGCCCCGGGTTCACGAATCTATTTATTAAGGAACCGCGAGAATGCCACGGAAACGTTTGGTGGTGCGAGAGAGAAAAAGAGAGAGAGAAAGAGAGGACAAAAAAAGTAGTAGGAGTTCGTCAGTCCTCAAGTTTTTTTTTGCCTCTTCGTCTTATCGAAATCTCGGGTAGCCTATTATTAGAACAAACGGAACCCGTCGCGCTACAGGTACTCTCTTACTCTCTTTCTCCTCGGGGTAGCTCTTGACTTTTGTCACCCCTCACACCCTACGAACCCCCAACTCTTTTGGTCTTGCCCTCACCCTGCTTTTTTTAACCTCTCTTTCTCTCCCTCGCTTATTGTACTGCACGAGCATCCGTGTCTGACCCAGCACGGGCTCGCACTACTTGTACACAACTAACGCAAAAATGTCGTGCCTTTTGAGATACTGACGGCATTAAAGCAACCTTCGCTCTCTCTCTTTCTCTCTCTCCCTTTCTCTCTCTCTTTTTCTCTCTCTCTCTTTCTCTCTCTCCCTTTCTCTCTCTCTCTCTCTCTTTCTCTCTCTCTCTTTCTCTCTCTCCCTTTCTCTCTCTCTCTCTCTCTCTCTCTCTCTCTCTCTCTCTCTCTCTCTCTCTCTCTCTCTCTCTCTCTCTCTCTCTCTCTCTGTTTCGCTCGCTAGCTCGCCACCATAAAGCTTTCAGTTTCTCCTTTCTCATTGCCGCACACTCGTTATATTGGCCCTCTCTAATGAGGGCAGAGGACACCGAAGAAGCATTAACTACCGTTGTCTTCGTCGAAAGACTTCATAATTATTGTACAACACGACATGTAAATTATTCACATGGGCAAATATAGATAAAAGCCAAAAATTAATTTCGTAAACTACCAATTTTTTTATGATTTAAACTCTCGTTGGTTGGCTGGTTTCTTTTTTCTTTTTGGGTTCATTAGGTTGTAAGCATTGAAAATTTGTTCCATTACTGGCATTTGGCACGATGTTGTAATTATCAAGTTGTGTTGAAAAAAAAAAAAAACAAAAAGCTTAAATTATATTATTAAAATTAAACGCCAACTATATTATGATATAAATCGTGTTTATTGAATTTTAGATTAATTATAATTATAATATTATTATTCTAAAATTCAATTACAAAAATTGTAATTGCGAATGTGTCAAATCGTAATGGTTTCATTTATATACAATATACGTGTGTGTAGGAAAATAATCGATGCAGATAATGTACCACTACACGGATAGCCAGGCACGAGAGAGCAGGGGGTGGAGGGCTTTGCAATATTCGTTGAAACCCACAATCAGAACCGTGTATTAAACGCACGATACTGCAGCAGGCAGCGTGAGTGAAAAGTTGTAGTGGAGAGACGAACCGATTCAACAACAGAGCCCTCCAATTTCTCTGTCTGTCTCTCTGTCTCTCTCTCTCTTCCTGCCTCCCTGTCTATGTGCAAACTACCACTGAAACTACGTAATAAAGTGAACCTAGCACGAGGATGAGTGAATCAATTGTGGTCTACCATTCAATTACAATTTCCTTTAGCACTTGAAAATTGATTGCAGTCGATTTATGAAATACAGTACGAAATCTAGTTCGACACTATTGTATGATATATATGTAGTACAGAATGAGAGAGAGAGAGAGAGAGAGAATTAAATGATGGTTAGTTATATTCAATGGTCATATATAAGTAGATGTTTAATAAATTATATTAATAAAGCGTAATAAATTATATTACGCTGCCTATTTTTTATATCGGTAAGTTGTAGAGAGGCGAATGGATTTAACGACAGAGCCCTCGTATTTCGCTCTATGGATGGTGTGTATATATATATATATATATTCAGGGGTAGTAGATATAGATATATATATCTACTACCCCTGAAACTACGTGAGCCAAACACGAGGGAGAAGGCGAGTCAATTGCGGTCTACCATTCAATTACAATTTCCTTTGGCACTTGAAAATTGATTGTAGTTGATTGTACTCGGTTTACGAAATACAATACGTAATGCAGTTCAACAATATATATAGATATATCTATAGTATATAGGAAAGGAGAGTATACAAAGAAGCGTTACTTTGACAAACACGATCAGCCACGAGATTTTACAAGGAGCATCGATGTATATCTGTTTTGTCATGTCGATGTGACAATGAACGTGAATGATAATGAAGTTTCGTCCAGGGTGTGTCCTATGCCACAAGGGGCACTCGCTCTTTCTCTCTTTCTCTCTTTCTCTTTGTACATATAAACATATATATATATATGCAGATTGGTTCGTTACACAAGTCTCTTGGCTACACACAATCCCTCTATGCGAGATATTGGTGCTTATGACATCGAGACTGTTGTTGCTTTAGTTGTTTGAATACATGCACGTATAGGAAGCTCTTTGACACGACAAAACTCTTGACGATTTAATATTATCTGTTTTATATATATATATATATATATATATATATATATATATATATATATATATATTATAAAAAATGTCCATAACAATCAGAACTTGTGCATACAACATACGATCCAATTACAATAATGTAAAAAGTTGACGATCAACTACGAGATTTTGCAACGAGCATCGACGTATATCTGTTTTGTCATGTCGATGTGACAATGAACGTGAATGATAACGAAGTTTCGTCTAGAGTGTGTCTTAGGCCACAAGGGGCGCTCGCTCTCTCTCTCTCTCTCTCTCTCTCTTTCTCTCTTTCTCTGTGTATATATAAACATATATATATACAGATTGGTTCGTTATACAAGTCACTTGGTTACACACAATCCCTCTATGCGAGAGAATGGTCCTTATGACATGGAGACTGTTGTTGCTTTAGTTGTTTGAATACATGCACGTATAGGAAGCTCTTTGACACGCCAAAACTCTTAACAATGTAACATTATCTGTTGTATATATATATGTATACATACATATATATAATAAAACATGTCCATAACATCAGAACTTGTGCATACAACATACGATCCAATTGGAATATTGTAAAAAGTTATATTTAGTAATATATACATATAATATTTTTATTTGACGTTATATATATATATATATAACGTATACAACGTTAAAATTTGAAACTTGTGGTATAACTTTATGAATTTACTTTATACATATTCATAAATCTCATATATACACACAGCCAGATGAAAAAAAATATATACGCCCTTTCGAAAATATATGGACCTTTTACATTTTATCGAAAATTACCTTCTGCTGGGCGACTCAGGCCTGCTACACACTTTCGTTTTTTTAACGTGCGCGGCAACCGGAATTGCAGACCAAAGTAATATAGGAAAGTAATAGGAAAGAGGGCTCAATCTGTTTTCTAATTCTTCGGGCCGCTATTTCGGCCACGGGACATAAAAAAAAATTGCCTAGGTGTAGCGGGTCTAGCGGTGCACCAGTGAATGCGCGGGTGAGAGCGGTCACCGATCCAAGTACTGACCGCGCCCAATACTGCTTAACTTCGGTAAGTGGATATTTTTTCGATATGTTTATTATCCCTCGCGGCTAAGAGTTAGTTCATTTTTTAGTATTTTTGTTGATTAACAAAAATAGTTTAATGCGTTATTTCCTCGGGTGTGTATATATATTTATTTATTTATATACATACATATATATATATATATATATATATATTTATATATATGTACTATCGTTCGCTCTCTTGAAACTATGAAATATTTGTAATCTTCTATATTCGACGAATAATATGAGACTTTGGCTCGTTTCATATGCGTATTACATGAATCGTGTAAGCGTGATATGCATGAAACCCGACGATTCGTGTCGCATCAAATGACTCACATAGCATCCGTAGCACGCATATGCAGTCTGCGTTTTAGCATAAATTTTAATTATTGATCCACGCATAAGAGTCGCCCACTACCTGTCAGCGCGGAATTTAATCTTGTTCCCAATTGCCATTACATTTTCCTGTACATTGTGTGTATATATATATATATATAGCTCGAAAATTTATTGGTCAGAGCGTCAAGTTAATGATAAAAATAATTACATTTCATACGTTCCGTATGTATATTGAAATGAAATATTACTATATTAATATGATAAAATTTGAATACTTGTGTTACAACTTTATGAATTTAATCATGTACAATGCGTACTTTATACATTTACAAAACTCATATATACACACAGCCGGACGAAAAAAAATATATATACGCTCTTTAAAAAATATATGGATATATGGAAATACTAAAAAAATTAAAACAAAACGACAATATGACAACAATTGAAATAATTTATGACATTTTTTTTATAGGTAATTAATGAAAAATTAGCAATTAAAAATTGATTTGGGATTTTTGTTTAAAAAACTTTTGTCCTCATCGTCTTGTGATATTTATGATGAAAATTAATTTTAATGATCATTCTTTTTCTTTTTTTTTTTCCAGTTCCCCTTCGTTATAAATTTCCTCAGTAATTTTTTCTCATTTTTCACCATTATATCGAGATTCAACGACGTTCTTATGCGGTCATCCGATATGCCTCGTTGAATGGAGCTTCATTAGCGTTTATATCTTGTCAAAGAGTGAAATTGAAATGTATTGTAATTATATACATTTCAATTTGACTCTGACAGAGAGAGAGAGACAGAGAGACAGAGAGACAGAGAGACAGAGAGAGACAGAGAGAGACAGAGAGAGACAGAGAGAGACAGAGAGAGACAGAGAGACAAAGAGACAGAGAGACAGAGATTTGTACGTGTTCGTAACAATCTATGAATTCTGATACACACGGCAAAGAGAAAAAGAGAGAGAGAAAGGAAGACGGAGAGATAAGCCGGAAGTGACTTGAGCGACCCGCATTTGTATAGGATTTGACATTTCAAAGACGTAAATGACCGTGTCATTTGTACTCTTTTCCTCTCGAAGGATTTTCTTTTGTCATTCTCAAACAATGAGAAAAAAAATGCAACGACCTGTCGTACTCGTACACCGAGAAAAAGTTGAGGAATCGTATTTACATAAAGTTTATTCGAATCAACGAGCAACAATTTATTCAAACTGAATTAAAAAAGAAATAAAGTGCAAGATTGCCAGATAAACTTTTCTTTAAATTAAATTAAATATTTAAAATGAATTCATTAATTTATTTCTCCAAGAATAATGTGGTGAATTTGTTAAAACTTTTTTTTTTCAATACAAACGAGATGACACGATGTAATGTTGTCGTCCAGGATTTGAATTGAGGTAAAAATGGGATAATGCAAATAAATCGTTGAATTCGTTAATCAATTATAATTGAATATATATATATATCGAAACTGGTCGCGGAGAGTTTAACAACGAGAGAGGAAGAGAGAGAGAGAGAGACTCGATTGACATTCGCCGAGGGACCGCTCGCTCCGTTCAGCAATATAGAGGTCGAGTTTGGCATCTCGTTATTCTGCGTAATGAACGATCTTGCCCGGTGACCTGTGACCTATCGCAAAGACCTTCGATATATTATATACATTCACAACGACAGCAATATCTCGCGAAACGACAGGCACAAAATAACTATAATATAGTTCATATACATATAACGCATACACACAGAGACATATATATTTATATATGACATAGAAATTTTATGTGCAGCGTATAAATAGCAGTCTCCAAATTTTATATCCGCAATATAGCGAGCTCATGAAATGAAAAAAAAATATCCGGTCGACTGGATGAACGGAAGATGCATAAATACATAAATCAAGAGCTAAATAAAGTAAATTGAAAGCAAAAAAAAATCGATTTTTTCGCTTCAAAATAAAAACAAGCAATATAATCCAAGCCCCGAAAGTTGTGCTCAATACTGATGAAGCTGTAACAATATTTACGTTAAAATTCCCATTCTCTGCTCATTCCGATAAACAATTTGGTAATTCTGAGTAAAGTAAATTGAAAGCAAAAAAAAAAATCAATTTTTTCGCTTCAAAATAAAAACAAGCAAAATAATCCAAGGCCCGAAAGTTGTGCTCAATACTGATGAAGCTGTAACAATGTTTACGTTAAAATTCCCATTCTCTGCTCATTCGGATGAACAATTTGGTAATTCTGAGTAAAGTAAATTGAAAGCAAAAAAAAAAATCAATTTTTTCGCTTCAAAATAAAAACAAGCAAAATAATCCAAGGCCCGAAAGTTGTGCTCAATACTGATGAAGCTGTAACAATGTTTACGTTAAAATTCCCATTCTCTGCTCATTCCGATAAACAATTTGGTAATTCTAAATAAAGTAAATTGAAATAAAAAAATAAAATCAATTTTTTCGCTTCAAAATAAAAACAAGCAATATAATCCAAGCCCCGAAAGTTGTGCTCAATACTGATGAAGCTGTAACAATGTTTACGTTAAAATTCCCATTCTCTGCTCATTCGGATGAACAATTTGGTAATTCTAAATAAAGTAAATTGAAATAAAAAAATAAAATCAATTTTTTTGCTTCAAAATAAAAACAAGCAATATAATCCAAGCCCCGAAAGTTGTGCTCAATACTGATGAAGCTGTAACAATGTTTACGTTAAAATTCCCATTCTCTGCTCATTCCGATAAACAATTTGGTAATTCTAAATAAAGTAAATTGAAAGCAAAAAATAAAATCAATTTTTTCGCTTCAAAATAAAAACAAGCAAAATAATCCAAGGCCCGAAAGTTGTGCTCAATACTAATGAAGCTGTAACAATGTTTACGTTAAAATTCCCATTCTCTGCTCATTCCGATAAACAATTTGGTAATTCTGAATAAAGTAAATTGAAAGCAAAAAATAAAATCAATTTTTTCGCTTCAAAATAAAAACGAGCAAAATAATCCAAGCCCCGAAAGTTGTGCTCAATACTGATGAAGCTGTAACAATGTTTACGTTAAAATTCCCATTCTCTGCTCATTCCGATAAACAATTTGGTAATTCTGAGTAAAGTAAATTGAAAGCAAAAAATAAAATCAATTTTTTCGCTTCAAAATAAAAACAAGCAATATAATCCAAGCCCCGAAAGTTGTGCTCAATACTGATGAAGCTGTAACAATGTTTACGTTAAAATTCCCATTCTCTGCTCATTCGGATGAACAATTTGGTAATTCTCTGTAGGGATTTACGATTCTACTGAAAGATCCGCGCTTATTGGGACAAATTTTACGTAGTTTCACTATGTCCCTCGTGCGAATGCGACACAGTCGTGGGGTGTAAATCGACTAGGGACGCAATGCCGAGGGGGTTACAGATAATGATAAAAGGGTGAAGGGTAGGGAAGTTATTTAATGACAAAAAAACAAAAAGTTTCATAAGTATCTGAATGGGTATACGTGGAAATAAGACAAATAAAAATACATTCATTGAACATGCTCGCAGACATTGACAAACGCTCAGCTTGATGCAAGGGAGGTATCGGAGCAGTCGAGTCGTAGTGTCTCGCTATATATAGGTGTGTGTGTGTGTGTGTGTGTGTGTGTGTAAAATTACGGCATTATATTAATATGCAAAAATTAACGGATTGGCTTCGCTAATCTCTTATTAACTGACAATGAAATGTGTTAATCCCAACCTCATCGCATTCTCATACAATTCGCGAAAAGCTGTCGTAACGTTAATATATTTGGGCAATTGAATAGAAACGCAACAATCTCCCTTTTGTGTTGTTCGTGTTTATGAAAAGAGTTTTTTATATTCCATCCTCCTTCTGGCAGCCCTTTTGACTGCCGCTCTCTCTCTCTCTCTCTCTCTCTCTTTCTCCGCAAAGTGGATACTTTGAGATTCACTCGGTGCCACTCAACCGGCTAATAAATTCCCAGTTTATCCTTTATAACCTCATGGCTCGATGTAAATTTCTCATTTACACATTGATAAAAGATAAAAAATAAACAGTATGAATTATCCCAACGAGAGATTAATTAAATTAGAGTTGATGGGAATGAAATTTTATTAAATTTAATCAAAGGTTATAATGCGAAGGTATGAAAGGAGGGTTGAAGATAAATTTATTTATTTTCATTAATTAATTAGCCAATTAATTTTCTTAATTGCATCCATTCTGTATTATCTATATGTTAATTGTATCGTTTTCCTAGTCTTTGATAATATGCTATATCATTTCGTGAAACTTTGCAATTAAGTGTATGCGTTCGTTCGTGAAATTAGGCACGTATATCTTCGACCCTGGTATGTCAGTGAATTTTAGACAGTACACATGTGCGTATGTGGGTGGTAAATCTCGATGTCTCGAGGAGTTAATTAGTAAGCTAGCTATATACATATATATATATATATATATACATATATATATACACATATACATATATAAATATATATACACACTCATATATATATATATATATATATATATATATATATAAAGTCTGTTGTAATATTGAGTGATAACAGCGTTAAGCCCCATTATTTCACGTGGGAGTTTGTAACCCCTTGTGGCTCTAGGACGAGATATCGTGGGTATCAAAGTTGCTCGCGCGGGATATTTTCAAGCTTATATAGTGATCTTGGGTCGACCTACACACGAAGAAAAAGGTCTGTATGGTAAATCATTATGGGTCAGACAATATGATAAAAATTATCAACGTAGATGGCATTCGAGTGTCACCAGCGATACCTTGATGAATTTTACGACCATAGAGAATCTGAGTCCAATGAGAATTAACGAAAAATCAACCCGATTACTTTCTTCATAGAATTAATCAAAGTTAAAATAACTGAAAATCAACCCTCAATGCTATGTAAAATAAAATAAAATAAAATATATAAAATGTAGGATGAGAAAATTCAACACTTCACTTTTGGCACCGGAACGCCATCTTTGAGAATAATTTTTACCATATTTTCTGGTGGTTTCCGCACAGAGTATTTTCCCCATTTTGAGACACATGAGAGATATTCCATGAATATGCTTTGAATATGTTCGGAATCATATTTCTTTTGGAAAATTTTATATTCTTCAATATAAGTTGATTTTTCAAATAAACAAAAAAAAAATGTATTTCCATACGAGCAACTGAAGGACAATTGTCATGATAAAAAATACACTAAAATTAACGTCAGTTTTTGTCAACTTTTAATAAAAGTCTCTCATATTTCTACATTTATCGGCTTGTAAATTGAGTTTTCGATAACTTTAATTTGTTTCTTTCTAAGCGAGTTAAATCACTATTTACCAATCGTTGGTTTACGAGACACTTGGAATAAACAAATTAATGGTTTAATCCTTTTTTGAATAATTTAACAATTAAAAATTTGGATCTTTTTTCACTACTCTTTTTTAATACAATATGTTTTGCATAAAATAATTAAGTGTTTCATTGCAGCTTGGTGAGTTGGGAATAAGCCCTCAAAAAAGGTAGAACGACTGTGGAATATTCCCTTAAGCTGTCTACGGTGAGATATTTCCCTCTCTGCATGTATGACGATATCTCGAGTGTTCGCTCAAACACTTTCTCTCTCTCTCTCTCTCTCTCTCTCTCATTTCCTTCACAAAGGATCCCTCCAAGTGCGGTCCGAGGGAACCGACACCTTTGATGCTTCCCACTCCTAACTAAGATATATACGTCTCATAAGCCCTACATACCTTATAATAGATACTTCACGGAGCATTATATACATCGTATTGTACTCGTGTCTGTGCACTGATTTATGGAAATCTTTTCTCCTACCTCCCAAACACCCACGCTTACAGACATTTATAAATTTACCATATTTATTTTAAAAAATACTTTTCCACATTTTTCTACTTTCTATACTTTTAAATAAATAAATAAATAAATAAATCAGCAAATTAATGAATTAATCAGTCTATTAATTGATCAATTAATGCTTTCGTATCAAATATATAATCCGTCGAGATTGAAAAATCACGTTTCACTTACTAATAATTTAAAATAACTTTTTATTTCTTTCTCTCTCGCATTTTGTTTTTTTTAAATGATTCTCTCGAGCGTATACCAGCACTTGTATTTTTCCAAGATTATTGAGGTGTGCTCTGACATTTATGCGGTTCAATGAATATACGCGCCGTGTGTGTTTTTAGTTCATTTCATACGTAAATGCACGCACAGAGCTTTTTTCCACATTGTACGCGTGTAAAAGTGTACGAAATATAGTCTCTCTCTCTCTCTCTCTCTCTCTCTCTCTCTCTCTCTCTCTCTCTCTGTCTCTCTCTCTCTCTGTCTCTCTCTCTCTCTCTCTCTTTCTCTCTCTCTCTCTCTCTGTCTTTCGCTCTGTTTTTTTCCGTCTCAAACGAATGGACATTGTGTGTCGAGTAGGAGTGGATTTTTTTTTTCAACGCTCAAAGACGTGTACCAGAGCTTAGCTTGGAACGTTGCAAGTGTATTGCAACTGCATCGTAACATTCACAGCGTCAGACGTCCGCGACGACGTCTTCTCTTGGCGTTATATATAACGCTAGCGCGCATACACAGCGAGGGTGCAACGCTCGCTCGAGAGTAGAGCCTCGTCTCATTTACATCGGAAGCTTCGCCTCTCACATTCTCTCCATTTATTTCTCTCTCTCTCTCTCTCTCTCTCTCTCTCTCTCTCTCTCTTTCATATTTTATACATATATATCTCTGTATATATATATATTTTTCTCCCTTAAATTATTAGATTTTCAATGTAAATGAAAACGAAAGAAAATTAATTTTTTAAACAATTTATTTACCATTTAAAAAAAAAAAAAATTTCGCCTCCTGCTACTGCTCTAATGCACTTTTTCTCTCATACTACTTTTATTTTATGTAATCTCATTTGTTACGCGCGAAAAAAAAGGTTTATTATCGTCATGCTGCTCGGTGAGAAAAAAAAATAAGAGCCTTTTTTTGTTGTGCCTTTCTGCGCGGGGTAGAAAAAAAAAAAAGCCAGTGGCTTTTCCCCCGTTTTTTACTCTCCCACTCTCGGGGATTCTCTTTTCCAGGAAAAACATCCTTGTGAGCTGCAAGCGTGTAGAGTCCTTATGGCCGGAAGTAGGTCAAAGGGTGAGCGTAGGCGTTGAATCTCTCGCCGGATTCCGTCGAGAGAGAAGTATAGAAGAAAAGATGAGAGAGAGAGAGAGAGAGAGAGAGAGAGAGAGAGAGAGAGAGAGAGAGGTGCGCTTAGTTTAGCTCTGCATGTAGGCACACTTTGAAAGAATCGGTCGATGCCGCTGCGGTTTGTCGAGCACTGGCCGAAATAGAAGTAGTTAATCCGAGATATACATATATTTACTATTTCCAGTACTGTCACGATCTCCTCCGCATGTTAAATCATTTCCTCTGTGAGTTACAATTTCATTTTTTGGCCCGAATTTTTGTCTCTCATCGTACTTTGTAGACATATAATTTATACGATAAAAATCACGTCTGACCAGTTCAAGACCTTTTCTACTGCACAGACGAAATTCAATAATATCGACGATAAATTTCAAACCACAAAAGTAAGGAATAATTTTCTGCTCCTCTTTTTTGTCAACAGTAAACAAAAGCTTGAAATAAATTCACTCAAACCAATTATACGCATCAATTTTTTAATCGGTCATTAATTTATTTATATTTTTAGTTAGATTTTATTTAGATTTTTTTTTTTTTATCAAATAAATCGATATCATAAACTGTGTTCTATGCTTGTAAAAATGGAATCTGATTTTGTTGGCAATATTTTCCAGAGCTACGTTGTCGAATTTCGGGAGAAGTCTCGTCTGACCACTTTCAGACCTTTTCTACTGATTGAATGTAATTCAATAATACAAACTATTAAATTACCAATCACATATATGTGTGAAAATGATTTTTCTTTCCTCTTATCTCATCAATAAATAATAGCTTTGAATAAATTGGATTGAATCATATGTCCACATGATTTTTTTAATCGATTATCAATCTATCTATATCACTTTCGTATTAATTGCTAAATTATTTTGACAAATTTGTTATAGAATAGGTTAATATTATAAACTTTGTTTCAGGCTTGTAAAAGAACTCTAACAATTTTCGTTGGGAGCATTTTTCACAGCTACATTGTCGAATTTCTAGAGAAAAATCTCGTCCGACCGGTTAAGACCTTTTCTACTGATCAGCAAAAATTCAATATTACGAACGATAAAATTACCAACTATAAATTTCAACATTTATTTTTTTCCTCTCTTCTCGTTAGTATAATAGAAGCTTCGAATAAATTTACTCGAGGAAATTGTAACGCATTAATTTTTAAATCAATTGTCAATTATACCACTTGGCAACTGTAATAAGTCGCTAAATTATTTTTATGAGTTTGTTATAGAATCGATCGATATCGTATACTTTGCTTTATGCTTATAAAAAAGTAATCAATTTTTGTTGGCAGCATTCACTGCACATAGTTTACCGAGTTCCTAGAGAAAATTCTCGTCTGACCAGTGGATGACCTTTTCTACTGCTCGGCCAAGATGCGCTATACGGAGCCAATTTAAGGCGAGGCTCAACACCCTCGTTCTCGCTCTTGCACGATCCTTATAATGCTGTTTTTCTCTCACAAACACACATTCGAGCCTTCGTCGTCCATATTGAGCCTCGCCTTAAGAATAAGATGAGCGATAACCGTGAAATTCAATTAATTTATTTTTCCAGTCAAATTAAAACTTGACATAAATTAATTTGAAACAATTATTAACATGTTTGTAATAAAATATAAAGTTCATATGAATTTTCGTGTACAATAAAACGATAAGAAATATTTTGCATTGTTTTTGCACATTGCCAAATTCTTCAAATAATTCAACCGTGTCCCTCTTCTATCGTTATTGATTTTCTTATCGTACCATCACACGTACGAAAAACCACTATATAGAAACGGCAAGAAAAATATTATTTTGTTTTTCTTTTTTATGGCTAGATTAACGAGGCCACTGCGATATATTTCTTGTGGGTTCTTCTGGGATTGGAGAAGAAAAAAAAAAAGAAAAAAAAAAAAGAGAGGCGAAACAAGACGTGGGTGTGTATTTACAGATATACATCTCTATATATAGCATGGGTCAATTTCAGTCCCGGCGGGATATCAATTCACTTCGTGAATCAGAAAAAGAAACATATAACTTGTTTCTTATGCGTGGTCCTTTTGAGGGGGCTACCATACTGGGTTATATAATAGCGGCATACTCATTGGCCGTTTTCATCAGCAACGAATCGTTTGCAAACTAAAATTGACTAAAAAATAAAAAAGAAATAAAAAACATAATATTATGTTTTTCTTCATATCGTTCTATTGTTTTGGTGAATAAAACTGTTGATAAAACGTTAGAATTTAGCTCGATAAATAATTTTGGATTTGAAGGAAGAATTGAAACAGAGTGTGTACGAGATTTGTCTTATCATGAACGAAAAACGTGTATCTGTCCGCGTATATATAGAAGAAAAACAAACCGACTAATACTTGGGGCAAATATTGCGATTCGTATGAGATATATATATATATATGAATAAAAATATTCATGTCAACGCACTGATGGCATGTATTTTTTTCTCGTTTTTATTTCATTTTCATCGACTTTATTACCACTCGAATTTCAAATGTGAAATGTACATTTGTTCACCGTTCGATATCTCGTTTATAGAGTGAATATTTTCTATCATTCAACAAACAAGAATAATGGAATTTTTCCTCGTTTGTATAGGAGAAATCCGTTATACGTATTTATTTTCTCATCGAGTTTACGTTATAATATTATGAGCGCGAACGAGAATTGAGACATAAAAATATCATGTATATTTTTGTGCAGCAATTTCGTGGGCATTATTTCCGTCACACGATCCTCGCTCGTTAAATTCTCTAGAGAGAGAGAGAAATGAAATTTGTCAGAGTGAAAGAATGAGAGAGATGGAGAAGGAGAAATAAAGAAGAAAAAGTAGTGAAAAGCTGCATGGGAAAATCACTATAATCCATAAATCTTGCCGGCAGTTTAGCAACGCAGAGTCCAACTGTTATCGCTTTTATTCCCAAGAGACTCTTATCACAAGAATGTGTACGCATATATAGCTCAACCTACATCCATCCATGCACATATTATATGGTACACATAAAAGTCGTACTAAATTCACTATGATTGCAACAATGCGATTCGATATACTGAAAACTTCTTATTTCAGTATTAAAACTTTCTCACAAATTTATGTGTTTTGACATTTGTGAATTTTGAAATAATAATAATAAAAATCGGCTATGGTACATTTAGCAAATGTCAAGATTTATCTGCGTCATATTCGCTTTTTGTTTTTTTTTTTTTGCACATACATGCAAAGACAAGGGTTGTAAAAATGTTGGAATAAATTTTTTGTGCTCTTACACTTTTTCAATAATTTTTTATATCAAACATAGTGGAATCCTAGTCGTGCCCTTTTTTTGAGTGTATACGGATATATATATATAAATATATATGCGTGTGTGACTAAAAAAGAATGGCAGATATGCCTCTCAGCACGCTCATCTATGAATACGTATTAGATTCGTCGAAGCAACAAGTGGAAACAACGACCCCCTGGTAATGGCACGAAGCATGAGAATCTACGTAAAATCAGCCTCATCTCCATATCGCACATTGCTGTTGCTGTATACACACAAAACGAGATATACGTGTTTTCGTCTAATATAAATTGGCTCATTGTCAAGTCAAAGACGAGAAGAGGGAGAGAGAAAAAAAACGTACCCACGTATATACTCGCACAAAAAATGTTCTCGTGCACAATCAATTATTGAATAACAAAAGAAAATATTTATAATTTATGCAACTATTTTTATACGAAAATGTGGATTTTTTTTTTGTCATAATATATTTTTCTAAACTATAAATTTGTTATACATAAAATGAAGTGAAAACTGGAAATTTATGAATAACTATTTTTTAGTGAAAAATGTTCAAACGAAATGGATATTTTTCATAAAACTTTTGTCAATTCTAAGCAAATTAAAACCGAAAGAGAATTCATACTCAAAATATTAACTGGAAATTTTGATATTTCGATAATTAAAACAAACGAACGTTAATAAAACATTCGATTTTACAGTCAGATAAAAATTTTGCTTATCCACAAATGGTTTTATATAAAATCTCAGATTGCCTACGCACGATGAATCCCAATTTTATCGAAAATTGGATTAATTTCGCATGAATTTATTTAACTCATAAATTGATTCAATTACTCGCTTGTCGTAATCACCTCATGAATTTAACGAAATTTAGATAGTTCGAGAGTGTGTAATTTCTCTCACTCCATGTATCAATTAAATGTTTTAAAACCGAATGTACAAAAAAAAAAGTTTTTTTTTCCTCGTCAACCCTCAAGGAAATTAAAAGCACTTTTCAATATTGTACACAAGCAGGTGAAATTTTGTTTTTTTTTCCGAAACTCGATACACTCACGAAAAAAAAAATGGTTCAAAGATTTACGAATGGAGGGTTTTCACCTGACCTTAAGGTGACGTGAACAATGTGGGGGGTGGGGAGTGACAATAATGCAAATTATCCAGAAATTCTTCTATCGGGTGCTGAAAGTTTTCAAACAAATACGGAAATGTTTATTGAGGTGCAAAAGTAAATTTTACATCCCCTAAAAATGTACTTTTTCACCCAAAATCGCCCAGCAAACCAGAAAATAATTACAAAAAATTTCATTATTGACTAACAATGATTTTGTCTCACGCCTCGTCTTAAAAACATTTTTTAATTAATTAAGCGACTGTTAATTTATTAGTCCTTGTCTGACTATTAATTCGCCGTTTCTACTTGATACTCGAAATATTCATGCATACATTTACGATCCATATAATGAAAAAAATATTTTGGCGTATGGGTTATTATCATACGAATATATGGCAAAGGGTCAGGTCTCGTGGGAAATTTAACGTAACATTCGAGGCTATACAAGTTATATTTAATCTTTTGTCTTTCTCGCCCTCCGCGTATAAAAAATTTATACACAATACACTGCTGTGCTGTAATTAAAAGAGAACGTGACGGAACAAAAAGCGTCTCAGGTCGTAGGAAATAAATTGATGGGCCACGAAGTAAATTTCATCGTTCAACATTTTCTCAAGGAATATTAGAATATAAAATTACGTCAACGCGTTTCCCCTTTAATTATGTCCCTCCCCCAGTGTCCTTCATCGGACTAGCTCAAATCACTCGACATTAAATGTAATTTTTAACGAAGAAACGACGAATAATTTGACGCCTTTGTGAATAATCAAAGTTCAAGATAATAAAAAATACAAAACTTTTTTTCACATGTTTGAAAATAAATAATGCGGAATATTTGAGCTTAAATTTGATTAAATTTTTATTTCAAATCGGAAGAATATTGTCTATTTTTTTTCCTCCAAAATATTTTTTTTTTTTACGTTTCACGCTCGCAATCTCGCTCAGACAGCCAATCCATCCCTGGCCCGCGTTCCCCCTTCAATTCTGTCCCTCCCCCAGTGTCCTTCATCGGACTAGCTCAAATTACTCGACATTAAATGTAATTTTTAACGAAGAAACGACGAATAATTTAACGCCTTTGTGAATAATCAAAGTTCAAGATAAAAAAAAAATACAAAACTTTTTTTCACATGTTTGAAAATAAATAATGCGGAATATTTGAGCTTAAATTTGATCAAATTTTTATTTCAAATCGGATGAATATTGTCTATTTTTTTTCCACCAAAATAATTTTTTTTTTTACGTTTCACGCTAGCAATCTCGCTCAGATAGTCAATCCATCCCTGGCCCGCGTTCCCCCTTCATTTCTGTCCCTCCCCCAGTGTCCTTCATCGGACTTGCTCAAATCACTCGACATTAAATGTAATTTTTAACGAAGAAACGACGAATAATTTGACGCCTTTGTGAATAATCAAAGTTCAAGATAATAAAAAATACAAAACTTTTTTTCACATGTTTGAAAATAAATAATGCGGAATATTTGAGCTTAAATTTGATCAAATTTTTATTTCAAATCGGATGAATATTGTCTATTTTTTTTCCACCAAAATAATTTTTTTTTTTACGTTTCACGCTAGCAATCTCGCTCAGATAGTCAATCCATCCCTGGCCCGCGTTCCCCCTTCATTTCTGTCCCTCCCCCAGTGTCCTTCATCGGACTTGCTCAAATCACTCGACATTAAATGTAATTTTTAACGAAGAAACGACGAATAATTTGACGCCTTTGTGAATAATCAAAGTTCAAGATAAAAAAAAATACAAAACTTTTTTTCACATGTTTGAAAATAAATAATGCGGAATATTTGAGCTTAAATTTGATTAAATTTTTATTTCAAATCGGAAGAATATTGTCTATTTTTTTTCCTCCAAAATAATTTTTTTTTTTTACGTTTCACGCTAGCAATCTCGCTCAGATAGTCAATCCATCCCTGGCCCGCGTTCCCCCTTCAATTCTGTCCCTCCCCCAGTGTCCTTCATCGGACTTGCTCAAATCACTCGACATTAAATGTAATTTTTAACGAAGAAACGACGAATAATTTGACGCCTTTGTGAATAATCAAAGTTCAAGATAATAAAAAATACAAAACTTTTTTTCACATGTTTGAAAATAAATAATGCGGAATATTTGAGCTTAAATTTGATCAAATTTTTATTTCAAATCGGATGAATATTGTCTATTTTTTTTCCACCAAAATAATTTTTTTTTTTACGTTTCACGCTAGCAATCTCGCTCAGATAGTCAATCCATCCCTGGCCCGCGTTCCCCCTTCATTTCTGTCCCTCCCCCAGTGTCCTTCATCGGACTTGCTCAAATCACTCGACATTAAATGTAATTTTTAACGAAGAAACGACGAATAATTTGACGCCTTTGTGAATAATCAAAGTTCAAGATAATAAAAAATACAAAACTTTTTTTCACATGTTTGAAAATAAATAATGCGGAATATTTGAGCTTAAATTTGATCAAATTTTTATTTCAAATCGGATGAATATTGTCTATTTTTTTTCCACCAAAATAATTTTTTTTTTTACGTTTCACGCTAGCAATCTCGCTCAGATAGTCAATCCATCCCTGGCCCGCGTTCCCCCTTCATTTCTGTCCCTCCCCCAGTGTCCTTCATCGGACTTGCTCAAATCACTCGACATTAAATGTAATTTTTAACGAAGAAACGACGAATAATTTGACGCCTTTGTGAATAATCAAAGTTCAAGATAAAAAAAAATACAAAACTTTTTTTCACATGTTTGAAAATAAATAATGCGGAATATTTGAGCTTAAATTTGATTAAATTTTTATTTCAAATCGGAAGAATATTGTCTATTTTTTTTCCTCCAAAATAATTTTTTTTTTTTACGTTTCACGCTAGCAATCTCGCTCAGATAGTCAATCCATCCCTGGCCCGCGTTCCCCCTTCAATTCTGTCCCTCCCCCAGTGTCCTTCATCGGACTAGCTCAAATTACTCGACATTAAATGTAATTTTTAACGAAGAAACGACGAATAATTTGACGCCTTTGTGAATAATCAAAGTTCAAGATAATAAAAAATACAAAACTTTTTTTCACATGTTTGAAAATAAATAATGCGGAATATTCGAGCTTAAATTTGATTAAATTTTTATTTCAAATCGGAAGAATATTGTCTATTTTTTTTCCTCCAAAATAATTTTTTTTTTTTACGTTTCACGCTAGCAATCTCGCTCAGATGGTCAATCCATCCCTGGCTATGTGCTATTATGGTCCGACTATATATATACGTATTTACGTAACATCGTATATCCTCGGGGTTTGCATGCCCTCGCGGGCACTCGGTATATATTCCAGCGGTGCTTTTTGCCGTAATATACTACAAAACAGGGTACACCGTTTTTCTTTTTCATTGTTTCTTTTTTTTTTCTTTTTTTTTTTTTTTTTAAGCAAGTACCAACGACGTACTCGCGTCGAAACGCGACGGAATTATACCCCGCTATACGTGATACGTCATGCACGCCGAGACGAGGGGAGGAGAGAGAGAGAGAGAGAGAGAGAGATTTTTTTTTCTTTTTTTCATGCTGTCGGGAAATTTACACAACGCTCTCTCCCGTATCGATCGCGAGAGAGCTCGGAGGACAAAGACCATATATATGTGATATTTTATTTTATATATATATATATATATATATATATTGACTATAATAAAATAAGATGGACGGTTGAATTTTCATGATTGCCTCACCCCAGTCCATTATTAGTGAAATCTCAACTATAATCGTTCATCCCGAAAAAGTGGTTATTAATCAACTAAATCTATGGCTATGTACACGGTAATAAATTCCATCGAATGTATCAATCATATAAATGTATCGCGGGCATTATCGTTATCCAAGCGATTTACACGCTTTGAATATCCTCTTGGTTTGGATTTTGTTATCATCGGTATATATTTGGCCAAACGTGAACTCTATAGGTGACAATTTTCAGATAAAAATGTCTCGTCAAATATTCGAAACGTTGCTGATACATTTAATGAGCATAATAATAATCGACGATGAATAAAATAATGCAATAAAATCATTAAAATATTGGCCTATATATATATATATATAGTCTCAAATATGCCAGACATGAATGAGAATGAGAATGCGATAAATATAATTATAATTAACGATAAATAAAAGAATGTATGATGGAATCGTTAAAAGATCGTCCAAGTTTTCGATTCTCGAGGGAATAAAAATGAATAGCGATAGCGCAAGAATGAGAATATAAAATCATAAAAATAAACGATTTTCGAAAAATCGTAAATTAATACAATTATTTGTATTAAAAAATAATTATTCACAATTCTGTATGAATGGGGATGTTTTGTATATAATTTTATAAAATAGGATTTTATTTTCGGGGTCTCGTGTTAGCAGGAGCTAAATTCAAATTGTCTTGTAAATTGATAAAAAGGATAAAATAAATATAGACTCACCAATTTGTGGAACATCATACTGGCGATTCCCTCTCGCCGATCTAAGCAGGAACTGTGAAGCGATGCTTGCCCCGGGACTCGCCGGTGGTGGTGGTGGTGGTGGTGGTGCTGCTGCTGCTGGTGTTTGTGTCTGTTGCCCGGGTTGCGTCCATCCCCGGGGATTTGTGGATCTTCCACGTCCACGTCCACCTCGACCTTCTCCTCCTCCACCACCAACAGCCTGATTTCTCTTACCGGGCAATTTTCCTGCACTTGCACTTAAAATTCCATGACTTTCACTAACTCTCCCCCATGGATTGTCATCATCACCCTCATACGTCGTTCTGACGCTCTTCGGTTCGTCATTGGCCCGAACGTACTCGATCTCCTCCCGATTCGTCCAATCAGCGGAGCTCCTCTGGTTGAGGACGCCACCGCCAGATGGCCTTGACGCGACCAGTCGTTGCTCTTTCCCCTCCCTGGCCCAAATTTTTTCGCCAATTGGCGTCTCAGCCTGTTGCTCCACCTCGTTCCGATAAATCACAAGGGGCGATCTCGAAATTTTCTTCGGATATTCATGCTCCAAGCCGCCAAAACTCGCTCGCCGTGATTTTTTTGTTAATCTCGGCGATTGGACCGAAAGATCCGGCAAATTTTCATAACTCCGCCGTATATTTGGCGCTTTTGCAGCTACGAGAATATTTCGATGACGTGGATAAAGAGTATCGAGTACAGCTGTCGCGAATTCATCGAAGAAAGCATTTTCTCGTAAATTTAAATTTTGATGAATTTTTCTTTGTGGCTTTTCATCGTCATTGTCGTGATCAGCATCAGCATCATCATCATTATTATTATCATTATCATTATCATTATCATTATTATTATTATTATTATCGTTCTCATCGTGACTGGTGAGTTCTCGACGGCGAAAAAAACCTGAGGGATCACGCCAGGCTCGATAATCACCACGATCAAGCCACTCTCTCGTAAAATCATCGTCCAATTCTATAGGCTCCTCATATCTGAACGAACTAAGATCAATTATCGGTCCACTTTCCACTGATCTGAGTTCGTTTGACTTTATAATCGTTGGATCGCGCGAAAAACGATGATCCTGACGCATTTTTTGCGTCTGTCCCCCCGTCGACGATGATGAAGACGAGGAGGACGAAGAAGACGAGGATGAAGACGATGTGGATTGTTGTTTTTGCTGTTGTTGTTGTTGTTGTTGTTGTTGTTGTTGTTGTTGCTGCTGTGACGAGGACGAGTGAATGCTTGTCGGCCTATTACCGAGGGTAAGTGCGAGGCCAAGGCTCACATAGCTAAGTAGCCAAAACATTTGGCTCGACATCTTCCTCACTCTCGATTGCCACCTTATCTAATCTTATTATTATTTCCTTATCAGCTCCTCCCACAGCCACTTCTCTCTTTTTAGCTTAGCTCCTCAGCAAATTTAAGATCTCTTGATTTTTTTTTTCAAACCTCAACAGTTACGCTTTTTCTCCCCCTCGCTCTCTCTCTCTCTCTTTTCACTCTTGAATTTTTTTTAATTTCGTAATTTCTCTTTTCACTCGATGCTTCCGTTGTTTCTTCTTCTTATTCTTCTTCTTCGATCGTTTATGCGTTAAATAACGCTCTGTTGCGATTTAAGAGCAGTCAGGAAGAACGTCTTGGAACTTTGTCGAAAATACTTCGTTCGTCGTTCGAACGAGGAAGAAAATTAAAGCGAGAGAGCGAGAGAGAGAGAGAGAGAGAGAGAGAGACAGAGAATGTGTGATTTGGAAGTAAAATTTGAACGAGCCAGAGATTCGATTTGGCGGAACGAAGATAAGTAACAAATTTTTATTTTTGACACTTTTGTTATTATTTTTCGTGAAATCTTCGAGCTTTCGTTCAATTGAGAGAAAAAAGTTTATTTCATTTGCTTGTTTTTTTTTTTCGTATCTGTATGCACGATATCGTAGCTTATCGATTCGAGGAAAAAACGTAACAGGTAATATACAATATTTCCTCACGTCTCAATTATGGTCTTGTCTTTCTCTCTTTCTGTTTGTGTGCGTTGCCCGATCGATTTCGCGTTCGTGGTTTTACACACTGTTTAGGCCTCTCGCAAACGATTTTCTCATGTGCTCTCCCTCTGATCCTTTTTTTTTTCTCTCTGACTTCCCCTCCCTCTCTCTTTCTTTCGCTCTTTCTGCTTATGTTGATGGTTTTGCTTTACGATAATATTTCCAATGTGGTCGAGGCAGACGCGTCGACTATACACAAACTCGCACAAAAACACTTTTTTAACTCACTCGTAATTCTCGTCAAAAATCACGTCGTTGCTTTTCTTCTTTATTTTTTTTTATGCTGATATTTCGTCACCCTCTCTCTCTCTCTCTCTCTGCCCGATTGCCTGAAAAAATACAAAATCGAGGAGATATTAAAATGAGAATTATTTTTTTCTGATCGCTCTCGAGTCAGTGATTGTTACGAGGAAAAAAAATTATTATTAAAAATCAATATCAAATTTTTTTACATCGATTAATTATTTCGTTAATAATTGCAGATCGAGTCAATGATATAGATATATTTTTTTTTCTTATTTCAAAGTACAAGAAAATTATAAAGGATCAAAAGAAGAATTAATATTATTTTTTTTTTTATAATTATATATTACCAAGAAAAAAGATCACAAATTGATTTTGTTAAATTCTGCAAACTCTCCTGAAACCCCCTTGAATTTTATTTCTCAGCCCAACGTTATGATCAACACTGCTCGAGAGTCTCTCAATCGTCTTTTCGTTCAAGCAAAGAAGAGAAAAGAAAAAAAATGGGTGCATGTGCAATATTTCATCGTTTAATTTATTATTATTTTCTTTTTTTGTCATTTTCTAATACCTTTTATACGATTTTTCCAGGCCTTTGAGAAATATATATATATATATATATATATATATGTATGTATGGATATATATATATATATATATTTCTGTGATTTGCGAAGAAGGTGCTGAACAGAGAGAGACTTTTTATTCGTGCCGTGCAGCGAAGGTGCTCTTGGGTGCCTGGGTGTGTGTGTGTGTGTGTGTGCTCAGCAGTGATGATATATTTTTTTTCATAGGTGCTCGTGAGTGCAAACAACACATATATATACAACTTGTACGGTTTTTTTTTTCCTTTCTCTCATAAACGTAATTTATTATTTCATATGTGACGTCTACGTTTTGTAAGTGTATTATTTATAAATTTATCACTGGTGTTTGTTTCTTCCTTCCTTTTTTTTTTTTACTTTCTCCCCTGTTGCTCGTTACAAGAGGGTTTTTTTATACATATAATAGGATGTATCCCTATATATATATATATATATATATACACATGAATTAGAAGGAGCTCTTGGCGCTCAGACGATAATAACGTATCAACCAACACCACAATTAATCTACGTCAGTGTACGCTCTTTGTTGAATTTTTTTTCCTCTCGTTCCACCCCCACCCGCTTCGCCCCTTATCAGTCTCTCGTCATCCATATCGCCTCGGCAATGCGACCTTTTCCTATTATATTATAACTCTTGTATATATTTCGTCAATTATACCCTGAGCCCTTATTACATTCCCTTCTCGTGACCTCCTCTCACTCGGACCTCATTTCACCTCACGAACTTGACTTTTATCGCCATAACTTCCAAATATATTTATCTATGTCTCTATATATATATATATATGTATAATGTATGAACTATAATATTATCTCTCTTCTTCGTCTTCTTCTTTTTCTACCTATATATTTCTCTCTAAATATATATATATATATATATATATATATATATATATATGTATGTATGTATTGCAGTATTAATATTTTTCACACGTTCCCGGAAATATATAACGCGTATGCAATTACCTTAACACGAGTACTTTACTTTCTTCTTCCCCCTCACACCCTATATTATTAATATCGGGTAAAATTTTTCTACTTTCGTATTTCTACTCTCTTGTTTAATCGATAAAATATCGCATTCACAATTATTGCTCGTTAATATTCAATCGTTCATCTATACTGGACGGTTTTTTTAAATATCGTTATCATTAATCACTGAGGATAATTAATTTCTTTAATTTGGGCTTTTCTACATAACAAATATATAGACAAACGCTTTTTTCTTTCTTTCTCTACTACTTTAATGTATTTTCGCAGTGAATCAATGTGGGTTTGTAAAAATTAAGGCCAGTTTGAGTGAAAAAATATCGTTTTTTTTTTTTTCTTCTATTTTTGTTGTCTTTTACCCAGAGTGTATCGAGTATGTGGGATACAACTTTCTTATATATATGTCTATATCTTATATTTTATCTATATCTATATCTTATATTTTTTATATATATATATATATATATACATATATATGTATATATATATTTTTTGTTATGCGTATATACATATATATACGTAAATGTGCGCTTACATGCTAAGGCTCATGGTGCGACATACAATATGCCATTTATACACATATATCAATTTTTTATACGTTTATTGCGTCTGTCCTCTGTGTTTGTCCTCTGCGTGATGTGTGTATAGAGTGCGCAAAGGTCACGCGGTCGTGGGCCTGTTGCAAAAATATCTATCCAAACAATATCCAACGTCTTTGCAGAGAGCCCAGTCTAGTCCCAAGTAAGATTTAATTTCTCGCAATAACGTTTATAAATATTCAATTCTGGGCTGAGTTCTTGACTCGTCGAGATCGAGAAATAAAACGAAAAAAAAAAAAAATTTAACAATTTTCAACGCTCACTCGCTCGATCTTTCTATTATAATTTTTTCTTTTTTTTCTCATAAGAATTGTGTATAAAATACTTTGTTTTTTTTTTTTTTTTTTTTATTAAGGACTCGCAATTCTATAGACACTTTATTTGCAACCTTTTTCAATTTTATATACTTGTATAATAATAATTATTATTATTTATAACTTTAACAATTTCAGCAACAACGATCAAGTAACAACAACGGCGATAAAATTGCCCGACGTATTTTTTTACGTGTATACATATATTTATATGTATATATATATTTATATGTATATATATATATATATATATATATGTATGTATATATAGAATAGAAAAAGCCCGGCCGGCTATGATAGCTCGTCAGATCGTGTCCTACCGGGGAATATTTCTTTCTCTCTTCTCTTCTCCTTCTCCTCCTCCTCCTCCTCCCCCCCGCCCCTCGACTCCCGACCGTCCGAGAAAGGGACAGAGCGAGACACGAGAATTTCTCCCGGTTCGGTACTGCGCACCGCCCCAACACCGCAGGCTCAATACTACCAGCACAGCCAGGTTCTCGTGTCCTGCTTGTGTGTGTGTATGTATGTCTGTGTGTGTGTCTTGTAATCAACAGGTGTCCTCAAAAAGTGCATTTAAAAAAATATTTTCCTCAAACTCGGTCAATTCAGGCATTTCATTTTTTTTTTAAATAGTTCTTTTGTTTTTTTTTTTTTGTTACTGTAATTAATAATAATGTGATCACTGGGTGCTTGTGTGTGTGTATGTGTGCAGGTGCGATTTTTTATTTATGCGCACGCAACAACGATCATTCAGCTTTTTATCACGAATTACGACTTAAAAAAAAACGTACAGCGACGTATTTCTTTTTTTATGTTCTCTTATTTGTTTTTTGTTTTTTTTTTTCGTGTTCTATCTCTCGTCACGGTGATGCGACGATTTATACGATGAAGATTCTCGAAATGTTGGGTTCACGTTTAGATCGTGAAATTTTAATGAAAAACACGAAGAAATTGACTCTTGAATCTCTTCTTTATCTCAATTTTTCGCTCCACTTCCGGTTAATTATTCTTGTTGTTGTTGGTATTGTTGGATGAAAAAATAATATCCTTGGGCACGGGAAGGTTGAAAAGTCGAGGCACGACGTATGACCATTGAAATGAGGGAAACTCGATCGTTTGCTCGATCGAGAATAATCGTTTACAGCGTTGAAATTTTGGACGACTTCCGGTACACGCGCGCACAATAATAAATTTAAAAAAATACAATCACAGAGAACGCGCACCCTTTTTTTTCTTTTTTCTTTCCTCTCAACTCTGTGCTTCTCCTCTCGTTTTGTTATTCCGCTGCACTTGTTTCACTCTGGCTGATCTCTTGTCGTTTGGATTTGTGATTTTTCACAAAAGAGCTCGTTTCAATGATGATTTTCGATTTAATTGTATTTTTTTTCTTCTTCTTCTTCTTCTTCTTTACCGTCGATCTGACTCAACGTAATTTTGCCATATAAACGCGACTTTGCTTTCCTATTTTTTTTCTTTGGCTTTAAAAAATGATTTGTTTAGAAAAAACCTCGTTTGACGAATAAACTCGGGGTAGTGCCGGCGACATCGTTCTGTCTCTCTCTCTCTCTCTCTCTCACATTCGCTCTCTGGCTCTCGTAAGGCAACACAGAGGACGCTTCGCGCTCACGAATCGCGCGCGCACACACGTTGAATGGCAACACTAGCGTCGCTCATGCACGCCGCGAGCCGAGTACTCAAGGGACTATTATACAGCTGGCTCGACTGGCGCTGACTGACAGTATGTCGTTGTGCTCGCGGTGGTGGTGGTGGTGGTGGTGGTGGTGGTGGTGGTGGTGGTGGTGGAGAATGGTCAGTGGAAAGGGTAAAAGAAAAAGGTTCTCTTCCTTTCTCTCTCTTTCGCCGTTCGCACGAGCGCACCAGGGACTCCCTCGTTCCTTGACACTCTCTCTCTCCCGACTTTGTGGGGAAGGGGAAAAAGCGAGCTTTCCCTATCCCTCAATTTCCGGCTGAGACTTTAGACGAGGCGTGACGATAAATACAAACGAATCTCGACACTTGTTCACGTCTTAAAAGCAACGGGAATGTTGCTTATTTTTCTTATACTTTTTTCTTCACTCCTTCAAAGTTTTATAGTTTACAGTCAATTCCGGCGTCCTGCCGGGTCTTCCTCCCCCACTCTTTTACGAGCCTCCCTACCTCTTTTTTTCTCCTCTCACCCTGCGCGTGTTGTTTGTCCGCGCGAATGAAATTCGCCACGGCGTGTGTGCGAACAGTCAAACGACTCTGTCCGGCGAGTGCACCGATGGATTCTTACTATATATATCTAATATTCGTGTGACTATATTTATATATACACACGTATATATATATCGGCACTTTGACGATTCCGATCGAAGACTAAGGATTTTGCTTTACAGCATTCGAATTAACCACTTTGCCTCCTCCCTATTATCTCTCATCGATCATAACCTTTCTCTCTCTCTCTCTCTCTCGCTTTCTTTCTTTCTCTTTGATCTCACGTACTCCCAGTAATGTTTTTTTTCCACTCGAAACAACCGCACGATCCTCACGATAAATGCATACACACACAAAAATGGTCTATCAAATCTTGTCCATAAGAGCAAACTTAAAGAGAACAAAAAATCTTTCGAGTTCTCGACAAAACAGACAATGACAAAAATTGGCAAATTTTCGCCTCAAGCTTGTTTATCACGACTTATCACGCACCGACACACTTAGCCCCAAGAAATTTGTCGCGTTCTTATTATTTTTTTTTTTCAAGCTGTTTCTCTCGTTCTAATACTCATTCATTTTTTTTCATTATTTTTCTTATTTTTCAGTGAAGACGAGAGAGAAAGCACGGACGAGACGAGAGTCATCACAGTCTGAGCGTTAATATCGTTTCTTTTTTTTCTCGGTTCCTTTATTTTTTTACGTTATTCTTCTTCTTCTTCTGTTTTTTTTTTTTTTTTTTTTTTTTTTTAGTGAATAAAAAGGGATGAGCACGGAGGAGCTTGTCGAGAGAGCGCACAGGCACCGAAGACGTTCAAACACGAAGCGTCCGGTCGACTAGCGAGGGACTCTGTGTGTGCATACAGACACACCGGGGCAGCAGGAGGAGGAGGAGGACGGAGGGGGCCCGCGGGGAGGGGTGGACGAGGGGGGAGGGGAGGTACAGTGTGGGCGAACGAAAGTTCTCTCTCTCTCTCTCACTCATTTATCCTCCCCCGCTTGAGCTCGTTCTCTTGGGCGCGCTCCAGCCCCTTTTTCTCTCTCTCTCTCTCTCTCTTTTCTCTTTTCTCTTTCTTTTCCTCCCTCAACGCTCTCGCTTCTTACGCGCTCTCGAGACGATGACGACGAAGGCACGTCTATATATCTACGTATGGACTATATATGTATATTATCCCGTGTACTCTTGCGATGACATCCGTTGTCATACCGAGAAACAGAGGGGGGGCGAGAGACAGAGAGGGCAGACTGACAGACAGCGGGGCACTTGCAGCAAGCAACAGAAAGAGCCTCAGAGCAGCGAGGAGAGCATCCGTGGGACTCAAACGTTTTTCCAACTATATATATATATATATATATATATATATATATATATATATACACATTCAAGTAAAACTGTGATAGACGTTGGAGGGGGAAATAAAAGAGCTTAGTGTCTGGGAATTTTTTTCTTCACTCCTTTCTTCTCTCGACCCTCTTAAGTGCGAATTAAGTGCAAATTTTTTTTTTTTTTGCATCCCTCCGCAATGTTACATCTCTCACGTCCTTTCACCTATTCTCGCAGTTTTCTCTCTTATCCTGTATTTTTCAATCTCAATTTCTCACCTCCCTCGATCCTTCACGATCTATCATTTCATCTTCCATTCTTCTCACCGCTTTGCCCGATCGCAATTTCCATATTTCTCTTTTTTTTTTTTCCTCTTGACTCTGCCGTGCCGATCGAGGGGCCGAGCCCTCCGATAAGTCCCTGAGAAAAGCTTCGTGAGCCGTGGAGCGCACAATATTCTATCCTTCCCTATACATATATATATATATATATATATATATATATATATGTATCACAACGATATCAGAAGCTCGCGCGCGCGCCAGGGTGGTGGCGACCGTGGAGGTTACTTTGTCGGTTGTGGTGCTGCGCGGGGTGAAGGAGGAAGAGAAGGGGCAAGGGGGAGCAAAAATGCCGCGAGGTGCAGCGGGTAAAGGAAACCCGTTGGAGAGAAGACGGAGGAGGAGAGGGAGGGGGGGGGGGGTGAGGAGGAGACGAGGAGGGTCGAAGGGCCGGGAATTGTGGGTTAGTTTAACGCCAGAGTGTGAGCCGGCTGGCGCCCTCACCAGTACTGACCTCCCACGCTCTGCGCGGATACCGTCATCGGTTTAATGCGTTGCGCATTCCCCTCCGAACCCCACACCCCTTCGTCGCCACGTAGTCCTGTTCACCGGGCCAAAAGCTCTTCATCTCCCCCCCCCCCCCGGCCCACCCGCCCGCCAAACATGCCCGCGTAATTCCTGGCGCGACCGTTACGCGACGCCACGCTCGCCCCGCCACTACAAGACGCGCTGACGGAGCAACCTACCCCCACGCTGCCACCCTTGCTCTAGCTCTCTCACTCTCTCTCTCTTTCTACGCTTCTTGTTCACTCGCCTCACGGTCCTCGAATACTTCTCTTCCTCCCTCTTCATCTCTATTCGTTCTTACTCTCTCGCACCCTTTGGTGGTTCAGCATGCACACAGACATTCTCCTCCTCCCCCCTACCCCGTCGCCCAATGTTCCACCCCCTCCGTTTGTTCGTCGTTATGTTGTACTTTGTCTTTGCCATTCTTCCGTCTCTTTTACTTCTCTACACCTCTCATCTTCTTTCGTTCACCATCCCTCGATCTCTCACTGTATGTGTACGACCCTGTTTCTCTGTCGTCTCTTTCACCGACCAGCACACACATATACACACAGACACCTCTCTCTCTCTCTCTCTCTCTCTTGCTTATGGCAGTGTCGACTGTGCAGCTACGTGATGCATTGTGTGTGTGTGTGTGTGTGTGTGTGTGTGTGTGTATGTGTTTCCTACTTTGATAGAATACTAGTATATAATGCACATGCATATATCTTTCTCACTTTGGCTTATAGCACTTTCCATTATGCAACGATGCATATGTGTACGGATATTTTTACGCGTGTATATTTTTCATATATGTATATCAGTCATGCTCCCTCGTTACGCAGACGCCGTCACGTCTTTCCTTCGGCAAAGCTCTTCTACGCACACTCTTTTCCCCGCAAGTCTCCTTTTTTTATCTACTCTCTCACTCCCGATTTGTGTGTATGTGTGGGGGGGGGGGGGGGGGGTGGATTTGCAACAAATACCATCTTGCTCGTTTTCATGCACTATCATCATGTCTGTCGGAGAGCTTTCGTGTGTACCCATCGTTTCGTTCTCTGTATACATAGAGATAGAGACACATAGAGAGGGGCAGAGAGAGAGAGAGAGAGAGAGACAAGGAATGGAGAATCTCTGTTTCTCTTGCACGAGCAGGCACGACCGAAAGCAGAGGCAAGAGCTTAGACTCGCGAGAGCAACCAGCCCCATTTCATTTTCCGTGTATTCCATATACTCAACCCCCTCGGGTTGATGTCACACGAACCGAAATTCCATCTTTCGTGAATTCCATATTTGGCCCCTCCGGCAACTCGTTCTCTCTTCTGCACGATGTGATGTCCTGCCTCACTTTTTTTTCCTTCTTATCGCTTCCTCTTCATCTCTGCCTCGCTCTTTTTCTTTTGCTTTCGGTCCCCTCGTGTGCTCGACAAAACTGTCGTTACATAACCCCGTCGATAAACGTTTTTACATTGCGAATAAACTCGATATAAAAGATCCCAACACTGACGTATATTCTGTCTGCACGTTACCAATTGTATTCACTCAAGGATTACTGAATATAAGACTCTATTACTATATATGTACTATACGATGCTCTCGACCAACGTTCGTCTATATATATGTATATATATATATATATATATATATATATATATATATATATATATAAACACGAACACTTCTTGTATAGAGGCGAAAACTGAGGGAGAACATTTTCACTCATATACTAACACGTTAAACAAGTTTGCCAACTCCCCTCTGGCGTTGGTGAATCGTCGAAATACTCTGCCGTGGGTCGAGACGTCGAGTTGTGAAGAGAGATAAAAAACAAAGAAAAAACGAGCCGGGGAGATTGGAGTGATAGGCGAGAGACGAGGGTATTTAAACAGAACAAGACAGCGAATAGCGAGAGAAGGATAATTAGCAAGATTCCATTGGCGCTCGTTAATGAAACGTGAAAAGAGAGAAAGAATGAGCCAAGAGAAAGGTTGAAAAAAAAAAAAAAATCCCTTCTCTCGACAATGAGATTTTATTCGATGCCTCGGATCGTTACCCTCTTTCCGACACCGAAGTGTCAAGAGGCTCTTTTTTTCAACCTCCTTCCTTCTTATTCTTCTCTTTCCGGAATTCTTGTATATACACATCCATAAAAATGGATCGTTGACTCTGCCTGTCGACGCGACTAAAAGATTTTCCACCTCGATGTGTTTTGTTTCCTCACTAGGTAACAAACCAATTGAATGGAAAATTACACGTTTAACAAAGTCTCTTGAAAGTCTTTCTATATTCCTCTCTCTCTCTCTTTGTGCATGGACTTTTGTCACTCTTTCGTTGGCAAAACGAGATAAATAGCCCCTCACTTATCAGCAATCGACTATAAGACAAGTCTTTAACGACGTTTTTATGCTGATGCACACTGGATCGTTTTAACGATACACATTCATTGTATAATTAACAATACTGGGCAAGAACAGAGTTTGCCATTTATTTTGAACAGGTCAAAATGCATCGAGGAATTTTTCTCTTGAAGAAAATAGCGAGGCTGGAAATTTGGGTTAGACTGCGACGTATATATATATATGTCAATCTACCTATCGAGAACGACCGAGCGAGAAGCATCGATTTGAGCATTCAGGCCTCATAGATAAAATGAATGTGAATTCAGCGCGTCAAGCTTTTTCCCTCTTCTGAATTACTGTGTTCTTCATCGAGATGGACCTTTCGCTGATTCGCCTCTCGGAATTTGGAATTTATTCTCGAGTCAGAGACCAGTCTGCCCCCACGCCCCTTTATTCGTAATTTCCATATTTCTGTATTAACGAAAATACGAGAGGTACAAAAAACCCACGCATAAAACAAGCTGGAACATAAATTTTCATAGAGATCGTACCAATTTAACCGAAATTCTGCGTAATTCGAGATAAAAGGAATACAGATTGTTTTATAATTGATAAATAAAAATAGAATGTACGAATTTTTCATATCATTCGAATAAAGGTACGTGAATACGACTGCAGCGCCATTACTACATGCATACTTAAAAATGTCAAATGCTGCAGTTGAAATGTCGAAATGGCACTGCAACAGTATTTCGGTAAAAGGGCTATAAAAATTCATGCTGCAGCTATTGGACGTTGAAATAAAAAAACTGAAAAATCACAGTGAAAAAAATTAAATAATTTATATAAAAATTGTACTCACGCAAAGCGAGGCGAAAAGCATGACAAGTCGCGAAATATCTCCATGCTGAACGTGAAAATGACCGAGTACTCACTTTTCCGATGTAATCCGCCAAATCCACTTTTTCATGCCATAATCGACAAAATCTTGAACCGAAAGCCAGAAATGTCACTGCGAAATTTGATCCGATATGATTTTTCACAGCATCGCAAATGGCTCGCAGCTCCTCTTAATACATTTACTTCACGCACACTTTAGAGAATTTTTCACTGGGAAAAGAAAAATTGGCGCGAATCGGATGCACCAAATTCACGGGACGCGAAACGCAATGACCGACTATTTGATCCGATAAATATGTACGAACTATTTTCACGACAGCTCAAACTGTTTTTTGCATTTTATTATACACTCATGACGCAATTTCGTTAAGAAATACCCGATGATTTTGCGGAGCACGTATCGATACGTTTTTTTCACATCATGGCGTCGAAGCAAACTGCTGCCAGCAAGGCCTGGCGCGCCTGCGCACCACCCACGTAGTTGCGAATGTTGGAAAATGTGTAAATCTCAATCAATAGGTTAGTTTGCATTATCGGTACTTTCAGCACACTTTCGCTGATAGTAATAAGAAAACGCAAAGTGGAAGAAGTGCAGAAAAGTACTTGATATTTCCGAACGGCTATATCGAGGTGAACAATTGAGGCAAGGACGCCTGACAATTTTTACGACGAGATCAACAATCGTTTGTTGTCATTTCGTCTCGCGAGTACGCGTCTTTTATTTCGAGACACAGCGCCACACGTGGCCTATTCCGGAACTTCTATTCATACACGAAAAACTGTATTTCCGGTCGGTATAATAAAGTTCTAATCTTCACTGCTGAAGGCGCTGCTGCAACGAAAAATCGTTTGAAAATTCGGTTATACCAACTGAATGGTCTAGCGGGGGAGCGCTTCGAGCACCAAGCAACGAGCACTTCACGAAGTTGGCAGCCTTTACGCATCGATCACTCGCTTCGATATTCATCACTTTCCTCAGTTTCAACGTGACGCCATTACGAGGGGGAATTCTTTTCAATCACTTCCTCATAATTTAAGTTCTCAACGGGCTCGTCTCCAGCAGCTCAAAATAAACGACTTTGTCTCTCGGGAATTCAATCGAAAATCGAACCAACAGACATTTCCGGCATTACGAGAATGATAATTTATCTGTATTTGCGCGTTCGCGATTGTTTTTCGCGTCTCTCAGCCTGGACGTTCATTGTCTCGTGCCTCGTAATGGTTTTCGCGTTCCGTGAGTGAAATATTATTGTCAGTATGCAGTGAAAATATCGTTGATGCACAAGTCAAGCTCATTACTGAGGATTAGCAGACCATTGAAATTAACTCAACGTCATCTCGATAAAAGTACGTAAATATTATATATAGAACATATTAAAAATATGACAGTATCGAATCGAATATTAATTCCATTATCATATTTTTCGTATTTATTGGAATTATGTCATTCCAATAATTTTTTTTTCATTCATAATAATGGTACGCCTGACTTTTGTGGCAATACTTTTTGTCAACTTTGATCGATAAAATGCACACAAAATATTTCCAAAACAAAATTCTCACCCCTGAGAGGTAAAATATGTGTGCGTATATATATATATATTGTAGTATGCATAGCGAACGAAGCCGTTTGCCGTTTCCCGATCTGGAATATCAATCAGAAAAGGTGACGACGCGTAATGCTCGTCCCTTATCCCTGCAGCAGAATATACCCTATAGTACATTTATTCTTCCAGCACCGATAGTGCAGGAAACGTCACCCCAACATCGTGTAGCAAACCCTACAGATATATATACATATATATATATATATATATACGTGGGTGTATGTCTTCATGGTCTGAAACCGGAAGGGCGTATAAAATATGTTAGTCGATTCACCCTACTGGTGATATTGCATTGACACACACACACACATATATGTATATATAAATCACAGAACTCCGAGATGTTTGTGTTCACAATATACGCAGGAACACGCTGACACGTAAAATTCCATTCGTGCCGCGTTCGTATATAAAGATGTAGATATAGAGTCATAGGAAAAAGGGGTTTTCCGGATAGAAGAAGATACACAAAACACATTTTTCGTTCTGCTGCAACAGAACACGTCCTGATTCTGTATTCCCTCACGAGATATTTCCGTTCCTCTGGTACATATTCTGGGGGAATACGAAAAGGTCTTACCGCGGTAGTTACAGAGAGATGGATGTGTATCGCTGGTTACTTCGAGCAAGCGATAGATCACGACGAAGAATCAGAATTAGAGATATAGGGTTTGTCGAATAAGTTACAAAAATTTCTACTTTTATGAAATAATTATATAATAACAATGATAATTATCAATTGTGAGCTGGTGTATCTGGTTGTTCTACAATTACAGCGAAATAAGTGGAATTTCAATGAGAATTGAGATGCTTATACATTAACACTTAGCTTTAAAGCTCATATCGATAAAAATTATAACGTTTTCCACTGGGCTGCACTAAACTACACTCATACTACTGTAAATCTACACCAGTTCACCGTGCACGGTTTCACGTGCAACAGCGTTCTAATTTCTCACTGAACGGGGTTTGAGTGTAGCTTAGAGTTGACAGTGAAAAAGCCGTTAAATTTAACGATCATTACAAAATGGCGGAATCAATATGGTTGACTGAAAAACCAAAAACTGATCCGATTTCAATGAAAATTTGTATCTGCGGCTTTTTATGCTCATTAATTTCAAATTTAATATAAAAATTTTGAAATTCAAAATGGCGGATTTACAAATGAGAAAATATAAATAATATTATTTTTCAACGGGCAATTATTTAAAATTAACGCCATTTGTGATGGACAGAAAAATTGACAAAATTTCCTTGATAAAAACAACTTATGATCTTTGCGCAGTAAGTCTTGCGACCATGAATGCTATAAAAGTCAGAGGTGTTGCGAGAATCGGGGCAACCCGTTCACATATATCGACAAAAGGAAGAAAATTATATCGTGAAAGAAGGAGAATAAAAGCTGAATAAAAGCACATATTCGACGTGTGTGTCTACCGTTTTAGCATTTATGTCTAAACCCGTTTTGCCAAGGTCGAACCGCGGTGAATTCGATTAGACTGGAAATATACCACTTGTACGATTCGTATATACATATATAAAATGGCTCTCGTCCGACAGAAAACTATTTATATCTTTGAAAATAAGATATTTCATTTAACATGACTGTGTAATAATAGTACAAAATGATCCTAAAGTAGAACCGAGTAATTCGTAAAGACATCAAACATCATTTTATTTACGTCCTTTGAATATTTCTTTATCAATCCCCCTTTACTTTGTTAATTGATCGATTTCTTCTCTCTGTCAATTTTCCGAGTATCTAAAATAGTTTATTATAAATATATTATTAAATTAATTTGTTTCTTCAACTTTTTTTTTACCTACAATTAATATTGTACACAAAACTCATATATATGTTTTTTCCACACTATTATTCTTATTTCTGAAATTATTTATTATTATTATTATTCTTATTTCTGAAATTATTTATTATTATTATTATTCTTATTTCTGAAATATCGATAATAAATTTTATCGCTTTAAAAAATACGCTTGAAAAACTCCACCTGGAGGTCTATGACGTCAGGGCTTCGCGTGAAATTTTCGGGAAAAAAAATAATAATTAAAAGAAGCTTGATAGTTTTTTGTTGAGGTTGAGTTGAATATTTGCGTTCTCTCATCACACACTTAAAAGGGCGTTCACGCGACTCTTTCTCTCTCGTTATTTGTCGAGCTCGAGACACCCGCATTAAACTAATCAAAAAGATACTCGGAAAAGCCACAAACTGACTGTGCTAATGGGTAAAACCATCCATTCCGTCGTTGGCACAATTTTTTTCCGTCACTCTCGTTTGTCATGGAGGGGGAAAAAAATATACATATATAATTAAGGGAAGAACTACTACGACGCGGAGAGCAATAAAACCTCGGAGGCATACCCATATGTGTGTGTGTGTGTGTGTGTGTGTGTGTGTGGAGAAAAAGAGGGCTGGAAAGCTTGTCACAGCAGTCAATGAATAATTAATGAGCAACGTGTTTTTTTATATAATATCCAAATGCCATTTTTCCCACCATAATATTTACTTTGTATAAGGAAAATTTCTCATCAAATTTATCAACTCCAGTATACGAGGAACGACAATTATCGTATGATAATATCATATTTACATTAAATCATTTATATGAATAATAATTAAATTACTCTCGAGATAGAAAAAAAAAAAAACTCAAATTTTGTTTTATTTTCTTGGATTAACCAAGTGAAAAAAAATCGTAATAAATCTCACGCAATGTCATGAATGAACGAGGCCATTTTGGTTTTGAAAATTGTTTATTTCAAATTTCAGCTGCCTGGTAAACTTCGATCTACGAATTTTTATTGGATTCCGATAAATTTAATAATTTTTACTCCTCGATTTTGCATTTGGATATCATTTAAAAAAAATCTCTGACATCCCTGACAATCCCTGATTGAGGGCAAAGTACGAAAGTATAAGAGACTGGAAGAGTTTCGTACAGATTTGTCCAGACATTCGGCTGGAATTGCTTGGAACAAATACTAAAAAATTCCAAATGAAAAAATTAAAATTGATAATATATTAAATTAAACAAACTAAATTTAACCGTATGAAATTTTTTTTTTTTTTGTTTTTCACCGAAAAATTTATCGCAATGCATCCATGCAGCATTTATCGTGTGGAAATGTCGTGTATGTATGGGGAAAATCTCTAAATCTAATCAATATATCGTTGACAATTGATGCAATCTGGCATTATAATGGTTATTGCGTTCGATCGCCCACGAGATAAACATTACACATGTACACATGTTAACAGACATCGTGTAAGAGATTTGGATTACCGGCTGCTTTCCTCTCACTGTTTCCTGATGGTTCATCGCTTCTCCCTCTCTCTCTCTCTCTCTCTCTCTCTCTCTCTCTCTCTCTCTCTCTCTCTCTCTCTCTCTCTCTCTCTCTCTCTCTCTCTCTCTCCCTCTCTCTCTCTCTCTCCCTCTCTCTCTCTCCCTCTCTCTCTCTCTCTCTCTCTCTCTCTCTCTCTCTCTCCCCCCCTCCTCTCTCTCTCCATCTCATATTGTGTTACAATTGCCTCTCTCTCTCTCTTTCTCTCTCGTACTCGTGCCATGTGACATTTTGTAGATAACGTGGGCGTCGTGGGGCCATAGACAGTCCGGCGTCTCGTGGATAAACGCGCGTATTCAATAACAAATAGAATATTCTCCCATGTTAACGGGGAACATTTTCATCGGTCCAATATTCCCAAGAATATATAAGCGTGGGTTTAATTATATTACTCAGTAAATGTACCGTAACAAGATTTAAAAAAATGACCTTGAAATATATTATCGCGGAGGTGGCAGGTTATATATTACTTGTTGTATCTACCGGAAATTACTTTTGCGCCTCATTTTTTTTTTTTTTTTTATTTTTTTGTTTTACGGACCATTAAAAGTTTGTAGCTCTGACCCTTCAACTTTGAACACAAAAGAAATCTAATTAGCCGTGTATTCATCATTCTTTAAAAATGATATTACGTGGATATATATATATATATATATATATATATATATATATAAAATATATATAAAATATATATATATATATATATATATATATATATATTAGCCTGGCATGGGTAATATTTCATATATATTTACCTTCTAATAAAATATTATCCATGGGGTATGTCAGGCTAGACCTTATTCGTCCCTCTAATGTTTCATTTATTTTCCTTTTGGGTTCTGGGACAAGGCAAAAAAGACATCAAACAAATTATCAGATAAATAATTCCATTAATAAATTATGAAATTTTTCACATTAAATTCTTCGTTGAAAAACATTTTTTATTTGTCAATATTGTGATTCACCGATGGCCATAATTACACCAGTCAACCCACCCCTATGTTATTACTTGGAAAAAAATTGTGTGTGCCACGAAAATGTGTGATTTACCGATGCGTCAAATAATTCATACACACTTGGGAACATTAAAAGTTGTAACTTTATTGGCAAATTTTTCCAAGCATCACGTCTTTATAACTGGCGGGAATCGTTTATTTTCGTGTGTGTGTGTGTGTGTGTGTGTGTAAGCTTTTTTTTTCTCCATCTGACGATGTTCATGTCTGATGCATCCACGAAGTATAAAATTCTTGTGTTCTCGACGGGGGCGTATAAGTATCAAAACGTGGGTGTAATCCGATGAGATTTTGCGCGCGCGTGTGTCTGTGCTGCCCGTGTGTCTTTGCTGTGTCTGTGTGCCCTTGCTGTGTCTGTGTGTCTTTGCTGTGTCTGTGTGTCTTTGCTGTGTCTGTGTGCCCTTGCTGTGTCTGTGTGCCCTTGCTGTGTCTGTGTGTCTTTGCTGTGTCTGTGTGCCCTTGCTGTGTCTGTGTGCCCTTGCTGTGTCTGTGTGTCTTTGCTGTGTCTGTGTGCCCTTGCTGTGTCTGTGTGTCTTTGCTGTGTCTGTGTGTCTTTGCTGTGTCTGTGTATGTGTTTTTGCTGTGCCTGTGTCTGTGGCTGTGTTTATGTCCGTGTCTGTGTATCTGCGTCTGTTTCTGTAGTTTGTGTCTGTGTCTGTGCCTGTGTGCTGTCAGTCTGTGTCTGCGTGTGTGTGGATGTGTGTGTGTGTGCGCATACATATGATATCTTTCGGTATCGTTGAATTCGTACGTGAGCGTTTTTTTTCTCAGCTTTTTCTCTCTGAAACTCCCCTTTGTCAAAATATTGCTTTTTTATGTCAACGAGCTTTTCTCGTCTGCCTCGAGCCACATTGAAATTGTTGGAATGAAATTCAAATTATTATTATTATTATTTATATAAATATTTTTTCAAACATATTGCTCAATTATCATTGAGTTGAAAACTTTATTTTTTAAGATGGCCATTTTTTTTTCTTCTTTATAAATTAAACATAACATGGGATATATATATATATTTTTTTTTTCACCCATATGTGGTCGCAAGTTTCTCGAGGCTTAAATATACGAGAAAGAAACCTTAAGGAATGTGCTACTACTCAGTCGGTAACAAAAACTGTAATGTATCAAAATTCTCCGAAATATCAACCCTTTAGGAGAATTTTGGTGCGGAAGTAAATGCAGCTTTCTCTCTCGCACTCATAATGCATGGCTTACCCACAAATTGTTTTACTAGTAGCACATCGCCTTAAACCAAACTTCCCCTTCAGATATTTCATCGACTGTTTCAATATTTACTGATCCCTCTGTACGCTCTCTCTCTCTCTCTCTCTCTCTCTCTCTGTCTCTCTCTTAAGCAAGCGAATGGCACACGAGGGTCGTGGCTTTCTCGTTGTATCACGGAGGATATCGTAATATTTCTTGGCTCGAAGTAAACTATTTCGTCGGGCGTTACATACCTTATGTATGTTTGGACATATATATATGTATATATATATATATATATATATATATATATGTATATGTATTGTGTTTGGGTATGTATAAAAAATCCCGTGGTTAGGGTTGCGCCTTTTTGCCCTTTGTAACAGAATCAGCAATCAAGCGAAGACCCGAAAACAAATAAATACTATATAAAGCTCGTGCCATCGTCGATTTTCTGATCACATCCTTTTTCGACCGAGTACGTGAATGTTTTTTTTTCTACTTCTACTTTTCACGAGTTCTTTGCCGCGATGGAAGGGACGAGAGAGAGAGAGAGAGAGAGAGAGAGAAACGATGACAGACACGAAAAAAACGCCTTCGTGCCCACATTTTTTCTTATTTAAAGATGAAAGAAAAGTTCATAACGTCCTCTCGCCTACACACACGTTTATGTCTCGGTCATTTGAGTTTCTGTACGTGCCCATTACCGTGTGCTGTACTTTTCGAAAAACAATAAACTCTGGCTCGTTCCCCATACGATATTGCAGGTCATAAACGTCACATTACTTAATCATTCTCATATAATATATTTGATAAATTGAACTTTTTCGAGCAATAGAAGAAACATTGTTATTGACAAATATTTATTGCTAATTGGAATGAAGAGAAAATGGAAAATTTAGTATAGAATTATCAAGTGGAAGGGGACATTTTTTTTTCTCGAAATGTGTATCTAGGAATAATCATACAGCTGTAAAAGCTCCAAATAAGCAGAATCATGAATTTTGTTTTCTTATATATATATATATTTCGATTCGATTCTATTTTATGATAATACATGAACGATAAGTAATATATATATATATATATATATATATATATATATATATATATATATAACTTACCGTTCATATATTATCATCATGAGAAAAATCTGTGTCTCGTAACAAATTGAAAATAAAATCGAATGGAAATCCGAGACGGAAAGAAACGGCACGATTTCCTATATTACGTAAAGGGCGCGCGTACGAACATCAATCACCCTGACACATTGCCGGATTTTCTGAATGAAAAAAGGGGCAGAAGGAGGGCCAACAAAAGAACGTTGAAATAAAAAGAGAAAATTTATGTATAATAAAATGGCAAAGTTTGAGTGTGAGGGACATCAACGTAATCCGGACTTACGGGTCTCTTTGTCACCGTAGAAAAAAAAAAAAAAAAACAAAACAAAACAAAAAAAAATGTTAGAGAGGGTCTAGAGGAAGTGGAAAAATAAACAAAGTTCCGAGAGCGCTCTCCCTCCGTGGTTTTTGCGGGTCGTTTTGGGGCACACACACACACACACACACAAACATGCGTGACCTCCTTCGTCTTGTATTAGAGAGTTTTGGGCGTCAAGAAAGCCGAGCAGAATTTGCGATTACGTTATCAGACCAGCGAGTTGGCATTCATAGAGCAGTAAGAAACATCGAGTGTGCAAACGTTATAAAGTTATTAACGATCAGGAGAGTTCAAGAACACGTGAGAAAATTAAATTTCATCTTATAAGTTCGTGAGTTTTTTTTTGTTTTCTTTATTTTTTTAAATTTAACTAAAAGCTTTTTGTAGACATATATCGATGAAGAAATTAATGATAAAAAGTGATAATTTAAAAAAATGAAAATTATACTTGAAAACCTTTTCCTTTTAATAACGATAATTTTTTGAAATAAATTTATTAAGTAAATTTATTTGTGCGTAACCTTCAGGAAGCTCGGTCTCTCTTATCTTATAATCAGTTGAACGCTGGGTAGAGTATACTCGTCTTAAAATTTTGTTCCAAAAATGAATCTTCCAAAGGAAATATCTGCACTTGACGTATAACGAGTGCAACAATTAAACGAGGCATAATTGTTCTTAACCATAAGGGTGAAAATCTCGACTTATCCAAATGGTGAGAATAATTACTTACTTTAATAGCAACAATGGTTGAGTGAAACGACAAAAGAGACAATAATAGAAATTGGCTCGTCAGTCGCAGTCCACGACAGACTCTCTTAAAAATATATTTATTTCGAGAACTGAAGGATTCTCTCATGCGTGTACGGACGATTTCGATTATGAAGAAACAAATTTATCAAATAGATATAGGTAGAGCGTGATTATGGAGCAAAAATATAAGTATGATAATGTTTGTCTCCTGTAAAATAAATATATATATATATATATATATTTCTTTTCCGAATAATTTATATTAATCCGAAACAATCAACCCTTATTTCGTAGTTGAAAAATGATAATTTTTAATAATTTTGCCAATCGAATCTATATATACGTGCCCATCCAAGAGCCTGACCATTCTAACTCAATAGCTCTGCTGCAGTTTTTGGTAGAATTTGTATCACGAGAGCCCCTTTAAAACAAATCGGTATATAAAAGCTACAAGTGCCTATAAAGATACCCGAAAGATATTCAAAGTCACCCTAATCTGTTGAATTCAAAGTTTCCCTGATGTATGAATTTTAAGAGACTCAACTCAACTCCCCAATGGGAATTCAGAGACGTATTTCATACCCTGATAGTCTTGACACTATTTCTCCCTCTTTTCGTGACGCTATTGTGCAATTTCGCGAAATAGAATCATCCTCTACAGTATGGGAAAATACAAAGACTCGAAGTCACTCAGGATAAGAGACTTATTTTATGAAATATAAATCTTCAATTTTGTCCTCGATTTTTTTTTTTTTTTCGAATACTTCAAACAGTATAATAATAATAATAATGATAATAACAATGATGTTAAAAATTGTATTGTACGGTCGAAAAATCCAAGTACAGTGGGAAAAATAATGGGAAAAAAATTGATTAAATGAAAGAAAAAAAATTCATTCGAATCTCATCGTATGAAATTTTTAATCAATTCCAAATTAATTATTTATTTGACTCAACTAAATTTTTCATTTGATCGATTGCGTTTCGTACCCTAACAAGTTTATCGAGAGTTTTTTTTAATTTTAATTTTAATTTTTTTATAAGAGAGCAAAGATTTTACTCCAAACGCCGTGCAGATTTTTTTTAGTAAAATGATATCATGACTTCAGAGTGCCCTTACGGTGTGCTACATGTTCTCGGTGTGTCTCTCTCGCTCTTCCATGACCGCCAATCGCGCTATCTCTCTCGCACCCGCGAAAACTCGAGCCTGTAGCACATCACGTTAAATTCATAAAAAATTGGTCTATAAAGGCTACAAGTGTCCATATAAAAATCCTCAAAAGACATTCAAAGTCTCTCAACTCAATCTCCCATATTACAAAATGTGAGTTGAGAAATATTTTTCATGTGCTGGTAAATAAGCTTGACTGGAATATTTGTAGGGCTGCTATTTTCCCAATATATTTAAACCAAGATGGCTCATGGGTAGTAAAATTAATTCATGGATTAATAAATTGATGGAAATTTGACAAAATCGTATAATTAATTATCTCTATAGTCTGCATAGGGCTAACTTTCTCGCTCGTCTCTCAACTCAATCTCCCATATTACAAAATGTGAGTTGAGAAATATTTTTCATATGCTGGTAAATAAGCTTGACTGGAATATTTATAGGGCTGCTATTTTCCCAATATATTTAAACCAAGATGGCACATGGGTAGTAAAATTAATTCATGGATTAATAAATTGATGGAAATTTGACAAAATCGTATAATTAATTATCTCTATAGTCTGCATAGGCCTAACTTTCTCGCTCGTCTCTCAACTCAATCTCCCATATTACAAAATGTGGGTTGAGAAATATTTTTCATGTGCTGGTAAATAAGCTTGACTGGAATATTTATAGGGCTGCTATTTTCCCAATATATTTAAACCAAGATGGCTCATGGGTAGTAATATTAATTCATGGATTAATAAATTGATGGAAATTTGACAAAATCGTATAATTAATTATCTCTATAGTCTGCATAGGGCTAACTTTCTCGCTCGTAGTGTGTACAGAGAAGCTGCAGCATCAGTACTATCAGCAGCAGCAACAGCAGCAACAACATGGGGAAGAAACGTGGAGAGAGAGAGAGAGAGAGAGAGGGTGGGAGGGAGAGAGAAAGTTGCTGGTGGCGGCGGTAGCGGCGGCGGCGACAACGACAACGACAACGGTAGTAGTAACGATCGTACGCGGCCTTGAACGGTGACGTCAAAACTAGAGAGCTCCCATTCGCGCGTCGTGACTTCACTCACCCCTCACACCCTCTTCCTCCCTCTCTCTCTCTCTCTGTTATTCCTCCCTTTATTCTCCTCTCTCGGTCTATCGTCCAGGAATCGTTGCCACCACTACCAAACTCAAATTTTCTCCGCCACCCTTTCCCCGGCCAGAGTGTGAGCAGCGCTTGAGCAAATCTTGACTGGAGCCGCGCCAAAACCCGGGGCTTCATTCATCCTTCGACCACCGACCAACCATCCACTACTCTCCCCCCTTTATTCTTCTCTTGTACTCTTTCACTCACTCACTCACTCAGCCTTGTTACGCTCTATACTTCTCTCTGCCTTTTCCACCACTATATATATATATATATATATATATATATATATATATATATATATATATATATATATATATATATATATATATATATATATATAAACACACACACACACATGGCTACACCCAACACATGTAATGTAATATAGTTTTTCCAGAAATACCATATGGGCGACAAGACTCGCACGTTTCAAACTCGTCCAATAATCTTTTTATTTTCTCCCTCCCACCCTCTGCTTTTCTTTCTCGCAGTGATCACGAAAAAAAAAAAGAAAAAAAAACAATAATGTATAAAAAATAGATAAAAATAGTACACAGAGAAGAATAAAGTTCACGGGTTCGGATGACGTCACGAGCCACCAAAGGGACAGCTAGACTGTCCATGTATGTGTGTATTATATATTTTAATACACAGCAGCCTCGAAGCGTACAAAACGCATCGGTGACCTCTCTAGGACAATTCAATCAGCGATTGAATTTTGTCCGACTCACACATTCTGTTTCTACTACGTACTATATATTGATGTATTCAGTGGAAACAGTTGAGTTTCGTACAGACATATTTTCATGCGTTGAATTTTCGAATGGATAAAAATATAAGTTGCCCTTGAGAAGAATTTATTTCAATATAATCGCGTTTATTAGAAAAAGTAATTATTTCAATTTTTTTATTATATATCGAATGTAGAAAATTACAGTTTTTCCAAGATAATGTGTAAGACGGAAAACGCTTTCAGCTCTGTAGGGAGGGATGCGGTAATTGAAACGTTGCGCAGGATAGGTCAAGGTGGAAAAAGGGACAATGTGAAGGGCAGTAAAGGTTGATACACCAGTACCGGGTACTGTAGAAACGAGAAAAGTATATCTAACCGCCCCAGAAATTGTTTGGGTTTGCAAAAAAAAAAAACAAGAAATTTAAATTAAGTAAACGTAAAAAAGTGAGAATTATAATTGTGATGAGCATAAAAAAAAAAAAAACGAATTTATTATGAATACGCAGTAGAGTAAGAAATAAACGAGATAAAAAATTAAATATACGAGTGGTAACAAATTTCAAATGCAAAAAAAAATATTACGTCAGCGCTGGTAATGAAGTGTCAGAAACATTATAATCGCAAAAATAGCACGAGTGACAATTTATTTTTGCCGAACCCTCTAATTTCCTTTTCACGAATAACATTCAAATTTCTGTTCATGCACATTTTTATGACGCTAGAAATTTTAGTCAGCAACAATAATAAGAAAATATAATTTAAATAAAAAGTATCATCGAATTTGATCATAAAATAGGGAGAATGGGCGGAAAAAATAAGCACGAAATGGCAAAAGCGAAAAATACTGAAATTACCGAGAAACATATAATGAAGAAAATATTATCACATAATTATATTATAGTGTAGCATAAATGAATTCATGGCTAAATTTCAATCGCTGAGGGACGAGCAATAACTTTTTTCTTTTTTTTTTTCTTCCACGAATCCTCCAGCAGTCTTTCTACGAACGACGTCACCCGCGTGGGTGTATATTTTTTTATGTCACTACCGCGAAGAAATTGCTCGAGTAAATTGTGTTACAAAAGGAGCGCAGAGGGCACGTTAAAATTCACGAGTATTCGTAGATGTAAAATGCAGTTTAGCCACTGGTGTATGGTAGTAAATTTACTAAATTGTATATATATATATATATTTGTGGCTTTCTGTGTGCGTCTACATCTATATAAATGTAACCCACGTAATGTGACTGTAACCGCGAGAGATAAAATCTAATCGGACCTTATCCGAGTTTGCTCTCGGGACGTCGGAAAGAGAGAGTCACCCCGAATGTGCGACGATGAAAATGAGAATGTACGAGAGAGAAACCATTTTTTTCAATCACTCGGGTGACTCTCTTGACACACCATACAAACTTCATAAAGCGAAAAGGGGGGTGAACTAACGACACGACTACTTTTAGTATCTCACGCGCTCCCTCTTCCTCTCTCTCTCTCTATTTTATTCACTTTATTTCTACCTCTTTTCGTGACACTATTGTGCACTTTAGCGAAATAGAATCACCTTCTATATAGCATGAACAAGTACAAGGACTCAAATTTACAGGATAAAAGTCTTATTTTATGAAATATGGATATTTAACCTTCAACTTTGTCCCTTTTTCAAGTACTTTAAACGGTATAATAACAACAACAATAATGATAATAATAATAATAATAATAATAATAATAATAATAGTAATAGTAATATTAATAATAGTAATAATAATAATAATAGTAATAATAGTAATAATAGTAATAATAATAATAATAGTAATAATAATAATAGTAATAATAATAATAATAATAATAATAATAATAACGATATTAACAATTGTAATGTGCCATAATACGAGTAGAATGGGAAAAATAATTGCAAATTTTCAACAATGTTCATCATACGCCCTTCATACATTGTTCTATATATACTCAATTCTCTTGCTGCATTCATTTGCTACCTTGGATTTTTCTCGTTTTTTTTTCTTCTTTCATCCCGATCCCATACAAATATACGCATGTGTACAGGCAATCGACAATGGTCCCGGGAATTGGGTGGCCATTACAATAGCTCTGATTACATTTCTCTCTCTCTCTCTCTTCCTTTCTTTCTCTACTTTCGTATTGTCCTCTCGATACCGAACATTGCGAATGGTACAAAAAGGGTCGGAGATATTTCATCTGTGTTACATGACTTTGGCTATTATAACGCGAGGGTATATAATTTTATCCAGGTATTATAACCAGGTGCAGAGACAAAATTTCGTGAATAAAATGAGCGAATCGTTGTTCGTCGTCATGGTTCTCTCGTGTACGACGACGATTGATAATAATATCCGAGACACGAGCACGCGACGTGATGAAAAAGGAATTGTGAACTAAGACGCAGAAATCAGCTAATATATAAAGTTGGATCGAGAGACGGGGCTGATCTCTTAATGGAAAGACGAACCAGCGTGGTAGATATTAAATACGAATAAAGGGATGAAACGTTCGGTAGTAAAGGAAGAAAAAAAAAAAAGATAGAGTTAGTAATTTGAGGAAAAAAAAAAAAAAAAAAAATATATATTGTCGTAACATCAACGGAATCTTCTCTCACTTCGTAATTTCATTAATTTTTATCTTATATTTTTCTTTCCAACATTAACGAACGAAATATTATGTCGCGTGAAATATAATAATTTCGTTCGCAACTTTCCTACTCTTGTATCCTACGACTTTTCTTTTTCACAAATTGACATTTCGATTATCATCAAATCTCAAAGAAATGAATTACAAATATGTCAAACACTTTCATTCCTCGTTGCTTTGAATTACCGAATTTTTGTGATTGTGTCTTCTTTGATTTATTTATTTTCTCATCTATAATGATGTGCATATGAAACTTTAGTTTCAAAGAAATTCTTCGACCTTTCAAGAGAAGGCTTGATACGAAATTATTTATATTGGTCATTAATTGACGTAAGCACAATAACAGCAACAATAATAATAATTATTATTATTAATATTATTATAACAGATTAATAGATTAATACATGTTATATATCTTGAAAAGTTAAAGATGTATGAATAGAAAAGAAAAGAGATAAAGTGAGCAAGAGCAAATATACGTCGTTGGGGTTGTGTTACACAAAATATGTTGATGTTACGACAAAATATATATTGTCGTAACATCAACGGAATCTTCTCTCACTTCGTAATTTCATTAATTTTTATCTTATTCTTTTCAACATTAACGAACGAAATATTATGGCGCGTGAAATATAATAATTTCGTTCGCAACTTTCCTACTCTTGTATCCTACGACTTTTCTTTTTCACAAATTGACATTTCGATTATCATCAAATCTCAAAGAAATGAATTACAAATATGTCAAACACTTTCATTCCTCGTTGCTTTGAATTACCGAATTTTTATGATTGTGTCTTCTTTGATTTATTTATTTTCTCATCTATAATGATGTGCATATGAAACTTTAGTTTCAAAGAAATTCTTCGACCTTTCAAGAGAAGGCTTGATACGAAATTATTTATATTGGTCATTAATTGACGTAAACACAATAACAGCAACAATAATAATAATAATTATTATTAATATTATTATAACAGATTAATAGATTAATAGATGTTATATATCTTGAAAAGTTAAAGATGTATGAATAGAAAGGAAAAGAGATAAAGTGAGCAAGAGCAAATATACGTCGTTGGGGTTGTGTTAGAGACAGCGTGTGGGCAGTTGTGAAAAAGGGGTTGCAAGTTGGCGGGGAGTTTTTGTGAATGGGACGAAGCTCTCTCTCTCTCTCTCTCTCTCTCTCTCGCCCTCTCACCCTCTCACCCTCTCTCTTTCTCTTTCTCTCTGTTGGCCCCGGGGAGTGGGAGTTCCGAATCAATATGGCGGGCCGCGCCCCTCACCGGGACTGCGTGACGTCAGGCCCCACACTGTAGCCGCCGCTGGTGCTGCCACCAGTGCGATCCGGCAAAGTACACACACACACATACAAGCACGCACGCACGCACGCACACAGCAGTAACAGCAGCAGAAGTGACGAGACTCACGAGCAGGAAACTCGTGAGAAGTTTGCTCGGTCCGAATTTTTTATTATTATTTTTTTTGTCTCGAAAGCCGAGCCACAAAGTAGGGAGAATGATCGAGATGGAGGTGTGGTATGTAGCCAGACACCAGCCGGCCTTTGCTGGACACGTTCACACTGCAATATCCACTCGCGCCCCTTTATATCATATTCCTCATAAATATTTCATTTTTGAGATTTTTTCAAAATTTATATTTATCGACAATATTATTTATTATCTTTATTTTATTATGGAAAATAATTTAATAATATTTTTATAAATTCAATGATTGAATAAAATTTCAATAATAATAATATTTAACGAATTTATCATGAAGTTAATGACAGTTATGAAAAGCAACTTTTAACCGGTCGAATCGTAACGTTTCATATCTATGATCTCGTCGAGTTTATACGCACCAGTTGATTCCCCGCACGAGGGTCTCCGGCAACTTATGTGTGTATATATATATAGTACAGTCAAAAATAGGCATTTGGTGAAATGATGGCGTAGGGAAATTCACCTCGGTCTTCTACGTTTATAAACATATGCTTGTGTGTGTATGTATATATATATATATATATATATATATATATATCAGATAAAGCATTCGTTTAATTCCATGTAATGAAAAAGTTAAGGGACAAAAGGCGTGTCCCCGCACCAACACCCACTCGTTTGAGTACATAAAAACGTTTTTATTTTGCAATAAGATACTTTTGATGGACACGGTTTTTTGATATTTTGACCCCTCGTGAGAGCAAAGAATATAAAGTTGTATAAACTTACTTTTCTATATAAAATTGCGTTAATGGAACTTTCAGGAGAGAGGATCTATTACGTCCACGGAGACGAGAAAAAAAAACGTGCACGAGAGATGATATTATTGGGGACGAGAGGAGAAAAAGAAAGAGTAAGAGAGCGAGAGAGAGAGACGGACAGACAGAGAGAGAGAGAGAGAGGGAGAGAGAGAGAGAGAGAGAGAGAATACGCGGCTGCGCCACGCATAACGCAAATGCGAGTATCCTCGCGTCCCGTAACGTTCGATCCCTAACACTTTTCTCTCTATCTCTCTCTCTTTCTCTTTCTCTCGGTTTCTTCTCAAGGTTTCCGGGCGCGCAACAGGAGATGGCCATGTGAAAATCGACGTTTTACTGAGCGAGCGACACCGGCTCGAGGTAGGAGGCCCCAGGGATGAGTACCCAGGTCTATCTAGCCAACCACACAAAATCAGCCCACAGATGTTGGCTCATTAGAGTATTTAGAAAAAAATGTGGCCATACAAATGTGTCAAATATCTCGCTAATAATCTCGAAAATCATCAGAAAACATTTGATTTTTCATCACACTTCTTGGATTTTTTTTATTGAATTATTTTAAGTTTCGATAAAATCCTCATGAATCTCAGTTATTGACAAAAAAAAAATCGATCATAATTTTTGAGACAAAAAGAAAGGTAGTTTACCGTCTGTAATTTTTATATTCCAGTATAGCCTTTTTAATATTTGCTAATGTTATTCGTTATTTTTGAATCTTAAATCCGCCATTGTATTTATGACCTAGAATGTTTTTGTGTTGTGGCCATCGATGCAAAAATTATGTCCAATTTATGAAAAAATTCGTTACTATTTATTTTATAAAGAGTCTGACATGTGATGCGCTTGAACTACTTAACAGCTGAGTGTAATATCGATTGCGAGTTAATCATAAAAAAACATTTTTTTTTTCATCACATTTCTTTGATTTTTCAATCGAAATGTTTGGCTTTTTGGTAAAAACCTCATGGGTCTCTGACCAGCAGTGTTTGTCCAACAAAAAAAAAGGAAGTTTACCGAAATAGTCGCGTAATTTTTGTTTCCCAGTGGACTTGCCATTACAATATTCGTTAATTTTATTCATTATCGTCGAAGCTTAAATCCACCATTGTATTTATTGAGCTACAATTTTTTTGTTGCCTTAAACGATGTAAGAATTACGTCTAATTTATGAATATGTTAACAAAAAAATTAGTTACATTTTATTGTGTAAATAGTCAAACATGTGATGCGCTTGAACTACTGATTGGCCGTGTGCAACGCCTTCATTATATACTGCGAGTTAATTCTATTACAGGCACATGAGCAGTGCTGCTGGTCTCTCATTATGCTCTTATCGCACGCAAGACCCTTGCCTGCCTGTGAGCCCCGCCACTTTTACCCGCCTCTCTCTTTTCCCACATATCTTCAAAGTTCCAAGTACATTGGTCGATGTGAGCGGCACATGCACAAGCTTTATCCCCGGACAATTACCACGCTCGCTAAACCGTCTCTCTGCACACTTACGACGGTCTGACACGAGATGCACCGTTACTACTTGCGAGCGAGCGTCGTAACTTGCGCCACAGCGTCTGACACAATACTGGCATTTTCTACTTGAACACTTTCTCATTACTTGTTTTTCGTGTATAATTATTTCAATCGTGCAGAATAATCTACATGATCTTTTTTTTTTAATACTTTTAGCCAAAGTTCGAGAAACAAAAAGTATTGAAATTATTAAATTTTTATTAATAAATTTTTTTTTTTTTATAATTATTTTTCAAAAAACGAAATGTTTTTCAAATAATTGTCCGTATTTTATTATTATTAATTTATTATCGATAATTATCATGTTCTTAAATTATTATTATTATTATTATTATTACCGTCATCATTATTGTTATCGTTATCTTCCTTACGTGGTACGTTCACAGTGATGATAAGTCAAACGTATCCTCGAGCTGGCTCTCCAAGAGTATAATTGAGTACAATTAACATAAGTTTTATCCTTCGCATCGATAAGTTAGATCGATCATATCCAAGTTCATCGACCCCGTGATCCACTGACACTGTTCCTTTTTTTTTTTTTTTATCCTCTCGTGTAAAACTTTAAACTATCGATTGAAGCTAACTGCGAATGTTTTGACTCTTCTAAATGCATACCAGGTGAATAAGTTAGTCAGATGGATTTTCGTTGACAGACACACACACACACACAAACATATATATATATAAACCACGTGGGGCGTTCCACTTATAGCCTCGTCTAAGGAAAACCGCAAGGACGGTCTGAATAAAAACATTTTCACCGAGATCATATAGAATCGTTAAGAACATTTTGCATTCATATATATATATTTTTTTCCCTCATCGTACGAGGCAGACATACGAAATTGGATGTGAATTCATACGCGACACGAGTCCCTGACTCTCGTCGTTTCATTATATGTGTATATATATATATATATATATATATATATGTATATATATAGATAGATAGATATATGTATAGGTGTAGGTATATATAGCAGTCTATTCCGAAGGGATCAGCATCGCTCGCGGGATTATGCGATGAACCTTCCAAAAGGATCTGTTCGCGCTGAGAGGGTAGAAGAGATAGAAAGAGAGATGGTGTATTCAACTCGTGAAACGAGGCGGTGGTGAGTATTTTGCCCACACAAAATCGATATCAAAAGATAGAGTCCGTTATTGTAAGCGCGCTAAACGCGTACAATATTATACGTCTCAGTCTCTTCTCTTTTCTCTTCCCTCGCCCCGCCCCCTCTTTCGCTCTTTCTCTCTCGCTCTTGCTCTCTCTCTCTCGCTCTTGCTCTCTCTCTCTCTCTCTCTCTCGCTCTGTCTCTGTCTCTGTCTCTCTCTCTGTCAACGTCCATTATCTACCAAAGTATATTCTTTTATACTCACTGTCTACCGTGTTCGTGAAAAATCATTCCTTCCTCACAAATTTCACGATAGCATCAATCAAAAAAGAAAAAAATAATAATTAAAATGAATGGCCCTTAAAAAATGTTAGGACTCATGATAAAAGAGTAACTCATAATTATTTCGTCGTGAAGTAATTTTAAATAGTTATTTTTCAAATTTAATTAAGGTGGTGGTGTTGTTATTATTATTGTTTTTATTATTATTATTATTATTATTATTATTATTATTATTATTATTATCATTGGACTTTATTACTTAGGCCTAATGAACAAGCAAGACAGAGGAATTGAATATGTAATTCCAAGTCGATGTATTACATTTTCATCTGTATTTACGAAAGTATCGCTAAGGGAGCTGGTTGATTACTCTACGTGACACGATCACTTTTCCAAAGAACAAGAAAAAACTATATTGAGCGAAAAAAAACGAGAATAGCACAAAAAAACAAAATTCAGGATTACTGATTAAAACCGATGCCATTTTTTTTTTTTTTTTTTTCGTGAGGACGTTATTACTTTCTAAAAAATTCAAAGTCACTTCTACATTTGTTGCACAAAAATTTCTTCCTCTCTTTTGGCCCAAAAGTCGAAAAAAAAAAAAAAAAACGTTTCTACGAGAACGTAATGCTCGTTATTCGGGGTGAAAAACCTCCAAACTAAAACAATTAGTACCCCCTGCGCCGTCCCTCGAGACTCAAAGATAGGCAGAAATTGAAGGTAAAAAAAAAAAGAAAAAAGGAAATGGAAAAAAAATGTTCGAGAGACAGAGTGAGCCAGAAAAAGGTACGAAGATATTGTAGTGTCGTAAATTAAATACGAGACCTAGAAGCTATTGAGTAGCCCCGCGGCACGGGCATCGACCGCAAACGTTAAAGGTTACGAGCGAGTGAAAGAAGAAAAAAAATACACACACACACACACACACGCACACACAGGCGTGTTTGCGTCGCGAGTACACCCAGCTGTCACTGTTGCGCCAATGCACGAGAAGAGTTAGACGTGTGAGTAGTGGGGGAAGAAAGAGATAGAGAGAAAGAGGGAGAGAGAGAGAGAGATCGGTCGACGCGGCGTACACGAAAAGCACCGTTACACTTACAACGTTACACAATAAAAGAGCGAGCGAGCGAGCGAGCGAGAGAGAGAGAGAGAGAGAGAGAGAGAGAGCGAGCGAAGTAACCGCAAGTGTACATGGTTGGGGGGGGATGGTCGGTTTTACAGATGACGTCATGCCTCCTCTCTTTAAAAGCTCAAACAGCTAAGTTAACGTTATACACTTTATGTATGCGTATACATATCGATGGTCTAACGCCAGAATGGCATATGAGGTGTACTCTTAACATAGTCGGTACGCCCTTTTATCTCCAGGACATCGATACGACTCTCTCTCTCTCTCTCTCTCACTCTTTTGTACGTAATCATGTGGCACAGTCGATTCAGAGACAAGAATTGACGTATATACCCTTTATGCGGGATTTATACTCAAAGAACGTCCATGCGCTTTGCCTCTTTAAATGCATTGACATATAGTTAATGGGTGAGTGGGGTGGCAGGAGTAAAACGTACGACGAATACGTCATTGAATATCAGTGTTGGTGGGTCATCGGGCTAGTGATAGGGAAGGGGGCACAGTAATAAGAACTCATCGCTATACAGCTGGCTATACTTTACTACTCTGTTACCACATATATGCATATATATATATATACATACATATATGCACAATGCACACTTGTTTTGACAACGTATGTAACGTGTCTGCTCTGTATTAGACCGAATGGAGAGTTTGCGAAGAGTTGTACGTTACGTCAAAAGCAATATACCAGCCAGTTATAATTTCGCAAACTCCAAAATTCATACTACCATGCAAATATATAGCATATGTTGTGCATGCTGATCCCAAGAACACGATACTTTTATTATTATTATTATTATTATTATTATTATTATTATTATTATTATTATTGTGTTAGTCTATACGTATTTGTGTTTAGGTAAAATTTACGTCTCGATACTTCAAACTTTTCTAGAAACTTTTTTTTTCAATAATTTTATCATGTATCATTGTTACTATTATAACAATCATAAACTTGCACAATTTCATCTCATACGTGTAAAGTTTTGCAAATACTCACATGCACGATGAGCGTGTTCATTTTTTTCCATTTCCATTATTCACATTCTCTTATGTAGACGTTATAAATACAACGTAGTTATGACTTGCAATTATCCATAAATGTGTACTTTTTCTAATTATTGTGAATCACATAAAGTACGAGCAATTATAATTCTCGGAAGTTTGCCGATGATTGAGATAACGAGAGGTGCGGTGAGGGGGCGGTTGGGGGGGGGGGGTTGAAGGGGGATGCGAGGGAGAGGGATGAGAATGTTGGGCTTGAAGCGTTCACTCAACGTTACACACACGACATGGGGGTTGCCGACTAACGAGGCCTCGCTATAGGGGTAGATAAACGTTTTCTCGTATTCAGGCATTTTTTTATTATTTTTTGTTTTTTTTTTTTTTGTTTTAAGAAAAAACTAAAGCGTCACCGTAAATTTTTTAAAGTGAATACTCTTAAAATGTTGATTTCACAATGACATTTGGGATTAACAACCAAGTTGATTTTGCATGGATTATTAACTTTTTGTGAAAGGAAGTGTGACCGCATCCCAGTAATACTCGAGTTTAACTCCAATATAAAGGATCGATCGGTTGACGTCAGTAAAGTGCATATTTTACATGTACATATATATATATATATATATATATATATATGTGTGTGTGTGTACGATTCGATTCCCATTTGCATAGCTGTAAAATCGTATTCCCCCTCTTTCCACGCCCAAACACCACCGTTAAAATGTACACTCCCATATATATATATATATATAGAAGTTATTATATTCGAGCTTTGGTTCCACTGGATTGCTAACTCTACTATCTCTCGCTCTCTCTCTCTCTCGTGCCCCTCCAAAAACCCACACAATGCAAGTGTGTGAACTGATTCTGCAATCCGTGGTTTTACATTATTCTAGACACGTACACGCGAAAAAGCTCTCTCACACATCTTCCTTTTCAACACTGACGCGCCAATACCAAGAAAATACGGTTTACGACATAGTCACACAGTCCTCTCGTACATTGCGAGGACACATGCATACAAATATGTATATTACGTGTGGGCACACACACACTCCTATGTATATATATATATATACAGTGAGAAAAGCCACATTGCTATCTGGAGTGGTATTTTTATCCCTTACCGATCGACACGACCTTTCAATTCAGGGAAACAGGGTGAAGTGTCGGATGTGCCGTATATACAAATCGGGCTTTATAGATCTACGATGTATATCGTTGACGACATCCGCACTTGCGTGTCTCACCAGTTACGCGATACTGGTAATGTTTAAGATATGTACATGTAATATCATATGTATATATCTATATCATGTTTTTCTAAGTATTGTTATGATAAGAAAGAGCTAGATAAGAATCATCATTTGAGGGCCAAAAATGAAGGACCTATCAATAAATTATTAGCAACCTGTTATTTTCACTTTCGTAAAAATCATATCAATGCCATTCTGAATGACATGATGATGAATGTATTTGAGATACGCCGGTTGGATTTATTTGAACGAACTGTTTTTCTGGAAATATTCGTTAGACGATAAAGGTATAATACTTTTTCTCCTAAAACACTAAGAATTTCGACAATTATTATATTTTTTCAACTATTTATCATTTTTATCAATGATCGCACGACTAAACTTACGTGCAATAAAACAAACGCCGAGAAAGTTTAAGGCAACGCCATCTGTGCGAGGTGGTAGCAACCACAAATTATACTACACGCGTCAATTCTACAATTTACACAAATTCATCAATTTGTTGCAAATATTTGTTGGGCAAGGAGTGTCAGTTATTTAGTAATTATTTATTTTAACAATCAGATCGAGATTTTTGGGTTGAAATATTTTCTTCACGATTAGAAGTGTCATTCATTTCGCAGTTGCCGGGGTTTCCTGTCTGAGATCCTGACAAGTAGATTTGATTATTGTTCAAGCAGTTTCGAATTATCGTTTATTTACACGATTTATTCATTTCCATTGGTGAGTCATTAACATTTGTGGAACTTTGCGATGTATCAAATCATCTCTAAACTATGCATTTTTTATAAGCATTCGTTCGCTTCTGATTTTTTCGTTTTTTTAACCTATTCCGACCCAGCATAACCTCACTTTTGTAATAATCGTATTTTTCACTATTGTAAGGCAGTTTTTAATGAATTTTCAAGCATTTTCTTGTATTTTATCAATTCAACGTTGATGCACGATCAATTTTCCCCCATAATTCTCATTAAGGAGAGCAAAATCGAGTCCTGAAAAAAGTGCATTGTAATGCATTTTATACCGATAGATAGGATTTTTTTGGAGCTCGTAATTTTTGTATCTCATTCTGTTTTTTTGCCAGAAAAAGCGTTAGATACAAATAATGGCGGATCCCGTGAGAGACACAGGTAAGATCGTGATGATGGAGGTGGATTACAGCAATAATTGCGATACGAAAATTCCCGAGTGCAAAAAATTGGCTCAAGAGGGAAAACTTCATGATGCTCTTGATCAGCTGTTGGCATTGGAAAAACTTGCCAGAACGGTAATTATTCTCATTTTTATATTTAAAAAACTTTGAAAAAATAATTAATGACAATTTATCAATGTAACTGAACTTTTGCAGGGTGCAGATATGATTTCCACATCAAGAATTTTAGTAGCCATTGTGGAAATATGTTTTGGGGCTAAAAATTGGTCAGCACTGAATGAACATATAGTTTTATTGTGCAAAAGGCGATCTCAGCTAAAACAAGCAGTCACAAAAATGGTTCAAGAGTGTTGTACTTATATTGACAAAACTCCCGATAGAGAAACAATGATAAAACTCATCGAGACACTGAGATCCGTTACTGAAGGAAAAGTAAATATTAAAATATTGCTAATTTTTGTCAGTTTGTTGTTGCAATTTTACCTTTTTTATCTAATTTTTGTTTTCCCCAGATTTACGTAGAAGTCGAAAGAGCACGTCTCACTCACCGTTTGGCCAAACTGAAAGAGGAGGATGGCGATACAACAGCCGCTGCTGCAGTTATGCTCGAGTTACAGGTCGGTTATTTACAAATTTTACTGTATATTTAAATATAATTGTGCTTGAAAAAATAAAAATAATAAATAAAATGGCGACACAGGTCGAAACGTACGGCAGTATGACTCGTCGTGAAAAAGCTTCTCTCATTTTGGAACAAATGCGTCTCTGTCTTGCGAAGCAGGACTTCGTTCGTACTCAAATAATAGCTAAGAAAATAAACGTCAAGTTTTTCGAGGATGAAAAGGACGAGGAGACTCAAGTTCTCAAATTGAAATATTACGAGTGAGTTATTGACCCAGAGATTCAATCATCAATCCTACGACTAATTTTGATCACAATTTAATTTGATCAATTTTTTTTTTTTTAATTCAGCCTCATGATGGAACTTGCACGACACGAGGGATGGCATTTGGAGCTTTGTCGTCACAATCGTGCCGTTCTCGAGACTCCGGCAATTCGCGAAGACACGGAAAAACGTCACGTTGCATTATCACGTGCCGTACTTTATCTCGTACTCGCACCTCATGGACCCGAACAAGCCGACATGACTCACAGACTTCTCGCTGACAAACTTCTCGATGAAATTCCAACTTACAAGTGAGAAATAATTTTGCCCAACGAATTATCCTGATGGAAATATTGATAAAGTATTGATTTTTCGTCGAAAAACAAAAAAAAATGACACAGGATGTTCTAAATATGTTTTCTTTTTTTCAGAGAATTGTTACGGCTCTTCGTTAATCCTGAACTGATCAAATGGTCAGGACTCTGTGAAATTTATGAGAAAGATCTGAAAAAGATCGAAGTTTTCGCTGAATCGACAGAGGAAGGACGACAACGTTGGACCGAATTGCGAAATCGCGTTGTTGAACACGTGAGTTGAAGTAATCAATTTTTGTTTTAATTTTATTATTTTTGCCTCCATTTTTCACCGTTTATTGCCCGCAGAATATACGAATAATGGCAAAATACTATACGAAAATAAGCCTAACGAGAATGTCCGAATTGCTCGATCTTCCGGTTCAAGAGACCGAGGCGAGTCTGTGCAAACTCGTCGAGACTGGAATAATAAACGCTCGTACGGACAGACCAGCCGGAGTTGTGAGATTCACGGGTCCGCAAGAGCCAGCGGCTCTTCTCGATGCTTGGGCAGCCTCGCTATCGAAACTCATGGGTCTTGTCAATAACACGACTCATTTGATTCATCAGGAAGAGATGCTCGCTGTTGCAAATTCATAATAGTGTTTGGAAATTTTTTGCCTCCTTTCTTTTTTATTTTTCTTTTTCGTAACTAATTTCAAACACTAAAACTTCCCCCTCAATCAACGGATTGTCTATCTCGCAATGTCATAGAATGTATTTACAACGCTTAAGAGCTATTTAAAAAATAAAATTAAAAAATTAAACAAAAAAAGGAAATTTCATCATTGTCTGTATTTTCGTTAATAATTATACATATATATATATACAAAATAATCGCAATAAATGTTCGTAAAAATTAAGTTTTCATATTTGAAACATTTGTAAATCTGCACCAATATGATTGTTAGCGCATTGTACGAGTTTCTTGTGACGTTGCTATGTTATTTTCATACTTAAAAAATTTTGCGCTGTTTTCTCTAGTTAAAGTGATCTTTATTTTGTATGATTTTTTTTTTTTGTGAAGGCCTTTAAACATTAATTATCTCAGTAAATTCGCAAAAGGCCAAATATCTGAGTTGAAGGCACGATAAAATTGTCCACGTTTATATATTAAAAAAAAAAAAAAAATTGTCATATTTGCAAATTTCGTAATTATTGCATTTTTCTGCATCGACAGTCATTGAATCGTCAATGAAAATTGGAAAAAAAAACATGCTGGTATGCAACATGATCGCGATTCTCAATACCCGCATCAAATAATAAGTACAGTATTATATCATATGATCCTCTTATATGTAATACTGTCGAATCGTTTCATATCATTGATGTTTATTGAATTTTGATCACTTGTTCTTTTTTTTTTTTTTTTTTCAATTTTTTTCATCGTCTTTATCTCATTTATCGAGCGAGATTTATTTATTATTATCTAAGGCAGCTGCAGTCTCAATGTTCAGACCGTACAATAGAAAAATATGGATAATCAATTAGAGTACATATACATTTTTTCTTTTCTTATTACTTAAAATTATAAGCTGTCCTCTTTTTAAATCTATACTAAGTTGTATATGCATTTTTTTGTTTTTTTTTTCGTTTTTGCGATTTACGCTCATTTGAGGCTCACAAAATAAAGAGGAGATGGGAGTGCGAATTAAGTTTGTTCGTATACGAGGGCTTTTTTTTCTTCATTGCTCCCATTCCAACTCTCTTATTCGAAGATTATTTGATAGGCCATCGGCCTGATTGCATAAGGCACCAGAATATTTATTTAAAAAATGCAAAAAATAAAATAAATGGCAAACGAGGGATTGACACCGAACTGATTGATCCAAATGACGCAAATTTTTTGCTCATCCGTGTGCTCGTGCGGAGATAGCAAGAGCAACAGAGATACGTATTGAAAGGTCTCAGCTCTAATTGACCACATCGTCAATGCCCCCGATTATTCAACCCCACATTGGCCTCGAGGCAAAGCTAAATTGCTCACATTCTCTGCACAAACGACGGAACGTTTTTTTTTCCCCTCGATTTTTCTTTGCCACCCTACTGGCGAGATTAAAACAGCGACTATAAAATTTATTCTCTCTTGATTCAAAATGGGAGACTTTTTTTTTCATGCCAACATTAAAAATCATTAGCTTGTTTTTTTTTCTTTGTGTCCATTTCTCGGATAAAGAGAACTTAGATGCTAATTAAGTCCACGATAGTAAGTCGTCATACGAAAATTACCAAGCAATGTTTTATGCATTTTGATTGGTATACTCGTACGACATTAATATAATGCTCTGTACGTTTTCTTTGTCTTGTTCAGTTAATTTTTTTTTTATTTTTATTTCCGATGCAACGAGAGAATAGCGTTGAATTTAGTATGTGGCTAGCACCGATCAATTATCTATCTTTTTCTATCTCGCGTTTTGAAAAAAATACATAAATCAATGCGATCGTTTGTAAGATCAAAACTCGGCACCGGACTCATCACGAGGGTGAGGCATCCTGTTTATTGTGTACGTTGTATATATATATATATATATATATATATGTAATGTATATATCGCGTAATTCTATCACGTCCGCACAATGTCATTGGCATCGTGCGACCTCTCGTGTTGGCACAAGGCGAACTCTCGCGTAACATTTTCATATCGACGAAACATCGATTTCCGGAAGTTGAGAAATCATCCACGGTCAGTAAAAAAAATGATCTTCCTCATTTTCGTACTTTTGTATTACGTTAAAAACAAAAAAAAATCCGCATCGACTAAAATCTCGAGTAAAAATCACGAAAAATGCAAACGAGCTTCGTCAAATTAAACACCATGCCTCGTCACGTCGGTCCATTTATCGAAATGCAAACTCATTCGTAAAAATTGGCGTGTTTGATCAACGTGTGCACTTGATCCATAATTTCATGATTTTTCATTCCTCGTAGTTCTCATTAAACTTCTTTGCTCCCATGATATTTTAAGTTATCGGGGAAAAAAGATGCGTCCTTTTTTTCTACCGCTGAGGCCGCGAAGATCGTTCAGGAAAAAAAAAATGTTCGTACTCACCGGAAGTACGTTTTTTTTTTTTTTTTTTCTTGGCGAGAACGATTTTAGGATGAAAGAAATAACATTCGAGAGAGTGAAAACTCATATTCAAGGCTTTGTTCTCTCAGCACCACCGGGAATAACGGTGCTTCCTGGTCCAGGGCCAGAGGATGGTTTGGCATCTGCAAAATATTGTTAATAAATAAAAAAAAATAACAATTATTTTTGAAATGTTTCGCACTCATATCAATTTTAGTAGATTATAAATAATAATAAATAATTAAAAAAAAAAAAAAAAAACGTTTACCATGAATGCCAGCTTGCTGGAGCAAAGCCACGGCTTCCGCATACGTTGGAGGCGGCAGCTCGCTAGTAACCTGACCTTGTGTTATTATATCATACGAGGGTGGTCCAAGCATACCAGCACCCGATCCGCTCATTCCTTGAGCTCCCGCCAATTCCTGCAATTGCTAAACTACAGTTTTGATCATACCATAACAAAGAATTTATATATATATTATATATATATATATAGTATAAGATAGGCGTCGGTGCTCGAGGCTCGCGGCCGTTTTTCCCAAATTTTACTCCGTATCTTTTAATCAATCTTATAATAATAATAAATAATAATCATTTTCAATTGATAAGTAGGTACACTAAAAACCTACGAAAGGTTTCAGCGATGATTTTATTTTATTTTTTCATAATTTTATAGTATCTCCAAACTTCCTGCCTCAAGTTGCGAAAAACAGCCGCTAAAGTTCGCCGCGGCGCTGCCGGCTTTCTTCACACATCATATATCGATATACATAATCTTGTTTTTTTAAAACTCTTTTATTTATTTTTGTGCTCGTCAGACGAAAATTGTAAATTTAGCTCGAGCTCTTGTTTCAATAAATTTATGAGCAAAAAATCGGGTTATCAATGTTTTTGACCGAGATCGGGTGTTCGTGCTTGGAAGAAAAAAAAATTATTTATGCGCTTGTTCTAATATCTGCGCGACGATAAAAAGTGCCCGCCAAGGGGGAAAAGAGGGAGAAGAACGGGAGATAAGAGACGTGCGGTTGTAAATCTCGAGTTTCTTGATCGTTATAGCCCCCAGCTCGCGATAAAGTCAATAAATGCGCATACGTATGCGATCGAGTATTAATAATTATACATACTTGTACGAGTACGATTTGCATGTATATATAGATAGGGAGAGAGAGGATATACATTCGGCAGCGAGACGCAGTAAACTTTTTGTCTGGAGTCTTGTGCTGCGTGTAATATAAAGACGTATATATACTATATATACATGTATATATATAGAATGTAAGAGGGTTTGGTTGGATATGTCTTTGATATGTCTTCTTTCCGCAAACAAATCTCCCGAGAGTCTGACCCCGTATGAAAGAAAGGTCAAGGATTGCCGTTTGCATAGATATATGTATATATATATATATATATATATGTACATAGAGGCGTGCGTGCGCATTTCTATCACTCTGTCTCTCTCACTTACCCTGAACAGCTGGCGCTGATGAAAAATCATCTGTATAACGGACTTTCTCCTAAGATATAATATGCACTTAACAGCCACCATGAGACCCGAGCATATGAAAATCGGTCCAACGAGCCACATGTGACCGAGATTTGAGAATACATGACGATCGGCAGCATCGCCAAGTGCAAGTATCGTAATGGCGGTGCCGATTGTGAACAATACGAGACTGAGGGCTAAATAGCTATAACTCGTGCAGTCACATTTTCCAAAGGTCGTAGGCTCCTCGTAACGTTCCTCAATGTGTCGAAGCCTATTCGACAAGTAGGGACTTTCGAAAACCGTTGCCATGTTATTGTTGCAACAATACGAGCCATACGAATCGACAATTTTTTTTATTTTTAACGTAGAACTTAAGATTTTGTATATGTATATAATTTAGCCAGAGAGCGAATATATTTTTGGCCTTGTAAAAAATAGTTCAAACAAACGAAGTATTGCACTGGAGCGCTAATCCTCCCGGCCTCGCGCTCGTTCAGTCTCACAACATTTATGCTTTCTCAATATATCGAGGAATCGAGGAACAAAAAAACGTGCACCGCTAACAATATCTTCGAACACTGTGGCTCAGCATCCTTTGAAAAGTTGTGACTGTTTCATGAAATGTTTCAAATCTTTTCAACACGCTATCACTACGCAGTTTTATTTTTGCGTTCTCGTTCAGCTTTTTTGTTTTGTTTTTAGAGAAAACAGAGAGCGCGAATTACAGGAACAAAAACAAGTTGATAACTCTCTCGCATGCATGTGTGTGTGTGTGTGGCACACTGTATGTGGCAGGACCACCCGCGTTATATGACAGAAATAAAGTGTGACAAACCGAGAGCGGTACGAGACTTAAGACTGAGCTCCCCTGGCCCGTGGCTTTGCCTTTTCTTTTCTTTTTTTTGCTCCTTTTGTGTGTATTTGTGAGCTCTTGCTCTACTGCCTGCCTAATGTCACGTTTTCATGTCGCGTTCTTCTCGCGGCACCACGTGCTTTTGAGCGCTGGAAAGTTGATCGAACAACTTTAATTGTTGATATTTTTGAAAATTCTAATCGTTTGTTGTTCGTTCGGTGGGCAATGTTAGAATAATTAAAACGTTTATTGGATAATAGGTTTCTTTAAATATTAAATAGAAACAGTGACGTGAAGTTAGCCGAGAAACTATTTGTTTTTAATATTAAAAGAAAACTATTATCCAAAAAACATTTTAATTAATCTGACATTGCCCAACAAACGAACAACAAACGATTAGAATTCTCAAAAATATCAAAAATTAAAGTTGTTTGGCCAACTTTCCAGAGCTGTGCTTTTGAACGTGCGGCTACACAAGAGAGGGCGCCACCTGTCGGAGCGTGAAAACGCTCAGCGCGCACTCTACGCATGAATACGCGGAACTGTGGATAGTTTTCTCTGTCGAATTTTGAGCCCTCTTGCTCTGATCTAGACAGCAGACAGTGTTCGATTGTTGTTACGCCATTGCAGGCGAGATTGTGAGGCTGTGAGACGTTCTCTGTTGATTTTTCATTCTCCACAAAGTTCGCAGGTGATTTTGAGAATTTGCTGAACGACGAGAGAACGCCAGAAAAATGGTGTCGTTTGGAAAGAAACACCTTGAGCTTGCAGTGAAATGGTGAGAAAAGTCTCATTCGTCCACCATCTTTATTCTCGTGATTTACTAGGAGACAATTATTTAATCTTTTTTTGAAAAATCGATTTTTTATTTTGCTAAAATTTGTGTTATGTAACAATAATAAGGGCTTACCGGGTGAACCAAGTGGTATGAGTTTTCAATTATTATGCAGGATTCCATCGGCTGCTGCTTACGGTGGAACAGCAGGACTCGCACTTCTCTACTTCACTGACTGGAAACTTGTACTTCAGTACTTGCCGTACTACAACACAAAATTCCCCAAAGAGGAAAAAAAGTAGATCGATAGATAATTCACATGGAATAAAGAACAATTGTAAAATAACAAATAACTATATTTAATGCAGTAAAATATACAATGTTGTGTTTCTTTACACAAATTATCCTCTCATGTCCAGTAATGTTATTGTGTATGAAATAAGAGCTAGATTTTATTCATTCTATCCTAATTCTCTCAATTTTCCATTATATTTTTCTTTTGCTTTGTTTCGAGCTCCATCTGAAAGAGACTCTCGGCATAAGCTGCTGATTCTTCCCTTTTCCAACGCTTGATCGATGGACCCCCGAAATATCTGAAAGTAAAAATAAAGCATTGAAAAAAACCAATTTTTTACTGAAAGAAAAAAAAAAATCAGTTATTTTAAATTCACCTGACAAGGATTAGAGTGAGTGTGACGCCGGAAAAGCCAATTGTCCCGACCACGAACATAACCGTTGTCGTTGTCATCGACTTTACTTTCCCGAATATACTGGAAATTGAATCATTCATCATCCGTTTTTTTTCTCCTCATGATACAAAATTTTACAAATTTTTTCACCAAACCTCATTTTCTCTCGAGTCTATTTGTCCGCCGGTTTTTTTAATTCTTTGTGCCAGTATTGATCGAAGGCGGGTTTCCAAATGTAAATACCACTGATCGAACCGAATAAAACGGCAATTAAAATCTCGCTCGTTTTCCACCCTCGGGGCTTTCGAATCAACATGATGTTTTTATTCCAACGAATTCAAACGCTTATAGAAGCTTATTCGCTATTCCTGAGTTGAAGACAAATTTTCACCGAGTAAAAGTGTCGTCGGATGGCGCCACGGTATTTCGTATGCATGTTCTATCGGTGTGACCCGGAGAGGTCACAGGGGCTCTATGACGTCACACAATGCATGACGCTGTCTCTCTCGCACCCGAGCGTTGGCGCAATGAACGCGTGAACGAAATTCATTACGCAACCGACGAAAACTGTAGGTGTCTGAATTCGTTCATTTCGGGCGCAAGCAGACGACGAGATACACAACACAAGCACACCGGAAGCGCAACACACGCGCACTACATGCTGGGAAGGAATATGGCGGTGGCTCAATTTCGTATTTGGGGAAAATTGTAAAAACAATAAAAATGTTAACGATAAGATAATTTAGTTTGGAAAAAAATATTTTCTGAATTTTCCCGATGATTTAGTACCGGGGTTTATTTGGCAGATAGTTATCCACCGGATAACCCATTCTTTTGGTGTAGGATATCCGAAAGATAACTTTTATCCAGGGCTGAAGAAACCGGACATAAGAAGAGAAGAAATTTCAACTTTTTTTATTTTTATTCAATATGAGAACAATATACGATCTGGTTTTTTGTTGTAAAAAATATTTTCTAAATTTTGCCAGTAAATTTATAAAATTTGTTGTACGTTTCGTAGAGAGTTTTGAATATCTCTTGAGTAGCCGTTGGCAGAGTTCGCGATAACAATGAAATGGCATGCTGATCGGAAATGCTCAAAAAATGCCCCACAGAATCTTCCAATGGTCCCTGAAAGCATTTAAAAGACAATTAAATCGCTTGTTCAAGAATTCCTTTGTATATTTTTTAGCTTACCTTCACGTGAGACGGTATTACACCCTCGGAAAATATTTCAACGAGATCAGCAATAACGTAAGGACTTATCCTTGCTAAATCTTTCTTCAATTTTACGAGAGCATTGGTGAATCTGTAAAAAATAGATAATATACTCCGTTAACCGTGAATTTTGAATTGAATGAAAAAAAAATCGAAATTCAAAATGGCCGACAGAAAAACAAAAAATTAACTGATTTTAATAAAAATTGGCACGTTATTTAAGTTTTGGAAGTCGTCACCGTTTTTAGTTTCAAAGTTAAAATTTTTTAATTAAAAATGGCAAAGACAGATAAAACTGACCCAAGAATACCAAAAGTTATTCAATTGAAAAGATAATTGGTAACCGGGGAATTTTGTCGCCCATCAATTTTGAATTCAATATGGAAATTCTAAAATTCAATCGAGAATTCTTTTGAAAAAAAAAGCTTGATAAAAATCCGATGGACTAACTTTTCAATATCAAGAGCCAAACATCGAAGTTTTCGTTCCCTCGAAGTGTCAATTTCTTTCCGAGATTCACGCACAACGAGTCTCACAAGTTTTCTGTATAATGCGAGCAAAACGGGCAATCGATCGGTGATAAAGCCAGCGTGAAATTTCACCAATGACGAACAAATTGCGAGAGCATCTTCGCAAGCGGACAAGTCGCCTTCTTTCAATGATCTCGCAGTAATTAACATTATAACGTCAATTCCTTTCTCTACAATGTGCAACTCTTCCGACAATGTACTCTGCACCAATTTCAATACACCTGGCCAAAAATCCACCGGAATTTTAGAAATCTGCAAAGTTTGTAGTAAATTGTGCAAAGCAGCAATTCGAAGTTTGTGACGAACTCCACCCATTCGAACGCTCGTTATAGAATCCCAGATGTTCAGGGCGCACATAAAAGTATTATTGCTCGTTTCATCAAGTCCTAAAATCTGCGGATGATAAAAAAAAATATATATAAAAATATTCTTTTCGATTCCGTGAGAATCTTGAATTACTTGGAATTAATTGCAAGCTCACCGTTTGTGCATGAAGTAAATTGAATAGTTTGCTCAGAGCTTTAGGCTCTGTCATCTCTATGAGCGGCTGTACGAGCTCTTTCATTGGATTTTCCAAAACACGAGGCCAAATTTTATTAACAATTTCTTCATCCAATTGGAATATTTTGCGGTGTTTGAGAACAATATTGACCAATTGCAAGCCCTCGGTGACAAGCTTCTCGTCTTTCGGTGTGTCAGACTGAAATAACAAATATTTTAACGTATTTCAAAATTAACATTAGTTTTTTTTTTTTTATACTAATTACTCACCACAAAGATAAATCGTAAAGTCGACTTGGTAACGTTTACCAAATGTTCCGAAATTTCTCCACTGGTCACGGCAACTTTTAGAGCGACAGTCAAACGTTTCACGTCTTTGGAATCTTTCAATTCCTCGTCGATGCCATCGAGCAATTTTTTGCTCAATTTTTGTTCAGCCTTTTTGAAGGCTTCTCTCTGATTATTTTTTAATTTTGGCTTGATTCGCTCTAAACATTCCAATAATATGACCGACGATTCGTCGTTTGTTTGACTTTTCTTGATGATAATTTTTAACGTTTCCCACGAGGAAATATTTCGTAAAGACGATTCGATGACTCTCCGAATACCTTGATCGTGTGCCAATCCTTGGATGAGCGAATCGTGATCGATGTAGTCAATTATGTCGATACCAAATTTATCCGATACGTCTGTAATATCATGAAAATTTGGTAAAATTCAATAATTTTACAATAATTTTTTTTTTGTCAATTTCAAGACATACCCAGCATGATTTCTGTACAACTTTGGCAAATTACTTTATTTTGCTTGCACTCTTTTTTAATGGAATAAACAACCAGCAGAATTAGAGTCCTGAAATCAAGGCTGAGATGCTTCAATGGTAGACACGATAAAATTTTCAAATCTTTTTCAATTACAGAAAAAGATTCCTCGTTCATGGCCATCCATTCGTTTTTCTCGAATTCTTTCTTGACTTCCTTCAATATCTTCGTTACTTTTCCACGATCCAAAATTTTTAGCTGCATAAATAAATATTTTACATTTGGCCATTTTGAAACGAAGAAATTCACGAGTTTAAATATTATATTTACCACATCGATGTGCTTTGTTATATTTTTTGTCGTACTCTCATCAATATTTGTCGCAATGTCGACGAGTGTCTCGCACACGAGAGTTTTAACGAATCTCTCGTCGTTTTGTATCTTCTCCATGCTGAGTCTTTGCATCGATTCTGTCGATCTCGCGTCATCAAGTAAAAAACGAGATAATTCACAGATTTGTGAATTATTCATCGACGATATTATGTGTGGATTTTGGTCAATTGTGATGGACCAAGATTTTTCCAAACCGTCCAACAGGCTCGATAAATCCGGACACTTTTCATTCTGCAAATTCCTTCCAATTTTTTCGACTAAGATTCTGTTCTGGAATTTGTCAATAAAATGTAAATGCGAAAAACCCTTGTAAACAGAAAAATTGAAAATTTCAAACTCACCATCGCTATTTTACATGCGGCATTATCAATATTTTTCACAAGTTGTTTCATCTGATCATCAGACATAGGAAATTCGAGCTCTTTTAAAACAGCATCGGGCACATAATATTTCATCCAATCGTACATATTTTTCCAGTACCACGTAACGGTCAAAAGTGCAACGATCATTTTTTTATTTCGTTTAATTTCCAGCACTTTCTCAGTCAAGATTGAAATTGTTTTTCCGAGATCTTTCAGTGCTTGGACGAATTTATCTTGTCCTGAGATGGCGACCGAATGATCGAATATACGAACTCCCTCAAAATATGCCGAAATTAAATCAACGTTGGCTTGTAGCAAGAAATTGGCGATTTCTGTGATAGAAAATTTGTTTAAAACAAAAAATAACTCGAAAATAAATTAAATTTAAGTGGATGTCACAGCGTTGAAATTAAAAAAAAAAATTCTATCAATTTGATAACTTACTTTGGTCGTTTAACGAATTTTCGACGCAATTATTCAGATGAAATATCAAAGCTCTGAAAAGTCCTATTGTCTGCATGGTCGTCAAATTACCGACAGATTTGCTAAACTGACTCGTGAAATCCTTTGGAAAAACATCCTCTGTCTCTAAATCGCAATGTCCACGTTCCTTAAGCGTTTCCTCGATTGCCGTTAGAATCCATGGAACCAATTTTTTTTCCCACTTCATACGAACTCCAGCGATCAATATAACGATCATCAAATTACGATACGAAACAATTTCGTCCTTTTCATACTTTTTCTCCAATAAAATTCGCCTCAAAATATCCTGAATTTTTGTCTCAAGAATTAGAGGATTTAAATTTGCGAGCGCAGTCAAAGTGTCATAATCAACCGATTTTAGTTCATTTCTCGACAATATTACACCAATGAAATTCTGCAGATAATCAAACAACGTCGTATCATCAATTTTGTTCTGATAATCGAGTGTAATATTCGTTAATTGTTCACCCAAAGATACGAGAATTTTTATCCTAGCTTGACCGGCTGAATTTACGAGATATCGAAATATCGCATCGATTATTCCCGAATCAGTTTTGTAAGAACCAACAGCGCCTCGAAAAACATACAAAAATACGATCAAAGTTGTATCCTCGTCAGATGTCTCAGCTTTTTTCCTCAATTCGGCAAATACTCTTCCGGCAAAATTACTCTCGTCTTTTTTATCAAATTCCTTGAATTGTGAGTATCTCGATTTTCCAAAAATCAATTGTTGTACGCACTTGTGGATTTCGGCTCCGAGTTTGTCATTCTCACTTTTGTCGATCAGTCCACAAAGAGGATACAAAATTTCGCTCACAAACACGAGAGTAAAATCGTTCCTGAGCAATGATTGTTTGTAACAATTTACCAAACATTCTACAGCATTTATTGCGCATTTACGTGAACGAGATAAAAGCCTCATATTGTCGTTTTCCTCAAATTCTTCAATTTTCTCAGAAATCCCAATTTTCTTGACTTTCTCCAATTTTTTATTTTTCCCGAAAATTCGGGTCACGTGCAGACCGGAAACTAAGGCAAAAAGTGCCTTCATTAATCCACTCAGGCAAGACAGCTTGGATTGGAAAAATTGATGCATTTCTCGACTGGCAAAAGCCATTTCACAACAAACCAGAACATTTTCCAGCTGGCTCTCCTCAATTTGATTCAATTTTGCAATTAACGTTTCAACCAGCATTTCCTTGATATCTGACTTGAGAGTAACATTACCGGAAATATTCTTGAATCTGAGACAACTCGATAATGTGGCCCAAACATTATTGTCGTTATTTTTTTCGGCAACTTGACAAAGCCATTTTAATACGAGATCCTCTTTTCTCGTGACCGGCAGATCTCCGCTCGTAAATGTATTTTCGGCTAATTTCAAACGTTTCGAGAGAGGCTCATCTTCGACCTGCAGTCGACGAGTTAATTCTGCAAAACAGGTTAACGGTCGATATAAATATTTTCACGAATTTCGGAGCAAATTTAACGATCGATCTTCGTACATTGAACAGAATCGTTTGATAATTATGCTTACCTCTTGAAAGTGCCATTTTTTTATTCGAAACATCTGCAGTTTTATTGTATAAAATATAATGCAAGCCCACGTGCTGCGGTTCTGCTGCAAAAAAATAAAAACAAATGTAACTGAAATCGATTTATCGAATCTCGAAATATCGATTAATCGACAGCAGCGCCACCGGCCCATCCCTCCGCCCCGCCACCGTCGCCGCGATCAAAAAAAGGTCATCACTTGACAATAAAAAGCCGAACGTCTTTTATCCCAAAAAGCCGTGTGAGTGAAAGAAGAAACGAATATTTTCAGAATTGTGAAGAGATTCTTGTTCGTCGTCGCAACTGCAATTGATTCAATTAATTATTACCTTTAGCGTGAATTTACGCGCACAAGAAAATGGTCGATTACAGCAAGTGGAAAGACATAGAGGTAAGTTTGAGTAAATACTCCATTTATCTTCAATATATGTAACCGGGAATGTTCCAGAAACATTATTCGCTTAATCTCTCGCTTGTGCTTTGTTCGATTGTCCATGTTTATTTCTCTATACAAATATTATTTGCGTTCTATTTGAGGGTTGTCATTTTTTACGCTTTTTTGGGCTATGCTTAGTTGAGAATATTTTGAGATTCCAGTAACAAGCGTTGCGTTTTACTTCTGGGGAATATACGCGCGGAGTAATTTTTGCACGTTCGAAAATTAAAGCTAAAACCTCGGGGCATTTTTGTATGGATCATGAATATACTCATATATTGTTCATTTAAAGGCCCCAAAACATAACCTATGCAATATCAACGATCCGCGAATGACCCCATGAATGGCGACTCCAGTGAAACTGCCCAGGGTTAGAAACACCCTAATCGCCTTTTCGCGTTAAAATTTTCCCTGGAAATCCATGAACTGAGAAGTTTGTTATTACATCAATAGGGAATAGTAATCAACAAATCAAAACATTATATTTATTGAAATATATTTTACTACATTTTGACAATTTATTATAAACATATGTATAACGATATAAATAACCATGAACAATATACAAAATTATAAAACAAATAAAAATGATGAAATTAGGAAAATTGTAAATATAATTTCATATGAACACAGTTTAGATATGGATAAAAGATTGTGAAGAATTTACAAAATATTGTTTATGATTTTAAAACCGATGAATAATTTTTTTAATGTTATGCCAAAGTTTATAATTAATTTTCGATTTACACAGACAGCTGACAAGCCAAAATTTATTATCATATGTAAAAATTTAAAACGAAGAGTGAATAAGGATTTGTTAATGTGTTTAAATAAATTTCAATAAACATTGAAAACGAATGCATGAGAACGATTTTTCTATCTAATGATTTAATTTTAAGGACACCGTAAAATGCCCAAAAATAATGCTGGCACTCTGATTAATTTTCCATATTAATTTTTAGATTTCCGATGATGAGGATGACACTCATCCGAACATCGATACTCCATCTCTATTCAGATGGAGGCATCAAGCCCGTATCGAGAGAATGGAGGAACAGGAGAGAGAACAAAAAGAATTTCTGAAAAAGAAACTCGTGTAAGTACTTTCAAATGATCCAATTTTTTTCATATTAAAATTAAAAAAAATTGTGAACGTAAATTACGAAATTAACAAATGAATTGAGATTTAAATTAGTAAATACATAAATAATTAATGGGAATAATGATATACCAATGTCACGGTTGAATTTTTAGTACAGATAAAAAGCTCAAAGAGAGAAAAGAAGAGCTCGAGACCCTCGAGAAGGAGAAAAAGAGCGTAGATGAATTGGCAGCATTGAAAAAGGCCATTCAAGATCTAGAATTAGAGCAACAGAAAATTAAAGAGAACGAAGAAGAACTGAAGAAAAAGGAGAAATTAACTCCCTGGAACGTGGATACGATAGCTCAGCCAGGTTTTACAAAAACGGTGATAAACAAGAAAGTCCCGAGAAAAGAGAACGATTCGGAACTGCCGGATGACGTGAGAGAAAAAAAAATGAAAGAATTTGTCAAGGAGAACGAGAAAAAGTTGAAAGAATTTGGTGTGCTGCGACGATATGAAGACAGCAAGAAGTATTTGCAAGAAAATACGCAATTGGTGTGTGAAAATACGGCAAATTATTTGGTTATTTGGTGCATCAATCTTGAAATTGATGAGGTGAGTTTGCATTTTTTTTTTTCTTCATCAATTGACGATCCAGCAATAAATTACCTTGAATGTTTATATGGGGAATTAATGATCCATGAAGTTTTATTCATTATTATTTTCTTTTTCTCCCAGAAACACGATTTGATGGACCATGTCGCTCATCAGTGCATATGCATGCAATATATCTTAGAATTATCGAAACAATTGGACATAGATCCACGTGCTTGCGTGGGCTCGTTCTTCAGTCGTATACAAATAGCCGAGGTCGAGTACAAAAAATCTTTCGACGACGAGCTCGCTGCATTCAAGGACCGGATACGCAAGAGGGCGGCTGAACGAGTTGCTGAAGCATTAAAAGATGTAGAGGAAGAGGAACGGCAAGCTCGTCTCGGACCCGGTGGTCTTGATCCTACCGAAGTTTTTGAAAGTCTTCCCGAGGTGAGATTTTTTTTTTTTAACCAAAAGCAATTCTTTTCATACAGGATTGAAATAAAATTTCCAATTTGATTGAAAATAAAATAAATATATATATATATATTTACCAGGCACTTCAAAAATGTTTCGAATCGCAAGACATTCCGTTGTTGCAACAAACGATTGCGGCAATGCCCGAAGAGGAGGCAAAACATCACATGAAACGATGTATCGAAAGCGGTTTGTGGGTGCCAGACGCGAGGTCCAAGGATAAAGATACAGAAAATGAGGGAGAAACTTCAATAGAGAAGGAAACCGGTGAAACGCCCGATCCCGAATAATTCCACCACAAATTGGTCCGTTAAAATATTTTCAAGTTAGTATGTATATTCTTCTTCTCGTACAAAATGATGAAAATTAATTTTATTTTATTGATTTTTTTTCGAAAATAAAACCAACATTTATTTGGAATTCTATAATTTTCCATTGCCATTCTGATAATTGACTAATTTAATATAACTCGTTTGTATCCAATCCTTGTACGTTTTACGATACGTGCGCATTTATGTTTAATCCACGTACGTGAAAAAAGCAAACATAAAGCAGAATAAATAGACATTTTATGAGATTCTCTCTCATAAAAGCTAAAAAATTAGCTCATTCGTAAATTATATAATGAGAATCGAGATAATTTTAACTATTTTTTTGATCATTTGACATGGGGACGCTGGCGTTGGTGCCAGCGTCTGAATTTGAAATTCCCGCGAAAATATTTCGATATTCGATATAGTTAGTTCGGAGCGAGCATGCGCGACCGGAAAAGGCGCAACAGTCGTATATCGAACGAATGGGATTCTCCTCCTTTTCCGGTGTTGATGTGCCAAGAGTCTTTGGGGTAATATTTTACGTCTCTCATTCCTGACGCTTTTACGTAAGATTCTTTGTTTGTAAAAAAAAATCGATTGCTCGCACAGCATCGGAGAGTCAAAGTTTTTTTCCTCCACCTTGCACGCATTTATCGTTCATTGGTTAATCGTTTGTAGTAATATTTTATTTTTTATCTGCTAATGCTGCTTGATAAAACCTCTGGATCATTGTAAATTGCCAATGCCAATGGTTCTGTAGACGTTAGTGCGCTTTACGGTTTACGAATTTCTACCGCAGACGGCGCTAATTTTCCTCTAGCAATTTGGTATTATTCACATTTCGCACGAAAATACAAATTGCTCCGTTACTTCGACACAACGCTCGTGAACGGACGTTTGTTCGTTGATCAAGGTTTTTACGTGCGACAGAGTGAATAAAACCGAAGATATTTTGTGTTTAGTCTCATTTTTTCATCTTGTAATTAAAATGATAAAGTTTGCACACGCGTGATTTATATTTTAAGGCGTGGTTCAGCGAAGCATGTTTTTCACGTAACCAAGAAAAAAAATCGCTTTGCATAAACGTTCGAGCATAACGAGTAATCATATTGTGGCCCCCCACCTCGTCCCTGAATCATTTTTGTGTTGATTGATATACGAACAAGCAGCTCTTCTCCCTTCAACCAAAAGGTATATTTCCAAGCACATTTTCTTATTTCTACTCTTAATAGTGTTTCGTCCTATCGTCAAACAATTTTTTTCGTTGATTGATAATTTATCGAGAATGAAAAAAAAAGTTTCACGCAAAAATGTTCAGTGGCAAAAAAATCGATAATACGTCTAATCCATAATATTATAATATACGAGCGGACGAGTGGCTTATGGGTAAAATTACTCGAGAAATCAAAATGGCAGTCAATTGGAGAAATTCTTTTTCTACGCATTATTGGCAAACGTGAATATTTTCTATTCGAAAAATAACGAGGTTTAAAGGGGGGGGGGGGGAGAAAGTACGTGAAAAATTTATTATACGGGTCGATATGAACGAGACAGTTGTTTTTTTGTCCAATTTTATGATATTCCCGTGAGAAATATATATTTCCTGTTATAATGTATCTTGAGAGATTCGTCAAGTCTAAAATATATAGCAACGCAGTGCGGAGGTCGGAATCGTTTAATCGTGTTAGGTAGTCTGTCGCGGAGGGCACGGGGAACGGCGGAGGGGGGAAAAACGGGTGCGCGCGCGTTGCATTATGGGTAGACGGGGCGAGAGGACGGCCGGGGAAGACGTAAAGAACGAAGAACGAGACGAGGTTCACAAAATGGCGGCCAAGCTCGGGCCAGCGACCATATAGTGCGTGAAAATTCGATATTTTTCTACGATGTCGGGTATCTCAATAACGACGTATGTTGAATAAATCGTTTGTCAGTCGCGTTTAATCATAATATAAGCTGTTTTTGAGCTGAATAAGTGTCTCGCGAGATTGTTTTACCCGTGCTAGGTTGAGACGCGTAGACGGGGAACGATGCAGGTGAGTTGTCGGGGCAGTTCGAAAAATTGTTGAAATCTTCGCGAGTTTATCTTTCGTTCGGTTGCATCGATAATTGTTTAATTTTCATCAACGATTACGACAAAAGGACGTCCTATTGTGTAGAAAATAGAGAAAAAAAATTGAATATTATCGCCACGGTGTTGTTTGGAATATGAGAAAATTCACGTTGCCACATGCGTTTTTGCCTAAGGGAAAATATCGAAAAAGCCACGTAAAATAATAATAATTATTGAAAAATGAATTATTCGTGTATCAGTCGATTGGGCGGGGTCTCACGAACATCCTGATATCAAAAACTTGTCTCCTCGTTACCTCTTTTTAACATTATTTTACTGAGTTTTCATTGACTTCTAAATAACCTATAAGTTTGTTTACATCACTTCATCTTAACTTTTTTCACTTAAAATATCGTTGTTCCAATCTGTTTATCATTTTGTCTTGTTCCTCATGATTTTTCGGTATCAGGACAATTGCATATTCAAAATTTTGTGATAGACCCATTTTTGCAAATTGAGCCCAAAGTTTGCTCTGTTACTGTTCGCACACTGCTGTCGAATACTTCTGTCATACAATATATCTCATTGGACGACAATTTAATTACAAACTTTGCAGGATACTCGAAATTTTGTTACTTCTTTTTGTGCTTCTTGCTGCTTCTACAAATAATTATACAAATTTTCTTTCTAAAGAATTTTCATTTTATCCTTTGCTGTTTCAATATTTTGCCATATTGGATAATGCAACGAATCATGTAAATATTGAGAAAGAAAACAGAATATTTTGGGTATTTGATAAATAAGAGAATTTTATCAACAGCAAACTTTTTTCCCCCATTAATCAACACATATATATATATATTTTTTCTTTGCTGTGTCTCAAATAATTCAACTTGTAATGTCTAACCTTTGGTATAATTTCATCATTCTCAACCATGTCAATGATCCTAGATTAATTTTTAACGTGGCATTGTAAAAAAGCGAGTGTAAACCAAAATCACTTATTCCAGCGTTTACTGGCAAATTTTCCTTTCATCCAGCGATATCAGACTTTTAAATTATTAATCAAAAATATTTCGTTAAAAATTAATTCTCATCATTCATCGATGATCCATGGATAAATTAATCATTGAAGATTCTCAAAAAAAAAAAATTCCCCCTCAAATACAGATATATAAGGCTAGCATTTCCATTGCCCGGAAGTGCATTTTTCATCAAGAGATGGAATTTACAGCGTTTTTTTTTTTTTTTTTTCTACGTCGTCCGAGATCATACAAATCTATTATGATTAATACTTTTGTTTTTTAATCATCGTACAATTTCAGCAATTATAAAAATTATTGTACATCTGAATATTACATTGAATAAACGTGTTGAGTATCATGGGAGTAACATCATTTGTTGATATTACCTTTACCCGTTTCAAATGCGTCGGTCCAATAAATCATCACAGCGATATTTTTTTTTGTATGGTAAAGAATAGAAATTGAAATGATAAATCACCGATATGAGGAATTTTAGGCGACGATTCTTCTCGGAATCATAAAATTATCAGATCGTAGTTTCTCTACAAGATGGCGGATCTGGTTCACTAAATGGCGGCTTCGAATATACTCAATCTGCGTGAGTGCGGCTGTTTCTTGCGTAACTCGTCGAATTGGAAAAATTATGCGAATTCTTTATATGAACGACGAGGAGAAATAAAATATTGTGGCAAAAAAAAACCGTGAATCTCAGAACAATTTATTCCAAACAACAACGTTGGCTGTTAAATATTTTTCGCGTTTTAGATGTTGAATTCGTTGATGATTACATTTCAGAAAACAGAATCCGAGTCCGGCAAGGAATCTGGCTCAGATTCCGACAATGAGAGCAAGAGCGACAGTAGTTCTTCAGGGAGCAATTCCGGATCGGGCTCTGGAAGCGATAGGTGGGTATTAAAAAAAAAAGAAAGCAATTTTTTTATCTTCTTTTTTTCCACGATGCTCCAATGCAACGGCCCTCAGCTTTTTCTCCTTTTCAAAAGGTTTTGTGTGAAATTCAATTTTTTTTTTCTCGTACCTTTGCGGCCTTTTTTAATAACAGCACTAATGTCGTTTTGCTATTTCCCCCCCTTTCTTCAAAGAGTCAGAGTTTACATGTACATTGCAAAATTGCAAAAAGATGAAAAAATATTAACCAACCACTGAAGAAGCCAAAAAGTTATTACTAAATTAGTAAACAAATAAAATTGGTTTATCAAATTTTCAGTAAACGTTCGAACACATACGATTTTTTGGGGATTTTTTTTTTTTTCAGTTTTCCAGAATATTTTAAAGGCTGCTCATAAAATTGTCCATTCAATGATTTTGAAACGTCCCATGTGTAATAATAAAATTAATTAAAAAATCATAAAGATAAATCCTCTACAGAATCACTTTGAAAATTGAGAACTTTCAAGCCACTTTCATTCAGTCGAAATTTATTATGTGAATTTGATCTATACGAATCATTCATAATTGCCTAACATACTTAAATTTTTTAACGAAAGCCTAGAGCCTATTCGATTGCTTTTCATCGAATCTCAGGTTATCACGAAAAAATCGAGTCTCATTTCATACTGTAAAAAATCATTGTATCTCACGAGTCATAATATGATCGATTTTTTTTTCTGCATATAAACGTAAATTATTTTATATATAGAACGAATCTGTTGCTGTACTCGGTGGAACCTTGAAATATATTTCAAATAAAAATATTTGCTCCATTTAATAATTATTTTTCGTACGAGATAATAATATTGAAGTTTTCAATTTTTTTTTTTCTATTTGAGAATATATTTCAATGTACTGTGAAAAAAAAAAGAAAAAATATATATATATATATACGAGAATGAAAAAATCGACGAATGTTGCCCATCTGCGTTAATCGCAGTGACTCTAGCTCGTCAAGCGGCTCTGGTTCGGCGACAGGTTCGGATTCGGATAAATCTGAAAAATCTGATGCACCTGCACACAGCGATAGCTTTCAGAGCAAAAGTTCGAATCACAGCACAGAACCAAAGCGTAGACATAAGAGCGAATCTAGCCGTGAGTGGGACGAGAATCCCGATATCTATGGAATCAGGAGATCCGGAAGATCGAGAAAAGAGCCCGAACGATTAGCAGCACCACGCGAAATTAGCTCCGATGGTCGGAAGAAATTTAAGAAAAAAAGGTAAGTGAGAAAAAAATGTTTGCGCTCTTTTTTTTTCAGGGTCGAAAGTTTTTTTTTGTCTGCTTTTCACCTCTGGGGCCTTCAAGCAACAATTTCCATCGATTAGCCATCGACGCATCTGATGCGTTGGATTTTTCATTATTAATGGTTGCAATTTTTTTTTCATAAAAAAAAATGTTTTAACAGTCGTAACAACGTCGTTTTTCCTTTTATTTTAGTTTTTTTCCATAACGCTTCGCGTTAAACCTTTGTGATTCTAAGAGAAATAAGAATCATTCTTTAAATTACCTCTAAATTGATATCACAGACACCGTAGAATAGTCGAAAAAAAAAAGTTTTCTAATCACAAAAGCTATGTGCTCTTTTGAATCACGCTCTCAAAAGCAATTTATTTTTTTTATCACGGATTTTTTCAAAATGCCTCATCGTCTTCGTCAATTTGATCTTGAGACTTCTGGAGCTCGATAAATCGAATTTGATCGAATTCACAGAGTTTGGTGTGAAGAAGAAAAAAAACGATTATAAAATTCTCATCACTTGCAGTTCCCAAAATTCATGGAATTCCGCAAGTTCTGATTCGGAATCGGATGATTTGGATAGCAAGAGGCAACCTCCACCGCCTCCAAGTAAATCCATTAATCGTCGTGCAGCCCAAAAAATCAAGGAAATCGCGCGTCCGCGTAAAAAACGAGTTTCCGTGTCGTCGGAGAATTCTTCGTTCGACAGTGATGATAACAGAAGGTAAGGCATAATAAAAATCTTGAGATGAAAATGGAAAAAAAATTAGATTTTGTCAATCGTTAAAATTTGTTTGTGTTTCAATTTTTTTTTTTTAGACAAGCGACCAGACGAGCTGGTACGACGGTCAGTTATAAGGAACAAAGCGATGAGGGTACAGACAGTGAGGATTTGGTCGAGGTCGACGAGGCTGCGGCCGAACCCACAGAACCCGATAATGCCGAAACGATCGAACGTATTATTGCACAAAGAAGAGGAAAGAAAGGAGGTCTCTTGAACAATTGCATAAAATCTTATCGTCGTTTCAATGATTATTTTTCGTTGTTGAGAAATATTATTATTTTTTTTTCCTTTCAGTCACGGGTAACGTTACGACAGTATACGCCGTCGAGGAGAACGGTGACCCGAATCCGAAGGATTTAAACATAGAAGAGAGCGAAATGCAGTACCTGATTAAGTGGAAAGGCTGGTCTCATATACATAATACATGGGAGTCGGAAGAATCGTTAAAGGCTCAAAAGGTGATGGAGGGAAAAACAAACGATTCGATTAACTATTCGATCAAAAAATATTAAATCAAATTAATAAAAATTTAATTGCTATTTAATTGAAAATAATTATAATCGTTTACAGGTGAAAGGATTGAAGAAACTAGACAATTTTATTAAACGCGAAAGAGAGATAAAACAGTGGAGAGACTTCGCAGGCCCCGAAGATATAGATTACTTCGAGTGTCAGGCAGAATTGCAGCAGGAGCTTCTCAAAAGTTACAACAATGTGGAGCGAATTATCGGTAAGTTTTAATATAAAAAAAAAAATCCAACACATAAATATGTCAGAGTTTTATATTTGAACGAATATTCGTATAAAATTAACGACGATTTTTATTCATTGATCAATTCGATATTTGAAATAATAGATGCATCAATAAAATTTCATTCGTGTTGATTGAACTTTTTTTCCAATTATAACGAAATAATTGTATAATCTAATTATAACGAAAATAAAAATTTCACTTTGCTCAATACGAGGAACAAGAAAGAATATTATGTTGTATTAAATTTTAGCCGAGTACAATAAACCGGATTCCGATCATCCGGACTATTATTGCAAATGGGAGAGTTTGCCATACGCGGAATCAACGTGGGAAGACGGAGCTCTGATAATTCGCAAATGGCCCGAAATGATAAAAGAATTTCGCGATCGAGAAGACTCGAAGAGAACGCCGAGCAAGCATTGCAAGGTATTGCGTTCAAGGCCAAAATTTCATCAAGTCAAAGGACAACCCGAGTACATGGGACGAGGAAAAGATCTCGTTCTGAGGGATTATCAGATGGACGGTCTTAATTGGATGATACACTCTTGGTGCAAAGAAAATAGCGTTATACTCGCCGATGAAATGGGATTGGGAAAAACGATACAAACTATATGCTTCCTATATTATTTGTTCTACACTCATCAACTTTATGGACCATTCCTCCTTGTCGTGCCACTCTCGACGATGACTTCCTGGCAGCGTGAAATGGCTCAATGGGCGCCCGATTTGAATTTCGTGACTTATCTCGGCGATGTTACGTCTCGAAATGTGATACGAGAATTTGAGTGGTGTTACAGCTCAAAGAGACTCAAATTCAACGCAATCCTGACGACTTACGAGATCGTTCTCAAGGACAAAGCCCTCCTGGGTGCTCTAAATTGGGCAGTTATTCTCGTCGATGAGGCTCATCGTTTAAAAAACGATGATTCACTATTGTACAAAGCACTCATGGAATTTCACACGAATCATCGTCTCCTCATAACTGGTACACCGTTGCAAAACAGCCTTAAAGAATTGTGGGCTCTTTTGCACTTTATCATGCCAAATAAATTCAACACGTGGGAGGAATTTGAGAAAGAGCACGATAATGCCGCCCAAAAAGGCTACTCGAAGCTTCACAAACAACTGGAGCCTTTTATCCTTCGACGAGTCAAGAAGGACGTTGAAAAATCATTACCGGCAAAAGTGGAGCAAATTTTACGGGTTGAGATGACATCGTTGCAAAAGCAATATTACAAATGGATTTTGACCAAGAATTACAATGCTTTGCGCAAAGGTGTTAAAGGCTCGACAATGACTTTTATAAATATTGTCATTGAATTGAAAAAATGCTGCAATCATGCATTTCTGACTAAACCAATGGAGGGTGAAAGAAAAGAATCGAACGAGGATTATCTTCAGCAGATAATTCGAGGCTCCGGAAAACTTGTTCTTCTCGATAAGCTTCTCGTGAGATTACGCGAGACCGGGCACAGAGTTTTGATTTTCAGTCAGATGGTCAGAATGTTGGATATATTGAGCGAATATTTGCAAAAGAGGCATTTTCCATTTCAACGTTTAGATGGCAGTATAAAGGGCGAATTGAGAAAACAAGCATTGGATCATTTCAATGCGGACGGTTCGCCAGATTTTTGCTTTTTATTATCGACACGAGCCGGTGGCCTTGGAATAAATCTTGCGACTGCCGACACGGTAATCATCTTTGATTCTGACTGGAATCCACAGAATGATTTGCAAGCTCAGGCACGAGCGCATCGAATTGGTCAGAAGAATCAGGTCAATATTTATCGTCTCGTGACGAAAAATTCCGTCGAAGAGGAAATTGTCGAGCGGGCCAAGCAAAAAATGGTTCTCGATCATCTGGTAATTCAACGAATGGACACGACAGGTCGGACAGTACTTGACAAAAAGAGCCCGGGCACAAACAATAATCCCTTCAACAAGGAGGATCTCAGTGCGATTTTGAAATTTGGCGCTGAAGAACTGTTTAAGGACGAGGAGGACGGTGACGAGGAGCCAACGTGCGATATCGATGAAATTTTACGACGTGCCGAGACACGTGACGAAGCACCAACGACCGTTGGTGATGAATTACTCTCGGCGTTTAAAGTCGCGAGTTTTGCCGCATTCGAGGAAGAATCCGAGCCCACCGTTCAACAGCCCGATCATGACGATGAGAGCAAAGACTGGGCTCTGATAATACCAGAAAATTTCCGTAAAACTGTTGAGGAAAATGAAAAATCGAAAGAAATGGAGGATCTTTATTTACCACCGAGAAGTCGTAAAACTCTTCAACAATTGAATCAGCCTGACGATGGAGGACGCGAGGAACGCGGCAGAAAGCGTAGAAAGATGCAGAGCGATGAGAGCGATGATGCCGAAGAGACAGGCAGCGAGGCCGAAGGCTCAGACGACGAGAGGCCAAAAAAACGAGGAAGACCGAGAGTCTTGCCTCGTGAGGTTGTTAAAAGTTTCACCGATGTGGAAATTCGTCGTTTTGTCAGAAGTTACAAAAAGTTTACAGCCCCGGCAAAAAGACTCGATGATATTGCCGCGGATGCTGAACTTCAGGAAAAACCATTGACGGAATTGCGATGGTTGGCTGAACAATTGAAAACAAGGTGTGAGACTTGTATCGTCGAATTTGAGAGCATGGCCAAGGAGAATAAGGCCGGCGATGAGGAGGAAAAACCTGTCAAAGAGGGCAAAGGACGAAAAAGAGGTAAAGGACCAACTTTCAAAGTTGGCGGAGTCATGGTAAATGCAAAATCGCTCTCAGCAGCGATGAAAGAATTAGAGCCACTCGATCAGGCACTTCCGGCCGATCCAGAGCAACGAGCCAATTGGCACATTGACACAAAATTAAAAGCGGCAAATTTTGAGTGCGAATGGAACACCGAGGATGACTCGAAATTGCTAAGAGGAATTTATGCTCACGGAATGGGTTCATGGGAGGCGATAAAAATGGACGCTAGTCTCAAGCTTGGCGATAAAATTTTACCAAACGACACGAAACCCCAGATAAAACAATTGAACGCACGCGCCGAGTATTTGCTGAAAGTTTTGAAAAAACAAATCGACGCAAAATTGGGTGTTACGCGCGTTAGAAAGCCAAGAAAGCCAAAAGAGATGAAACCAGCGATAACGAAAGAAATCGTCGAGGATGATAGTTCGGGCGATGAGAACAAAAAACCAAAGCCCAAAATAGAAAAACCTGTGAAAAAGGAGGATGAGATTGTAGCGAAGAAGGAAGTGAAGGAGGAGAGCGATGGTGCGATGGATGAGAGAAAGAAGGAGAAGAGAATCAAGAGAGAAAAGAAAGAGGGAAAGAAAAATAAAAAAAACAAACAGGCGATTGGACCGATGCATTTTACTGCCAACAATGAGCCAAGAGCCTTGGATGTTCTTGGGGGTCTCGATCCTTCGATATTCAACGAGTGCAAAGAAAAAATGAGACCGGTGAAAAAAGCTCTCAAAGCCCTGGATAAGCCCGAGGAGGCACTGAGCGAGGCTGATCAGCTTGATCGTACTCGTCAGTATCTCATACAAATTGGCAATCAAATAAATACATGCTTATCCGTTTACAAAGATCCCGAACAGATAAAAGAGTGGCGCAGCAATCTCTGGTACTTTGTCTCGAAATTTACCGTTTTTGATGCTAAAAAGCTCTATAAATTGTACAAACACGCGATGAGAACGGGCGAGGATGGAGGACCTTCGTCCAGCCCGGAAAAGCGCGAAGAGCCTGGACATTCGAAAAAACATGCGGATAAAAGCCACGAGAAGCATGAAAAACATGTGGACAAGCATACCGGCGAGACGAGCGGAAAAGATGCCAGATCAGCCAAAAGAAGAGTTGAGGAAATTGAAGAAAATTTTAACAATAGCGTTCCCAACAAAAAACATGTCGCTGCGACTAATTTAATAGCTGCAGCGAATAGCGGAAGTACAGCGAGCGTTACAATTGGTGGCTTGACCATAACTCCACTCGTATCGACCCCAAATTCAACCTCGAGTGTTACAAATAGCAGCGTCGAGGCGACGAGGCACAAAGACGCCAAAGAATTGAAACACAAAGAGGGCAAACGCGAACGTGATCGCGAGAGGGACAGAGAGAGGGAGAGAAATCATGGCGAGAGGAGTATCGATAGATTGGCAGGCACTAAGGATGAGAGGATTCGACGTGACAGCGGTGGTTATGCAGTTGGTGGGCATTACAGCGGCAGCCGTGAGGAAGATCATTGGGTACCGAGGGACATTAGAGATCCTCGAGATAACAGGTATATTTTATTCTCTCATTTCTTAATTTTTTTTTTCAATTTTTCTTTTTCTCATTTTTTTTTTCAATCTTTCTTTTTCTCATTTTTTTTTCAATTTCTCTTTTTCTCAATTTCATTCGAATCGTTTTCACACGGATACTTCGATGAAAAAAAATAGAAACAAAAACAAATTCGAACATGATACAATTATTCTTCAATTAAAGAAGAAGAAAAAACGTTATTTTTCTAGACAGGAAACTGTAACGTGTGTGTCTGTTGAAATATCGAAAAGACTCAGATATTTCTAGATCTTTTGTCATTTTTCAACTTGGACATTTAGTCGAAATAATACAAAGAATCTCGAAAATATTTTCTTTCAGATGAAATATTTTTTGAGCCACCTTGTCTGATGAAAATTTAAAGATTATTTAAAATTTGAACAATTAACTGATTAACCATATTTGATATTATTACGAATGTTTTATTGAAATATTTTTATTCGCGACAGGTTCGTCGAGCACAAACGCGAAAGATTCGAATCATACGGTCGAATGTCCGGTGGTTATCATCGAGAGAGAGAACGAGACAGAGAGCGTGATCGTGATAGAGGAATGCACATAAATGACAAAAGAAAGTGAGTATATCGAGATTCCTCGAAATTCATAAGATTAGCTTGAAATTGGCGAATTTTCATTTATTTATTTTTTTCTTATTTTTCAGCGACTACTACAGATACCCATCGGGTCCACCGAGTGGTTATGGCTACGGTGGTCCAGGAGGCGGCTACAGTAACGCCGGAAACGCCGGTGGTTATCCACCTGCTGATATTCCTAGTGGTCATTTTCGTGGTCGTGGCTATCAAAACGAGGGATATCCGAACGATTGGCGGCCGAATAAAGATTACAGAAGGGAATACGACAGGAGGCCTCCACCACCAAATGCAAACTCCTAGTGTTCCTTCCTCACGACCGTCCTCGAGTGCGTCATCGATCGTTTGTAAACGCATATATTCGTGCATCATGCCCAAAATTCTTCCCTCTATCGAGAGACAAGGCGAAATGTGCCTGCAACAAGTTAGTCTACCCGATCAATTTATTATTTTTTTTGTTTTTTTTTTTTTTTTTTTTTTTTGTTTTATTTAGTAAACCACGTTCACGTGACCATTGTACATAAAATTGAATTAACATGCCTAGAGAAGTGATCCGAAGACCAATTTTTTGTTTCTGCTCCTTTTTTTTTTTCACCGACCGAACGCTCATAAGTGCTGAAACTCATCGTTCGTGGTTTCCTCTCAAATGATTGGATAGATTCGTTGAAAAAGAGAAAAAAAAAACACAAACATTGTCGTGCAGAATAAGAAACAAAAAAACAGACACAAATGGATTTATGTACATTGAAATTTTGCGTGCTAAACGCAAAACAGCGAGGTGTATGAAGTTTGTACTATAGCTTTTAGCTCTTCCCGGGTGCATGTGCCGGGAGCCTCGAAAAAAGCCAGAAAAAAAAGAGTGATAAAAACTGCGGCTCCCAGTTTGTCCTTTGTATGAAGGAATGTATGCCACACGTATTAGTATTTCATTTACCTCTTCCTATTTGCTGCAACATAAAAACAAAAAAATACACACCACGAATCAAATCGATTTTTTTTTTTTGTAACGACTTCGTCATGCTCGAATAATTTCATTGACGAATGTGTAATTTTTTATTATTTTTTTTCTTTTTTTTTTTTATTTGTCGATTTGTTCACGTATGATATTCTGTAATCAGTCGCTTGCCACTTAGCGATAATTGAATGCCTTCCGTTATATGATATAACCGAAAAGAATGGGGGAAAAAAAAAAAACCGGAAAAATCGCACGTAAAGTACTTCGTATTCTTAGTGACTATGGTGTAAAGGGGGAAAACATGAAAAAAATAAGGTGTGCTCACTCATTATCGCGTAGGTGATGTTCGTATAGTTTCGTCAGGCCACATTTATATCAAATTCTGTTTTTCCTTTATATAAAAAAAAAAAAAAAAAAAACTTTGTGCATCGAATTTACTGTGAACTTTAGTCGATTTACAATGATTGAATCGTGTTTGGTTTACAGAGTCACATCGTCAGGCGTAATTATGCATGTGTGAGGATTATCGGGGATCTCACTTTTTGGGAAAACAGTGAAAAGAAAAAAAAAAATTGCTGATTATGTGCTCGAAAAAAAGGTCAGCATTCCTATCGTGCCTGCAGCTCTTTGTACAATTATCACGGAAAGAAAAAAAAAAAAGCATTTTTTTTTCCCTCAATGTTGCTGACACGATGGTACAATCTATACTTTCTGTCATACAAATTTATGCAATAACGCGGTCAAAGTTTTATATAATTCTATATATGTGAAATGACATAAATTTTGAGATTATCAATCGAGATATGCGAATCTGATTCGCACACCCGAAAATCTATCGATTCTTTCTATAATCAGCGGCTTTTTTTCCGCTTTCCTGCTCGTTTCTTCAATCGTGAAACAAATACAAAAAAAAAAAAAACAAACAAATTTACTTTTAGCACAATCGATAGGTTACTTTTATCCATTATTAACATCGGCATATCGATTTTCATAAATTGACCTCGGGATGACCGAGGAAACAGCCGGCTGTGGTTTTTTTCCCTGTAGCAAAATATAATTGTGTGACGAAATTAGAATTATTTTAATGATTTGTCTTCGACATATGGAGAGGGACAAGTTTGAGTAAACAAAAAACAAAACAAAAAAAAATATCGTAAATCTATAACAAAATCTTGCAATTTCAGTGTGCATTTGTGTAAATAATAGAGATACGTTTAGAATAGAAACCGTTGAAACAACGCATATTCCTACTGCAGGATTATGTTATAAATGAATGGAAAAAAAAAACGAGAATCATCCGTCAGTCGTTAGCGAATCTGACGTAGCTGTAGATTTCTATGGTTTGAGATATAAAAAACAAACAAACAAACAAAAAGTTCGAAATAACGATAGTGAGGAGTTTATAATTTATTACTAGCTGAACATAAATCATCATGGATAATACACTGATAATAATAAAAGGACATGCTGTACATATATATATATAAATAAGTGAAATAAAGATAATGATCAATAATAACATCTCGTAGTAAAGAATAATAGTGTCTACCACTCGCTTTATTGTAATATTTGATTGACGACAAATAAGTCACATCATAAAAAAAAAAAAAAATGATAAACAAAAACAATATTGTATTTTATCTATCTTAAATTGTAGATTATTCAATTATTTGGAAAAAATATATCGATGAAAATCATCTTTCGGTGAATTGTGTCTCGCCCTTAGTCGAAATAACTTTTTTCTATATATATATTTTATTTATTTTTTATTTATCATAACTGAACAAAATTACGATCATCCAAAATTTCATAACGATCTTCTCGATAATTAACGAGATCGTCGAGGAATCGTTTACTGCTCTCGTTGTGCAATTTCGTGAGAACTGAAGGTAGAGGAGTTATATGAGCGAGATTCGCTAAATCATCGTAGTATTCTCCTTGCTCCGGTCCCATCATGTGAAAATGCCGTTCATCAAGACCGAGACGTTTTTTTCTCATTAATTCGGCATTTTCATCGGCGATCATTTGTTTCTTGGAGGGAAATGTTTTGTCACCCAGCAAGAATTTCAGCAGAAAACGTACCTGGCGGCGATATTGTCATTAAGGCCATGTGAGATAATTGGGATCGTTAATGAATAATTGTGAAACCATTTTTTTTTCAGTGTTGCACCGAAATTTCCAAGAAAAAAATTAATTCAGGCCAGGTCCATTAATTTTCGATCTTGTCTTGATTCCAAAAATTCCAATGCACTTATAAAATAACAGTTTGAAAAATTGGAGCTATTTCTCATGATACTTGTGGATGTTTCACATCGACCTAAACCAATATGAAAGAGTGCATCGAAATTTATGATGAAAACAAAAATGAGCTCACCTGCAGATCAAACATGCTGAACGCGCACACGTAATAAGGCAAACCCACCAAAGCAAGAGTTGGATTTTCTATGGAAACGAGATGTTTCCATAAAGGTGTCACCATGTTACAATCGACCCTTACACCGCATTTTTTTCCAAGAAATGGAAAACTATATCTGTAACCTTGTGAGAAAAAAAAAACAAAAAATTGTAATTTATTTATCAAATTGCGTATACAAAAAATCATACTTGGAAAAGGTACAAAATTCATGTTACCTGTACAGTAAAAAACTATATCGACTGATTCACTCTTGCCATCCGAGTAAATTACTCCATTCTCTGTTAGCTCTACGATATCTGGTTTCTTCATGAAAAAATTGGAAACAAAAACAATATTCATTTTTTTTTGCAATTAATCAACTGAAGGATTATTATTAAAAATAAATTTTGGCAAGATAAGGAATAATTACTTGGACGACATTGGAGGGAAATACTGTGTGAATGGGATCCCTGTTGTGATGACTGAGAATAACTTGATCAGCTTTTTTCGATATTTCCAGTGCCAAGTCCATACCTGCTCGTACAGAAGGAAGAAAGAAAAAAATAATGAACAATCGATGATGATAAATGACAATACAACAGAATTATTTTTCGATCAAAAGTTCATTACCGGAAGGTCCAGCACCAAGAACAGCGACAGTTTTTTCTGTAAAGGTCTCGGGAACACGATAATCGTGACTGTGAAGTTGTTGACCTTTGAAGATATCGCGACCTTTTATGGATGGCAGACTTGGTTCGAAATAATGACCGTTGCACACCATAACAGCATCGAATATTTCTTCCTTTAATTTTTCCTTGTTCGTTAAATCTCTGAACTTGACCAACCATTTTCCGGTTTGACTTGCGGTATTTCCGGAAACGGGATGTGGCTCTACTGACTCAACGTTGTGATGAAACTGCCATAAATTTAAATGCGATTATAAAGTAAAGAAATATAAAAAAACTATCCTGTGAGATTGAAAATAATTTACCCGGATGTGCTGTCTGAGTTTAAAATGATCGCAGTACTGATTCAAAAAGTTTAGTATTTCCGTTCGGGTTAAATAGCTTTTTGAGTCGTTTCCGGAAATGGGAAAATCCGGAAATCCCATTACTTCCTTCGGAAGATTCGTCCTTTGAAGCAAATAATTTGTGAGAAAGAGAATAAAAATTGAACTTTATTTTTCAAATAAAGAATAACAAAATTGAAAGGGTACCGGGAATTGTTGAAAATATTTCAAATTTACCTGAGACTGTCGTACATGCTCGAGTGAATTGGTAAACCATAAGGATCGAGACCGGTTTTAGTCGTGTAAACCCAAGTGCCACCAATCTCATCGGTCTTCTCAAAACACACGACCTCGGTGATTTTGCGAGAATCATTATTGTTATCGGCAGCATCATTTTTCGTCCCAGCTTCCGTGCAATGTCGAGTAGCAGCAAGGCCTGCACCACCCGCACCGATCACAGCTATACGCATTGTATCTTGCTCTTTTTTTTTCCTTCTTCCCAACGCGAAACTCTCTAATTTAGAATATATATATATATACGCCCACGCGTTTCTAAATCTCAGAGCGGATGAGACTGAAAACAGACAGCTGTTGGCTCTGAAAGAAAAATATTTTACGTCTCTTTTTTCGAGAAACGAATTAACGAGTGTAACTCAACTGGCCACTTATCGCACTATCTTGGCCTCTCACAAAATAGATACTGACAAAAGTGAAATCTTCGAGACGTTGAACTATAAGTCTGCAAAACGACTTAATTATACCGCTTTCTCGTATCGATAATATCATTTAGAAAACTAGCTTGGTTGCCCCCATTGAGGCAAAATATTTAGTGGGGAGAATTGTCTGCCCGATATCTTGGCTGCCTTTCGTAATAACAATTATTAGCATAATAATCCGCGGTCATGCAATTGTAACTTTTTTCATTTCTCGCTAGATCATTTACATTTCCTTCTTTTTTTTTTTTTACAGATAACGAGAGAGAAAATATCCGTGAATCACTCACAAGCGCGTTTACGATAAGAAAACAAGCTCAACTATCAACTGATCTATGGCGATTGCGCAAAAGAAAAAAAAAATAGAAGAGTAATCGTTTTACCACTTGGGCCAATTTACGAGAATCTTGCGGAACGAATTTTTATCAAACTGAGTGAGCTAAGTGAATGAAAAATAATGTAATTAACATTCGGTAAAGATTCGTGAATTATTTACCAGCGTGCTTAAGATAAGACAAGAAGAATAGTCAAAAAAATAGAAGAGTAATCGATTTACTACTTGAGGCAATTTACATGATTTTCGTGGAACGAATTTATATTAAATATGGGCTAATAAAATAATTGAGATCGTGTTTTTTTTATCGTAAAGAAAATCTCAATTATATGCGGATCTAAGGCAATTGCGCAATTATATAAATAAATTGAATAGTAATTGTTTTACAATTTAAGACTACTTACGAAAATCTTGTAGGCCGAAAATATTTATATTGGACTGATTGAAATGAACGAATGAGAAATAATCTTGTACAGTGACTGGCCTGAAGCGATGCAAGAGTATTTATTTGAGAGAGTTAAGTCCGATAGGTCGATAACGAGGTCGAGACAGTTCGTACAGTTTTTATCCGCAAATAAGAGTCATGCAGAATTTTTCTCTGGTCGTTTTGTAAGAGAAAGAGAGAGAATCGACCTTCGACCCACCCTGTATGGATTTTTATGATTGTAGATTGCAGGGTCAAACACAATCTCGCGGTGAACGACTCCTCCGTCCTTCTCCCGCGTTTTGCCTCGAGACAATCAGCCCCTACAAGTCATATTTTGTCATGTCTCGATGCATTCCCAAAAACGGTAAAATCGCACAAGGAAATCTTAAAATTCAAATCGAGGATAATTCAATAAAAAGTTATTTATCGAATAAATTAACTTTATTATCATAAGTAACAATTATCAAATAGTGTATTTTTTTTTTTTTTTTTTGTGTAAACATTAATGAACAAATATGTACATTCTGGTGAGAGATCGAGTTTGTACAATTTTAACGTGAGAGAAACTCGATTAGTGAGTCTTGTACTTTGAGGGTTTGAGGATCGAACTTTGAGTACATTTTTTTTTTCGCTCTCCTCGAATACCGGTGATTTAGATGGTACATTTTGTTGTGAAAAACGTCGATGACGATGATACAAGAAATTAAACGGCGATGGAGCGTTTTTTTTCCTTTTTTTTTTTTTTTATCAATGTTTATCCCTGACGACTTTGTATGTGTGCATCTAAAAGTTATAGATGGAATTATTTTTTTCTCAGTGTACAAATTATCTTTTACGATTATTTGTGTACATCGTTCTCCCATTGATTTTTGTACAAAACGTACAATTGCATAGCCGTTCTCGCATCCTCTATGGAATTGTGCTCACCCGTTTGTATATCAACACCCAATAATTCGGCGGCTAATTTTTTTAAACTCGGAGTATTTCCCATTACTACCTTTCGGAAGGGTTTGTAACGCGATGTGTCGCGTAAATTTCTCTTTGGATGAGACAGGAATAATACGTTTAAATCATTTTTTAAGGCATGGCCAATTAAAATTCGACCTCGCAAAATTTCCGAAACTTCAGATTGTACAAGTTTAAATTCTTCGCCATCAGCCAGATGATGAGGACGAATACCGCTCACGGCTGTTCTGTAATCTTGAATAGTTTCTCTCGGTTTTACATATTTGTCATAGATGCAAATACCGTGACGATTGACGAGCGATACACGAGCCAGCATACTCTCTGTGCCATCTCCTATTCCAACCATTTCGCAATCGATCGCTATCTGCTTGGTCAGCTCTTTTTCGTGGGGGGATTCCTCCTTGTTGCCGGTCACCTTCTCGCCGTTCTCGGCCTGAAACGGAACGTGCATTAAATCCTTGTGATCAGATATTTAAAAAAAGAAAAAGAAAATTTTTAGTAAATTTAATTAATGAAGTTTGAAATTATTGTCTTTAAACAATTCAAACTCTTCATGAATAGAGTTCTTCAATAGTGAAGTTTTTTGTTATTTAAAAAATTGTCAACACACTGAATTAATTCTATATGGATGAAAACAATTATTAATTGACAATAAATTAATAAACAATTGCTCCATTTTGTGATTTAAAAAAGTTTTTTTTGTTCTGTTTTCAAATCTTTTCCACATTTTCATCACACAAAAGTAATCAAAATGGCATTTTTGGGGCGTGAGAAGTGATACAAAAAATATAATTACATTATTTTGAACTTGTGGTGGGAACATTCTTGGTGCTTTGTGATTGGCTCTCCAAGACTTTCCAGGATGAGAATGTGGACGCTTTGGTTTTTTTTGCGTTGAATCTTGATCACTGACCACACTACGAAATTTCTCCCAGTTTGAGTTTAGGCAAGGCTTGACCATGGAACTTTTCGATCCCTTGTCTCGTTCTTCATTAGCTGGCAATTCATCGCTCGACTTTCGCGATTCAATGTTCTCCTTTCTCCTTGAACTACCATATGATGAACGTTTATCCACAAGACTGGATGGCATTGGTTTTGAAAGCATTTCGTTTCGACTCTTTTTTTGTTTCAAATTTTATGTTTCTAACCTATGGATATGGCACGTGAACGTGTGAATAATACCCAATAGCAGCTTCACGAATCCGTACAAATTTTTACGATCACCATTTTCATCTCTTCATCAGCAAAAAAATGTGAGGATACGATGATCTTCCCAACATGACAGAGATACCTGATTTGTGATGGAATTTCGTAACAATTAGGCTAAACAACCAAATGCGACAAGCAATACAATTTTTCGTATTAAAGAAAATGTATTAGTATTTATGTGTTCTTGATCACTCCTTGAATTAGTAAAGAAAATAAGAAATAATCATGGAAGTAGAATCTCGTGCGCCGCATGGCGGCTGTTTTTGGAACTATATTAACCCGCAGCTGGTAATTGTATGGCGACGCTGGCGCCTCACACTCCTCGACGACGGCCATTCTTGTAACTACAGCCGGTAATTCACGATTAGCCTAAAAAATTTTGTGGTTGGAATAGCAATGTGTTGCAAACATTTGTCGTGTGGTGTATGATATAGTTTTTCACCAGAGAAGTTAACTTTCCACACCGATCGAATAATATTCCATATTTATCATTTTATCTGGAGACAAGTCACAAAGTGATCGTTTTTTTTTGTGCTCCTAGAGCGAGCATTTTTAGATAATTAATTAAAACTGTGATTGGCCACTATGGGTCTTGCAGGTAATGTACCAAATATCATTATTTATTTACTCAATTTTCAAAACACGGAAGCCCACTAAATTTGCCTGGTCTTTAAAATTCCGTTGTAAAAACCGTTTCAGACGAAAGAAGTGATTCCGAAGAGGAACTGGACAATACTCAAGAAAATCAAAGATCTCTGACTGGTTCTCCAAGAGGCTCCAGATCTCCATCGCGTGAATCTGGCAGTAGGCATTCTTCCCCAAGAAGTAGATCTGGATCGAGAGGATCCCAAAGTCCTGGTCATTCACCAGCCAGGTAAATAACTAAATGTTACTTTTCTTTTACACAATTACCACTATTTCTCCTCTCTCATAGAGAAAGTCTTAATTTCATGAATTTTTTATTTTCATTTTCATGCCAAAATGCTCAATATGCTGCAACCGATGTAGAAAAATATTTATTAAAAAACCACCACAATACGCGCCTGCGCACAATCAAGCATGTTGTGTATGTTGGTGCATATGTTATATCATATTTTCGGTCTGCATTTTCAAATAGCTACATCTTAAAAACAATTTGAGCAATTCTGCTGAAACTTTGCACATAATACAGGCAGCAAATATTCTATTATTATTACACTACATTTTTTTTCAAAAAATTTCTATCATCACTAATTTATGCAAATTTTAAGCTATCAAGCTGTAACTTTTTTCCACAAACAGGCTCTGAGTCAAACACGTTTGATATTGAATTTAGGGAAAATCCATTAAAATTTTTATATTTTATAAAGTTTTTGGTTCATCGAAAATTAAGCGTGATCTATGCTGGGGGGGGTGACCATTTTTCATATCGAATTTGGCAAGGATTGATTAAGAAGCTCAAATTATATATGAAATCTTTGAATTTTTGCAAACATTTTCAAATGATATATAAAACTTTTGACAAATAAAGCAGCTTTCGAGAATGTCACTTGCTCATAGAGGATACTTTCCGAATGGACCAAAATTACGCGCAAAAATGTTTTTTCTTAATAAATATAATTTGCGAACGATTCAAAACATTAAAAGAACTAGCTAATAAATGTCTTGGATTGTTTTTTTTGCCACCTAAACAAAGTTTGCTCCACGTGGAACCTAATATAATGAAATGATTATAGTTCGAATCGATTTTTTTCACAGATCGGGCAGATCCTCACCGACACACGATCAAATTGCTTCGCCATCTCCCATTAGATCGCCAGGGACTTCACGTTCCCCTTCTCCAGCAGGATCCAAGTCTCCATCTGGATCACCACGAAGAAGCTTGAGAACGTCAAGATCACGATCACGATCACGATCATTATCCGCAAAAAGTGGTTCTGGATCGCACTCACGCTCGCCATCACCAAACGCTGAAAACAGAGTTTCACGATCACGATCTAGATCGGTATCTCGTCATGCTTCAAAATCGCCAGTTTCCGCACGAAAATCCCGCTCAAGATCAAAAAGTGGATCGCGGCACTCGTCGGTTCGGTCAAAGGGTCATTCGCGATCTCGTTCTCGATCGCACGAATCTGTTGACGGGCCAAAATCACCCGGAAAATCTTCCGAATCACGTTCTCCATCCCCGTCAGGCTCGATTAATCATGTTTCTCGTTCACGATCGAGATCTGGCTCACGAAAGGGATCCTCGCGCTCAAGATCGCGATCCGGCACTCCTGGGCAATTAGCGAGAGCAAAATCAAGATCACGTTCGAGATCACGATCTCCCGAAGGTGATACTCAAGCTGCAAATTCAGGACCACGATCACCGAAAAATGCTCGATCACGTTCGCGATCGGTGGGAAGTTCGAAGCGCGCTTCGCCAGCCGGCTCACCGAAGAGCTTACGATCACGATCACGCTCTGTTTCACCGAATGCTAAAGCTCGATCGAGAAGTAGATCAGGATCCGCTCGCTCACGATCGCGTTCTGGCTCGAGAAAAACTTCACGCTCACGATCTCGTTCTGGCTCGAGAAAAGTTTCACGATCACGATCCAGATCAGGTTCGAGAAAAGCATCACGATCACGCTCCAGATCAGGATCAAGAAAGGCTATATCGCGTTCACGATCTAGATCAGGCTCCGGATCGAGAAAAGCTTCACGATCACGCTCCAGATCAGGATCGAGAAAAGCATCGAGATCACGCTCAAGATCAGGATCAAGAAAAGCTGCATCACGTTCGCGATCTAGATCAGGTTCAGGATCGAGAAAAGCTTCACGATCACGCTCCAGATCAAGATCGAGAAAAGCTTCACGATCACGCTCCAGATCAGGATCAAGAAAAGCTGCATCACGTTCGCGATCTAGATCAGGCTCAGGATCGAGGAAAGCTTCAAGATCACGCTCCAGATCAGGATCGAGAAAAGCTTCACGATCACGCTCCAGATCAGGATCAAGAAAAGCTGCATCACGTTCGCGATCTAGATCAGGGTCAGGATCCAGAAAAGCTTCACGATCACGCTCAAGATCAGGCTCAAGGAAAGCTACGTCGCGTTCGCGATCTAGATCGCGCTCAGGATCAAGAAAAGCAGCCTCTCGATCGAGATCAAGATCGCGATCGCACTCTGGCTCGAGAAGAAGTTCACGCTCAAGATCCGGTTCCAGAAAATCCGGGTCAAGATCAAGGTCGCGTTCTCGTTCTGGATCAGGCTCGCGAGCTTCACGTTCACGTTCAAGATCAAGATCGCGTTCTGGATCTCCGTCCGCTTCGCGTCGGTCGAGAAGTCGAAGCGGCGATTCGGCAGGGTCAACTGGTCGACGTGCAAGACGAATATCCGACTCGGAGGGTGACGATGACGGGGCTATAAAAACGACACAGCGTTCAAAGCACAAATTATCCGATTCCGAGGACGAACACGAGAATGCCGACTCGTCAAAACGTCGAAAGGAGGATGGGGTTGAAGAGCCGGCTGAAGGAGGTGAAGATGAGGCAAATAAAACGGTCGAAGTTGTCGCTGAAACCCAAGAAGATGCTGAAGATTCTGACGAGGGTATTATCGGAGATCGTGGTGCTGCCGAACAGTAAGTTTTTTTTTCTCTCACATCTCTCAAGTATTATACAATAATTTTATGAGAATATAATTTTGTTCCTAAAATAAAAATGTTTGACCCTTACGAATGGTCCAGGAGCAGTTATGTATGAGTTTGACGCTGAGGGACCGCTGAAATTTTATATGACTATTTTCAACATGTTAATGATTTTTAAATATGAAATTTATGTTTATTGTGTTAATGCGATATTTTGATGATTTGCAGAGACGATGGTTTGTCAGACTTTGATAGAATGTTGGCACGCAAGAAAGAGGAACAGACCCGTCGTCGTAAACGCAAAGATATCGATATTATCAACGACAACGATGATATTATAGCACAATTATTGGCTGATATGAAGGCCGCCTCGGATGAGGACAGAAAATTAAATCAATTGAATAAACCAGCGACGAACAAAATAGCAATGATACCAAAAGTCTTGTCACAGTTGAAAAAACATGATTTACAATTGGCATTCCTCGAGCATAATGTATTGAACGTTTTGACTGATTGGCTCGCACCCATGCCCGATCGATCTTTGCCTTCCATGAAAATACGAGACAGTCTTCTAAAGTTATTGCTAGAGGTGAGAAAAACAAAATCTATTCATGAGCGATAGACAATATCGTAAATATTTCCAACTATGTTGAAATTTCGTATTTTTAGTTTCCACGAATCGATCAGGCGTCATTGAAGCAATCGGGTATTGGAAAAGCCGTCATGTACCTTTATAAACATCCACGAGAAACGAAGGAGAATAAAGAGAAAGCTGGAAAATTGATAAATGAATGGGCACGACCAATTTTCAATCTCTCCGCGGACTTCAAAGCTTTATCGAGAGAGGAAAGATTTCAGAGAGATTTGGAGCAAACTCCACAAAAGAGAAGAAAAACAAACGAGGGCGAAACGTCGCAGAAATCTCAGGATATTAATAAAGCCCTCAAGAGCGATGACAAGTAATTATATCGATTGAGAATCAATGGAATTTCCGTCCTTCTTTTTTTTCATCTACATTGAGTTTTGGTTGATTGGTGGCATTTTTTGTCGTCTTTTTTAGGCCCCTTAGACCTGGTGATAAAGGATGGGTAGGAAGAGCTCGTGTTCCTATACCGTCAAACAAAGACTACGTTGTACGTCCCGATTGGAAGACTGACGTCGATATTAGTCGAGTAAGAGAGAAAAACAATCAATTTTATCCATAAAGCTTATAAATTTTGCATTTGGAATAACTTTGTTTTTGTTTTTTAAATCTTTTATCAATTCTTGCAGACCACCAAGAAGCAAATGAATCGATTCGAACGGCACATGAAAAATTATATAGATGCTAAGAGAGTCAAATCAGCGCGGCGAGCCGTTGACATATCGATTGAAGGACGCAAAATGTCACTATAATAATGTATTCTCAATTTTAGCGTAATCGTATTATAATGTATTGACGTGATAAGTTTGTTTATAAAAAGTCGAATAAAAATGTTTGTAGTAAGAATAAGACTCGTAAAACAACAAAACGATTCCTCATAATCGTTACCTGTTGAAGATCACGATAATTTCCGGTGAAAGCAACAACGATGGAAGTGCAAATCAAAGAATTCTCCTCACAAGTAAAAGGTCTGAATTGGTTGGTAGAAGAAAAAATAATGTACTCCAAAGACACGTTCCTTTGTCGGAAAAATAACAATAATGTTGTATTCTCAGATTTTTTAAACATGAAGTTGAATAAAAAAGTTTTTAGCAAGAATAAAATGACGAAAAATGATCTTCGCTGAGAATCTTCCTCTGTCGAAGATCGCGAGCATTTCCAGCAAAGGCGACAACGGCGAAAGCGTGAACTAACGAATTTGCTCACAACTTCATAACCTCGATTTTAATACTCCAATCCACGTGAGCGATCTAAATAACAATACCGACGATAACTTTACGCGATTCAATTAATTTTACTTCGCGTATGTGTACGATGTTTTTTATGTGATCGAAATTTTGATTTAAAAAATTCACGTGTTTTACGTGGAAAATGGATAAAAATCATCGACTCTTTTTGAGGAATTTACCTCCTGATATTAGCGATGAGGAGTTAAAAAAATTATTCAACGAGCATGGAACAGTTGCGAATATCGATATCAAAGAGAAGATTCAAAATGATGGCAGCAGGATTGCCTTTGTCAATCTTGGAACTAGCGACAAAAGATTAAACACTTGTGAGCTTTGAAAATTAATTCCTAAATTAATGAAATTTCATGACAAGCAATGAAAAATAATAATTAATGTTAGAAACAATTTACTGTCTGGCTGTTTAGCCAAATCGTATGCAGTATTTTAGCAGAGTAACCGCAATAATTATGGAGTTGTAGAAGTTTCAGTTTAGCAAGCACAATTAATACTATAATTATTGTATAATTGCTGAATCTAATTGTAATTTATTTCAGTCCATCACAATTACTAGATGTAATCGTAATTGTTTCAGAACATTACTGTTGCTCAAAATCATTGTAATTATTTTTTTAAGCAACAACAATCACTCGGAATAATTATAACAATTTTTCAAGCAACTATAAATATTCCAAAAAGTTTTTTTTTTCAAATTCATTGCAATTAATTGTGATGGTTCTAATTTTTATCATCCAATTGCAATTACTTGAGCTAATTACAGGAAAAATACACTTTGGCCCAAAAATCACTAGAATATTTGTTTTCTCTCTTTCTTCTTTCATTTTGTTCAAGTATTTGTTTTCCAGGTTTTCGAGCAGTGAATGGAGCAGTCGTGAGAGAATATACGATTCACGTTGAGGTAGCTAAGGAAAGTTTTTTGGATCGTTTAAAGAGAGAAAGAGAGGAAGCATCAAATCGTACAGTACCAATCAAGTTGCCGATCATAGCCCAGGATCAGCCTATAGAAAAAATAAACATAAAGTTGCCCAAAACAATCAAGAGCAAACCTACCAAGCGCATTTACAATTTCGATGATGCAGAAAACGATGGCGCAACGGAAAATTATGCCGAGCAGTCGAATAAAATTTCAGGCTTTAGTTACGATCCTGCACTCCAAGTGGAAACACTTCCCGTGAAAAAAGAAAAATTAATAAAAATTGAGAGCCAAATAATCCACAAATCGAATGCCAGAATAGAAAAAATTCCCGAAAAGAAAGTTCTCAGTGAGTCTGAGATAAAGCGATTGGCATCGGTGAAGCAGAAGAGACAGTTGTTCAGAGCAAAGGAACAATTGATCAGTCATGCTCTAAAAGCTGTGGTAAGAAATGCCACAAAAACTTCGCCATTGCTCATTAAAATAGTAATTAAAAAAAGTTTTCAACTAAAGGATGAATTAAAACTGTTTTCAGGACAGCACAAATAGAAACAAAAAAATCATATTCTCCGAGAATATTGACCAGATTGATTATGAAGAAAAGAAGAGCAAGTCTCTATTTGATGACAATGATGATGACGATGATGATGAACAAAGAGAATGGAACGAAAATAAATTTGAGCACGATGAGAAACGAAACGCAAAAGTACAGAAACACAAAAGTGTGCCAGAATTTTCATAAAAATTAGTTATTATTTATTATTTTTCTTTATATTTTTATTTTATTCCAGCTGGCAATGTCTCTGAAAAATTTGGGTCGTGACAAAAGATTTACTATCGACGAACGTTTTCTCGATGACAATGAAGAGTCGTCAGAAGTAAAAGCTGCCAATGAAAATAAAGAGAGTGATCTAAAGAACGAGACAAAGTGGCAATTGAATATACTGGAAAATGTATTGGGAACACCATTCAAGGCCAAAGACGAAAAGTTTATTGCCAAGAAACAAAATAAAATGGTTCGATACGATCCGACCGCGAGTGGACATCGAGATCACGAATTGGAGATGACGGGAAAGCCTGCTATTAAAGCTAAGAAAGCAAAAGCAGGAAAGAACGAGGTTGAACCTGAAGAAGCTCCGATACCTGTCTCGAGCGATGTTTTTTTCACAGTATCGGAAAATCTTACCGAGAGTCTGAAGCCTCAGGAAGAATTTAGTCTCTTGAAGTCATTTGGAACAGCAACGGCGGCGGATAAGAGTAAGTTTTTATAAATTCTAAAATTTAAATAATTTGGCACTAATTTGGATTATCTAATTTTTTTTTCCATTTATAGATAGAAGCGACGAGTATGACGCGAGTGCAAATGCCGCACAAAAAGAAAAGTATGAGCGAGATTACGATGCTAAAAATCCGTTTAAATATGAATCTTCCGACGAGGAAGGAGGGGATCCAACGATGGATCATTTAACTCATAATAGCGAAATTATGACGAAAAACAAACTGAACAATCAAACAAATGAGAGAAATGATACTTTTTTCTTTGCTATCGACGATCAAAGATTTCACGGTACGAAAACTGGCACATTTTTTCAAATATTCTTTTCATAGATTATGTTTGTGTGTGTTGAAATTTCACATTTTTTTTCAACTCGCAGATGCTGAAGAGTTTTTCAAGACAAAACCATCGACAACGGAGAATTTCACAAATGTGAGACGAGAATTGAAGCAAATAGTACGCTCAAAAATACGAAACAATGTCAAGAAAAGTACACCTTGGAGAAATACGAAAATAAGAAAACAACCAAAGATTCGATAGTAATTTCGACATAAAAAATTAATGGACGATTCGAATTTTGAAGCTTCAAGAAAATTATAGCAGGGATCTTGCGAGTTATCAAAATTTTGTACAAAATGTTGACGAAATTCATCCTTCACCTTTCAACAATAATAATATTGTTAGACGTTATAATCACAAGTCGCTTATTGACCATTTCAGTCAATTATACAAAAATTCAAATTTTCAAATCCCTGCAAGACTATTCAAGTCTTCCTTTACATAATTTAGCATATTAGCTGTAAAAAATAATTGATTTTTCTTTAAATTGTTTTAATGCATCGTTGCGTAAAGAATTGATAATGAGGTCGAAAAGCGGTGGGAGATAATGGATAGAAAGTCTCACCATTTGTACATTGATTGCAGTACAAAAATTAAGACCCTTTTATATCGCAGCGTTTTCAGAAAATAATGCACTTGTGCACATTTTTCTGCATAAACTGTACATAACAACAAGATATACACAATATAAAAGATATAAATTTGATTTTCAATCATTTTCTTATACGTAGTTGGGGTGCGAAATTGATTGATTGATTTCATAATTATCCAGCTTTTCGGCTCAACCATCACGACGATAAATCTTGGAAAGAAATTTAAAGAATAAATCATGTGGAAGACCACGTGATATTTGTTGAATGTGGGTATTCATGAGATTGTAGCTCTCTTCCTCGTAAATTGAATACGTTGTTGAAAGAGCTAAATCATCGTATAATTGTTTGATTCTCGCTACTTTTTCTATATCGTCGACACCGTAACATTCCTGTAAAAAAAAACAAAATTTTTCAATTATTAATGAAAGCTTTAGTGATTTCATGAATTTCAAAGATACGAAAAAAAATCGTACGAACTTCAAAGATTTTTCGTTGTGCCGGAGTGGCACGTTGAAGAGCCACGACAGCCAACCACGAGCATTTTCCCTCCTGAATATCCGTGCCAATTTTTCCGGTAACTTTTGGCTCACCATAACAATCAAGATAATCGTCCTGTACTTGAAAAAAGTGTCCCATTTCCAGAAGAATCGTTTTTCCCTGTCTGTGCATTTCAGAGTCGGTTATACCAGCCTAAGAAAAATAAGAAGAAAAAAAACATGTTAGCATTCGAGCCAACACGTGAATTCGAGAGGAGATAAAGATCATGTCCGAGAGGCAATTTTGCCTCTGTACTCACAAAGTACATGGCTAGTGTAACTGGCATAACGAATGAATAATATCCAGTTTTGTATTTAACAATAGCGTTATAGCGATCCATCGTGAAAAGATTTAAATTGGGCTTTTGACCAAATTGTGTCGACAGTAGATCCAAAGTTTGACCCATTGTCGTCTTCAATGTGTTCTGGAGAAAAATAAAAATTCATTTTTGGAACACAACAATGTACGATATTTTATTTTTTAGTAGAAAAACATGTCTCGCTCACATCGTGAAACGTTTCAACGAGATCCATATAGCAAGATTTGCCTTTGAAATGAGTTCTAAGCAATTGATAAACCGCCTGTTCGAGAATAATTCCATCGTTTATGGCTGCAAGGCCAATGTTGTTGTAGAGATACCAGCATTTTTGGCCTCGGCGAATTTTCGCACGATCCATTATGTCATCTTCGATGAGAAAAAAAGCCTGGCACTAAAAACAAAACAAAAAAATAGATACTCAGACTAGCAACAAGTTGATGATAATTTGTTTGTTGCAGTATAATCCTAGAAGTGCATATATTTATTTTTACTTCAGTAGTACACACTAGGTTTGCCAGAATAGGCTTCTCTTGGTTCTCTAACTTTGGATAAATTTCATATTTTCTTGGATTTTTTAAAATTATTTTTATGTAGACAAAATTCTCAAAAAGACGCTTGTAAAATTGTAATATTTGCCGATTGGATAATTTGTCAAATAAATTAGTCTGGATGCAAGTATTGAATGATAGGAACAAAGAGTAATTTTCGCCGAGTCCATGTGCGTACTAGTAGGGTCAATTGTTGAGAAGAATTGCATTTTACGAACCAATTCGGTGCACCAGCCGAGTATCCTTGCCAATCGTATATTATTCTCTGTTAGATCTTCGGGTTGTGCGAGCATTCTGTAGGCATAAACGAGAGCGAGACCGCGATTTTTCTTACCACTCGGTACATTGTATTGTAAGATCTGCAATAAAAAAAATCAAGTAAGATTTGGTAGTTTTTATACGAAATAGCAGAAATTCAAAAGTTGCATGGAATTAATTATTATTATTTTTTCCAATCTACTTTTGCCATCCATCTCGTTGCATCGGGAATCTCAAGATGACGACCAGCCTCTGTAAGATCTCTCACGACGTCTGGCCAAAGAGCCATCATTTCTCGACTCTCGTCTCTGGTGGTCGCCCAGCTCGTTTGAGCCGCACTATAAACAGTGCGTGAAACATTTGCCCTATAAATTTTAAGAATAATTTCGTTCGCTCAGACAAATTAAATACAATATGAATATAGTTTTTCTCACCAAGAAAAATGGATTTCATTGTTTGAAATAGGGGTCAGGATCCTATTAAAAATAAATTAACTATTTGAGCCAAATAGACACAAAATAAAATGGAATTGAAATCGAATGAAAGCTATTTTGAATTAATTCAATTTTATTTCAAACAAATTTAGTCATTTTTCTCTGTGGTTTAGTCAGCATAGCGACCTTCCAGGGGTATCTTTAATTTCCATATTTTTTCAACGACTCAAACCGTTCATACTGATAAATAATATTCGAAAGTTTCTCAACAAGACGCGAAATGGAACGCATCAACGACAAGACTGAGATTTTAAAAATTCGAACTTCCACCTCGTACATGCACGTATACATTTCGTAATATAATCGATGCGCATATTTTCCCGCCATATTTATTGTTATAACAATAAAAAAAAAAGGTCAAGTCTAAAAATGTAGAAAATTGATATTCAGGCAAACAAGATTGTATCAGTCGTGACGCAATCACGTGATCCTTATTCCATTTTTTTTAACCATTCTGAACTTGCGAGCAGAATCAAATTTTGTAAACAGTTGCAAGCTTTTTTTTAGCTGATTGTATAAATTAGTAGGGTTAATATCGGTCCGCAATTTACATGAGGAAAGAGTATTTTTGGAATTTCCAAAATTATGGATGTTTCCGAAAGCGATGAAAAGGTTTTATTATTATATTAACTCGATTGAAATTTATTTCATTAAGGTGGGTCTACCTAACTTTCATCTATGTGATATATATTCATGCTATAACGTTGACCATTTTTTTTGTCCTATTTTCCATTGCAAAATACACCGTTGAAGCAAATTTGCAGATTTATAACATTTTCGGTTCCAGTTTTTTACGCTCTTTTTAACGAAGAATTACGTATGAATTTTTACTCCCTCGATTTTGCAAAAAAAAAAAAAAATCCTCCAAGGGTGCATTTTCCGGTGCAGTGTAAAAAAAAAACAAATTTGTCAAATCTGTACCATAAATATATCACATAGCTCAAAGCAATGAGTTCAGATGCCTCAAATGTATGGTAACCCCCCCCCCCCCCTCTTCCCCCGTTCCTTAAGATGAAACATTTCTAATGGTTTTTCTCTTTGTAGAATTTAATGGAATCGGACCCAAAAATCAGCGATTCACTAACTGTGATAATCAAATCGATAACACATCGGGGTACCCAAACAACAATACAATGCAATCCTGATGTGACAAAAGATGACTTTGTAAATATGATTGTGAGAACGAAGATATAATCAAGAATTCATTTGCGTAAACAAAGTAATTTGAAAGATGCACTGAAATACAATGGAATCCTTCACATGACACAAGATGACTTTGTAGATATGATTGTGAGAACGAAGATATGATCAAGAAATCATTTGTGTAAACAAAGTAATTTGAAGGATGCACTGAAATACATCGAGAAGAAAAAAATATTTACGGATATTTTGCACAGCTCGATGCTATCTGAGATAAGGAGGGACAGCATCGCGTGAGTGTGTGTGTGTGCGCTTGATTGCCTAAAACGTCACAGCTACGCGTTCAAGGTTATCAAAATCGTACAACCGGTTTTAATTTTATGCATGAAACAGGTCACAGAAAATCGTTCATAGAGGTTATTTTCAACTTACCCGATATATCTGCTCGAAAATTTCTGTCCATCGATGTCACGGAAATTTCTCAAAAATGGTAATTTTCCAGTTACGAGATTCGAAAAATTTCGACTCTGACGATTCTTGATGAATCCAAATGTAAATTTTTGCACGGTCGATGACATTGTTTAATGTTAAAAAAATTTTAATAAAAGAAAATATTTTTATATATTTTAAATAATAATAATTTTATGCAATAAACAATATTGCATGCGTGTAAAAGGGTTTATTATTTAGTACGCCGTTTCCACGCACTTGCGAGGGTTTTTAGGTGTACGTGCGTATCGATACGATGCCGCATGGAAGATTGTAAACACACTGTATGAACGCTCACAGTTCCAGTTATAACTTTGACGAGGGTGTGATTTGACGACCGTGTAAAGAACAGTGAATAACTGTTTAATCCCGCTTAAAAATTCCTGTGCCCCCGTGCGTATATGAAGACGAGTCATGCGACACACACGAGTGAGAAAAAAAATCCGTAAACGCGCACTTTGCTTTACAATTGCGTATTCTCTACTCGCTGCTGCTTCTTTTCTCTCCAGTCTCTTACACACTGCTCACAACACAAAACAACTCGTTTCAGAGTTGCTTCCAGCGCAGCACACGTTTGAATAATATCGTTCTACGTGATTATATACAGATGCGTATCCCCTCTTGTTGTGGATATCTGAATTCTCTCATTTAGTATAAATTATAAACGAGAAAACGTACGTATTTATATTCGATCTCTTGCATGAGGACGCGGTGAAAAAAACGCCCCGACAAGTAAAAAAAAATTGTGATAGCGCCAACATATCGGCGTTTCAAAAGATGGCGTCGTGAAACTTTGTTGTTCGAATTAAATGTTTTGTTTTAATTCAAAAAGTTCCACGCCCTTGTTTTGAACACGTGGAAATGTGACGTTTGTCAAATTTGATCGTTAATTTGATTATTTTTAATGTATATTATCGCCAAATGTCAAAATGGAATAATAAAGATTGTTTGCATATATTTGCATATATTTGTAAATATTGACTTTTTCACTATATATAGACAATCCATTTATTTCCGCTCTATATAGGCCCCTAAAAAAGTACCAATTTTCGAATTTAAGGTAATGTGAAAACGTTAGTTCAATGAAAATAATCGACTTTTTAGGCAAAAGAAAAATCTCATGGTTTAAATTTATGAATGACGATACACATAATAATTTTCGCTTTGTCCGAAAAGTTGATTATTTACATGGGAAAATTATTTAGAAATATTTCGAGGTTATGTTGGAATATTTCACATCACCTTAAAAACAGCTGAGCACACGTATAACACCATGAGTTAGAAACTTTGTGTACGTCATCGCATTGACAGCGAATGCAAAGAAAAAACAGATAAGAAGAGTTCGTAAAGCATATATATATGATGCATAGAATAGCGATAATAAAAGAGCTTTGTAAAATATTTCGAATTATCTGTACCCAAGAGGTGGCATTATGACACCATTTTCGAATATCCGTTATCATCTCTCATATCACATTTATCACTCCTCTTATTAACCTTTAATATAATACTTACAAAATCTTCAAACCCAACAAATTTTAGCACTTTTTCACGCACAATTAATTCACTTGTTTCGCTTCGTTTAACAAGAAGAGCATTGCATTTTAATATTAAAGAGCCGCACAAAAACATTCACCAATGTTGAGAGGTGAAGTATTAAAGAAAAAATGTCGATCATCAATTGATAATGAATTAATAGGGAAAATCGTCCTGTATCTTGAATTAATGAGAAAGTTTTTACAATTACAGATTCTCTCATGTTAAATTGGATTTTAATTGCGATTGCATTTAATTTCGTAATGATGGCATCGTTTACTGAGGCAAAAGAAAATGCCTCAACCACAGCACGTGCCTGTTGTGAATTCGCTTCGGATTTTCACAAAGTAATGTCACTATTATAGAATTTTTTTTTTAAATTTTACCAGACGAATAAATTATTGATGAATTTATTTAATTTAGATTATAGCGCACCAAACCGAAGGAAACATTGTGAATTCTCCTCTGAGTACTCATCTTGTATTGTCTTACTTATTTCACGGTTCGAACAAGCACACTGCTAAGGAAATGATAGCTGGTCTTCATTTATCCGATATAGAAAAATTACACGAGGAGTATAAAGATCTCATAGAGACCTTAAACGTGAGTAATTTATAAGAATGAAAATAAAAAAAATTATCCAAGAATGAAAAATGACCAAGCACTTAATTTTCAGAGCATGGATACGGTTGAATTGAGCCTGGCTAATGCGATTTTTCTTCGAATAGGCGTTAAATTGCACAAAACATTCCAAATGAAAGGAGAAGATTTTTATACTTTCCAAGTACAGAACGTAGATTTTAGCGATAATGTTGGATGTGCTGAGAAAATCAACTCTTGGGTTTCCAAAAGCACGAAGAACAAGATAAACGACATTATATCACCAGGTAGGACTAATTGTAGAGTTAATTAATTTTTTAATTATAATTTCTTAGTTTTTTTTTATTCTCCAATTTGGACAATAATATGCAGTGAAGAAAAAAAAAAAGAAAATAATAAAAATACTTTTATTACTTAGACGATATCAACGACTATATGAAAGTTGTAATGGTCAATGCGGTATATTTCAAGGGTCAATGGCAGCGTCAATTCAATGCACAAGCAACACAAAAAAGAGCATTCCACTTGAATAAAAATTCAAACAAGCAAGTTCCAACAATGTACAAAGAATTCAAATTTTCCCACGGTGAAATACCGAGTATGAATTCACGATTTCTCGAAATTCCGTATATGGTAGGAACTTTGGATTAAAAAAAAAAAAAAAAAAAAAAAAATTCACTTCTGACTCGAAATCCTATTTTTCCATAATTTACCGTATTTTTAGGATGCAAAGATTGACATGATAATCATCCTACCCAATGACATTGAAGGACTGAAATATGTAGAGGAAAATTTTGATTGGAATGCTGTCGTAAATGCTGAACGTACAGAACGAGTTACGCAATTGTATCTTCCAAAATTTAAGATCGAATCGAAGATTGATTTGAAAAATGTACTTCTTGAGGTAGGCGAAAAAAGCTTAAAACAAAGATTTCTAGCGAGCAATTTTTCAATGAATAAAAGTAATTAACGTTATTTACAGCTTGGATTTACGTCAATGTTCGAAGATATCGCGGATTTTAGTGCAATGTCTGATGTACCGTTGAAAGTCGACAGTGTGATTCAAAAAGTATTTCTCGAAGTGAACGAGCTCGGAACCGAAGCCGCAGCCGCAACAAGTACTAAAAAAAAATTGTTGGATTCATTTTACCACAAAGTTTGCTACGATCAGTAATTCAATTTTTTAATATGAAATTTTAGCCGTACGAATGATGGTGAAGAGGTCATTAGAAATAACGGAGGATCCGGACATTTTTGTCGTCGATCGACCATTTCTTGTGGCGGTTCGTCACATTCGAGACAATACTCCGCTCTTTTTGTCGAGCGTACGTGACATAAATATGACACCGGAAAAGGACGAACTGTAGGATTTACAGTCGCCATATTTATAATCGAAACAAACGAATTTCCATTCTACCGGGTTTTGGTATATCAATAAAGTGGAATTTTAAATAACGCTGTTATACCACTTATTTATCTATCCTATTAATGATTAATAACGGAACGATAATACGCGAGTAAAATGTGTACTTACTGCACGATGCAGTCGAGTGTGTGCACTTTTGTCTAGCAGCGATCGTAGCGGCAATTCGTGCAACTACGAAAGTAAGGTTGGTGAGGAAGAAGCTTCAAACAAATTGTCGCTTTAACACACACACGTTTGTGCCTTACACTCTTGTACTGCGATCGTTGTTTTGTATGACAGAGATGCTCAAACCTGGAATTCCGGTCATATATTTTTCGTTCTTTTTTTTTATCAGGCTCGCAATGAAGGGAGCGATTCAATCTAACTACCATATTATCGTGGCCATGAATTTTTTTAACCTGTTTCCGTCTGGTTTCCGTTGAGAGTGGAATTAACATCCGATTTTATGATATGATGGAGATCCCATCCCTGCTGTAGCACTCATCACGTCCTGATATAGTTCTGTTGACGTAGTTGAGGTAGTTCTGATCGTATGAGTATTAAAAAAAGAGGATCTTTAGTGTTCAGACAGTGATTAGTAACGCGTTATCATTTTTTTCCTGGCACCAATGGTAGAGGACACAGTAAGGACGCGCCCTCACACAACACATTCACAACAACATAGGGATTTCCCGAGTTAAGTGGCATTTCCGTTCGGTGGCGCCATCTGAAAGACGCATTTCGAGATTCCGATCTTTTTGTGTGAGGGAGCGTGTCCTCTTCCGGTTTCGTGCTGTTTCGGCAAAATATCGTACGGACTGATTATTTGTGTTCACACTCGTTTTAGCAACGATCTGGTAAGAATTCATGAACAATAATTATCACATGAAGAGAGAATTCCAAGACAAAATTCTGTAACGTTCGACCGAACCGTTATTTTTGTAAACACAGATTTGTCTAATTCTCGATAAAAATACGATCGCAATCGCATTTTGTATCCATGATCAAAATGGCGCCTACCAAGAAAACTCAAGCTTCCTCATCAAGCGTCACACGTGCAATTGGCACATTCTCGTCAAACTTTTATAAAGTATTATATTATTTTGCTATTATCTTTGCACCAACAATTTTTTATTGTGGACTTTTTTTTAACCATTTTTAATCTTATTCTGAAGGTCGTAGCCGAAGAGTTTGATGAAGGCGACAATATCGTGAGTTCTCCTTTCAGTGTTCATCTTCTTTTGTCTTATCTCTGTGATGGTGCTGATGGCCGCACAGCTCAAGAAATGGTAGCTGGTCTTGATCTCGACAAAACTTCAGCCGTGCACACTGAATATAAAAAGCTCATGCTGGTACTTCAGGTAATTAAACTGGCAAAGAATTAAAAAAAAAAGCGATAAAATATGAAAGAATTTTGAAAAATTATAAATTATTTTATAAAATAACTAAAATTAACAAATTTATAAATTATAAGAAAATTATATAAAGCAGAAGGAATATCGAATTTTTTAGAAAATTCCCAGAAATGAGTATCTATATCGATTTGAATGCCCATGTGATGGTCCAAATATAGTCGAGTTGAGCCTGGCAAATGGAATTTTTGTCCAAGAGGAAACGCCATTGAGTGGTTCCTTTGCAAAAACGGGCAAATTTTTTTACAATATTGATCTCAAAAAAGTAGACTTTCGAGACAAAGTTAAATGTTCAGTGACGATCAATGATTGGGTGTCCAAGAACACAAAAAACAAAATATCCAATATTATATCACCAGGTATGAAATTGTCTCCATATTATTTGAAATTTTCCTTTTCTTCAAAGTATACAAGTTAATACATCATTTTCGTATTTTCCCAGATGATATTGAGGACATCACAAAAGTTGTACTGGTCAATGCAGTTTATTTGAAAGCAAGATGGCGAATTCCATTTGATACATATGAAACGGTACCAAGAATATTTTATGTAAAGCAAACTTTGACCAAAGAAGTTCCAACAATGCACAAAAATTGGTCATACGATTATGGTGAAATACCGAGCTTGGATTCGACGTTCATTAAACTACCATACGAGGTAAAACGGACAACGTTATCATTAATGCACACTCGGTAGATTCGATTTTTCAATTTTCATAATTAATCGATCAATATTAAATTAATTATTATTTGATTAATCGTTCAATTATTAAATTGTCAGAACGGCGATTTAGACATGATAATCATACTACCAAATCGCATTGGACTCTATCACGTTGAGGAGAAGTTTGATTGGAATACCATCGTGAATGCAGAGATTAATCGCACAGAAATAGATTTGTATTTGCCGAAATTTAAAATTGAGGGTAGCATTGATATGAAAACGATTCTTCCCGTGGTAAAACTTTTTTTTTCCTCACGAAGTCCATCGCGATAAAAATAAATTTTCTTCAAATTTGGATATGAGAAAAAATTATCGAAATTTTAGCTTGGCATGAAATCAATGTTTGAGGCAAGAGGTGATTTTGATCGAGTCGCAGCATCTCGACTGAAGCCACCTTTGCACGTTGCAGCTGTTATTCAAAAAGCATGTCTCGATGTGAATGAATCTGGAACAGAAGCTGCAGCAGTGACATGTAAGAAATTGTCGAAAGATTATGATAAATTTCATGAAGATTCGAATGTTATGAAAATTATTATGAATATAACGATTATGGTTTCAGTTTCGAGTATGCGAGGAGGTGGTGGCCCGCCGATCGAATTGCCACACCAATTTCTTGTAAATCGTCCGTTTTTGATAGCAATTCGTCACGTATCGACCAACACACCCATTTTCATAGCAAGTGTGCGAGATATCGGCACAGATCCAAAAGAAATTCCGAGGACCTCGATCGGCAAACGTTTTAGTGCCAGACTATTTGCCAAGAGAAATAACGAATCTAATCGCGAGGAGGAAGAACTCTAGTTTTTCAAATAAGTCGTCACGTATCCGGCGATGTTACCCAATTATATTCGAGTTCCTATTAAAATAAGCAATATTTTTTTAACGAGAATAAATATTATGTAGTTGCGTTTCATCGCCGTTGCTGGCAACGTTCTGTTGTTTACGTAAAAAATATTTAATATATTTTTAAAATATTAAAAACATTTGTCAGATTGTAGAATTAACACTCGTGTCATATTTTTAAACCAATGAAGTTTCTACTATGTACCTCTTTTGTATTACAATAAATATTAAATATGATAAAGAGTAATAAACAAGATGTTTGTTTCTCATATTTTACATTTTGCAAAAAGTATCCATTGAGGTGGTCAAAACAATTTGGAGTTTGTGAGATTTATCCAGATAATACTTTAGATTTTCGTTCATCGATGGCATTGTCGATTCGCCGTTTCCGGCGCGATTCTATCAGTAGTAAAGCGAGTTGTTTTTACCACAAGATATGAAAAACACTGACTTGGCATGAAAATAAACTGACAATGAGTTGCAATTTGTCAGATCGCGAGTAACCTGTTATTGATCATATCGCGTATTCACGAGACTTGGGAATGAGCGAAGAAACTGCCTTTTACTGTGCGTTGATATTTTTTTCTCTTTTCATTTGATGAAAATTTGATTATTTAACAGCAATAAAAGAGATATTTATTTATTTTATCGTCATTGTATGGAAATTATAAATACGATCGGTAAGTATCGATCAAATTTATTAAAATTTCGCTACTTAGCAACTGGAAAGAAAATAAAAACACCTTGCGTGGTGCTCACGAGAAAAATTCATGATGGACAACTTTGCGTTCGTTGCGCAAAGTTTTACATTCGGGTCAAATTAAAAATATTACATAATTGCAAAAAAATGTTGTCCGATCGACTTTCACCGTTTGCTCGTTCACATTGATGGCTCGTCCAATTCTACATAATTACATTATCACAACCTTTGGATTTTTTTGTCCTCAATATTTTTCTTTACCCGCAATATTCGTGCCTCGAGCACGAAAAACCTTACAAAAAGTACAAATTACTTTATTTATTATTTATTAGTTATTTTCGAATCCAACAAATCGGCCAGTTGACTTGGATCCGCGACTGGTAGAGAGCACGTATGATGTCGACATACGTATGCAGTTGCATGACCCGTTTGTGCTTTCATTTTACCAGTAATTTCGTTTTTACGAAAAATTATGCTCTCCTTGTTCTCAGGATCCACGAGCATAAGAGCTTTCGCGGGTATCAGACGTTCGCGCACAACATCTATAAGCTTGTCCGTGTCCTTTGCATCTTTTTTTCCGGCTATAAATATCTGAAAGAAAAAATATCGATAAACACAAATTTAATGAAAAAATATTCATTCAAAAAATATTATTTGACGTTTATTAAAAGAAATTTTAACAATGTTTTTACCTGAGTGGTTGAGTCATGATAGTGCAAAAGAGCCGATACCAATTCCGGTACTGCGGCCGGTATTCGAGTGAGCAACTGATGAAACGAGACGAGCAATTGGCTGCTTTTTTCTTTGAGATCTGGACGATCAAGGCAAGACGAGAGTCGTAGTAAATTTTCACAGGCTACCGAATTGCTCGAAGGTTCCGCACCGTCCGTGTCTATAATTTTGAATAGAAGCATTGAAAAAAAAAAAAAAAAAATACGAGAAAAATTATAATCAATAATTACGTACCATCTTTGAGCCTGAGAATTATCGAACGATCGTGCATCGTCGTGTTGTAATATCCACCATTATCAGAATCCCAAAATAATTTGTCCTGAATGTCTTGCAATTCTTCGGCAAATTCGAGCCAATGATCGTTCAAACTTGCCTCGTATAAATCGAGCAGGCCCTTTACGAGAAACGCGTAATCACCGTGAAATCCTTTTATCGGTACACTCCTAGGAAAATTTTGTTAAAAAATTAACTGTGAATTATTTAAAAAGAATTAAAAACAATTGCCATTTTATGGAAAAATTATTTGCATTGAGTAAGATATTTTTATTATCATAATGAGAATTACGGCTGAGTTATCACGTCTCGTTCGCCCCTGTAACAGCTTCGAAGTAAAATTCCCTTTTCCCGGTCGTATAAATAACGCTCGACAAATTTTGCCGCGTCTTCTGCATAGTCAACGTATTTTTTGTTCTTCGTTGCTGCTCCAGCTTGGGACAAACCGCTGATTACGAGTCCTGTAATTTGTACGATTAATTTATTCATAATTTTGAAAGAAAATCAAATTATTCAGCTATTTTTTTTTCAATTTTTTTTCTCACCATTCCACGCTGTGACGATTTTATCATCCAAATGAGGTCGCGGCCTGGTCGCTCGTACCTCGAATAAAATCTTGAGTGAACCGCTCAGATATTTTTCAACATCTTCGGCACTGCAATCGAAATGATTGGCAGTTTCATCGACGCTACCATAAACAATCAGTACATTTTTGCCTGTAAGCTCGCCATGTGGATCTTGATGTTTTTTTACATTTCCATCTTTCTGTATGTGATAATGATAAGAGAATATATCACAGAGACGTAGACTTTTGCGATTTGGTATTTGATTGCCAAGATGAGTTTCAATCTCTTCGAAAGACCAAACGTAAAATGCTCCTTCTCTTTTCGAAGTGGAATCCTTGGTTGATAAAGAATCGGCATCTTCGGCACTGTAAAAACCTCCTTCCTGGACAGTCAATTGGAATAAAAAAGATGATTAAAAAGTTAGGATTTATCGAGAATTGATAGCAATTTGTAATTTAAATCGTAAAATTCTCTTACCGGATGTCGAAGATCTCGAGTTACGTACGTGACAATGTCATCAAGAATATTGGCATAAAATCGATCTTTTGTCGCGAGATAAGCATCGGCATAGGAACGCAACAATTGGCCCTGATCGTAGAGCATTTTTTCGAAATGAGGAACATGCCATTTTCCATCCACGGAATATCTCGCGAAACCCTGTTGAATTATTTATTTATTTACATATTTATTTATTGAGGGGATTCAGTCCTGTGAGATAAATTATAACATTGTTTAAATGTAAAATTGTACTAATCATTTCTTGTGTACGGTAATTTATTGAAAATTTATACATTTTGCGTTTCACACACTTTACAATAATTTAAGCTTATTTATTACTCGCCTGTCCAACGTGATCGTGAATTCCACCATTTGCCATTTTTGTCAATGTATGCAGACACATATCGAGGCATTTTATGCCCATCTCGCTCGTTGGATCACGCGAATAAACGTGAAACAATAAATTCAGATTGACTGGTTGAGGAAACTTTGGAGAATCTGTGAAACCACCAAATTCTCGATCGTACGATCGAACGAGTTGCTCGACGCAAGTTTTGCCACAATTTACGGAAGGCACTTCCTTTTCCTGTGTTTATGCAGATAATGGAGATTCGAAGGGTGTCGATCGAGTGCTCAGAAAAATTCGCGGAAATTGTGAAAAAAAAAATGTAACTTACGTGCGAGCTTGTTTTCGAAGTAGCCGAGTGTTTCAGTACCTCCAAAATTTTTGATCCAGATTTTAATAAATCTTGCTTACTCTCCAACCACTGCAAAGTGTGCGAATATTTGAAAAAAATGTGGTCCAGCAATTATCAGCCAGAATTGTTGAAAATATTTTTTTGTTACATTGCAGACATATTTGAAATACTTTCACGATATCGTAGAAATATTTGAACTGTGTTAAAAATATTGTAATAATATTCAAAATATTTTATTAATAATATAAAAATATTGCAAAACCATTGAAAATATTTTTTAAATATCGCCAAAGTTATTATGCATTTTTTATTGCTGCAAGATTTTCGAAATTAAATTTTACCTTGTGAGCAACAGTGAGTAAGATTTTTTCAAATCCAGGCTGACCATATTTGTCTGAGGGTGGAAAATACGTTCCTCCCGTGACCGGAACTAAATCGGGAGTAATAAAAACATTCATGGGCCAGCCACCATGACCAGAAATCGTCTAAAAACATTTAAAAAATCATCAACTTCCGGTTGTGCTTCGAGTGAACAAAAAAAAACACTCAAAATTCAAGGTCGATCATACCTGAATGAACGTCATATATATTTTGTCAATATCTGGTCTCTCCTCCCTATCGACTTTTATATTGACAAAGTATCTATTCATGATTTTCGCAATTTCGGGATTTTCGAATGATTCCCTCTCCATTACATGACACCAATGACACGTGGAATAACCAACAGACAAAAAAATTAGCTTGTCCTCCCTCCGTGCTTTTTCAAGTGCTTCATCACCCCAAGGATACCACTGAACTGGATTACCCGCGTGTTGCAAAAGATAGGGGGATTTTTCCAGTGCCAATTTGTTCTGTTTTGTCAATTGTTGTTTGCCACTGTCGTGCGAGCTTGACGCCATTCTCGCGTTGATAGTTATAAATTTATTTACACGCGATCTATGAACAAATTGTAAAGATATCGGTCGTCTTTTTTTTGGTCGCTATAGACGAAGATTGCGATTGACGCGCGCGATCGAAGAGCTACGCAAAAACTGGAGTGCGTAGGAGTATATATATATATATATGTGCCTATCTATTTATTTGCATATGTCTATTATGTGTTCATATATGCGTGCATGCGCTTACCTTTCAATCTGTCGTCTGTTTAAGGTTTGAAAAAATGATTCCGAACAAAAGATACCAGCACCGTTATTGTTGCTGTAATGCTTTGAAAATTCTGACACATAACGAACAACCGAGAGTATAGAACATCTTCCCGAAATCATAACATGTACGGTAACGTTTTCGCACACACGAGATACACACGCGCAGTTATTCTCTCGCGTTCTCGTTCCGCGACTGTCAATGCAACAACTAAAATGAAAGTTCCTCTCTATCGCGACCCTTGCTCCGTTTCTCCGGTTATATCCTCGCGATATAATATTTCCTCCTAGAGATTGTGCTTGTTACATAAAAAAAAAGAAAAAAAAAGTTAAAAAAAAAAACTTTCAACTCCGATTAGTGGCGCCATCGGCATAGTTACTATTTTGATGCTACTGGCACGACCGCCTGGCAAAATAAAAAATGGAAGTTCCGCCTTAGTTTTGTGGACATAATACTTTATTGTGTTGTAAACAATGGCTGGAATTCATCGCGAAGCGATACAAAAACAGATTCAACAAGACTGGGCGAATCGAGAGTATATCGAAGTCATAACCGGAAGTATTAAAAAAATTACGGATTTTCTCAATTCGTTCGGTGAGTAATAAAAGTGAGAGCGAGAAGGTTATGTTTCCTCGATGCTTTGGAAATCAATTTTTTCATTCATTGGTCAATAATTCATGATTATTGAAGATAATAATTGTTGAAAAAATTATCAGATATGTCGTGCAGATCACGTTTGGCGGTTCTCAACGAAAAATTAACCACACTGGAAAGAAGAATTGAGTACTTGGAAGCTTGTGTGCGTAATTGCGATTAATTAGCTTTTGTATTTGATTGATTTTTTTTACAGAATTATAATAACTGAATTGATAAAATTTTCTTTCAGGTCACCAAAGGAGAGACTTTAACTTAATATAAAATTTTAACATTTTATTGATTAATTTTTATTCTTTTTATAATAAAATATACTTTCCCCTCTTTACAAATGTCTTCAAAATAAAACCAAACTCATTGAGTATACAGTAATAAAATGTTTTTCCAATCGCATTGGAGTACTTGACTTTATTCATAATTATTCACATTGTTATAATGTTACATGTACATGTATCGACTATCCTTAGTTTTATTTATTTTTTCATGGACAAAATCCTCCAACAAAATTATCTGATGGGAAGATATGGAGATCGAAAATCACGGTCATATTCCTTGATGAGTGTCAAGTCATACATGTAATTGCCATAAGCGGTTTTTGGCTGTGGTGCAAGTTCCCAGCCCAATATCTGTTTGTTCTTGGCAAGAAGAGCAGAAACGATCAAAAATGTTGTACCCCAGAGGGTATATTTAGTAGTTTTTCTCCATGACCACAATATTGGTGAGCATGAAGCAGCTGTGAATGAAAAAAAAATGGTTATTCAATCCAGAAAATTATATATTCATTTTTCCAAAATTCCATGCTACCTCCAATCGCGTAATTCAAGTAATCATCTTTTCCGCGAAGTTTCGTCGACATGAAAGTAACGGCGGCCCAAGTAGCGCCAATGCCGGCATAAGGAACTACCCAGTAGGCAAAACAATTTATCGTTTGCAGTGCATTTTTGGTCTCTGTGAACCATACGCAATCTGCGAGACCGGCAGCTAAACCAAGCATCAAGCCCTTTTTCGCCATTGATTCGATCTTGTCAAAGGGCCTATGGCCGTCGGGCGTCTCGTAATAACGAGGTTTATTTAGAAATAACATCGTTCCTGTAAAATTTAACTGGCTGATTTTAAGGTTATGTATCGTAAAATAATAAATGGCCTTTATTAAACGATATCACGAGTTACGTCATACGAGAACTTCAAAGTAACACAATTTTACGAGTTTCAACGGCTGAGCAAAAACTCTAAAATATAATTAAAAAATTGTTTAAATAATCGCAAGCCACTCTGATTCCGTCACGACTATCCTCGATAAATGATAACGCAATGGGCGCAAGTTTTTTACGACCTTCGATCACGACACCAATTGACATTATGAAAAAAAAGTTTTGAAATATCAAAATAATTTTATGATGATTACGAATAATTTTTGTTTTTACCGATTCTGATGGAACTGGAGGACTGACAGAAAGTTAAGATTTCACACGGCCATTATATAATGTCAAACTTTGTAACTTGCAACGGTTCACGAACGAGAAACTGTGCGAGCGTGTCGATCAACGTTGCTCGATTGGTAAAGAATGCGCATTATCGAATAAGGCCTGGCTGGTGGCGCCACCATTGATTATTATTTCCACGCAGTCCGAAGCAACGCCGGAGGGATGAACATTGCAAATGTGCTTATGCGATAAAATCTTTGTGGGGACGCATGAGACGCAGTGGGTAAACCTATATAAAGCTGGCCTGAAACTTTAGCTATTTCACTTTTTTATTTTTCTACTCGTTAGGGAATCGTTGGGGAGTGATTGGGAGTCTAATTAAAACGTAGGGGAATCAACCGATCTTTTAAAAATCGAAAAATGAAAATTGGAGTGTCAAGCTAGCCTCACGAAATTTGTTTTTTAACCGATTCGATTGTGTCAGGTCTTAATCGACACGAACTCGTTAGGGGGTGACGAATCACCCAATGAAATCGTTAGGGAGTCTTTAGTTTTTCCGTAAGATCGGAAAAACCATTTCCGATTGGCTAGAGAACAAGTACACATTAATGTGTCGTCTGAAGTTAGCCGCAGTATTCTTGTGCTTATCGAATTTACTTTCATAACAGCTTAATCAATCCAGAATTGATTGGTAAAGTTAAGAATTGTGCAATTAAAACGTATGATACTTCATAAACGGCCTCCGATAACGGAAAACATACGAAACAACGGATAGGTGCAGGCTTCGATCCGTTATTTATATAATCTGAAATTAACCGCCAAACATTTGTCCTACTTTCTCAGATAATTTTATTCTATCCCGTCTCAATTAGATAATACCAACGAAGATTGAGGTGTATAGAAGCACAAAGCCTATAGCCCGCTTGGTTCCAATTTTTTAGTCAGTCAAACATACGCTAGGAGGCTCTAGTGTCGAACGATCGATATGCTCCGCCTTCTAGCTTCGATGCTCGCAGACATCTGGCTACGGTGGGGTCACGTAGTTTCCCCTGACGTCCCTCTCTGTGGCTTCCCCTACCGTCCCTCATTCTGCACCGCTCGACGACGCGCGGCGGCGAACTTATGTTTACGAACAATCACTACATCCACACGACGAGCTTTATTCCAATTTTACTAACATCGATGTACTAAAATCGAGCGTAATGCGCGGTGTAAATAGCGTATTATACTCGAATTAACAACGTACTTGTAAATCGGAGTAAATTATTGAAACTCAAACCTAAGAACACCTAATCCAAGCGGGTACACAACATAAATATTACAATGCGCATTCAATATTCAATCAGTTCCGGTTGGGTTAGACGTCACTTCTGGTTAGGTCAGACGTTACTTCCGGTTGGGTTAGACGTTACTTCCGGTTGGGTTAGACGTCACTTGCGGTTGGGTTGGATGTCACTTCCGGTTGGGTTAGACGTCACTACCAGTTGGGTTGGATGTCACTTCCTGTTGGGTCAGACGTTACTTCCGGTTGGGTTAGACGTCACTTCCGGTTGGGTTAGACGTCACTTCTGGTCGCTTCGACGTCACTTCCGGTTAGGTTAGACGTCACTTCCGGTTGGGTTAGACGTCACTTCCGGTCGCTTCGACGTCACTTCCGGTTGGGTTAGACGTCACTTCCGGTCGCTTCGACGTCACTTCCGGTTGGGTTAGACGTCACTTCCGGTTGGGTTAGACGTCACTTCCGGTCGCTTCGACGTCACTTCCGGTCGCATCTACGTCACTTCCGGTTGGGTTAGACGTCACTTCCGGTTGGGTTGGGCCTCACTTCCGGTTGGGTAAGACGTCACTTCCGGTTGGGTTAGACGTCTAACCCAACCGGAAGTTGGGTTAGACGTTTAACCCAACCGGAAGTTGGGTTTGGGTCACTTCCGGTTAGGTAAGACGTCACTTCCGGTTGGGTTAGACGTCTAACCCAACCGGAAGTTGGGTTTGGTGTCACTTCCGGTTGGGTTAGACGTCACTTCCGGTTGGGTTAGACGTCTAACCCAACCGGAAGTTGGGTTTGGGTCACTTCCGGTTAGGTAAGACGTCACTTCCGGTTGGGTTAGACGTCTAACCCAACCGGAAGTTGGGTTTGGGTCACTTCTGGTTAGGTAAGACGTCACTTCCGGTTGGGTTAGACGTCTAACCCAACCGGAAGTTGGGTTTGGGTCACTTCCGGTTGGGTTAGACGTCACTTCCGGTTGGGTTAGACGTCTAACCCAACCGGAAGTTGGGTTTGGCGTCACTTCCGGTTGGGTTAGACGTCACTTCCGGTTGGGTTAGACGTCACTTCCGGTTGGGTTAGACGTCTAACCCAACCGGAAGTTGGGTTAGACGTCACTTCTGGTTGGGTTAGACGTCTAACCCAACCGGAAGTTGGGTTTGGGTCACTTCCGGTTAGGTAAGACGTCACTTCCGGTTGGGTTAGACGTCTAACCCAACCGGAAGTTGGGTTTGGTGTCACTTCCGGTTGGGTTAGACGTCACTTCCGGTTGGGTTTGGCGTCACTTCCGGTTGGGTTAGACGTCACTTCCGGTTGGGTTAGACGTCACTTCTGGTTGGGTTAGACGTCTAACCCAACCGGAAGTTGGGTTTGGGTCACTTCCGGTTAGGTAAGACGTCACTTCCGGTTGGGTTAGACGTCTAACCCATCCGGAAGTTGGGTTTGGCGTCACTTCCGGTTGGGTTAGACGTCACTTCCGGTTGGGTTAGACGTCTAACCCAACCGGAAGTTGGGTTTGGGTCACTTCCGGTTGGGTTAGACGTCTAATTCAACCGGAAGTCACATCTAACCCAACCGGAAGTGACGTCTAACCCAACCGGAAGTGACGCCTAACCCAACCGGAAGTGACGTCTAATCCAACCGGAAGTGACGTTTAACCCAACCGGAGGTGACATCGAAGCGACCGGAAGTGTCGCGAACTCGCCGGGAGATGGTGCTACCGTCGTGACGGGAAAATACAAATTTTTGCCTAGGAATTTTACTGCTTCGCGAACTCGCCGGCAGATGGCGCCACCATCGTGGCTGGAAAATCAAAATTTTCGCTTTGAAATTTTGTAGCTTCGCGTACTTACCGGCAAATGACGCCACCGTCATGGTGGGGAAAACTCAAATTTTTGCCTTGAAACTTTGCACCCTCGCCAACTTGCCAACAGATGGCGCCACCGTCGGGTGGAAAATTAAAAACGTTGTCCTGAAATGTTGCAGCTTCGCGAACTTGCCGGCAGATAGCGCCACCGTCGTGGCGAGAAAAATTAAAATTTTGCCTTGAAATTTTGCTGCTTCGCGAACTCGCCGACTGATGGCACCACCGTCGTGGCGGAAAAATTCGAATTTTTGCCTAGAAATTTTGCAGCTTTGAGAATTTGCCGACAGATGGCGCCACCGTCGTGTCGGGAAATTTTCACATTTTGTGCCTTCAAATTTTACAGCTTCGCGAATTTGTCGACAGATGGCGCCACCGTCGTGGCGGAAAATTTCACATTTTTGGCTTGAAAATTTGCAGCTTCGCAAACGCGCCGACAGATGGCGCCACCGTCGTGGTGGAAAAATTCACATTTTTGCTTTCATATTTTGCAGTTTCGCGAACTCGCCGGCAGATGGCGTCACCGCGTGGAGGAAAAATACAAATTTTTGCCTTCATATTTTGCAGAGCAGCTTCATATTTCTCGAGATTGCCGGCAGATGACGCCACCATCGTGACAGGAAGCAGGAAGTAATGACAAATCGACCGGAAGTGACGTCAAATCAACAGGAAGTGACGTCAAAGCGACCGGAAGTGATGTGAAATCAACCGGACGTGACGTCGAAGCGACTGAAGTGGCGTCAAATCAACCGGAAGTGGCATCAGAGCGACCAGAAGTGACGTCAAATCAACCGGAAGTGGCATCAGACCGATCGAAAGTGACGTCAGAGCGACCGGAAGTGACGTCAAATAAACCGGAAGTGATGTCAAATCAACCTGAAGTGGCGTCAAATCAACCGGAAGTGACGTCAGAGTGACCGGAAGTCACGTCAAATCAACCAGAAGTGGCGTCAAATCAACCGGAAGTCACGTCATATCAACCGGAAGTGGCGTCAGAGCAATCGGAAGTGATGTCAAATCAACCGAAGTGGCGTCAAATCAACCGGAAGTGATGTCAAAACGTCAAAATTTCAGGAAGTCACGTCATATCAACCGGAAGTGGTGTCAAATCAACCGCAAGTGGCGTCAGAGCGATTGGAAGTTATGTCAAATCAACCGGAAGTGGCGTCAGAACGACCGGAAGTGACGTCAGTGTGACCGAAAGTGACGTCGAATCAACCGGAAGTGTCAAATCAACCGGAAGTGGCGTCGGAGTGACTGGAAGTAACGTCAAATCAACCGGAAGAGACGTCAGAATGACCGGACATGGCGTCAAATCAACCGGAAGTGACGACAAATCAACCAGAAGTCACGTCATATCAACCGGAAGTGGTGTCAAATCAACCGGAAGTGGTGTCAGAGCGATCGAAAGTGACGTCGAATCAATCGGAAGTGACGTCATCGCGACTGGAAATGACGTCAAATTTAACTGGAAGTGGTCGATAATCGATGCTGATAAGAGAGCTCTCGCGGCACTTTGCACAATCGCCGGGTACATTATGTAATTGTTTTATCTTGTGCAATGAATTATTCTCATCTACACATTCTAATTAGTTCATTAATTATCGGCAAATAGGTATTATCTAATTGAGACGGGCTAGAATAAAATTAGCTGAGAAAGTAGGACAAATGTCTAGCGGTTAATTTCAGATTATATAAATAACGGATCGAAGCCTGCACCTATCCGTTGATTCGTATGTTTTCCGTTATCGGAGGCCGATTATCAAGTATCATACGTTTTAATTGCACAATTCTTAACTTCACCAAACAATTCTGGATTGATTAAGCTGTTATGAAAGTAATTTCGATAAACCCAAAAATACTGCGGCTAGCTTCAGACGACACATTAACGTAGACTTGTTCTCTAGCCGATCGGAACTGGATTTTCCGGTCTGACGCAAAAACTAAAGACTCCCTAACCATTTAATTAGGTGATTCGTTACCCCTTAACGATTTCACGTCGATTAAGACCTCATACAATCGAACCGGTTAAAAATCCAATTTCGTCAGGCCAACTTTACCCTCAAAATTTGATTTCTAGATTAAAAAAGATCGGTTGACTTCCCTACGTTTTAATTCAACTCCCAATCATCCTCAAACGATCGCCCTTTGATTAAGCGCTCATAGAAGTAAATCGGTTCATAAATACAAAGGCTATCGACGAAATAACATAACCGGATGCATTCTCATTGCCTAGCCGATAAGAGAGCTGTCGTGGCACTCTGCACAATCGCCGGGTACAATAATTGTTTTATCTCGTACAAAGAATGATTCGCATCTACCGATTCTAATTAGATACTTAATCATCGGCAAATAGGTATTATTTAATTGAGACGGGATAGAATAAAATTAGCTGCGAAAGTCGGACCAGCTATATTAATTTGAGATTATATAAAGATATAATATTTTTTTGTATGTGTTCAATTGTCGGAGTCTAATTATGAAGTATCATACATTTTAATTGCACAATCCTTAACTCTACCAAATAATTCTGGATTAATTAAGCTATTATCAAACTAAATTGGAAAAAGCCAAAAATACAGCGGCTAACTTCAGACGACACATTAACGTAGACTCGTCCTCTAACCGGCCGGAATGGTTTTTCCGATCTGACGGAAAAACTAAAGACTCCCTAACGATTTAATTAGGTGATTCGTCACCCCCTAACGATTTCGCATCGATTAAGACCCCATAAAATCGAATCGGTTAAAAATCAAATTTCGTCAGGCTAACTTCACACTCAAATTTTGATTTCTCGATTAAAAAAGATCGGTTGACTCCCCTACGTTTTAATTAGACTCCCAATCACTCCCCATACGATTCCCTAACGAGTAGAAAAAGAAAAAAGGGAAACAGTTAAAGTTTCAGGCCAACTTTATATAGGTAGTGCGCAAACCTCCATGGGTGGGGGGAGGTGAAAGGATGATGGAATTGCGGCCATGGTGGGGGTAGTTTGGAGAGGGGGGTATTGGCGGATGAGCGCATTTGACGATCAGGCGGTTCAGCAGCAGAGATGCTCGAGGAGTATTTGTACCGACGTTGATTTTGATCCGTTAGATGCTGCCGAAGAGGCGAAAGATTGACAAGTAGAGAGACTACGATCTCGTTTAATACAAATCGCGTATCGCGGTGTAGAAAGCTCAGCGAGAAGAGAAAAAAAAACCGTAAAGAATAAATAAAGAAATAGAGAGAAGCTCGCTGTTTAAAAAAAAACACACACACACAATTCCGGTGATGTATCGTCGTTTAATATCGTACGGTTTGTCGTCGCCGTTGCTGAAAAAGCATCAGCTCGTCGTCGCTGGTTGTTGGTCGTCGTCGTCGTTGTCGTCATCGACGTCGATAGGACCTCGTCGTTCAGTCGCTCGTACTACTTGCAACAGTAGCATCGGAGCGCTGATCGTCGTAAGTCGTCGTCGACGCGTGTTCGCGACTATCGACAATTCCACGGAATAATAATAATAATAATAATAATAATAATAATAATAACAACAATAATAAATAAAACTTTATTTTTTCGTTTTATTTATTTATTTATTTTCGTATAATTAAAAAACGTGCTGCCAGTGTGTGGTGCTGTGGGGTAAGGGATGAGGTCCAGGGGGATAATTCGGGTGACGAACTGAGGTCAGAAATGTTGAAATTTGGCAGCAAGAACGACGTAACGGTGGTGCATCGCGCCACTATACGACTTTTGGACGACGCCGAAATTATCCACTGTGACTTTCAGGTGAATAAAAAAAAACAAAACATAAAAAACAATATATATCAAATCATTTTATTTCTACATCTATAAATATACATTTATATGTATATATATGTGTGTATATATATCAAGGGATGAATGACGGATTGGTTTGTGGGATATGCTAAAATTCATCCGTCATTCATCCCTTAATAGCCCCCACCATCGACTCTTGCTAGTTTGCTCGCTAGAGTGCGCGAGAGAGAGAAACATGTTCTCTCTCTCTCTCTCTCTCTTCTCAGACACACTCACTCACACGATACTCTACGCTCGCTCGCTCGCTCTATTTATCGTCATTTTTATACTCTCGTTACAGTGTGCCACTGGGCTAGAAGAGAGATTTTTTTATATTTTTTTTATCACTACTGCAGTACGTGTTTTTTCTTCCTTGTTTGTGTTTACGAGAATCCCCGGGCACTATCCAAGCTCATTTTCCGCGCTTTCAGTGCGTGAACGTAACAAAAAAATATAAGAGATATTTATCATCGAGAAAATGACAATAAAAATGACAAAGGCCAACGAAACATTTAGACACTTTTATTTTCGATTCGTCTCAAAGTTAGAAACGATAAACTGCAATACAACAACAAACATTTATATTCTCTTTTCTCACCGGGTTTTCGAGTCGTTCTGACCTCTGCTCCGCGCGTCCCCTCTTCGTACTATCCGTCCTTCTCTCTCTCTCACTCCCTTCGTAGTTTTCAATCGATTTTCGAAACTGCCACAGGGCTCTGCTGTCGCTCTCTCTGTCTCTCTCGGTCTTTCTCCACATCACGTTCCAGCGTGTGTAACGCGCTCGATATTTCGTCATCGACCTCTCTCAGTCTCGCATCATCGTGAGTAAAAAATCGTCGCGTCGTCATCGCGCAATGTCGAAATAGAATTCGAGCTGAATGACCATCGATTACGTCGATGCAAGCAAATCTGAAAAAAAAAAAAATGTTCGAGGCCGCGATGAATGAGATATTTTTGGCGATGATCGAATACGATGAAACAGAAAAGAAAAAAATCGACTCTGTTCTGCATGTAAATAAAAGTATTTTTTTAAGCCAGATATCCACTTATCGCAGAGTTATCCGGTCGTTCGGGTTGAGCACTCTAAGCGTCGTTTGTGTGCTCGTGGAACATGCCATAATGTGGTTGACTTTATAGACTAGTTAGAGGCAAATCAATGAAAGGGTCTCGAGGACTCTCGCGAAGCGCTCATTAATTATCAATCGTTAACCGTGACGTCGTGGGTGAGAGTTCGATTCGTTGCTCGCATATATATATTTAAAGTTTTGTCTATTATAGCAAAAAATACTCGTTCCTTTATATTATCACATCATTCGCGTCAATCATAATAATTATTTTAAAAAAAGTGTTTATGTTTCGTAATTCAACATAACGAGACTTTAGCAATGAGATATATTGCTTTTTTTTTCAATGCTAATTGCAGAGAATCAACTATATAATCGCAAATTAATTAATTGATTTATTATTCTTATTAAATTATTTAAATCAATATGCAACTGATGGAGGGCCCAGACGAATTTTATGGAAATTTTCCTTTTTTTTTTTAATTCGCATGGAAATTCTAGCATTTTTTTTTTTCATCGCATTTTGTATTTTTTTTAGCTCTATTAAATCCCGGATTAATCTGCATCGAAATCATCGGGAGGAAGTCAGCATATAATTTGTCTCATTATAACATTTTTATTCATGTAATTTTTGTACTATATTAATTTTTGTTTTCGTTTCTAATACACATACTCACGTTAATTCATTAATTAATTTGATTCATTCTCATTTGTATCGTATTTACGTTTAATAATAAAAAATAATAAAAAAAATAATCTTCGTTTACTTTGATGCTTTTTTTTTTTTCATTCGTTAATTCGTTCGTAAATATTGAAGGAATATTTTTCTCGTATTCACAAATGCACGTCGAGTTTTACCGCTGCTTCGTCATGCTCGCTTGGCTCACTCAGCACCTTTTGCCTTTTTGTCCCACCAGCCGAGAAAACTCGAACGTAACAAGAGAGAAATAAAAATCAACAAGAAATATCTCGAGACAACGAGGCGTTTTGCATTGTTAGAAAAAAAGGAAGAAAGAAAGAAAGAAAAAAAAAAAAAACGTTTCAACGAACACGAGAATGAGAATCACTGGGCTCCCGTGAGCTCGATGGAGGGATGATGTAGTTGACGTGTGCACGCGTCTCTGAAGACCCATTTGAGCTGTATATTTTTTGTTTGTTTTATAGCCATTATACACCCATAACAGAAAAATATAATGATAGCTATTATGATTTGTATGCTCTCGTACACATTTCTCTATTGGCTCATTATTCACGTTTAACGATGAACCACATTCTACGTGTCTCACGTTAAATTATAAAATAAGACGAAAAAAAAAAAAATGCGCAAAGCTGAATATAAGTTTAGAAATAAAATGACTATCGAAGAACGAACGTTTGATGAGAAAACAAATATTCACTTGAACAGATAAATTCTGTTTAAATAAAAAATGTGTTTTAATTAAATAAAATTCAATATCGTCAATGTGATTATAAATTATTTAATTATAAATTTTTTAATTTCTTATTTTATCATAAAAATAATAAAAACTCTACAACTATTTTCTCGATGAAATATTCGATGAATTAAAATTTTCTTAAGATCCTATAAATTTTCGAATATTTATCATGCAGGTGGAATATTTTGAGAGTAGAAGATTTTCAAATATATTAAGTTGGTCAGGGAGTATATCACATGCTCGTGTATGAAAACGAGCAGCTCGAGCTTCTTCGTTCCGTTGGTGGAAATTTTCCAATATCGGGAATCCAGTGCCTTCTTCTTTTCCTCGCGGGCATACAACGAGGGATGAACTTTATATATATCGAAGGAACGGAATAATGAATCTCATCATCGATGCTGCCACAGAGAAGCAGTCGTGCGAGCTCTTTCGTGCCACTTTTGTTCGTTCGTTCGTTCGCAGTTGCCGGCAATGAGCGGTTCATTCATTTCAATTTTATTTCCGTTCCGTCTCGGGCCTTTGAAGATTTTTTCCTCGCAAATTTATTCGATCAAAATATATACGGAGCATTTGAAATAACAAAAATTAAAAAAAGACTCGAACAATTTTGGGCAATCATTTTTTATTAACATAAATATTTTGGAATTATCTGTAATTACTTCGAGATTGAATTAGTAATTATTCGTTTTAATATTGTTCAAAATACAAAAAAAAAAAATTATAATTTTGCTTCGAATAATTTCAGACAATTGTTATTTTGTTAAATATTAATTAATATTAATTAATTAATATTTGTTATATTTATGAAAACATCATTTTTTTTTTCATTCATAATTATTATAATTATTTTGAAATCATCGAAATGGTCTCGTATTTGTTTCCTCAGTAATTTCGACAAGCACACAAAAACCCACGCTACAAGTTAAAGTTCGTCCACGTGTGTACAAAGTTTTTCCCATAAATCCAAGTTGGAGAAAGGGCGAGAGCGAGCAGTGCAAAGCAAGCTAAAGGCAATTCGCGTCTGACGTAAATCGTGCCTGTACTACTGGCGTGATGAGGGAGCGCTCGATACACGTCCTCTCACAAACACACCCAAAGACTCAAAGAAGGTTAAACACGATAAATAGCGTACATGGCATTTAATAATATTCTGAATTTGCTATTTAGCTGTTTACGTATTCCTCCGAGAGCTTATTCGTATATACTCGCATATATATATATATATATATATATATATATATATATGGTATAGTCGAAAAAACGAGGCTTTTTCCACAGCACATTGCCTACAACACATTTAATCGTTGAAAATTTGCAGTAACTCCACTTGCCTATCGAGCCTCGCTGGGTTGGATATTTTAGCCTCTCGTAATTACTAGCACACCCTTTTCGTATATTCTCTAAATTCGTAAAGTAGCGTTTATTTTATTTAGTACACTGGAACGTTTTCAACCAATTTTTCCAATGCCTTAAAACTATTTAAACATCATTTAAAACAATTGCTAAATTAATTAATTTTTTTTTTTAACTCGTGACGAAAATATTTTATTTAAAAAAAAACGTGAAAATTTTACATTCTATCAATTTTTCGATGGAATATCAATTTTTTTTTTTTATAGTGATAATTTTTTTTTTTTCACTTCAATAATTTAAGTTAATAATTTCTTAAACAGATAAATCTCAAGAGTGCGCTAAAGTTGCACTTGTACAATAGATAAAATTGGGAATATTACCCTTATCATTTTTATCATTGACATATTTGAGTCGTGCGCTTGGCAAAGAGTTTGTCGACAAAATTCTGGAGATGGAAAAAAGTAGAGACAGAGCTGTGCAGCTGTGCTCGTAGAAATATATGTACCTAGAGGCTTGGAAAAGCTCGGGACATGTATATGTATATATATATGTATGTATATAGAGAGACATGAGGAAACAGAAGAATCGTAGAAATGTTTCCCCTCTCGTGTTCCCGTTTAGTTGTCACACGAATGCTTTATGGATCCTTGAGAAAAGTGCTCTTCTCTCTTTTTCTCTCACAGCGAGAGACCGGAGATTCTGGGGGGGATGACGTGGCCGTGTATTCTTCTAACCGACATCTATTTTATATATATATATATATATATATATGCATCATTGAACAGAGAATACACAAGGAGAGCTTTGGTTGAAAAAAAAAGTAGAGCGAGGAGAGCCTGCATCTATTTTTGGCACGATGAAAATATTCCACACAAAAATAACAATAAAAAAAAACAATGTGTGTTTTGTCGACTCCCCTTTCCGGCTGCTTTGATTTTTTTCGTGGGACAAGCATCTCTCTGTTTTTCAAGGGAAAAACAGAGAGAGGGAGAGAGAGAGATCGATGAACCGATCAAAACTTTTTCGACTATTTTCTCACCGATTTTCTCACCATGAGAAAATCGCTTGTAGCAAAAATTTTGTCGCGATCTTTTTATGCATTTTCGTTCATATTCCTCTTTTTCAGTCAAGTGAAAAGAACGCTTATTGTTCAGACAGAGATAGTGAGAGAGAGAGAGAGAGAGTGGGGTGGAGGCGCAAGTGGTTACGGTTAAAATGCAAACTAATGTACCCTTCCTCTCTCGTACACACGCATGGGCTTCGCATGTAATGCATAGGAAATGGAAATGAGAGAATAACATTTCTCAATTCGATACGGCGCCAGCAGACTTTATTTTTTTTTTTTTTTTGGCAATACGGAATATTTCAGATCCCTCGTTCGAGAACTTTGTCATGATTCTAAAATTGACTGCCACGCAGAGCTTCAATTGAATCTAATTTAATATAATTTTACATTTATTTTTTATCGTATCGATTACTGAGTCAAATTTATATCAACGATAATTATTATTATTATCCGAGCTACTAAAGTTTAGCACAGAAGTATAAATAAATTCACTGCAATGAGTTATTTTTTTCTTTCATATTGAGAATTCATATATATCAAGCACATCATGACTTACCGCCGAGTTGTCGACTATGAATAAAAGCGAGTTCCACTCGTAAAATTGTGGACAATAGTTCGTCAACTATGAACGAGACATGTTGAATAAAGTTCTTGAGATATAAAAATAGGGACGAGTTTCTCGTGTAATGGAGAAAAAAAAAGCATTTCTGTACAATCTGTGTGTTCGAAATTGTCCAAGTCGAGGCTTTAGAACGAAAACAGTAGGATAAGTGTATGTTGTGTACAGTGGAATCTCTCAGAGCTTTCTTAATACGGAGACAAGTTGCGTGTGTGGAGGACCAATTACGTTCGACGAACGACTGTCGCGCTACCCCCTCTCTCGCGCTCGTGACCAATGAAAATGGCTAAGGCGTCCCCACTACAGATCTTCCGTGCATTGGGAGAAGGGAGAGATCTACTAGTCTATAAGTATGTCTATAGTAAGTTGGCCTGGACGCCAGGAGTAGTACAGTAGGACAGCAGTGACTAGCGCAGAGGGCGAAGGTTCAACGTGGATTACGCAGATGTGTTGAAACGACCAGAGTCATGTGGCCTAGGCAGAAATGGGGGAATCAGTAGATACAGACGCTTCTACTACGTATAGGTCAGACAACATACAGCGCTTACAATATTCTTTGTATGTGTCTATATATATCGATATATTTATATGTATATATGTATATATGTATATACGTATATATGTATATATGTATATATATATATATATATATATATATATATATTTAAAGGGGATTGAATAGCATTGACATGGGATAAAGTAGTTCGAGGTTTGAGTTCAAGTTCGCGTTCACGATTTATTGGTTAAATCCAAACATCATCGTATATTCCTAAAGCAACACTCTATGCTCTGTACAACAATTATTCCACATTCTCCTGTATGTTAAAATAGAAGACAAAGTTTATGGCTGCCCACGTGGCAACTATTAGTCGCATAAATATCTTACATTGACTCATTCATGGGAAACTTGGAAATGTCAATTCGACTTTTGAATTGTGAATATCGGGAGATTGATAAGATGGTTGCCTAAATCGAGATTGATTGGAATTACGTTGACAGGAATGGAAGGAAAAAATAAAATAAAATTGCCAAAATCAAAGTTTGGGTTCACTATAGGCTGAGAGCTACAGCTTATCTCACGATCTGTCAAATTTCGTACATCGAGATGACAACTGAAGTTATGCACAACAGCTATAAACCTTTAGCATTGTGCAGCAGCCAATCAGAAAACGAATAAAACGACAACAATACTTTATCGATTTTAGGCCATGCTTTTTTTGTGTAGGATATTGGATTTCTGTTGTTTCACTTGTTGTCGCACAACACATGAAGATCGAAGAGTAAACTGAAGGCTTTATATATATATATATATATATATATATATATATATATATATATATATATATATATATATATGTTGAGGCTCTTGGAACGATAATATACGTATCGGAAAAAAACGAAGGGGTGAAAGTCCATAATGCGAGCAAGGCCGAGGGTAGTTGATAATTTCACATTGTAAATGGTTATTAATGGTATCTGGGTTAGCCGAGGGTTAGTTGATAATTTCTAATTGTAAATGTTTATTAATGGTATTTGGGTAATTTTTAACCTTTGTTAAAATTATCCAAATCAAAGTTCTACTTGATGTAGAATTTACGTTCCTTCACTCATCGCTGCACGACACATGAAGATTGAAGAGGCAAACCAAGTACATTGGAGGCTTTATATATGTATATGTTTGAGGCTCTTGAAATGGTAATAAACGTACCGGAAAAAAACGAAAGGGTGAAAGTCCAAGACGCGAACGAGGTCAAGGGTAGTTAGTACTTTCTCGTTGCAAATCGTTATTAATGCCATTAAGGTGATTTTTTTTCCTTATTTGGACTTAAAATTTATAAATATCATAAAGAACTTTATCAAGTATCTTTTAAGTATTAAAAGGTCATTTTCTATTTTTGGACTTAAACGATTGAGGTTACAATGAAGAATTCTATGTAGCATTTTTCAATAATTAAAAAGTCATTTTCTACTTTTGAACGTAAAATTTCGAAATTTTATAGAAGAATTAATGCAGCATTTTTTTAAGTATTAAAAAAAAACAACAGATTTATCCTACATGGAGGCTGAGATAAACGAGCACAAAGTTGAGTTATTTTGAAATGGTTGGATAGAGAGCAGCTGGTAAAGAGCGAGGGGCGTTTGGGGTGGAAAATAATATATCTTCAGATTACTTTTATGGCGGAAAAAAAAATTCTAGCGTGATGCTGGAGTGTTTACGACTCGGTGGAAAAAGAAAATCGACAAATGCTCATATGTTTTACGAAATATTACGCGTTAAAATATCCAGAAAAACTCTACACATATTATAATAATAAATTTTATAAATTTTGATATAAATTTTATATCATATCTATATTTATATACGAAAATTTTTGTAAGGTAATGTACATTTTTATTACGAAAAACTACTTCGATATGCGACCGTTATTATTTTCAATCTTCCTAAAAATGATACTTTATACCCAAAATTATGCAAAGCCCACACTAAATATTTATTTTTTTATTCAAAATTTTTTTTTTCATCTGCAGGCCACATTAAATTTAGAGTAAAAAAGAAGGGGTTATTTTTTCTGGGTTATTTTCCTCCGTGTAGCAAAATCTGACTGCTTTTTAGCCCTGTACTATCCTCATTTTAATTAGCCTTTGGATATAATTTTCAAAAATAACAGATGTTCGTGAACAGTGATGAAAAATTATGCTCGTTTGCCTAACGAAATCGTAAAATGCCCTCCATTTTTTTTGTTGTCAATTTCATTTCATAATTTTTTTTCTACCTAATTAAATCAATTTTATTCTATGAATTTTAATCAATACTGTCCACTCAATTTTTGTCCATTTAATTAGAAACGGTCATTTGCATTTCGTATTAATGGAAAATGTTCACTCATGCTTCAACCTTACGTGAAGAAATTCTTTTTTTTTTTTTTTAAATTAAATACTCAATTAACCAGAAAATTACAATTTACCCATTTTCGACGTAATGGAGAAAATTCAGGTCTCGTCGTCACTGAATAATTCCCTCAAGTACCAGTCACTGTGGGGCTCGTTCTCTGGCACTGTCCGTTTGTCTCATGCGTGCTGACAATTCTTATGAGCATTTTCTCATTTTATACGTTCTAATAGCCTAACCAGATTTATAATACGAAGCGATACGCAATTTCGAAATTTCAGATTTAAAAAAAGTATTAAAAAAATAAACTTTCGACATAAACCGCGTGTCTCGATGCTCTCGTAACCGGATTTTAAACACGTGCGTGGTAAAAATAAAATTCTAACCAACTTCTGGGACCAGAATACATATATATGTCGAATATCAGGCTGCTTATTTTTTCAATGTTATTTTTCCTACACGTATATGCGAATGTAATGCAAGAAATTTACGAAAAAAAAAATACAGGAAAGAAATAATTATTCGATCTTCGATCGTCGACGTATAATTTTCGTTGCAACGTTACAAGTACATATTTTGTCAGAGGGAATTCTAGCTCGTTCTGTAGCCTCGGGAACGATTCTCAGAGAGCACAGACACGGTCAAGGTAGAAATTACAGTATCGTATACATATTTACATATATATATATATATATATATATATATATATATATATATATATGTATATATATATGTGTGTGTATATACATACATATATATATAAATATGTATACATGTATAGTACATTTTTCAATGTGCTCTAAGGCAGAAACTTGGAACGTCACGTTGCGCAATATTCGTGATAATTATACGCAAACGTTCCGGAAAGGATCATATCGGGAAGTCTCTCTTGCTGCATGTGCTATCATTTCTCTATTAGAGGCAAACTCATGTCCTTGAATTTTTTTTTTTTTCACATTTTCTCCTCTATCTCGTAGAGCTACAATTATGATAATTCTCTATCAACTTTTTCCTTCTATTTTTTTTTGTTTTTTTTTCTTTTTCCAACACGATATACGTAGCACATGCGATAATAGCTTATCTCCAATTTTTTGTCGTCACATATTGAGTGATAATAATTTTTTTTTGTTTTTGTTTTGTTTTTTTTTTTTCGTATTTTTTTTAGCCTCAGCACAAAGGACGCTACATTCTCGAATATGTATGCAAACAGCTCAACATTATGGAGACGGATTATTTCGGACTTCGATACGTGGACCAGTGTAGACAGAGAGTACGTATAATATTTATGACTTGGCGTTGAAAACTGGCATGGGGCATTCCAAGTCAAATCGAGGGGACTTAAAAAAAAAATGGATTTTTTTACCATTTATAATTGATAAGAGTCCATTTTTTTTTTTTTTTAACGTTCCGAAAAATTTGACTTTTGAACGGAGAATTTTTCGTTAAAATTTCACAGTTTGAGTGTTAATGGCGAAATTAATTTTTGTAGAAAATATGAAAATTGCTGGGGAGTGTTTTTTTTTTTGTTCGTTTAAATTGATTATTATTTCTCAAAAGGGGAAAAAATGAGAAATGGCCAAGTATTTTGTCGATTTTACATGGAATGTCCTATATATACAGCTTTAATATTATTTAGTTATCTTTGGTGCGCGACACGAGAAGGATAGTGGTACGTGATTCTTTTATATATGTAGCTGCACGACGAGACTTTATAGCCTCCATCGGTCTTGCGGCACAACGGGGTGTTCACCCTTTTTACGATGTCGACGTCCAACGCATTGTAGATGACATACTAAAGGATGTTGATGTATATATATATATGTTTATATATATATATATACATAAATATAAATAAATAAATATATATATATATATATTTATATATATATATACATAAATATAAATAAATACATAAATAAATAAATATATATATATATATATATATATATATATATATATACGAGGGAGAGAAAAACAACGAGAAACCATAAACCGGAAGTTGGTGATTGTGAGAGCTGGGAGCTCTGAATGTTAAATGAAAAAATTATTCTCCACGATATTAACAATTAAATTAAAAGTAGATTTCTCATAATCAATTAAATTAACGGGGCTTCTAGTTACATTTAATTTTTATGGAATTATCGTAATTTTTGGAAACAATTAAACGATACTTTTACTTTTACTACGTGTCATAAAATCATTTTTTCTCAATTATAATTTATCCATCAGGATATTTTAAGTAACTTTTTAATTTTCTTTTCGAAGAATTTTTTTTTACAGGGCAGAACAGAGAGAGATTTTTCAAAGCTCACTAGGGACCAGTAGTGTGTAATTTGCACACAAGGAATCTGGGTAAAGTGGGTGTACTCAAAATTTCGAGTGAACGAAGTGTAATAAGAAGACTTCTTGCTGTTTCCATGCTTTTGTTCAAGTCCTAACACTGTGAAGGAGGGAGAGAGAGAGAGAGAGAGAGAAAATTGTGATATTCTCCAGAATTCAACATGACAAAAGTGAATCTACCTCATTTGAATAATCTCTACATTTGTATTTCACAAAATTTAATTTAATGACATTTTATATTGACAAAATAAATTATTTATAATATTTAAGAAATTCAATTCAATTTAATTAATATCAGATCAATCCTACTGATTTTAAATTCAACTAATTTTTTTTTCTTCCTACACTAAACTAAAGATATCGGAAAAAAAAAATTTCATAAAATCAAATCAAATGTCTAATTTTAAAAAATGAAAATTAAAGTTGAACTTTTTATTTCTCATTGACAGTACAAAGTTAGATCTACGACGCATTTGAACGTAAACAGGAAAAACAACTTTCTCTCTTCCTCGTGTCTCGATCTCTTGTTACGTTTGCGATTAAAACTCGCAAAGATCTCTCGAATTTGCGAGAGAGAAACTTGAAGATATTACTTTAAGTATTTAATCCCTCAGCTTGTTCGTGAAATCCGGGAATATAATTCTTCAACAGGAGGAAAGTTTTCACAGTTGGTTTTTCGGCTCGTTTTCCCACGGGAAAAAATCACATATATATATTTTTTCGTACAGCTCAAAACTCGGTGCATAACTTCCGGTATCTCGTAGTCTCGTCGAGACTCGGAGGTCGAGCTGCTGTCTTGGCTTTTATTTTGCGAGATTCGTGATATATATATATATATATGTCTCTTGAGTTATATATAAACGTCTACTGTATGGGGAGATAAAAAGCACTTTATGGGTGTATAGGAAGGTCGCCATTGACGGTGCTGTGTGAGAGGCCAAAGAAAAATCGATACCTGTGCACCTCAAGTCTCTCTTTTCTCTCTCTCTCTCTCTCTCTCTCTCTCTCTCTCTCTTCCTCTTTCTCTCCTTTCTCCCTTTTCTGGACGAAAAGCTTGGGAGAACCACAGCAGCTATTTTTCTCTCTTTCTTTTTCCTTTCTTCGTCGTTGATCCACTGTACTCTTTAATATTTCATTTTATGTACGTCCCATAAATTCTTTCTCTCTGTCTCCCTCCTCCTCTCTCTCTTCCTCAATGTACCTGAATACGAGAGAACTTACGAGAGGCACGTTTTCCACGACTGCTATCTATAGATTCGCATTTCTCTCCTATTGCTGTATGTATATATATATATATATATATATATATATATATATATATATATATATATATACATACATACATATATATGTATACGTATATATATATAAGTGGAAAAAGAGGCTAGAAGTGTATTGGACAGACCTGAATGGCTTTTCTTAGCCACCCTCAACATTTTCACTGGCTACGTAAAATATAAACTTTATATATAGAGCTTTTACATACTTGACGATATTTATAGTTATGTTTTTTTATGGTTTCGTACACATACTTATTTCAAAATTTTACGTAACTTATTATTTATCCACTATTGATATAATATGAAAAACAGAGGCTGATGATATTGTTATTTTTTTTCGATTTTTGCAGCATTGGCTGGACTTGGCGAAGACGGCAATCAAACAGGTGAAAGGTTCGTATTATTTTTTACGTACATCGCATTGAGAAAATTTGATTTTTTTAATTATTCGATTAAGATAGAAAAAATAAATATATTTAAATAATGTAATAAAGTATATAGAATTGAATAAATTTTCAATTTTCGTTATATCTAACCGCGTGAAATAAATAATATCAGAGACAAAAAGAGAATTGAATTTTAATTTTATTTTTAATGAAAATTATAATTAAAATATATGTGAAATTATAATGAAATAATATTGAAATTTTTTTATTGTTAGGCTTTTTTTATTGTTAGGCTATGCCAGTAACTATATTTTTCCAATTTTTTGCGTGTCCAATGGCAATACGATATACAGTTCAATCTATTCATGGTGTGATGTAGCTATAATTGCTATTCGAGTTTGGAATATCCGACGGATCTCTCGTGTGCACGTACTGATTTCCGGACATGGAAACATACAGTAGTTACATCCTAGTAAATCCCTTCGCGGTGGAGTATATCACGGTGATCCCCTGTTGCCGGTGGAAATGATCAATCTCGTCTAAAATTGTTTCTCTCTCTCTCTCTCTTTCTCTTTCTCTTTCTCTTACCGTTTATTTATATATAGATATATATAACACGGAAAAACTCGATACTCCTGATCTCAATTTTCTCCAATCGCTTTTAAAATATATATATATATATATGTATATATATATATATGTATATATATTCATACATATATATATATATATCTACATGTATAATGTCGTTGGGATTTTCTATATGTGTTTCAGACATGGACCCGATTCTATTTAGCTTTCGAGTGAAATTCTACCCACCGGATCCATTGCGACTAAAGGAGGAGATCACGAGGTATCAGATTTACCAGCAATTGAAAAGGGACCTGCTTCACGGGCGTCTTTACTGCAGTCCCGGTGAGGCTGCACTACTGGCAGCTTGTATAGTTCACAGTAAGATTTAATTAAACAAAAAAAATTTAGTTAATTTCATTGTCAATAATTATTGGACATTTAATTAATAAATGATAATTTTTAATTATCATGGATGATTTTTTTTTTTGTTTCTTTATAATTTAAACCGTGTTTAATTTACGTTATAAAAAATTGTTCAAGGTGAACTCGGGGAATACGATCCGGAGATTCACGAGGGAAATTATATCTCGGAGCACAAATTATTGCTCAAACAGACCGAGACGATAGAGGAAAAAGCGATGGAGCTGCATCAGACACAGCTCAAGGGCTTCACACCTGAACAAGCAGAGACTCATTTTCTCAGATTGGCATCGCAACTCGACACATACGCGGTAGATCCTCATCCTGTCAAGGTAAAGTTTTGTGGAATAAAAATAAATCGATGTGAAAAAAAAACTTTTATTTTTACGATAATCGCAATTATTTCAATTTGTAGAAATTTAAAAACGTTTGAAAAAAAAAATTCAAGGTGGTTAAATGATTTTTACTTAAATGTACTTTTGGAAAATCTATTTTTTCAATTTTCTTCCAAGTGATTTATTTTATTTTTTTTATTTTGGCCAATTCTTAAGCTTTTGATTGAGGCTCAAAGATAAATCGATATTCTATATCTTGTTGATATTGAACCAGCAAAAAATTCATTTATTTTTATTTAAAAAAAACTTTTATTTGACAAAAATGAGAATCATCAAAGCTTATTTTAATTAAAAAATATTTTGTTAATAATTTGCAAGGTGGCTAAATGGATTTTATTTTAAAAAACTGAATGGACTTTTGGAAAATTCATTTTTCCAATTTCCCTCGACTTGGTGAACTTTATTTTGCCCATCTGTATATTCTTGCGTTGTTGATTAATCGACGTTGCTTGTCGGATGGCTCAAAGATAAATCGATATTCAATCTCGTTGATATTGAACCAGAAAAAAATTCATTTATTTTGATTTAAAAAAAAACTTTTGTTTGACAAAAATCAGAATCATCAAAGCTTATTTTAATTAAAAAATATTTTGTTAATAATTTGCAAGGTGGCTAAATGGATTTTATTTTTAAAAATTGAATGAACTTTTGGAAAATTCATTTTTCCAATTTCCCTCGACTTGGTGAACTTTATTTTGCCCATCTGTATATTTTTGCGTTGTTGATTAATCGACGTTGCTTGTCGGATGGCTCAAAGATAAATCGATATTCTATATCTTGTTGATATCGAACTAGCCGAACACACGCCAATCGATATTCCATGCACAGGGAGAGGCGAGTTTACGACCCACTTTCGAGCCTGCATGAGTTTCCCCAAACTTTTCTACCGATCGACAAAAATTGCCCAGTTCGCCCGACGTCCTCGTAAATCCTTTTATAACTGTATATCCTCCTCATATTTTATTCCAGACCTCGCGAGAGCAAGTTGCTCGGGTTTTACTCGAGTCTTGTAAAAAGTGATCTAAGTAAAAAAAAAAAAGAAAAAAAAACTAAAAAAAAATTCTCGTAGCATCGATTTAAACTACTGCCATGGTACATGAAATTGACGACATTATGGAAAAGGCCCCGTTCACTGAATCGATTATTAAAAATGAATTTTTAACTTCAAAACTCTTTCGCAATTTATTCCAATTCGCAAGATATAATAAAAAGTCTTTTTATCGAGCATCTACCCTCTGGCGAGGGAGCTAAAGAACATTTTATAATATTTGATTGCCTCAATTTCTTTATCGAAGTATTTTTAACTATTAAAAAAAAAATTATTCAAAAATTCAAATTTATTTCATTCTCCCAGGTAGATTGTATTCTCGTTGAATTCAATATTCTTTTATTTCGTAAAAATTCCACGAGCGTCACTTTTTGTTATTTTTTTTTTCTCGCCATTCTTCCACATACTTTTTATTCTTCGGTTTTATTTGTCAACTCTCTAAAATTTTGCTTCGAACACGACGAATTTCCGCTTCAATCCTAGCAACGACGAGTTTTTGCACTCTGATCACATATTTCTATATCTAATGTTAACTTTTAACAACAAATATTTGTTTGCCTCGTTTTCTTTATCAAATTATTTATTTAGTGGAAAAAAAAAAAAATTATTGAAAAATGCAATCATTCACTCATTTTATTCTCCCAGAATTTTTTTCATTCAATTCGTGATCCTTTTATTTTAAATAAAAAATTCCACGAGCGTCACATTTTGTTATTATTTTTTTTTCTCGCCATTTTTCCACATACTTTTATTCTTCGGTTTTATTTGTCAACTCACTAAAATTTTGCTTCGAACACGACGAATTTCCGCTTCAATCCTAGCAACGACGAGTTTTTGCACTCTGATCACATATTTCTATATCTAATGTTAACTTTTAACAACAAATATTTGTTTGCCTCGTTTTCTTTATCAAATTATTTATTTAGTGGAAAAAAAAAAAAAATTATTGAAAAATGCAATCATTCACTCATTTTATTCTCCCAGAATTTTTTTCATTCAATTCGTGATCCTTTTATTTTAAATAAAAAATTCCACGAGCGTCACATTTTGTTATTATTTTTTTTTCTCACTGTTCTTTAGCCCCGTTGTCTATTATTCTCCGGTTCTATTTTCCACGTGCCCTTAAATATTGCTTCGAGCACGCCTACGGACGAATTTCCGCTTTAATCCTGGCAACGTCGAGCTCTTTCACCCTTCTACACGTTTCTATATCTAATGTCAGGGTTGCGTGACTGGGCTCTCTCTCTCTCTCTCTCTCTCTCTCTCTCTCTCTCTCTCTCTCTCTCTCTCTCTCTCTCTCTCTCTCTTTTTTCTGGGCCAAACTTTAGTTGGTGCAATTCAGTTGTGTCTGTGTATGTGTTGCAGCAACAGCAGCGCCACCCCTGTGAAAGATCGAGAGCCACGAGAGCTATTTCCGTTCGTGACATTAATGGCACGGTGTTACTTCCGGCCCGTGCGTTTTATCACATTTACAAATAGTGGACTCTTCCACCACTGCATATATACAGTGTCATTGCCTCTTTGCCAGCAAATTCGTTCAAACAATAAAATTATATATCCCATTGATCTCTCTATGTATATGTATTGACACGAACCTCCTCCATAACTTTGTGCAAATAAACGCATGTGTATGCGTTTATTTTTCTGCTGTACGCGGATAACACATTATCGTAAATATCGATCTGGAAAATTCTCATGCCATAATGACCAACTGATGTAATTTTAATATTGTTATCATTAAGGTGGTTTTTTTTTTTTAACGGAAATTTGTTGAAATGCTGAATAATTTTTTCTCTCCCCTGAGAATTCTCCCCGAATAAAAAAAAATCGAAACGAATTTAAAAAAAAGAATTTTTTTAAATTGGGGAGAATAAATTTTTTATAAATTACGAGCTTTTGGGTTACTTTTAAATTGAATTATATCTGGCATACTTGTATCTTTTTGAACTATTGAGTAAATTATTATTATTTTTTTCATTGTTAGACGTTAGGATAATTTTATTTAAAAATCGAATAGAACAAAATCAAACGAGTTTTTTTGATTTTTTTGATGATTCAAGGACCACAAAGGCACTCAACTCTACCTCGGCATAAATCATTGTGGAATCCTGACTTTCCAAGGTTCACGAAAGACGAATCATTTCCGCTGGTCGGAGGTTCAAAAAATCAACTATGAGGGAAAAATGTTCATTGTTCATTTAACGATAAATGAGGTGAGTTTTTTTTTTCTTCATAAATTATTATTTTTAATAAATAAATAAATTTTAATTCAAAAGAAAAAAAATGTTTTTGTTTTCGTAAAATATAACGAATAATTTGGAATGAAGAAAAATCCTTCATCATTGAATATTCTTTATACAGTCGAATTATACTGTTAGAAAATATACATGATAGAGAAATATCATTTATAATTCCCAATGTCCATTCTTGAGGACATTACTAACTGTGTGGTAATAAATAAATAAATTTTAATTCAAAAGAGAGAAACTTTTTTTTTTGTTCTTTTCGTAAAATATAACGAACAATTTGGAATGAAGAAAAATCCTTCATCATTGAATATTTTTTATTCAGTCGAATTATACTGTTAGAAAATATACATGATAGAGAAATATAATTTATAATTCCCAATGTCCATTCTTGAGGACATTACTAACTGTGGCGAGGCTATATAGACTATATAATATGTATATGTAAGGCTGCAAAGTATAGGGAATGGTGGCTGAGGATCGATAACATCCGGCCTCGAAAAGCCACCTAGCCAGACAACAAGACCGCGATACACAGTGTGTTGTCAGCCTTGCTGATGACCGCGACTCTGGGTTCGCTTACAGGATTACGAATTCCTGAGCTTACCCTAGCGGCCTGCATTAGCTCACTGATAATAAAAAATAAAAAAAATACGAATTCAGTTGCAATCGAGCCAGTCTGAACGTTGAATCGTCTCTGCTCGTTCTGTCGTATTCTTTTTTTTTTTTTTCTTTGACTTATGATTGATTTTATTTATTGAGTTTGTACTCAACGACATGTAAAACTTAAAACGTGACCCCTGATATTTTTTTTTTAAATTAAATCTTCTCGTTAAAAATATATCATAAAATTTAATAAATCGGCCACTTTTTTTTTTCTGCCAATAATTTTCGTCCAGGATTTGCGAACGAAGGTGAGTCATTTGTTGATAATTGCATGAGAAAAATTAATCCCTTGTCATATTTAAAAATAGATGAGAAATAAATTTGTCCAGCCAGTCAAGATGTTAGAGCACTTTCAAATTTCACTATGTTTGTTCTAATCATATTTTAGATTTGCAATCGCATACAATCAGCATTGATGCAGATATAACATCGAGAAAAATGAAATTTATTCGAGGCTCAAAGTTTATTTGAAAATAATAATTTAATTAGTTGGAAAAATTCAAATAAATTCGAATGAAATTCGTGGCTCTCGATGAAAATAATTAGTACGTAGTGATTCGAGAGATTAACGAGGGAGAGAGAGAGAGAGAGAGAGAAAGAGAAAGAGGAAAAAATCAGAATAATTAATATTCGTGTATAATTTAGATTTTTTTTTTTTTTTATTATTATTATTTTTGTGCAGTATTAGAAAGACTTTTTTTTTCTTTGTATGACGCATTTTCAGAAAAAGCACACTGTCGGCTTTAAGTGTCCGACCGGATCGAATTGTCGTCACGTGTGGAGATGCGCCATCGAGCAGATGCTATTCTTTACGTGAGTACAGAGAGGGCTTATCCTTAGAAATATGGCCATTTGGTTCATTTTAGTCTCCATCGTATTCATATCGTGGCCATTTAGTAAATTTTAGTCTCCATTTTATTCATATAGTGACCATTTAGTAAATTTTAGTCTTCATTTTATTTATATAGTGGCCGTTTAGTTAATTTTAGTATCCTATTTATTTATATAGTGGCCGTTTAGTTAATTTTAGTCTCAATTTTTTATTCGTATAATGGCCGTTTAGTAAATTTTAGTATCCATTTTTTATTCATACAAGTACATAGTGATATTTTGGTTAATTTTAGTGTGTATCGAGTGACGTGAAAAAAAAAATGGTAAAGAACGAGTTATCAGGATGGAAAATGGTCGAATGACGATGTTCCGAATTTTCCCCTGTTATCTCGCCGTTCCATTGGGAAATATGAAAACGGGATGAGAGGCAGAGAGAGAGATATATCTATTGAGATAGAGACACGTATACCATGAGGGGGCGAACAACGACTGATTAATTGGATATATCGAATAATTGGGCCGAGTACACGTGAATCCCCCAAGAGTGAGGAAACGTATTTCCGAAACGTTTGTCCATTTTATAATTAAGTTCGAGCGAAATATTTCTTTTTTTTTTTTTTCACGTTGTAATTATTATGCTGGCAAAGCTCGTCTGATAGATACGACAAAAACAAATACGTTTCAAGCTCGATTTAACAAGAAATAAAATGAGAAATAGTTCGGAAACTTTCAATAATAATAATAATATTATTTTCAAGATTTGATGAAAATGCAATGAATGAATGAATTAATTATTCAATCGACAAATTTCTTTAATATATAATAATTACAAATTTAACTAATTAAATTTTGATTCAATGAGAAAATAAAATAAATTCAACAGCTCATTCACTTGAAATTCTCATCTCCTGACCTACCCCAACTATACTATATATATATATCTATATATAGAGTGTGATATATCAAGTTCGGACGGATACTAAGAAAATTCGATTTATTCGCCCGATATCCTCGAGGGAACTTTATAAGATTTATATCCATCAGTTAAATTGAGAGTGGAGCAATCGAGCCTCACTCATAAATATTCGAGACCATCCCTGGAATCGTTGCTTCAACCTCCATCAACGAATATTTCATAAGGTTCAACGTTTGATCTCACTTCCCTGATCTCGTTCGTTTCACAATCAGTTTTGCTTGCATGTATATTTATTATTGTAACGTCAAATCGGTGAAATAATCTAGCTCTAAATAATTCAGATAATTTTGGGCAAAATTAAAATTTCGTAGATGTAAATTAAGCTTTAATCATACGAATTTTTTTATATTTTATTTTTATATTTATATTCAAATATTAAATATTCAAATTACCTTCTAATATTATTTTCTAAGCAAAATTTTTCTTTGTCTGAAATAATTTGAGGTGTGACTTTAAATTAATCCTATTTAGTGTAATTTAGTGGTTCACATTAAAAAAAAAAAAATCTTCAAATCTAATAAATCGATTATTAACTTTTTTGTGCACAACATTGAATATGTCTACGATATATCTGATTTTTCTAAAATATAATTTTTTCGACAAAGATAATTTTTTATTTGAGGCAAATTGTAAATTATTAAAAATTCGTACGCACTGAATTTTTTTTATATTTATATTCAAATATTAAATATTCAAATTACCTTCAAATATTAAATATTCAAATTACCTTCAAATATTATTTTCTACGCAAAATTTTTCTTTGACTGAAATAATTTGTGGTGTGACTTTAAATGAATCCTATTTAGTGTAATTTAGTGGTTCACGTTAAAAAAAAAAAAAATCTTCAAATCAAATAAATCGATTATTTTTTATCCACATGATCAAATATGTCTACGATATATTTGATTTTTCTAAAATATTATTTTTTCAAGTGTAAATTATTAAAAATTCGTATGCACTTTTATGTACATTTAGAGTGCATATATGTATATAAGAGTCGAGGGAAATTACCTGTTGAGAATTGCATTCGTCGATGAGAAATGAGAATGAGCAAAAGAGAGAGGGGAAAAAATCGTATATAGACGAAGCACGAGCATTGTTAAGGTGGGTGAGAGAGATAGAGAGAACGAGTGTATGCATGCGTTTGGCTGTCATCCAAACAATAAAGTCGACGGGGGTGCACTTGAGCTTCGAAAGTGGGTGTGTGCAATGGAAGAAGCGAGGGAAAAAGCGAATGAGAGAGAGAGAGAGAGAGAGAGAGAGAGAGAGAGAAAGAAAGAGAAAGGGAAAATAAAAGACAGAAAGAGATTGAGAGATACAATATAAAGTGTCAGTGTGCATAACCAAACCCTCCTCATTTACGTAGTCGAGTTTTTTTTATTTTTTATTTTCGTCTCATTTTCGCACCAGGACACAGAGAGTTATTCCAATGGACTTTTTCTTTTTATGTCCTCTCTCTCTCACTCTCTCTCTCTCTCTCTCTCTCTCTCTCTCTCTCTCTCTCTCTCTCTCTCTCTCTCTCTCTCTCTCTCTCTCTCACTCTCTCTCTCTGTCGCCCTTGTCCCATTTATCTACTATTTTTTCCCGTCTGAGTATTCTCTCAGGTGTAAACGAGAAATGACAGTCAAAGTGCGAAAGCGAGAAAGTGGAATAGCGAGAGAGTGTCGAGCCATATCGCGGGAGAAAAAAAAAAAATTTGAGAACATTAATCACTTTTCATCCCGTCGCATCGATAGACTGATGTTCTCACCATAAATATATATATATATATATATATATATATATATATATATATATATATATATATATATATATATTCGAACGGAAAAGTGCCATCAGTTTTGTTAGAGAGAATACGAATACATATATAGTATATTCATCCAAAAGAATTTTTCTCTGTCAGTTTCTCTGTCAGAATTGCATATTATATTTATTATGGCGCCACGTGTATTTACTGAGCCTTTTACGTAATATATATATATATATATATATATATATATATATATATACACACACACACATATAAATACATATAAAAATATAAATACGAATATACTCAATTGAGAAAAGTGTCGTCAGCTTTAATAGAAAAAATATATACATACTTTTTCATCGAAAAAAAAATGTTCTGTCAAAATTGCATATTGCATTTGTTCTGGCGCCACGTGCATTTACTGAGCCTTTTACGTAATATATATATATATATATATATCTACACACACATATATAGATTTGTAATATAATGCAAAAATATAAATACGAATATACTCAATCGAGAAAAGTGTCATCAGCTTTAATAGAAAAAATATATACATACTTTTTCATCGAAAAAAAAATGTTCTGTCAAAATTGCATATTGCATTTGTTCTGGCGCCACGTGCATTTACTGATCCTTTTATATAATATACAGGACATGTTATACATATATGTATATACATATATGACATAACATTGGATGTATATCAAGTAGTATGTATATATATATATATACAGTATATATATATATATATATGTATATATATATATATATGTATCTATATATATATATGTATCTATATCGTGATGAAAATTGAGCAAACTCTCGTATATAGGTAAATAAATGTAGACACACCCTTCAGCCATGTGTGCACCGAGAGGTGAATTCATGACCCGCATAAATATCTCAGCGAATGCGCGAACGTAAAATCGTTTGACATTTTTTTTTTAAATTTTTTTATCGCGATGAATTTTTTTTTTGTCAGGCGTTGACTGGGGTCCCTGCTGCTTGCTCTCGTTCTTTTGCACTCGTCATAGCATACACACGATCGTTCGGAATTCTATTCGTGGTTCGACTGACACATGTGATAGTTTATCAATCGTTATCATGAGGTGGAAATGAAAAAAAAAAAAGTTAAAAAATTGACTTTTCAAAGCTTCCAAAATTCGGATTGGTTTGGATTGGATATTTCAATGAAAAATAGTTTGAATTAATATTTTGGTGATATGATTTAGAGAAAAATATATTTGTTTTTTATCATTAAGAGTTTAATTAGAGAAAATCTAATGGTAAAAAAAAAAAAAAAAGTTCATTTGAAAGGAACTCTTTCAGAATTTTATTGGCCAATTTGTAAATTTGGCCTGTAGTTTTTTTTTTTTCTCAATTGTCTGAAAACTTTAGAATTGATCAGCATACATTTTTTCTCATTCTACTCGCGATAATTTGGAAAAAAAAAAAAAAATCATAACTTGTATTTGTTGATAATAATCATTGAGACGATTTTCATAATTAACGATTTTTATTATCATGCTGAAATTTCAATTTTCCCGTTGAAAAAAAAAAAAAGGGATTTTTTTTACGACCCTGAATGAAAGCTCGTCGATAAAATGGAGAAAAATGAATATACGCTCGTACGACTCTTTCCTTATCTCTCCACTGCACTCTCTCTCGTTTTTTTTTTCCTTTCCAGGACTCAAGAGCATTGAGAAGGGTTGAAAAACGATGAAAAAAAAAAAAAAAAAAAGAAATCTCGTACAATGGACCAACTAATGGGAATTTTTCCAATTTTTTTTGTTTTTTTTTTTTTTTTTTTTGTACCGCAGATTGCCGAGAGCCTCGGATGCACCGGTCGTGAGTGGAGGATCGATTTTCTCGTGGGGTACGAAATTTAAATACACAGGACGCACGGAGAGAGAAGTCCTCGAGGAATCGGCACCATTAAGAAAAGACGAACCGCCAATACAACGCTGTCAGACAGCAGGACTGAGAAGAAAAGCTAGCAGTGTGCCAGCAACGCCGAGCACACCGAGTCAAGATCTCGTTGAAATTCGTGAGTTATTGAAACAAAGTTTAAAAAAAATCATCAATAAAAAAAAAAAACAAAAATCAAATCACTTTGTTATATATAATATTTTCAGACCTCTTTGACAATTTGATAAATTTATAAATTTTCATGAATGGACGAAAATTTTTGTGATTAAAAAATTAAAATTCAAAAAAAAAAATATAATAATTTAATTTAGAAAATAATAATAATAATTCAAAAATTTCTTTCGATCTTATCGTTCTCAAAAATCAACCTTATCGATTAAAATTATGTGTCAATTCGTTTTGGCAGGATATTCGAGTTTACCGAGAAGTTGTCACAGCTCGGGCCTCGACGGTGCTGGAATGTCGGACGGGAGCGGTTCTGTACCACTGAGCTCGCCCTATTGTCCCGACAACACTTTGCCCCTTCTCGAGACTGTCTCTGAGGACCAAGAGATTCACGCCAAGAGAAAGAACGGTTGGTACAATAACTCATATATATATAAATAAATAAATAAATAAATATATATATATATATATATATGTATATATATATATAATTTACGCTATACAAACGTCTGTTAAACGTCAAATGTGTCACGTGTATTTTTTTTTTGTTGTATATTATATACATATAAAATCACAATTTCGTTTAAACTCCAAACTTAATGATAAAATTAATGAGCAATGCGATGGATAAAAAAAATGTGCTATTATCTTCTCGGGTTCACTTTGGTTTTTCGAGTGAAGCGGAAATCGAAAAAGTATGAATTTAAAAACGTATATAAATGATTTTTTAACAAAAAATGATGATGCGTTTTTTATTTATAAAATTTAAATTAAATGGGAAACGATGGATATCATTTTTTTTTTAATTATTAATTTTTTTGTTAAAAAAAAAAATATATATATATATATATATAAAAGTGACAAATTTTTGCAATCTTGCTTGTTGACTGTCTTTGTATGCAGAAAGTTTGCTTTTGCTCTAGGCCGCTTGATGCTTGCGCAATAAGCCATAAAATAAATAACCAATAGTACGATTACACGAGCGATACGTAGATTTTTTTTTTTTTTTTTTTTAACAAACACGCATAGGGCATAAGCAAACGTAACTCGGACGAGTTGGAAGCCATCCAAATGGCCGACATTCAAACTGAATAATGCTGAAATCAAGCTCGCCTCGCTGATTCTTCTGCACATTTTGCGGTAAACGCACACACATGCGACGTATTTATCGTCAAGTTGGCCAATTTTTCAATCGATTCTCTCAGTTGTTTATTATTATTTGCCAGTTTTTAGTAAATGTTGATATGAAAAAAATTAAAAAAATAGATTTAAAAAAAAACATTGCGTTTCTATTTTTTTTTAATTAAAAAATTTTTTTTTAACTAATTTTTTAGTTAGGAAAAATGTTCAAAAATATTTCCAAGCGGTACGAAAATTTGGCAAATGTTGAACACGTGAGAGGTGGGAAAAATTGCTAAATTGAAGAGAAATGCCTCGTGTATGGATTGAAATTAAATTAAAAAAAAAAAATGTACTTGAACTTGTTGTGCAGAATCGCGAGAGTTTCATCGTTGCTCCCTTAAAAATATGATAATGCCCATTTGTGAGATGAAAAAAAAAAAAAGGAAGCAAAAAATCGCGTATCGCGTTCTCTCTCTCTCACCCCTTCTCTACACTATAAAACATTTTTTTCCATGTGCCATACATCGTAAAATAACATTTAAAAAATCCACCCATTTATATCGCTTGTTTCGATGTTTTGTTCGTAGTAATTTTGTTTTATTGAATTTTTTTTTTCATTTAAAAATATCCCGGAATGTCGATGGCCAAATGATTGCATGTAAATTATAAAACTGTTTTGAAATGTTATTTATTTATTTTAATTTTTTCATTTATTTTCAACAAGCCGGAATGAGAGTGACAACAACAGAGAGAGTGCCACAAAAATAAAAACGCTTTTATTCACTTTTTTGTTGTTGTTGTTGTTGTTGTTTTTTTTTAAATCATTCTCTTCAATATATTTTTCTCGCTTTTTTTTTTTTTCAACTTTTCTTCATTTGGTTTTTGCCATATTTTTTTCTTTTTTCTGTTCCTTATAGCCGTAGACGAAAATGAAACGCATGCGAGTGTCATCAGCCAAGACGATGAAATGATATTGACGAGGATGAGTGAGGTGAAAAATTACGAGAATACGAGAAAGAGTGAAAAAATTGGAAGGTCAAATTCACGTTCGCAGACGTGGAGTCAAAGAATAATAATCGGTAGTGATGAGTTGAGAGGAACGAGAGAAAATATTGATAATTTGATACGTCGTAAGATAAACGAGCTTGACAAGAGTACAAAAATATTACGATCAACTGCATTGATAATTAAAACATCGACAGCACCGATTAAAAAAATTGTCAAAAGGACAGGAAATTTCGTAGTGACAAATGGAGTGAAAAAATTATCCCCAGAGAATGGTATTGATCGGTCGATATATCAAACGACAATGGCATCAACAACAACAACGAGGAATGGAAATCGTAAAATTATCATAAATCATGAGGATCAGGTAAGCTCGTATGACACGACCGATTATCGTCGTGCTGGGACAAATGGCCTCGTTTCTGGTGCTAATAAAATTATCATGAAAATTGGTGAAAATAAAAATGAAAATTTTGCCAATTCTAATGGTTTTACGAGTATCGCTGGATCAGCGATTATGGCCAACTATGAGCCTCGCGATACAAAAAAAATCACGAGTGATCTTACGAACGGTACGATCGAGTGTACGAAGCGTTTTTTACCGGAAGACGACGAGCCGGACGACGACAACTCGTCATCAGCAGCAGGTAAGCTGGCGATACCCGATGCGTATCGTCGCCATCTTTTTTTTTTTCTTTTATTTCTTTTTCCTTTATTTTACGTTTTTTCTTTTGTGTTATTCTCTATCTGTTCTTCTCTTCACTCTCCTGTTTCTCTCATTGGCGACCGAGGGACATTTTGACCTTTCCAAGGTTGATCTGATCTCTCGCAAAGGTCTAAAATTTTTCTCGCTCAAGGTCAAAGTTTTACGCTTTAAAAGGCTAAAATTTACGCTTTAATGTCGTTATGTCGACAAAATTTTCGCTTTTACCTCATCCAAGGTCAAAGTTAACGTTTCAACCGCGTCCGAGGTCAAAGTTCTGTTTCTTTTTTTTTTTTTTGTCGTTTCTCTTTATCATTATCGTTCGCCACTCCTCTTTCTACATGTTTATCGTGATACGCTGCAGCATATTTATTGCTATTTCCGGTTTGACCGACGAACCCACGATGGCGAACATGAGACGGTGATAATTCTCGAGCTATAATATTAACAATAATAATAATAATCGCAATAATAATAATAATAATAATAACAACAATAACGATAAGAATAATCTCCTCCATGCCTTATTCATCCTTGATATTACATTGTAACACACAAGTGCACTTTACGATTCACTAAGCTTGTTTTTTACACCCACTCGTACATTTTTTACACGTGTACGTTTTGATATATTGTACGATGAATGAAATGTTTGTAAAAATTGTTTGCATGCTAACGCACTTTCAATGCATTCTCTCTCTCTCTCACACACACACACACACACATATACCCTACCAACATCTTTTCTATTGCTAATATTGTGTCGAACCATTTTTTTATTTTTTTTTGTGTCACGAAGATGATGGGTGAATTATACGAGTGTAATTTTTACGATTCTGATGGATCGAGAATTTTTTTTTGGAGGGATGAGAGAGCTGACGCTTGTTATTCGTGTTTTATATAAATATATATATATATATATATATATATATATATATATATATATATCGATCAAGCCCATTTATACGTAAATATAGTTAAAAATAATAATTTAAGGAGATGGGACGATTATAATTGGAGTCAAATCAGTGTTAAATTTTAATTAACGTGTCTTGAGCATATTAAAAATCAAAACTAATTTGACGCCAAATTAACAGCCTCAACTCCTAGAGTAAAAAAAAAATGAAAAAGAAACAAGAAAGATGAAATTTTAATGATTTTGATCAAATTATTTGTTTCTTTGTTTTTTTATTATTAATTTTTTTGCTGCAGTTGGTCAACGCGATGGCGATTCGACAAATGATTATTTCTTCAGAGACTCATTCGATCATTCATCATCGGAGAGTCAATTGGTTGATGCCAGTGGAAAGCCGCACAGTCGCTCGATAACGTCAGTGCCAAAAATGCAAAAATTACAAAATGCAAAGCTCTGTCTTCAAGCGAGTGGTGGAACGTCACAAAAATCATCACCGTCAACATCACGGCGTGACGGACGTACGAAACAACAGCATAATATACAAATCGTCAGGCTATTTATACCGGCCTTTTTACTCACAATTGTCGTTCTATTTATCGTTATCGTCATAATATTCGAGACGGACGCAGCTGTATTCAACAGCCTTCGTAAGACTCCCGAAATGGTTGCCTTAAGAAATCAGTACTATGGCCCGATCAAGGAATTTCTCAGGACCAAGCTCGGCCTATTTTGATTGAAAAAAAAAAAAAAACAAAGAAAAAATCCAGGCTGGAGACGAGAAATTTTATCCAATGATCGTAGAGCGAAAAAAAAAATCGTTTATATCCAAACGAAACGAAAATTTGAAAAATACGATAAATAAAAATAGAAAAAAAAAGATTTCGAAGCTTCACAATAACAGTGCCAAGTCCCGGAAGTACATACGAGAGCCAATGAGAAACTGAGTTGTATAAAAATATATATATACAGAAGAAAAATGCTCGTCGTACTCGCTTTGCAATTTCATCCGCTGCTCTCATCGCTTCTCATTATGGAATGATAATTATTTCAAGTAATGTCATTTTTTTTTTTTTTAATTTTTTGCTACTAATAACGCGACATCTCTCGGTGATCCATCAAAAGTCTACAACGGCCTATCATGATTCGTGCGCGCTTAAATAATTTTTTTCTTTTTTTTAATTAATCGTACAAGAGCTCTGCGCTTTATTGAATCGAAAAATTTTATCCCTCTCATCTTTTTCATACAAATGGAAATGAAAAACGGAAATTTACATGAAATGGAATTGTCGTTATTATTGCGATATTTTGATAAAGATTCTCGGGAAATTTGCTGGAGAGAAAAGGATGAACAGCAGTTGAAAAAATTGAGTGGCAGAAAAGCCGAAATATTTTACGATGAGAACGAGGCAGAGATGATGGAGAGTATATAATGCAATGTAAATATGATATTTATGGAGCATTTTGCGCCACTTTAGCCATCTAAAAATTATGATATCTGATTTTTTATTTTATTTATTTATTTTTTTCAAAATTGCAATCTTCATAGGTTTGAACATATCTTGCTACAAATTACGAAAATATTCATATTTTCTCAATTAAAAAAGATAAAACGATAATCTGCATTTTTTTGCTCACCCTAAAAGCAAAAAAAAACTTGCCTATTTTTTTGAAGATCGTTGCAAGAATGAAAAAAAAAATGTTTTTTTTCCAATTGAGAGTCAATCTTAACTCACTAAAAGTGAACATTAGTTTTTTTTTTTACATACGTTTTTTCGGCGACTCGAGTGGCCCGAAATGTCCCATATACGGTATTAGGAAAAATTAATTGAAAAATCATTAAACTAGATGAGATTAGTTGAAAGAAAAAAAAAAAAAAATTAATGAAAATTCATGAAAAATTACGACGAGATTTTAACCATAGGACGGATAGGCGAATATTAAAAATCAAAGAAAAGCAATTATTCGGTGTAGATGCGAGTACCTACTCATTACTGGGCAATAGGAATATCAGGAATGATATGCGCTCGACAAAATGCTGGCAATCGAACAGACTCGGATTAATAATTAATCAACGATTTATTCTTGCAAAATTATCAAACTATTAAAACAAAAAAAAACATGAGTCTTTCTCTTGTTTGGCGAAACATTTGTCTCGCGTTTCCTACAATCGTTATTCACATGTCTTTTCTATCGTGAAAAAAAGGAATTTATTCGATTGAATTGAAGCAAAAATTGTTCGAGTCAAATGAATTTTATTAATAAATCAAATAAATTTCATTTGATTAAATTTAATGAAATTAAATGAATTTTCCTCGCTGTGCTCTTGATAATCATTCAGAATCATCGATCCCATAATAACATATTTCATTTTCCTAAAAGTGCCTGGGCTATCTCGTTCGGAATATCTCACGAAAGTCTCATATAAAAGCGAAGACAGTTTTTTTTTTTCATTTTTGTTTGCCCTCCCAAATCGCTGCAATCGTTATGAAAATAATTTGAAAAAAAAAAGAAGAATAGATTCCTTGTCATTATCAGCAGCTCGCTCATAATTATATTTTATTTTCCTTATTTTTCTCCCTCTTTTATCGAAAAATTCAACCATGACAACATTGTATAAATAAACGGATGTCAATTGCAATAAAATGTAAACTTAGATATTTAAGGATGATCGTTGTAAAATAGAGTACAGGGGGAATAACGAGAGGCAAGAGTGGCCAAAAAAAAAAAAAAATACCCAAAAAAAAACAAAGTGAGCTTGCTTGACAATTATTATTGATCCAACCTCGTAACACGTCTCTCTCTTCTTAAACCAAAAAAAATTGCCCCCTCTCCCGTTGGTCGCGTAAACCTTAAAGTTATGAAAAATATATATATATATATATATATAAAATTAGCGAAAACTTGCGAAAATCGTGAGTTTATACAACTTGTACTTAATTACGTAATTTTAAGGAATTTTAGATTTTATTGTTTAATGTGATCAAATTTAATCGATTTAATGATGGAAAAAAAAGAGATCTATTAGTGTAATGTAAGATTTACTGATACATTTAATCGGCGAGTTATTATTGTATGCGTGTATTTGTGTGTGTGGGAGAGAACAAAAAAATTTAAAAAATGAAATTCGAATGAAGAAAAGGAGTTGGTGTTGGTGAAAGACAAAAGTTTTGTCTAATTTAATGCGCTTTTAGCCTACGACGTGTAATATATCATTATTATTATTATCATTATTATTGCCACGGGCCCGAGAGTGTAAATCGAACGAAAAAAAAAAAAAACAAAACAAAAGATAATCGATCGTCTGTAAATTAAAAAATGCGAGTGCGTCGACAATTTTTTGAACAACAATTGACAATTGTTAGAAAAAAAACGCCAAGAACAATCATTATTATTCTCGCGTTTCGTATCGTTCATCCGAGTTGTATGTATGTTGTATATTTTATGGGACATTTCAGGCCAAAAATCCAAAGAATATACTCAGGAATTTTATTTTTTCAAAAAAAAATTGACAATTTAATTAATTGATTTTTTTTTTTTTTTTCTTGATAATTTCCGTGATAAATAGAAACTGTAATTTGAAAACTATGTTGGCAAAGACAACACGGATTTTTGAGACGATTTCAAAATTTGTTTGGACGTTTTTGGTTAAAAAAAAAAAGAAATTGATGGTTACGCCTCGATCTAATTGGCCTGAAACGACCCATATACATGTATATCTCCGACAATGAGCGATAACAAAAAAATCATTCGATGCTCGTGTACTGTGCTTTTTGTATTACGATTAATGCAAAAAAAAAAAAAAAAAAAGCACGTAACCACGGAATAGTCACAGGTGGCAAATACGTGTGAATTTTTGTATATTAAGTGAGATATTCGCGTACAGCGATAGAATTGGTACATTTGAATGAGAGAACGAGAAAAAATGAATTTATTTGATGGAAAAGCGAGAAAAAAAAATTATCAATATCAAAAAAAAAAAAAATCATATTTGGATCGAAAAAAAAAAAAAAAAAATCGTATTTGGATCGAATAAATTCATTTTTTTTTTTGCCAAAGTAAAAAACGAATATTAGAAAAGAAATTACAGATAGACAAACTTAAACGAAAAATGTTCCGCGAGACTTGTAATCAAAAAGACAAATCTTTGTAACGCTCTCAGATTTTTGTATGCTTGCCCCTATCTTAGTGATCTAGTCGTAATATCCTAAAATGACGATATTATAAGCATAGAAACGCTGCAAAAAAAAAAAAAAAATTGTATATTACAGAACGAGGAATTTTTACTCGCGACGCGATGACACGCATCAAAAATTTTTTTTTTCATTTTTGTCTCGTGTACGAATCCAGTCAGCGTGTACTCGTTGAGATGAATTTTCAGCTCGATCGCTCTGTGTAGGAAATCGAATCGCGAGAAAAAATGTGCTCGACCGATTAAAATTGCAATTTAATCGAAAAAAAAAAAAAAAAAAAAAAAAACACTTAATTCAAGATAGAACAAAGTTCAAGTGTATATTAATAGTTTATAAAATGAGACGCGTCAAAGATTCATCGAGTATATGAGGGGAAAAAAAGAGCCAGTTCATTATGCTATTTATACGCTCGGATAAAATTTTAGTGAAATCATCAAATGATTGAGCGATGATAAAATTGAAAAAGGTCAAATTTATTTCGCTATAATATTGGCAATTACATAAAATTGTTGCCAAATATTTTATAGCGAAAGTTGACACTTTTTTCATTTTGCATATTTTGCATATTTTGCATATGCAATTATGAAATTATCCAACTATTTTATAATTTAATAATATATTATTGTTAAATAGCTGCAATGAAACATGCAACTATTTAATAATAACATAATATAAAATTATTTTAAAGTTGCATAAATTATAAAATTGATTCATCACTCAAAAATTACTATTGCAATTTTTCTGAGTGTACGTAAGAAAAAAAAAAAATTGTTCAGCTGCATGTTATTATTATGATTATTATCAAACTATTTTGGCTTTGATTTAGACCCGTTGCCCGATCAAACAAAAAAAAAACGCTAGAAAAATAAATCTCGTATTTAACCTGTGCATGTAATAGAGAGAGAGAGAGAGAGAGAGAAAGGAAGAAAGAAGGAAAGAAAGAAAGAAAGAAAGAAAGAAAGAAAGAAAGAAAGAAAGAAAGAAAGAAAGAAGGAAAGAAAGAGAAGATTGAGGAAAATCGAGAAATCGAAATGAAATTGAGACGATCGATTTGCTCTAATCATGCGCGCATTATAGCGTTGACGGGATCGTCGTCATTTGGAAAGTGTTCGCCTTGTTAAAAAAAAAAAAAACGAAGAAAAAAAAAGATCATCGCTGCACGATCGAAATAAATTTGCACTTTTCCAAAAAGAGCCTGTGTCGTTGCCTTCATTCATTATTATTCATTCCCTCAATATAGATTCGAAAAAACGACTCTATATAAAGCTCAGCTGACGTGAGTGCGAGAGAGAGGGAAGAGCAAATTAACAAACGAGTAACGCGCTCAATTCCTCCGATATTAATCAAAGTTTAAACTCTGGTTGCTCTATGTGTTGAAAGTACATAAAAAAATAAAATTGTACCAAGTTTAAACCACATCGGTGGAAAAATGGGCGTGTAAAAGCGAGAGAGAAGTTACATAACCTCTCTTTTAAACGATGAGATCCGAGCGCGTTTTCCCGATGAAACGTTCTCGCGATTGATCAGCTGTTCTCGTATACATCATTCTTTCGACTCGATTTTTAATTTAAATAAATCATTCGATTCCCGGCCCACTTAAATTTGATTTGTATATTTTGGTTTTTTTTTTAATATACTGCGAACAGTATAATATAAAAAATCGATGAAGAAACAACGAGACTCGAGGAATGTGTGCGAGAGAGAGAGAGAGACAAAACTCGATATGACTTATATATATATATTTGCCGATAGATTTGTATAGAAATGGCGCGAGACCAAAGAGGATGTAATGTGTATAATGGAGAAAAAAAAATGAAGCGAGAAAACAAAATGCGTACTGTGCGTGTATGAATAAACGAGGAGATATACGTGTTTTTCATTCCGACATATTTTTTCTTCTCTTCTCGTCCCTGATGCATCGCTATATGCGTATTTACATTGTTATATAGAAGTTAAAGTGTGTAGTAAATGTTTTATCATATATGCACGTGGATAGCCGCAAAAGCATATTTTTTTATCTGTTGATAGAAAACTCGTGTTTTTGTCACGTGTATATTTCCATACACATATTATACGTGTGACGCGAGTTCGCACGTTGTATATACTATAAGAGTGTTACTCACCAGTGATATTTGCCGGATGAGACGAAGCCACACCATCATTTTATCCCGAGAAACAGGAAAAAAAAGTTTTTGAATGAGCAATAGAACTGCACCAACACTTATAAAACTCTCACAGTCGTTAATTCGTGTTGTATTTGCACGGAAAACACACGCAAAGAATTGAGTTCCAAGACCGATGCGACAGTCAGTCGTGATCGCGCGCGAAAACTTTTTTGAACGGCATGTGGCGCCGCTCTGTATAGTGGCGATCTCCGGTACTAATAATCACTATATACATGGTGCAGCGTGAGAAAGAGAGAGGGAGAGACGCCACGTGTATCCAACCATCTCTCTTTCTCTCACGTAACCCTTATTCTGCACGTACTATATACACGATTCTACCCACTATACTTTTACTTTACTCTGTTTCTCCACGTTCTCTTGGCAAGAACGAGATTACTCTGGCAACAGCATAACAGATGCCCTTGCAACAAAACAGGTGTGCGTGCTGCGAGTTCCTTTCTCACACAAAATTCACCTGTCGTTTTTGCGGTCCAGTCGACCGTATATAACTCGAATATAAAGAAAATAATAATAATAATAATATCAATTACGTTAAATAAAAGCATTGAGAAAGTCCTGCGCGAGATGCATGTTAATTTGGTAATAAGTCACTGTCGCTCGTACGTTTACTTTATGTAACAGAGGAAAACAATGAAAAAAAAATGGCGGGAAAGATACAACATATATATATATATATATATATATATATATATATAGATATTATTCACGATTGAAGTTGCTCCCGCCGGCTGACATCATTTACCTGTTTAACCTTAATTCGATTCCCGCTATAGGAATTCATGATCTGGTAAAACCATTTCGCGAAGCCATGGTAAAGCCTAGTCCAAGAGAGAGCGCGTTTTCACCTTCATTTAGACAATAGTATAAAAGGTATAATGCGATAAAAGCGAATATAAAAGAAAGATATAGAGACACGTCACGCATGGGACAATTGCTACGCTGTCGTCATCAGCGTGAGCGCGTGTGTGCGTGATGGTCGGGGAACTCCTGCGCAAAGTGTTGCGAGAGAAAGAGAGGGAGAGAAAGTGCAAAGAGAGGGAAACATAACCTCGTAAAGGCAATAACACACTATTCTCTTTCTCTCTTCAACATGGCGCTCATCATCCAACGTGAAGAACCTTCAATCTATATGTATATGTCAAACTGTGTGTGACTCACTGACGACGAGCCGATTCAACACATTATCATCGTGTTTACTGCATGTGTTTACACATACTCATACTGGTCCGGAAAGCCCGGCCAATATTGCCTCGCGTGTTCAGTGTCCGACGGACCTTCGAGGGAGTTGGTTCGTTCGTTGCGCGTCAGCGTGTGCGCATGCGCCATTTTGACAATCACCACACATATATACACAGTAATTGGAATAAATACGCGAAATAAAAATAATTAACAGGCTTATTTATCAATTAAATTGTAGAGAGAATTTGTTAAAAGGTTGATCGTTGAATATTTATATTCAAAACTAATTGAGGTTAAACATACGAGTGTTATATAGGTGGATAAAGTGGTGCAAAAGTGTGTGCAAGTTGAATTGTGAATCATGGCCTGGTACGGATACGGATACGGAGTTGGATAACTGTAAACTGTTGTCATCGTGCTCGATAGCTACTGTTGTTACGAATTTCGTGTGTCCATTGTGTCGTACACGCACGCGTCTACCCGTCAGTTTATTTCCTTTCGGAAAACTTTTGTCTTTTCGAAGCCAACGGTACATTTCTCGTTGAATTTTCATTCTCTTTGTCGTTTGTTTTCGTTTTTCTTTTGTTTCTGTTTGAAAGAGTACGTCGAGAACCGGCATCGAGATGGTAAGTTAATCGAACAATATATTACGTTATACGTTTGATCTAATTGTCAGCTCACTATATAGATATACATCTCAATTATAATTGATTGATGGGTTCCATTCGGCTCGTTCTTTTATCTCATAAGCTTGTCAGGTCCACTTGACAGTGTTGTGCAAACGATTATACTCTCATCTATTTGTGTCTAACGCACGTGTACCATTACATATATATATATAGTCTATCGGAGTAATTTTATTTCCAATTATAATTAAACCCAAATTTATAACGGATCGTTGAACTTTTTTTCTCATTTTGGTGCTCTGAGAGTCATGGTTTTCATTTCTCCATCGAATTATAGCCGGGTAGAGTTCATCGTCCGGAATTACCGGCGAGAGAGATACTTGAGCCCGGTTTCGTGGCATATCATTGACGCGCCGGGACGAGATCCTGTGCATATATATATATATATATATATATATATACACGTACTATTATAACCAGTAGCAGAGAGAATAAGAAAGAGAGAGAGACTGAATAATTTTCATGAATTATTTCTTAATGAGACGGGAAACAGAAGTCTATATAGGCGTTTCTCAAGAAATTAGCTGAGCTATAAAAATGTATCGTCTAATTTGCTTGTTCCATATATACATATACATACAAATAATAAAAAAAAAAAATATTAAACGATTGAATAAATAATTTCAATAGTTTTTAATTATTTGAGAGACTGATCAATTTCAAAAAGATTTTTTCTGTTTGGGCTGCTCGGTAAAACCTCCAATCAAACTGCCAATCAGTAATAATGTTATTATCAAATATATATATATATATAGATATATTAATTTAATTATCATTGATTCCTTTTCGGATTTTTGGTATGTCGCCATTGTTTTTTTTTAGTTCCATTCGAACGAATTTATCGAGTCGAGAAAACAGTCGAGGCCGCGAGGGGGGGAAGAGAGAGAGAGAGAGAGAGAGAGAGAATTTTAATAATAGGGTCGTTGGACTGGTTTTGCAATAGCGCGATAGCCCCGCTATAATGTACGAGAAACCCAGTAAATGCAGGTGTGCTTTATTCTCCTATACAGTTATACACTTGCCTACGTACGATAACGTGTCACACACCTATATATCTATGTATGCATATATGTGTGTGTGGCACTGTCGTATTTGTGTGTGTGTGCGTGTAACTATAGTAATAATGCGACATACTGCATTGTACCGACTCCGTACATATATTGAATAGATAACGATTCATAGTTATCGACTCACCATTTTGCTGATCTATACATAGTCGAGTATTTCTTTTTTCTCGGAAGATAAGGCTCGGCGATGACAACGACTCTGAAAATGTAATGTGGAAATATATATCTATATCTATACAGTGAAAAAAGAGAGAAGAACGAACCGAGTGACTCGCGTGACTAATTCTTAGTTTCGCGAAGACGGTCAAAGCCTTCCTTGTTCTCTCAAGGTTGTTCCTTTTATCCTCACCACAATAATTTCTTCGTTTACCTTTCAGTTTTCACGTGTTTAAAAAAATTGGAGACAAATTAACGAAAATTGCTCAATTGCTCGATTATTATTGAATCAATTATCGATAATAATAAGAATAATAATAATGAGAATAGTAATAGTAACAAAAATAAATTATTGTGAAAAAAATGTGTATAGAAATGATAAAACTCACAGTTTAGGGATTTTTTTAAAAACACGTTGAGCGCGGAGCCGATACCGCTCTGCTTTCCGTTCAGGCGACCGGTCAGTTTCCATGGACTGACCTTGAAGTTTGCATCGTTGGAACGAAACGAAACGCAACGAAATTCGAAGAAAAAATTCAAACCTTGTCAAGAGTGAGTTCCGGGGGTCGGGGCAGTTTGAAAATTATTCATATTAGTTTCTTCATCGCATGAAATAATATTAGGAAATAAAATTCTATGCATTGTTGATAAATTTTTTAGTTTTTAATCAAATTTCGTTGCATTCCAACAATGCAAACTTCAATATCATCCGCATGGACTGACTTAACGTTCTAACATTTCCGATCTTATAGGAATGAAAAATCATTTTCTGCGTCGCAGAGGACTCGATCTCCTGATTATAAAAAATCTTTTTTTTGGGAATTTCTGTCTCTCTTTCGCTTCTTTGATAAGATAAAAAATAACAAGAGTTTGTTTGGCATAAGTGATCGATCGTGGATCGTGATATGGTTGATGAATAAACGATTTTCGTCGTCCTCAATTGTTTGTTATCATATCTCTCTCTCTCTCTCTCTCTCTCTCTCTCTCTCTCTCTCTCTCTCCCTCTCTATTGTTTGTCTATCACTCTATCATGTATGAAGTCACTCGATTGACTTAGCGTTTTGATAATTACAACAGGCACCTTTATTTAAATATACGTGTAGCCTCTAAACGAATCTCTGACTAATCGATCGGAAGGCTACATTTTTTTTTGATATTATATTTTTTTATGCTAGAGATAGTTTCTCGCGTGATAATTTTTTCATTTACTTTCATTTAAAAAAAATGTGTATATATATATATATATATATATATATATATATATATATATTTATATTTGGTGATTTGAAAATTAAATCGAAAAATCTTTGCAGTTTATTATTCTTAGTTCTTATGTATTTTCGTGTCATGGTAATGAGGTCGTGACTTATCGCAAATTCTGTGAAAAATGTTTTGCTGACTCAATACATATATATATATATATATATAAAGTGCTGGCGCCGACTAAAGTGGTATTAGCGATGATAGGGTAATATGGATTTAAACATTCAGCCTTTTGTTGTATACATGCAACATGTAATAACACCTGCGTGTAGCACGAACGTTCCGTTGATTTTCACACGGATTCCTCACGTGGCATTGTTCGACCGAGAGGGGGGGAGAGAGAGAGAGATATGAGACGGATGCAAAACCTGAGAAGAGATCTCGAGAGGCTGATGCTCCCTTTGAGAATCTCTACTGTCTGCTGCTGCCCTTTGAATTTCCTATTGGAGTAAACGAAAAGTTTATTTACGATTTAACAATTAAAATTCTTGGAAAATTATCAAAATTAATATTTCACTTAATAAAAAAACTTGTCAAAATTTTTTTAAATTCATCGACTTATCGTAGTATAAAAATTTTAAGGTTTTTCACGATCGATCGTCACTCAAAGGGAGACTAAAGGTATAGAAAAAAAAGGGGGTTGATAATTAAATGATTCAAGATTTATTGAAAATTGATTTGTATACGCTTATTGTAACATCAATGAACGAGATATTAAAATATTTGAGTAAAGACAGAGGCATGAGTGTATGTGAAGCCCCTTAAAGGCCTTCAAGATAAATTATTCGACGCAAGTGAAAAGATGTAGAGACTTCTAGTACAAATCTCTAAAATCATAAGGGCGTTAGTGCTGCTCATGAGGACGAAATATGTGACGCCCTTTTAGTCCTCCCTACGCATGAGTATATGTGAAGACCCTTAAAGGCCTTCAAGATAAATTATTCGACGCAAGTGAAGAGATGTAGAGACTTCTAGTACAAATCTCTAAAATTATAAGGGCGTAAGTGCTGCTCATGAGGACGAAATATGTGACGCCCTTTTAGTCCTCCCTACGCATGAGTGAAGACCCTTAAAGGCCTTCAAGATAAATTATTCGACGCAAGTGAAGAGATGTAGAGACTTCTAGTACAAATCTCTAAAATTATAAGGGCGTTAGTGCTGCTTGTGAGGACGAAATATGTGACACCCTTTTAGTCCTCCCTACGCATGAGTGAAGACCCTTAAAGGTCTTCAAGATAAATTATTCGACGCAAGTGAAAAGATGTAGAGACTTCTAGTACAAATCTCTAAAATCATAAGGGCGTTAGTGCTGCTTGTGAGGACGAAATATGTGACGTCCTTTTAGTCCTTAAAGACAAATCTCTAAAATCATAAGGGCGTTAGTGCTGCTTGTGAGGACGAAATATGTGACGTCCTTTTAGTCCTTAAAGACAAATTTCTAAAATCCTAAGGGCGTAAGTGCTGCTCATGAGGACGAAATATGTGACGTCCTTTTAGTCCTAGACACGTGACACAGAAGATAAAGCACTCAGTTTACCTGGTACTATTTATATATATATATATACTAATTTTACCTGGTACTATTTATATATATATATACTAATTTTACCTGGTACTATATATATATATATATATATATAGAGAGAGAGGTATACGTCGATATTACGTGAGGCACAAACGATAGCAAGACGAGACGTCATCGTGCAAGTTCTCTGTCAAATCGATCGTTCACTCGCTCCACTCCCGATTCTACGAAGTTTCTATGCTTTTCTCTAGTTTCTCTCTTTCCTTCTCCACTTTGAGGCTCTCTCACGTTGCCAACGAAGAAATCGCAACGTTGCGAGAAGACTCGTCTATAACACTCGTGAGAGAGAGAAAAAAAAAAAATCTCTCGGAGCTGCTGCCAAAGAGGAATAAACGAGAAAACGAGATTATAATACCTCGAAGTCTCATTATTAATTCAAACTCTAATTTACGTAGGAGCGAAAAATTGTCAGAAAAAAAATTTCTTAATTGGGAGAACAATAAAGTTATAATATAGAACAAGTAATTGCCAATTGATATGAATTTTTATACACTTTTTGTTAACGAATGGCATAATTTTTCAAATTTTGTCAATTAATTTCAGATCTCTTATGACACTACAATGATTTTTTTTTTAACTTTTGCAATTGTAATATTCGTTTTCTAGTTACAAAAATTAATTTTTCTAGTTATAAAAATTAATTTTTCCAACTGAAAAAAAATTTAAATGTTTTAAGGCTCATTTATTAAATTTCTACAGCGAAAAATAATCTTTTAAATTCTTGTATACGATACATGAAAAAGGGATGTTGTACTACACGTATACGTGTTTGTCGTGGCATTCGAGACACTCGAGTGATGGGCACTTGTCCCATTTTTCTATATAACTAGAAGCTGTGAGCCGAGCTTCAGTAGAAAAAGCTTGCACATGCCTGGAGGGAAAAAAATATATATATATATATATGCTATATAGAAGGAAACAGAGCGAGAGAGAGAGAGAGAGAGAGAGAGAGAATGAGAAAGGCAAAACGTCCTTTGGTGTCTCGTGAAAAATCTTTCGCTGCGACTAAAAAGCGTGTGCATGCATGAGGCACTGATATATAAAAGAGACATGAGGAGAAAGAAGATGAGACAGTCCGGAGCGTGTCTCGTCTCGAGTGCTCACCAGAGGCGGCAATTCTTCGTTCCACATATATATTTCTGCCTATATATATATATCTTCGTTCCATATATATATATATATCTTTGTTCCATATATATATATATATAAAACGAGTGAAGATGTATGTATAGATCGTTTGCCAGCGACTCTGTCACGGAGGATCTTGGAGCGGACGCTTTCATTGCTGCTCTCGTTGCTCGTGTTATATATATGTATATATACGAACGGGCGACGATTCTCGTCGTGATTCCGGAAGTGGTGAATCTCGAAGAAAATTAAATCTCCATTTTTGTCGTACATTTTTTTTTTTTTCATTCAACCATTACCTACCCCACTATCATAATTTTTTCTGCTCTGGAAAATTGCGAAATAAAATTAATAATGATTCTTAAAAATGGCGAATTTTAATGAGAATCAAATCTGGATTTTTGTCCATTTCCGTATTATTATTATTATTATTATTATTATTATTATTATTATTATTATTATTATTATTATTATTATCGATCATGACCTGCGACACTGTCATTATTTTTTCTTGTTTATATGCACATTCGCGGAATAAAATAAAAAAATTTATTCGCGACATCATAAAAGATGGTCGTTGTGGCTCGTCATGTTTGGATATTGATAAGGAGAGTCACGGATTTGTTTAAAATTGTGATAATTGGGTTGGCAGCCGAAAAAGCGAATTTTAAGGCCTTCGCACCTTATTCCTGCTCTCTCGGCCTCAACGTTGATAAGCGATAATGCTATATGCGTGTTATTATCTAATCTCTCTCTCTCTCTTATCGAAAATATTTTTAATCGAGTTGTCCGATATGATTATTTCAGTTGTGAAAAAATATTTATTTGCCAATTTTTATTCTTTATTTTCAATCATTAAATTTATTTATTAATTAATTCATCAAACACTTATTAATCGATTAATTAATTATTTATTAATATATCAATTTTCTTGATTATTTATATATATATATATTTTTTTTTTAATTTTTTACTTTATTTATGTTTTACATTGCATTTTCATTCCTTTCTGCTCGCCTCAATGAACCGGAAGTCGATCATTGTAATGAAAAAAAAGTATATCGGTATACGGAACAATCTTCTCTCTCTCTCTCTCTCTCTCTCCCTCTCTCTCTTCCTCGTTCTGACAATAAGAGAGTCGAAACGCATCAGCTGCTGCTGCTGTGGCGCCTGACATTTCGGCACGCACGTGCCTTCTTTTTTTTCTCTCTTTATCTTTCTTTTTCTGCCTCTTTCTCTATCCCTCTCTCTCTCTCTCTCTCTCTCTCTCTCTCTCTCTCTCTCTCTCTCTCTCTCTCTCTCTCTCTCTCTCTCTCTCTCTCTCTCTCTTTCTCTCACACGCTCGCTCCCACTCTCTCTCTCTCGCTCTCGCTCTCTCTTTCTCTCACACGCTCGCTCTCACTCTCTCTCTCTCTCGCTCTCTCTGAGGCTGGTCACATTCAAGGGCTCTGCAGCAGCAGCAGCAGCAGCAGCAGCAGTACAGAAAACGCCGACGGAAATTGTACGGTTCGTTGCTCGCCACTCGCATTATACTATTCTTGCTGACATCCGGTGAATTTTCGAGCTCCAGCGCGACTGGAATTAGCTATACGAGCGCTGAAATCCCGTGAGATAAATGCGTAGGCGAAATCTCGACGAGATTTAAAAAAAATTGTCCCTCTCGTCGCATCACGAAATTTTAAATTCTCTCAAAACTCGCCCAGTTTATTTCTGTAAATTTACTGCAATGGGGAAATAGTTTTGAGTTTTTTCTATTTTTGTAACGGGTAATGTGCTCGTCTTTGAAAGCCGAGAAGATTCATTTCCGTTATTAGAAAAGAAAGTGAGAGAGAGAGAGAGAGAGAGAGATGAAACTTAACAGCTGATGCTGCAGCTGACCTGAAAACTAAAACTATCGGCTAATGTTTTCTCTTCTTATTTTATTAGTACTGGAGAAAATATTTTTCGGATACGGTAATGGGATGGAATGGGATGAGGGATGGGAGGGGTGAATTTTAAGCACATAAAAAAAATGCAATTTCCTTGTAAATTTGAATAAATTTACAAGGAAATTGCATTTTTTTTATGTGCATAATTTTTTTAACGAGTTACTTGAAAAATGGAATAATATGTCTTAATGGTTCAAGATGAAAACTTTTAAATATTAGCGGCGATGTGTTAATTAGTGGAGAAAACATGGAATGGAATTTAGACCCAAATATAATTTTTGTGATGAAAATTTTGCTCTTTTTCTTTTAGAATAAAATAATTGCGATTATTAAGACAAATGAAATTTACGAATTTGCAATTTTTACGTATTTTGCTAATTGCATATTGATTTTGAAAATAAAAAAATTCGCGAAAAGAAACAGACGAAACGTACTCAAAAAAAAAGGTCGGTTTTTCATAAAAATGTCTGTGAATTTGCTTCCCGATGAATTTTAAACTCAACCTTGTGCTCATTTTATTCGTAATCATTTAAGTTTGGAAATGCTACTCAGTTCATCGAGCTACGATTTTTTTTTTTTTTTAATTTTCTACAAACTGTCAAAATTGATTAATCGATTTTTGGAAATTCTCGTAATTTTTCGATTCTCATTAGAATTATAAAAATTAATTTATTGCATTGAAGAAAAAAAAAAAATTAGTCCAATATTTCATCGAGGAAATTTTTTTTGCCCCTATATAGAAAATGGAAAATCTGCCCATAATGATGAGCACTCGAGTAAAAAGTTCGTTGCTCCTTCTCGCGATTTTTCATTCTCTCTTTTGTCCAGCGTGTCGTACCTCGTAGCTGCAAATTGTTTCTCTCGCCGTTGCGCTTATTTGCCTAGGGAGACTAGCGATCCGTAGAAATGTCTCGTTCGTTGCATGCGATTATGAAAAAAATTAAAAATAAAACAATTCTTGAATATAAAGAAAAATATATATATTTAAAATTAAACATAATTACTTTAGCATTTAATATTTTATAAATTTTCATATATTTCTCATATAAATTATTTTTATGGCCATTCTCAACTATCATCAACAAAATCAACTCGATCGATTTTTTTCGTGGTGTGAAAATTATTACTCCTTATCGATAATTTGCTGCTAGTAATTTTTTTTTTTTTTTCAATTTAATGATATATATTTTTTTTTCAGGTTTATCACTGGCAGAGTCAAAATGTTCGAGTTTCGGGGGTGGACGACATGGTCCTATTGCCAAAAGTCACCGAGGATGCTATCATGGAGAATTTACGAAAAAGATACATGGACGATTATATATTCGTATCCTTTTATTTATCAAAATTTCGCCTCACTAAAATCACCAAAAAAAAATCGTTCGCTTTCGACCTTTTATTAATCCTCGAATTTTCCTTCAAAATAGCAAGCGAGATAAGGAAAAATTGATTTTTCCTTATCTCGCTTAATCCGCATCACACTTATTCCATTGCCTTAATTAAGAGGGTCTCGATAATTAATCATGGAATAATGTTCGCCATTGAGTTTGATTTTTAATCTAACACGCATGTATGTCAACCGGAAATGAATCGAAAAAAAAAAAAAAAAAAAAAAAATATCTTCCTTAACGAGAGCCAGACATGCATTGGTCCCGTTCTCGTGTCCATCAATCCCTTCAAACAGATGCCGTACTTCGGCGATAAGGAGGTGGAGATTTATCAGGGCGCGGTGAGTATACATTATTGTAATTAGCCTCAATGTAATAGGAAATTGGATTGAAAAGGTTGAAGCAAAAAAAAAAAAAACTAGACTAAAAATCGATTCAAAAAGTGATTTGAAAAATATAAATTTTTTAAAAAATATAAATTATAAAAAGATAAAATTGTAAAATGTGATTTAAAAAATGGATAAATTAAATAAAAAAAAAAGCAATTTATAAACCGTTAATTATATTTAGGCACCCTACGAAAATCCACCGCACATTTATGGACTGGCTGATGACATGTATCGAAACATGCTCATCGACAATGAGAGCCAGTGTGTCATTATCAGGTAATCATTTTTTTTTAACTTTATTTTCAATTAAAACCTTTTACTAGACTCAAAAGAGCGTGGAAAGTTACTTGTTGATTTAAAAAATAAATAAAGTAAAAAATAAAACAGAATTGAAAAAAAATATAATAAAAAATTGAAATTAAAAAAAAAAAAATGTTCCACAGCGGTGAATCCGGGGCAGGAAAAACGGTCGCAGCAAAGTACATAATGTCTTATGTGGCAAGAGTGAGCGGAGGTGGCGAACGAGTTCAAAGAGTCAAAGACGTTATACTCGAGTCGAATCCTCTGCTCGAGGCTTTTGGAAATGCAAAAACCGTCAGAAACAACAACAGCAGTAGATTTGTAAGTTAAAAAAGAAAAAAAAAAAATTCAAGAATATTTTTTAACCGACTAAATTAATTTTTAATTGAGGAAAAAAAAAAAAAAACAGCATAAAATACAACTTTGAATAAATGAATAATTTGAAATTAGGAAAGTAAAGTTAAATTATTGGCAGTTTTTCTGTATCTGATAAAAAATTTATAGCATTTGAAAAAATATTCCTTTACTATTTGAAAAAGGTTGTGATTTTTTTTTGCCTTTTTTTTTTTTCACACAACTCGTAATTATTTTATCGAAATAATTCTCAATCGTTTCTTTCTTTTTTTTTTATTCTCTTGACCATTTCTTTTGGATCTTGAAATATATTTTCTTCATCCGCACAATACCATAGTGGGAGGGTTCTCGTGGTCGGAAAGTCTCGTAACGCAAATTATTGAACGTCCCGCTAGTAAGAAACGTGGGCGACACAACGAGACGCGCGACATGTCCAATTGAAGTAGTGAAAAAAAAATAAAAATAAAAAATAATAATAATAAAAAAAAAACATGAACCAGTTACAGCCTAAATTTGTCTTTCGTTTGACGGGCGAAGAGAGATAAAACGGATCGTCTGTAAGAGCCGAGAAAGAAAAAAAAAAGTTCTAATTTATATGCGGCTCGCGTTGAAATTCCAATGTTTTTTTTTTTTTTTTTTTTCCGCAGCGTCATTTGTGGTTTTTCGCGCATTGTTCGACTTTTAGCCAAACCGGAGAGGATTTAATGAAATAATTTCACGCACTTTTTTGTTCGCAGGGAAAGTACGTCGAGATGCAATTTGGCCCTGGTGGCCAACCAAACGGTGGAAAAATTTCAAATTTTTTACTGGAGAAGTCACGTGTGACGTGTCACAATCCCGGAGAAAGAAACTTTCATATTTTTTATCAACTTGCGACCGGAGCGAATCAACAGATGAAAAGTGGGTGGATTTGATTTTTTTTTTGTTTTTTTTTTTTCTCGTATTACAGTTATTATATGGGAGATATAATTAATTCTCGCTGCGTCGACGCGATATCTGAGTCATCGTTTGTCGAACGCTTTTGAATCTCGACTGATATTTAGCGTTTAAAATAAAACCTGGAAAAAAAAATTATATTTATTCAATTTTTATTATTATTGTTTAATCATTAATTTTTATATCTATTTTATTTTATTTTTTTCATTTGTTTTTTTTTTTCCATAGGTGATTTTGGTCTCACCGATCTCGATTATTACACCTACCTGAGCTATGGAGGAAGTCACAAAGTGGACGGTATGAATGACGCGAGAGACTTTCAAGAAACCCTGAAAGGTAATATTCATGGCCTTTTCGACTCCATTGATTATTATTTTTTTTTTTTCTCCCACGTTAAATTCCAGGAAGGAGGAAGTGAAATTGCCATTTTTTTTTGTCCTTTTAGCGCTGAGCGTGATGGGAATCAAGGATTCGGAAATGACTGATATATTTCGACTGGTTGCTGGTATTCTTCATATTGGAAATGTTCAATTTCAAGAGAGTGGCAATTATTCTGAGGTCGCTGAAAAAGAAGGTCAGTATTTATAGATATTGATAAAAATTTATAATTTCATTTATTAAAATAAATTAATTATATCCGTTTAATCAATTATTATCAATTGAATACATTTTTTCTCACTTTAATCAAATAGTTTGATGATAATAATCGATGTATTCATTTCTGTTGTAGCTCTCGATTTTCCGGCCTTTCTTCTTGGAATTTCTGCCGATCAGTTGTCCCATAAAATGACCTCACGAGAATTTGAATCTAAATGGGGCAGTCAATCTGAGAGCGTTGACGTTACTCTCAATGTAGCTCAGGCACTTTACACGAAAGATGCACTCGCCAAAGATATTTATGCGAGATTATTTGATTATTTGGTCAAGGTAAGCATGAAAATATTTAACAAAAAAAATTACATACCTACCAATTAACAAAAATATTAATTTAATAAAATGTGTAAAAATTTATCTGTCAAATATTTCATTGTATTTATCACAAATTATTAGATATTTCGAATATTATATTTAAAATTAAATAAAAAATGTACTCGATATAGCTAAAAACATCATCAAAAATATATTTAATATTTACACGATATTTTTTTTTTTTTTTTCACAAACGAAAAATTCGATCTCGTATATAATTTCAAAAAATACATTTCCCTCATGAACTTTTGCATGGCTCTGGCACGAAATTTCAAATCCATTTATTATTCAACAGAGAGTCAATTCAGCGATGGAAACTACTCTGGAAGGTTACGAGATTGGAATTCTCGATATCTACGGATTTGAAATTTTCGACAGGAACGGATTCGAGCAATTTTGCATCAATTTCGTTAATGAAAAACTCCAGCAGATATTTATCGAGCTTACATTAAAGGCAGAGCAGGTAAGAGAAAAATATTTTCAATTTCATTTATTACTAATATATTACAACGACGTTAAACAACAAATCTATATATATATATATATATATATATATGGTATATGGTACATGGTATATATATATATATATATACCATATATTACTCGGCATAAATAATAAAATGGAGCAAGGCTAACCGAAAAAAACGTTTGATAAAAAGTCTAATTCATCACAATCACAGACAGTCATTCGGCAAAATTATTATCATAAATAGATATCAATTCCTCTATGCAATTTTAGAAAAAAATATGGACAGATTTGATAAAACGCTATGTACACATTATTTTTTTTTCTTTTTTTTCATCAACTCGATTTTTTTAAAGCCAGAATTAGTCGAATGAGGGAATCATTTTTATAAATTATTTTTTACAAACTTTTGGCGATGAAGTGAGAGAGTATTTAGGTGGGGCTTGTGCACTTGATGTTCTCTTAACACACAAAAAAAAAAACCATAAAAACGCGAATTATTTGAAAACAGCTTTTGTCATCTGTGTTACTTTTTGAACTGATGCAATTTTTCGATCAAGATTTTGTTTTTTTTTATTTGTTTTTCATAATCTATAGCGCTGGTGAAATTTGTATTTTCAAGAACTTCTCATATTTGCTGAAAGATACTCTGACTTGGTCAAATTAAAGTAAATTTGACGTGGTCAAATTCACGAATCATTTTTTTGATAATAATCATGACTGGGAAAATTTGAGTCTCTGTGAAATAAATTGCCATTAATGTTTTCATACATCAAGAAAACCAAAGACACGCATTATCGATGATCAATCAACAGAAGTTTGTAAAAAAAAAAATTAAAAAAAAATGATGCACTCATTTGACGAGTGACGATTTTTCACATGGAAAAAATGTATGTGGAAAAATATATACATTTTTTGGACCTTCCAAATGTATATTAAAAATATATTAAATTTGTATATTACTTCTGAATAAGTAAAATACACGTAAAATATATATTTGAAATATATATTTGTGTTAAAAAATTTCAATTATCTTGATGGATAAAAAAATTTCCCATTATTTTCTACACGATAAAATTGAGTTTTTCAAGCTTCGCCATAACTGTAGCCAGGAAGTATGTCGGTTCTTCGAAGTGCATATTTTTGTACGGGTGTAGTTTGGGCGACAAGAATACGACTGGGCACTCGACTCGGGGGTGCTGGAATTTGTTTTGGAAGTTCACTCGACGTTACCGCCATATTTTCCGTGGTCGGCTCGTCGTTTGCTCGATCAGGTCTTGGCTCATATTCGCCAGTCGCGTAAATTTTTCCACTTGACGAATAATCGTTATTACTGAGACTGAAATTTTCATGACTTTTGGCAGGTTGATATTTTTTTGGACGACGTATTTTCTTGTCGTGGAGACTTTTCGTATTTATGTCAAGTCCAGGTGGACGAATAATTGAACTTTGATCATTAACGGTCTTGGAAACGATACCGGTAAAACTTCCGCTATTTCCACGCACATTAACGTCCACTTTTGGTCGATTATTTTTCAAATAATAAAGCTTCTCGTCTGTATCACGATTGTACGCCGATGATCTCAAGAGACTTCTCTTGTCCTGATTATCAAGAAATTGATGAATTCGATAATTTGGCGACAGGCCAATATCACGAACACCCAAAATCGAGTGTGGTATCACTTCAGGATTTGGATAAGATCGATGATCATTGCTCAATTCTGGATTTTGTTGTTGTTCTTGTTGTTCCTCGTTGCTGAACATGGCACGAACGAGACCCTGAAGATTCGTCTCGTCCACATCGTCAGTGCCTCGAAGTTCGATTTCCAAAAGTCTGAAAAGTCTTTTTTTTTTGTATTTTTCATTTAAACGACGAATATCAGTGAAACTTTTATCATAAAATTTTCTTTAATTTTCAATTCTCATTTCATTGGTGGAGATTTTTTTTGGTTTATTTTATTTTATTTTATTTTATTTACCTGTAACCATCGGTATTTGGCTTCTCGACGTTTGTATTTAACGAAACGAGACTGTAGAGAGTCTTGTCGTTACGAAATTTGCCTCTATTGGCGTGAATCGTTTCACGGGGAATTTCGTTGGGTGACGATGGCGGTCGAGGTAGAACCATCGCTGATAGAGTTAGCTCGCAAAGTGTGAGCAATCGAAACGCCATCAAACCACAGCCTATTTTTAAAGACATTTTCCTGTTGAATCAAACAAATTGATTAATGTTAAGAAAAAAATAATAATTCGAAATGATTTATCGAATAATTATAATTCGTTAAAAATGAGTGAAAAATGAAAATGAAATTGAGTTTGAAAAAATATTTATAATAAGGATACGTGCGAATAATACGAATGAATTATTCAATAATTGATTAATTATTTAATGATTATTAAATTAATTAATAATTTATTGATTGATTATTTTATGTTTAATCTCAATAATTAATGTTAGCTCAACTAGACACAGATAAATTAGATGAAAACAAAGAACCGTAAAAAAAGCTGTAACGTGTGAATTTTTATTTCAAATAGGCTCTGACTCGCTTGGACTAATTTTTTTTTTTTTAATTTTTTCTTTACATCAATAAAAATTTCATCACGAACATACGTTTTCTCACTCGAATTTACGGGAGGGCGTTTTAATAATGTGGGATGGTCAAGTCACGCATACATAAGGAAATCTTGAGTTAACAAGTGAATACAAAATTTTTCCATTACTCTCGCGGCTGTTATAACTCGCGTGTATGTTTCTCTCTTTCTCTCTCTCTCTCTCTCTCTCTCTCGCTCTCTTTCTCCCTTTTGCCACAACAACGAGTTATTATAAAGCGGTGCCGACACGCCGGTGAAAGTTTAGCCCGCGGTCGAGTTTATACACCAAGTTCTGTGTATTAACTTTGGAGGGCCACACGAGGTCCGAGCGCGAAATGATACAATTTCTCTTGTATTTTCTTGCATAACGCGACCACTTCTCATGTAACATGGGCTTGACTCGCCCATCTGAGACCGTGATCGTTGCCATAATAATTTTAATAATAATAATAATAATAATAATAATAATCAAATAATTATCTCGTCAAAGCCGGAAGAGCAGAACAGGTGAAGAAACGTGATAAAATATTACGTACGTGAGAAAATTTGAAAAGTAATTTTGCGTCATTTGAAAAAATGAAAAAAAATAAAAGAATGTGAGATAAAATAACAATAATAATAATAATAATAAACTGAAATTGCGAAATTTTTTAGACTTTTCTCACGTTTTTGTCTCTTGTTGATTAAACCGAATTACGAAATCGTTCAACCAAATTTGGCTTTGTACTCTCTGTTTCTCGTTGCATCCTCCCCAGATTATACGCTGCACTTTCTCCGCGCTTTAATTCCCCGATTGTCCAAGATCTCGCACGTTTGCCCTGAAGGGATTCACGTTATTTTTTTTTCTCTGTTTTTTTTTTTTTTTTTGTCATACCGCAATTTTACAAGATTTGTTCGAGTTGAGTAACGGATCTTTCGTTTATAGAAGGACGATAACTCATCGAGCATTTATTATGGGCGATTGGTAAATCGTAGGGCGAGCCGTGACGATTTATCTTGCAATCTATATATAGGACATCCTTTATATACATATATATATATATATTTTTTAATGCATCGGTACTTTCGCGTCTCGTATTACAATAATAAATATGCAATCCTCGATATGTAGAACGCGCATAAATGAGCATAATTTGTGGCTCTACGAAGAGTGGACTAATATTAATAATAATAATGATAATAATAATAATAATAAATAAAAATGTTAGAAAAATCATTTCAAAAATACTGGACCATATATCTTTACTGTATTGGTGTGAAAAAAAAAAAAAAAAAAACACTTTTCAGTCCACTCATGTGTCCTATCGAGTTCGCGGGCGTTGCGGAAGAGAACGAGGCGAGACTTACTCGAAGTGAAGAGCGGGAAGTATAAAAAAAGTATATATATATACATATATACATATATGAGGGGCTCTCACTTTAATACTCGGCTCATATAAGAGCCCTCGTATGTGAACTGTACATTTTGATCATCGTTTCTCGATAGATATCAACATACAGGGAGAGAGCGAGAGAGAGCGAGAGAGAGAGAGAGAGAGAGACCCCGAGAATCGTGGAGAGTGGGTGTGGTTAGAGCCAGGGTAATTTAGCTCCTATGTGTCGTATTTAAAGACACAAGGGCGTATGATCTTTTTATAAGCAATAGAATTATACGCCCTTGTAATTTTTTGGTATAGACAAAACTCTTGTGGCAAAATGTGCAGCTGATATAACAGACACTCTATAGCGGTTAACTGGTTTTCTTTTGAGGAGAAAAAAAAGAAAAAAAAATGAAAAAAAAGATGGAATAAAAACAAAATAATCGCGAGTAGCCAAGTGGCGCACATTCGTTTGTGTCCAGGCGCGGTGAACGTGGTGGTTTTCTCTCTCTCTCTCTCTCTCTCTCTCTCTCTCTCTCTCTTTCTCTCTCTCTCTCTCTCTCTCTGTCTCTGTCTCTGTCTCTTTGCACAGAGAGTTCACCGAGCGAATGAGCTCGAGTGAAGGTATATCAAAGCCACTATTAATGTCGCCACGTGGCTCTCGGAGGGGTGGCGGCGGCGGCGGAGGTAAGGGGGGGGGGAAATCTTACCGGTGCTCTTATATATAAAATTTATCGCAGACATTGCGCGAAAAGAGAACGCCTTGAGTCTCTCATTGGGCGATTTGCTGGTGGCGGAAGTGGTTAGCGATGGAATAAAAAATATTAGGATTATATATATATATATATATATATTAGGGTTTTTTATTTCAAATTTTTTTTTTCCCTTCCCACCATAAAAAAGTATAGATTTAGTTAAAAACTTTCTCGCGAAATGTGATGGGCTAAGGGGGTGGCGCATTCGTAATTAATACCAAAAAATGAGGCACCTCTTAGAATTAATTGCCAGAGATCCTCTTTCACGAGATATTTTTAGAGGCCAAAACTTGATTTTACAGGGGATGGCAACTTCATTTAAACAAAAAATATATATATTGTGCTCTGCTTTGTCAAATTATTATAATTTAATTTTTTTATTATTTTTTAATCACAATATATTCGAAAAAAAAGTCACCTGCCATCCCCTGTAAAATTAAGTTTCAATCTCTAAAAATATCTCGCGAAAGAGAATATCTGGCAATTGATTCTAAGAGGTGCCTCATTTTTAGATTTATAAATGACGAATGCGGTGGCCACCCCTTACGATTTTTTTCCAGCTCTCACCTTTTCCGAGAAAGTTTTTCAAGTATAAATTTATAATTTTTTATGGTGGGAATCGAAAAAAAAAAAAATCTGAAATTAAAAACCCTGATATATATATATATATATATTTTTTTTTCCAAGTGCAATTGATTTACAGTTTGGAAATTATAATTTATCATACATCTGGATTAATTGAAAATGAAAATATTCTGTTGGAATATTTATTAGATAAATTTTCAACATTTTATGATTGAAGTTTGTCTCAATTCTCCTAAATTATAGTTTCTCGCAAAATATTATGATTATTGTGATATCGAACTATAATAGACTCTCATTGTCCATTTACCAGGCTTTTGTACTTTCCGAGTTAAATAATATCCCGGCAAAGTTTTCCCCCATATATTTATATATATATATATATATATATATATGTATATATATATATATATATATATATATATATATATATATATATATATATATATATATATATATATATATATATATATATATCGGTAATGAAAATTGTGAGGCTTGGGTGCTCCCTGGCTCAACTTGGAAGGGGAATTTTACGTTTCCGGGAAAGTTTAAAGATGCGCTCTCTATATTATATTGCCCAGGAGAGACAGAGAGATGATAAGCGATAGGATATAATTGAAATTCCGTGCGGTCTGCCGAGAGTCATTATCTCTACGAAAGCGAATAATACAGTATAATAATATGGATGCGTATGGATCGAGAATACATTCTTTTTCAAACTTTTTAATTTTCTTCATATAAAAAGAAAAAAAAAAGATTTTTTTTTGCTTGAAAAAAAAAAATCTTTTTTGTAATAAATTTAAAAAATTGATTTCATTTTTATCAGCTCGATATGAAAGGTAGAAAAAGAGCAAAAAGCGCGTGTAACGAAAGTGAGAGTGGTCAAGACTCGCGATTTACTGTTGCATACACACACACATATATATATATACATATATATATATATATACGGCGGTGCGCAACGAATATATATATATATATATATATATATATATATACACGCACGTATATTCGTTGCGCACCGTCGCTGGTCGTTTTCTCGTGTCTCACGTTTTCGTCCTGACTGCACTACATAAATGACTCCTATATATATATATATACATATACATATATACATATATGAGTGTATAAGTATAATCATAAGGAGATCTCTATGCTCTTCTTACCTTGCTGAACCATCGTAAATTATCATTAGACGTCTCGAAACGATAAAACATAATATTATCTACACTAAGTTGGAAGATATTGCGAATGAGCGCGCAGAGAACTTTGAATCGAAATGGTCACGCGTGCCGAACTCTCGATATAGCAAAATCCGAGCGAAAACGCTTTCGCTGATGAGCAAAAAAGTTTTTTTTTTTTCTTTTTTCCAATTTTACAACTCAATAAAATCTTGATTAATTGATTTTGTGGTTAAAAAAAAATTGATCAATGAAAATTTCCTCATATAAATGACAATTAGCTATTTAAATTGATTAATGATTTTTTTTTTACCACTGGAGACGATTTATCATTTCTGGTATCGTTTATCCTCTGTTTATTATTCGTTTATTACTCTGTAATACACTAAAGAAACAATATAGACATTGGTGTTATATATATATATATATTAGAAACGAAATAACTTTTTGGTCAACCGAATATATATATATATATTGGGTTGACCAAAAAGTGATTCATTATATAATTCACAAATTCACAGCTGGCAGTTCAAGCTTGTTTTGGAAAAAGAAAGTACCCATTTCCGTTAACAGAAAAATTCGTCTTTCATTTAGAAAGAGAGAAACGAAATTACTTTTTGGTTTGGTGTTTGGTATATATATATATATATATTGGGTTGACCAGAAAGTAATTTCGTTTTTCTCTGTCTAAATGAAAGACGAATTTTTCTGTTAACGGAAATGGGTACTTTCTTTTTCCAAAACAATCTTGAACTGCCAGCTGTCAATTTGTGAATTATATAATGAATTTGCAGTTTGCAATGAAATTATATTTCAAGATATGTATGTCGTGTAAATTAGAAAAAAAAAACATAATGACTTTTTGACCAACCCAATATACATATATATATATGACCATCTCATTAATTGGGATCCTTTATTTCAATTACCGCCAGTTGATTGATGACCTCGATGCTATTTAAGCTGTCTCGGAGTTCACACTTTCGAGACAGCTCACGAATTGTCATTTTTATGCCAATGCAACTGGTGGGTAATAAAAATAATTTTTTTCATATATGAATGTTGCAAAAAAAAAATATATTTTAAATATTACAGACTCGAAAGAAAATAAAGATAGAATGGAATGAAAATATATATATATGCCCTATTTTTGTTCATAACGAATTGTCATTTTTATGCCAATGCAACCGGTGGGTAATAAAAATATTTTTTTTCATATATGAATGTTGCAAAAAAAAATATATATTTTAAATATTACAGACTCGAAAGAAAATAAAGATAGAATGGAATGAAAAAAAATATATATGCCCTATTTTTATTCATAAAACATGAACTGTACGTTGCAGACTAAATCGACGAGTGTATCTATATATATATATATATATATAGAGCAAATGTTATCAACAATAGTAGCACCTTTTTACCGTCATTGTTACGAAACGGTAATGCTATTTCACGATTTTCTCCCAACGCAACAATTTTTTTCCCCTCTTTCTTCCACTCTATTCTCCTCGTTCCTGGTTCGCGCATAGATTTTCTTCTTTGTTGTATGTAAAATGCTTGTCTATCGCTCGCTGCTTCCCTCGCCTCGCTCTCACTATTGTACTTCCTCGTTGCGCAAAAAAAAATAAAAAAAAAAAAAAAATAATAATAATAATGATAATAATAATACAAAGACGGACGAATATGCTAAAGGCGTAACGAAAGAAATTTCATACTCCTTGTGCAGCACACGAGCCACACACACGTGCGCTCTCTCTCTCTGACGTTGGGCACGAGCTTACTCTGTGCACTACAATGGAAATTCGTGAGCTCGCTCGTTAGAGCATATATATATATATATATATATATATATTATTTATTTATTTGTGTGCAAGACTGTCGGCACGCGTATGAAATAAAAAATCATCATAATAGTATTGTTAAATGAGCTCACGAAATATTTTTCATGTTATTATAATAAAATCGTCTCGTATTATCCCAAATTAATACGTCCACGTGGAAAAAAATATCTTCAATCAGAAAAAATATTTTTTGTTTATTTTCAACAAATAAATAAATATCGAATAATGATAAATAATAATAACATTATTAATACATTGACGCTTTGAATTATTTCAAATATTTCATTAATAAATATTATTTAATTGGAATAAATAATTTTTCAAAAAATATTTTCCATCTTGGCTATATTATTTATATATAGGATGTCACTGTAATTGATTAATTGAAACGTAGCTCGGACTCGTTTAATACACGGAAGTTCGACAATTGGATCAATTTAATTGGGCAGATTAGGTCAATGGGGTTACAATTATTAGCACTCTTCTCGTTAAAGCCGATAGATCACAATCGAGACTTTATCAGTCTTTACTGACAAGTTTTAATTATCAATTCTATCGATCTGACAATCTCATTGCGATCCTTTGAAAAAAAAAAAAAAATTGCATTGCGACGAAAAAAAAAAAAAAAAAAAAAAAAAAAAAATCGTCTAAAATTAAAAATTGAATCGATCCCACAAAAAATTTTTATAATATGGGAATCATTTCGCAACTCTCGTTTCGACATCTTCCAGCACTTGTAAAAACAAAAAACAAAAAAAAACAGGAAAAAATCTATTCTCGAACGTTCGTGCTGACACAGCTGAAATCCCACAATACAATAACGAGCAAACCAACGCGATGAACAAAAAAAACATTCGCAAAAAATCTAAAGAATGACGAATGATAATAAACAAGTCTTGATTACAAAAAGAGGTAAAATTATTATTTTTCTCGCGAATGTCCAAAGGTGAATAATTATTATATATCAGGTGTCCTCGGCTGTATTATTAGATGATGCAAGCGGCCTAATTACACATTCTCACAGACATATATATATATATATATATATATATATGGAGACACGTGTACGATACACGTTTTCTTCGTATTGTCATGATTATTAGACTTCTCTTGTATTCGCGCCACCGAGTAATTTCTATCTTGTGATCTCTGACACTCTAGCATCGCTATACGTGACAATTCGACTAATTATAAACATGAAAATTTTAATTTTTTCATTAATTTTCCAACTCACCTTTTATAACAAAGTCTTCGTGTCCTGAAGAACGAGTATATCCCTTTGATTCAATTTTCACTAAATTTTTTTCACTCCATTTAAAATATAATAAATATTCTCCAGTTTTATATTATACACTAATTTTCATAAATATTAATAATTATTAATTAATTTTTAACTGTTGGATTTTTTTTCCAAATATTTGAATCAATTTTTATGAAGTTTTAACAAATCCATCGAAATATTTTGTATTTCGTCGGTTGGGGGAGGGGGGGGGGGTCGTGCGATTTTTAAATCGCGATCTAGCGATGCGCGAAAGTATCCAGATCGAGCGCGTGCAACTAACGATCTATATATATATATATATATATTTAATTTTTTGTTGTGAAAAAGTTCGTGGAGTTTGTAATGCACCACGAGAGAGCTCTTTGAGAGCGGTGCTCGCTATACGGATTGAGTGAACGTAATGAAATAGCCAAGTCAAGTAGGAGGTATATCCATCCGTACTTGCTCGCTGTTAAACTCCCACCACCCCACCACAACCGTCACCACCACCATTTCTCGTGTAATACTCTCGTGACTTGTTCACAACTCCAGAGCTCTTTGGCTTGGTCCTCTATCAACTCTTCCGAGGGCCAAGACAGTTTCCTTCTCTCGTATAATAATATAGATAGTCTCATGTGTATATATATATATATATATATATTTATATATATATATATATTTATGTGTATTTGTATATATACGTGTATGTGTATATCTATATATGCATTGTGTGTGTGTGTAGCGACGCCGGGCGTCAATTTTGTAATCTCCTTTAGCTCTCTGGAATTTTTTGTTTGTTTAATATCGTCATTAAAGGCTTCAGCACGATTTTCGTGAGCCATTACGAATTAAGGAAATTGAAAAAAATTGCAATTGAGTCGACTAAAAAAAAAAAAAAAAAAAAAAAAAAAAAAAAAACACCGGAAACACTCCGAGCTGAGTACTCATATATTTGATCGTTCCAGAGGATTTGGCTCGTTGTGAATGAAATTGAAACTAATTAAGCTCTGATCCTTGGATCAACTCTCGCGAGGATCGAAAGTTTTTCTATTATTTTATGATCGTTATATATTAAATAAACTATTTATTTTTTTGTACGTTATATTTTTCTCTTTTACCAGAATTTAGATATAGAATTTCTAAAAAAATTTGGTAATATAGCGAAGGATTTTTTTTAGGCTCATTGATAATTTTGTTACTTCTCATCGTTGAGGGAAAGGAGTGGAGCTAAAAAAAAATGATGCAATAAACAAATTTGCGATTAATAAATTGTACTTCGCAACTGCCATTCATGGGTTTTTATTCTCATTAATTTTTTCCTCGCTTTCACATATAAAAACACAGGATGGAGTAAAATAATTAATAAGAGTAACAGAACTAATTTTATATTAATTTCAACAAATGTTTATTTTACGAGTAACATTTTTTTTTTCCTGCCATTATCAATAATGACAATATGAAAATTAAAGGATCAATCCTTTAATTGATTTCTTCATCTCTGTGCAAAGGAGCAAACGATAAAAAAAGAATTTAATTAGTCGTCGGATAATTTTTTTATTTTTTAATTATCCACTAATTTTCTTTATTGTCAACGAGTAATGAACAAATGTATAAAAGATTAGCCCTTTTGGCACTCGTGTGACAATTGTGTGACGGGTTTTTGTTCTCATTAAATTTTTCCTCGCTTTCACATATAAAAACACAGGATGGAGTAAAATAATTAATAAGAGTAACAGAACTAATTTTATATTAATTTCAACAAATGTTTATTTTATGAGTAACATTATTTTTTTTTTCCTGCCATTATCAATAATGACAGTGTGAAAATTAAAGGATCAATCCTTTAATTGATTTCTTCATCTCTGTGCAAAGGAGCAAACGATAAAAAAAGAAATTAATTAGTCGTCGGATAATTTTTTTATTTTTTAATTATCCACTAATTTTCTTTATTGTCAACGAGTAATGAACAAATGTATAAAAGATTAGCCCTTTTGGCAATCGTGTGACAATTTAACCGGATTTTTATGTACATTCGTGACGGAGGACATCAAACGGGCCACGAGGAATTACCTCACACGATGAAAGCGATATCACGAGCGCCATGCGCGGACATAGTCGAGTTTTAATACGTGCAGGCGTCCCTCTATATAAAACCGAGTAAAACTTTCTAACCGCTCCATATATTTCTCTATTCTTACGACTATGTATATATATATATATATATATATATATATATATACAGATGGAGACGAAATATACATCACATGTATTTTTATATATGGTATATCATTTATACGGACAAGACTACGTCAAAAGAAGCTATTCGCCAATTATTGTCCACTTAATTACAATCTCATACGACAGGGTACATTCTACCCTGATCAGGATTTCACCGTGCGACGATATCGGGATATGCAGCTTGAAAAATCGAGTCTCATCACTCGACTGGTTCTTTTCACGACCGCTATTTAATTGCCCCTTGGTTTTCCTTTTCATTGATATGTTTTTCATTCGACCATTTTCAATCCGTTGATATATATATGTACGCGTAAAACACTGAGACATATTTATTAAAGATTTTTATTTTGATTTATGACATTTTGAAATATTCGAGGTAAATTATATATAAAAAGAATTTAAAAATAAAGTTACGTCACAAATGCTTTTGAAAAAAAAAAACAATTTTGGATATTATTAAAGGGTTGCAAAAAAAAACAAGGATTTCTACTTTTAGGTACAATGAAATTATCGGGTTAATTTAATATTAGGATAATTGTTAACGTAATAATATTGAGGAATTTTTATAATGATTAATCAAGGACACATTATGTCACCAAATTGCTCGAAATTTCCCTTTAATTTCCGTTCAAACGTAAATTAAAAAAAAAAATCAACCTAGTCAGATAAAACGTTTTAGTGCATACGGGAGTCGACCGGAAATACGTTTGGCTTTGTAAAATCGATGATTGTTGCACGCCTCGTTAGTTGCGAAAAATTACACGCGAAATGTCGCGGTAATTTACGAATGAATCGACAGGGAAAAAAAAAAAAAAAAAAAAATAGAGCGCTCTCCTGAACTTTTCATACTTCCGGTTGGACATGAGAACTTCGAAAAATTTGAATAGCCACGTGGGTCAAAGGACACGAGAGAGAAGTCTTAATGGACCACGAGAAGCTGCGTTTTTTTTTTTTTTTTTTAACGGTCCTTTAAATTCTCGAAATTTCATGACAAAAGTCCGTAAAACTGTCTCGAGAGAAATGCGAGTTTTTTTTTCTCTTTCTGTTGAATATTATCCAGTGACTTGAGAAGAAAAAAAATAAAAGGGACAAAAAATAAAAATAAAAATTGTTGTATCTCTTCGCACGAACGACATTAACCCAGATATCTCGCGTTTATCACAGTCGATCTACCTCTCTCTGCCTATTTTCGTGTATCTCGAGCTTCGACCATGTACAGGATTTGTCCCAACAATCGTCGCCGTTTTTCATTTCTCACACGCTCGCCTCTCTCTCTCTCTCTCTCTCTCTCTGCGTGTGGCACGCTCGACACACGTCGCGGAAGATCCAATTAGTTTGGCCTCTCTATCGTGGGACGAGGAACTGTCTCGTTCATTAGGCTTCCCGTGCCACCTTCGATCTCTTGAATACCACAAAAATACACATTTCGTAGAAGAAAAATAATTTTTTCTCTTCTTTTAAACTGCCGCATAAAATATTTCCACTTTGACCCATATATTTACAGCGAGTAAATGAAAAATACCAAAAATTATAAAATTTATAAACTATATTTAAGGTATCCAATTAATATAATTATTAATTATATTTTTTCTAATGGCCTTGAATCTTTATTGCAAATAAACATGTAAATTTCTAAATTTATTAAATTTTTTCATTAAAATTCTCGTTTAATTAAAAATTTTGTTTTATTCGTTAGTACACGTGTCTTTGAAAGCAGCAGCATCATCAAAAAATCGTAACACTCAATGCTGTTTTTTTTTTTTTTTTTTTCAATAAATTGAATGGTGTCTTGTTTGTCTAATGCATTTAAAAGGGTGAAAGGATCTCGTGCAACGATAAATCAGCACCCTGGCAGGATTTGGGACGGTAAATTTCGCAGGAAACGTCTTCGTTAGTTGTTTGCGCGGTTAATTGTCCTCCAGGCAACGACCTAACGGTTGCTCTCTCTCTCCCCCTCCCCTTCCACCCCCACCCCTTCTTGGTCTGTAGTCTTTTGGGTAAATTGCCGGAAGCTGCTCCACGAGCTTACACAAGCGAAACGTCGTCGCAATGACAAGACCATAGGCACTTAGCAATTCTGTATTCTCAGGCAGCAGCAAAGTTGTTGAAGAAAAGTAAGAAAAAAAAAATTTAAGTTCCCGAAGGCTAAAACCTTTCCGTGCATTCCGCGTCTGATCTCGACAGTTTTACGAGGCGTTTCTACTAGCGCAATTCCCGCGCGATATTCCCTTGCTCTGTGAAATATAACGAGCTTGTATTTTGGCCTTGTGCCGATTGATCGACATGCACCGCTCGCTCTTGTACACTTGATGATCGATAAATTTACTTAATAAATGTAGGAATTTCATAAATAATTATTATAATTATTACTATATAGCCATATCGATAAAAAGATGATCTCATTACGTGAAAGTTATTTCATTTTTTAAATTAAATTAAATTTAAAAAAATCGTTTCATAATAATTTTGTCCATTCAGTTATTATTAATATTGTTATGATTGGAAAAATATATGTAATTGAAATAGGGAAAAGTAATTTATTCGAAGCTCCATTGTTTTATAATTTTATCTGCCATAACTGGATTGATGAAATGATAATTTTATCGTCACTGTGATCGGGAAATATGTAGCTTGGCATAAAAAACGTAACGACTATGAACTGCGGTCAGTGCCTCTGGACTTTGTGAACAAAAGCAGAAACGAAAAAGAGGAGGAAAACTGTTTGGGTTTGGGGAAAAAAAAAAAAATCTTCAAAATACTTCCTTCGCTTTTTCTTCATTTTTTTCCGTTCTTTGATCTACTTTGAGTATTTTTTTTTTCTTCGCAAATACAGTAACAATCACAAAGCGTGCAGTTGTCCCGCTGGATATTAAAATCAGGCTGCGAACAAGGTGAAAGAAAAAAAAAAATGTTTTCTTTTTTTTCCTTCTCTTCCTTCTTCTTGTTGTTGCTCGTCGTCGTGTCATAGCCACTGACTGCGGTCGCGGTTGTCGTCTCGTTATAAATTTGCAGGCAAAGCAGACGGGGCGTATAGAAACAGACGGCTGTTGGTTTTATTCTTTGTTCCACACGTGTTTGTGGATATATATATATATACACAAAAGAATATATATATATATATATACAAAAGAATATATATATATATTTAATGCTGTATAGCCCTTCTTTATACTCCAGAGTGAGAGAGATAATAATAATCGTGAGCCACTTTTCAGCCTGTCTGAATGGGCACAACTAGACCGCGTTAAAAGAGGGATCCTCTCGTCGCCTTTTTTTTCATTCTTGTGCGACTAGAACCAAAGAGTCTGTAAAGTCTTTCATGAGATTTCTCGTTTCTTCTTTTTTTTATTTTTTTTTCATCTCTCTTTGGCCTCAAAGACTTTTTGACTGATTTTGTCGTCAATGGTATCGTGTTTTCTGTTGACGAGGCGATCCAAGTCCAGTCTAATAACGCATCTAATCGTCTCAATTCCCTCGGGCATGATACATCGATGACCACATTCGGAGCGGAACCATCGAAGAACTATCGGCGAGACGAATTTTACCTTCTGTATCTAATCGAGAATGATCTCTTTCATTATCTTCGTGTGGAGAGGCAAAGATATTTGTCGAATCATCGTGGAATGATTTTTATGAGGAACTCCATAGAGAGATCTTATCGAGAACCTCATTAGCACATGGTTAATTTCGTTTTTTTTTGTTTCCTTTTTTTTTTTCGTACCATATTTGTTGCTACAACTTGTGAACGAGATCGAGGAGAGAGCTTTCATTTTATAGATTTTTTTTTTTTTAAATTTGTTTGTTTTCTCAAATAGGAAGAATATGTCGCGGAGAATATTCGATGGACACCGATCGACTATTTCAATAATGCAATCGTCGTTGAGCTTCTCGAGGGCAAAAGGCCACCGGGATTATTTCTCGTACTTGACGACGTTTGCGCGACTTTGCATGGTGGGAGCAGCGGGGCTGATGCAGATTTGCAAAAAGTACGTATATTTATTTATATAAAATTTTGTCGTTTTTTTTTCTTTGATAAAAATAACAATTTTATTTTTATTAAAACAAAATAAAAAAATGAAAATACTCTTCAATATTATTTTGCATTGTTTTTATTTTATTTGATTTAATTTAATTTAATGTAATTATTTGAACGCGAAATAATTGAGAGCAAGAAAATTTTAATGCACGAATCGCTCTAGTCCCTGACCTCTTAAATTGCCACGACGATAATTCATTATTCTGTCTCGTGACAGTGCTCTAAATGATTAGCGACCGAGTCAAGTTGTAGCGGAATAAAAATAAAAAAATAAAAAAAATACCACGCTGATGTACAAAGCGACGACCGAAAGGATTTTTTTTTACCAAGATCTAATTTTTTTTCTTTTTTTTTCCAGAAACTGAACGGATCCGCCCATAATCATGCCCATTTTCAAGGCACCAGCGATGGTTTTGCTGTTCATCATTATGCCGGGGTTGTTTCATACTCGGTCGATGGTTTTTGCGATAAAAATCGTGACGTTCTCTTTCTCGATCTTATCGAGCTTATGCAGACGAGCACCAAGTAAGTTTTTTACATTTTGTTTTGTGTCATTTTGAATTATTTATTATTTTTTTTAATTTACAAAAAAATATATGAAATTAATCAAATGATCAATTTAATGAAATTGCTAATTCAATCTGTGATAATGTCAAAAATTATAACATTTCAAATTTACCTCATGTACGAAATAAAAATAAAATAAAATTTAACTCTCTCTTTCTTCAGTTTGCTCGTTCGTTCGCTTTATCCGCCTGAGAAAGAAACTGGCAAAACAAAAACATTGAAATCTCGACCAACGACTGCCGGAAGCAAAATTCGTAGTCAGGCGAGTCGTCTTGTTGGCCAATTGATGAAATGTACGCCTCATTACATACGTTGCATAAAACCCAACGAGACGAAGAAACCTCGCGATTGGGATCAGTTGAGGGTCAAACATCAGGTCGAATATCTTGGTCTGAAGGAAAATATCAGAGTTCGAAGAGCTGGTTTTGCTTACAGACGTCCATTTGCAAAATTTTTGCACAGGTATGCAATTTTAACAAGAGAATCTTGGCCAATTTGGAGGGGTGATGAGAAACAGGGAGTCGAATGGATTTTGGCGAGTCTTCACATCGATAAAACTCAATATCAGCTTGGCAGAACGAAATTATTCATCAAAGCTCCGGAAAGTGTGAGTAAAATTTTAATTCGTTCAATGCAATTCCGCCCAATTAAAAAAAATACTAAAAAAATCATTCAACTTACCCAAATATTTTTCAAATCATTTGTGTAAAGTAAATATGAAAATATAATAATGGTTGAGTTTTCGTAAATTAAAGAAAATAAAAGAAAGTAATTTGAAAATTGATAGAATTAAGCAATTTATTGCTCGTTGATCTCAATATGAGATCCTTAAAAAATTACTCTATAATGACCACCGACGAGCTGCGCTCTGGTTATCTCTGACTGTGTATTTTACCTACTCGAATTTAACAGCAGAAAAATAACCGAGTTAAAATGTTTATCTCGGGAAAAGATTAAGAAAGTAAAAATTAGTTTAATAAAATTAATTATTAATTTCGTAAAAATTAAATCAATTGCAATGAGAATAAAATAATAACGTATCAATTTATTAAATACAATTCGTCAAATCTCACAAAAATAATTCAATTCACCAAAATACTTTCGAGGAGAATATTTATTCGTAAAATAAATTATATATAAACAGTCGAAACTTTAAAACAAAACAAAATGAAGAAAAATTCATATAAATAATTGTGAAATTAATTTATGAGATTGTCATCAAATGAATCCATAATGACCCCCAACGAGCCTCGCTCTGCTTATTTCGGACATTAAATTCATTCTCGAGATAAATAGCAGCAAAGTAATCGAGTAAAGAGTGAAAGGAATGAAATAAATAAACGTGCAATTCGCATCAAATGTAATTCCTCAAATCTTATAAAAAACGAGTCAACTGACCCCATTAATTTCTCAGGGGGATAGAATTCATTCGTAAAAATAAACTATAAAATGTCATAGAAACAGTTGAAACTTCTTAAATCTAATGAAAAATGTATAATTAAATAATTACGAGCCCAGAGACGAGAGCTGCGCCTTGGTTATCTTTGAGCGTATATTCCTCCTCGAATTAAACAGCAGCAAAGTTACCGAGTCAATAGTTTCTCTCTCTTTCTCTGTCTCAAGAAAAGATGCTGCTCCAGTTGCACAGAAATTTTGCAATAAACTCGAGGATAGAACTACGTAGTTTGTTCTATTAAGGTCTTTGTAGGCGTTGCCCCGATCATTCGTGTCTGCTATCTCAGATTGCAACTAAATTATCCTCAATGCCAATTCGTTTATGAAATTAACTCAAGCTTCAAATATTTCTCAAATCGTTGAATCCTATCAAAACGTAAGAAAAAAATCCCTCATGAAGATTTTTTTTTTTTACTTGTATTGAAATTATAATAAATTTGTACTAAATTTCAATTTTTTTTTTAAATCTTCAAAATTTTGTGATCAAAAGAATTTTAATTTATGCGATGATTATTTGTTTACTTTTAATGCAGCTTTTCATGCTCGAAGAAGCGAGAGACCGAAAGTACAACATTTATGCTCGTGTTATCCAAAAAGCATTCAAGAAATATTTTGCCCGCAAGCGTCAGGAGGAGCAGAAAGAATCAGCGGCAAATTTGCTTTACGGTCACAAACAACGAAGACGAGCGAGTTTGAACAGAAACTTTGTCGGTGACTATATCGGTATGGATTGCCGTTCACAGACCACAAATCTTGTGGGAAGAAGAGAAAAGGTGTTTTTCGCCGAAGTCGTGAAAAAGTACGACAGACGATTTAAGGTCAGTAACCGGAAATTCATCTCAGCTTGCTGTAAAGGAAAAAAAAAAAGAAAAAAAAATATCCGTATATTGTTTTCTACATTTACGACGATTCACGGGGGCGTCTAAACGGACGCGTTTCGAGGTGTATATATATGTATATATATATATAAATCAAGCGAGTCTTTTTTCCTTATAAAAAAATTCGATTGTTCCGTCAAGCCACGAGATATTCACACAGTATTCGAGCTCTCTCTTATTTTTGCCATTTCCTTTCTTTTTCACGATGAATTGCTGATCCAGATGTGCAGGAGAGATCTCGTCCTCACTGGCAAGTGTTTGTTCCTCATTGGTCGTGAACACGTCAAGAAAGGCCCGGAAAAGGGCAAAGTCGTTGAGGTTGTCAAAAGAAAACTTTCGTTCGAACAGATCAGTCATGTGTCGATGAGTACGTTGCAGGTAAATTACTTGAAGCATATTTTTTTATTATCTATGACATTTTTTCTTATTATCAAGAGAATTTTCGATATATTCCAAAATTAAAAGAAAAAACCGTACATTTTTTTTAAACTACTGAAAAAAATTCCAAGTTGTAAATTTGTAAGTGGAAATTCAAGTTTCATGTGAACTTGGAAATTAAGTTTAATTTAAATTTTTATCTAAAGATCGATCAGATGGAAATTAAATTTGAATTTAAGTTGGAAATTATTGATTAATCCTCTTAAGATCTCAAGCTCAAAGTAATTGTAGAAAAATTGGGCTTAAAAGCTGTTGGAATGACATCTCAAAATTTATTCTAAAAAAAATTCAACGTCTTATAAGAAGAAAGAATTTCTTGAATTTTCAGGACAATTTTGTGATCATCCACGCCCGTGAGGATTACGCGAGTCTACTCGAGCTCGTATTCAAGACCGAATTCCTATCGGTACTGAGCAAAAAGTATCTCGAGGAATTAGGCCATCCATTGAACATTAGATTCAGCAACAAGTAGGTCTCTCTTGCGGTTACCGTTTCATTTTATTCGTCTATACAGGCGAATAAAATCAAGAGAATGGATTTTTAATATATATATATATAAACAGACAAATCAATTTTCATCGGCTTTGTTTCTTCTTTCTTCGTAATTTTCTCGTTTTACCGGAAATACCATTTCACGTTTCTTGCAGCCTGGAATTTAAAGTGAAGAAGGAAGGATGGGGAGGCGGTGGAACAAGACAATTAAAGTTTGTTCAAGCCGATTGCGGGGATCGTGAGATTCTCAAATCGAGTGGAAAAGTTTTGAATGTCAGCATTGGACCAGGTTTACCGAGTACATCAAGTAAGATATTTCGAATTTTTCACATTTACGACGGATGCAATTTTTTTTTTTAACCTAATCCTCGAATTCTTATTCTCAATTTTCAAGTTGAAACTTAATTATTCATTTTTTTTTTTTTTTTTTTTTTTTTTTTTCGTTTAGAGCCCAGCACGAACAGATCCAACGCTCGTTCAGCAGGAGTTTTGAGAACAGCTCAAAATCCTCCATCGAGGCCAGCACCAACGAGACCATCGGGCCCAAATCCAACATTGCAAAAAGTCAGAGAACAAGAAATTACGAAACAAAATTCCATCGTTCCTGTGAAATCTGAAATTTCACGAGCGCATCCTGAACATCAGCCGAGAGCAGCTCCTAGAATAACGACAGAAACCAATTATCAAAATTCTCGGCCGAATTTACCTCCAAATCGGCCAAATGTTCAGCCTGTCCAAACTCAGCGACAAACGACCCAGAATATTACGAGCAAACAGCCAAACAAGATGCAGAATACAGGAGTTCCTATTATGGGAATGTTTACTAATCCTGGAGGTGGTCCACGAGGTAATTAGACTAAAAAAAAACATTTTTGCTTCATGAGAAAGGGTGAAAACTTTATTTTCGTGATAATAAAATGAAGAAATGATACTCAGAGACGAATTTCCGCATTTGAATTCTATTTGAAGTTGGTTCGAATTCATGATAATTGAAAAAAAAAAAAATCAAAATTATCGGTCGATAAGGAAAAATAAAATTTGTAATTTTTTTTTTTTCGTCATTTTGTAGGATTAGTGCGAGCTCCTCCTCCACCATCTGGACCTGCACCACCAAATCAGCCGATGGTCCATGCGGCTTTCAGATTACCTCCGATTGGTGGTGGCGAATATCCAAGCGACACGAAAAGACTTTCTGGTGGTAAAATTCCACCTGCAGCCACAAATGGAACGAACGGTCATGTAAATCCCGTTCCCAGACCACCAGCTCCAATAAAAAAGCCAGTAACCCCAGTTCTTCCAAAGGTCAAAGTATTGTACGATTACAATCCTCAGGATCTCGACGAGCTTGCGCTGAAAGAGGGCGATATCATAGAATTGCTCAAAGAACGTGAGTAAAAAAACAAAAAAATGTTGCATTGGTCATCTTTTTTTTTTTCTTCAGGCAGTTTTTTCATCGAGATAATTAATTTTTATTTATCCAGACGACGGCGGATGGTGGCAAGGACGCCTCAAAGGGAAATCTGGTCTCTTCCCCTCGAATTACGTGGAAAAATTGTAAAGTTAATATACGTCAGAGACGAGAGAAAGAAAGAAAAAAAAAAGACACTTGCATGCAACTAGTGGCCTTTGAGAAATAGGTACGTTGATTTTTTTTACAGTCTACGAGCAATTTTATAAATTATATACATATATATATATCATTTATGCAATGAAATTGTGATTTAAGAATAGATTGTGTCTCGTTGAATTATATCGCGTAGTTGTCGTTGCGATTTTGCGACGTTTTCGTAGCAAGGATTCCAAAGAGAATGAGAGACGCGAGGGATCGAACGAATTTTAATGCTCTCTTGTGGAACCAAATATTAGAATTAAAGGTACTTGGAGAGTTTAATGGCGAAGCGAGAAATTATGTGCATCATTATGAGGCCCCAATCGAAGTGCTCGAGTCTGATCTTAAGTTTGAGCTTAAAATATTTGAATTTAAATTTGAACTCGAGTGAACTCGGGATAAAGTTAATTTCGAATTTGAGCTCGTGGCAATGATTTTGGGCCTTGCGGACACTTTGCGGTCGTAATTTATTCAAACGAGTTACCGTTACCAAAAACATAATGAAGAAAAACATCTCGGAATTGAAACGCACACACCTCACTTGTGTAATCGTCGAGAAATGCGTAACGTTTTTTTTTGCATGTTGCAAATTTAACGTCTAAAAATGTCATCGCCCCCCCCCCCCCCCCCCCCCACCTCGCCCCTTAGTTTAGTATTTATATGAGTGAGCTCGTTGATAAAATTTTGTGAATATATTATAGTCTCACTGCCATACGTAAGATTCTTCATAAATGCATATTGAAAACCAGAGTCGCATTTTTTTTTTCTTCAACCTCACAATTTCCTCAGCTGATCATGCAGTATTGAAGAATTCACAAATTCAGGGTAAGCTTAATTTTTCTTTGTTTATTCATTCATTATTGCACTGATTTATCCATTCATTCGGCGTTCGTAGAAGCAACGAAAAACTCTCAAATAATCGGCAAGAATTATTATTTGACATTTACAAACGTAATAGTATTTTTAATCGTTATAATTATTTAAAAACTAAAAACAAAAAAAAACAACTCGAAAGTTATCGTCGTCGCAGCATCGTAAAGCAGGTAACGTACAAAATTTGCCCAGCAGATTCGTAAAAGATCGACATTTTTCTGAATCGAGAAAAAAAAAAAAAATTCTCATCCTTAATTCATGTGATCACATCGTACGTAATAATAGCATATCGTAATTATTTTATTTTTTTCTCTTGCACTGCATAAAATTATCATTAAATAAAGTATATAGGCACTGAGGGCAATAAAAAATAGTCAAAACCATCGGCAATGAATAATAGAACATACAACCATAAGTTACAACATGAATTAAACGTACAACAATGAAATCTATGTGTTATTGCATTTTTTTTTCTCTCATTCTACTAGATGATATTGGAACAATTATACAGCCACACGCACACACGCATGTTTTCAGTACGACGAAATTGACATTATGACCGTTCAAATGAAACGATGAGCGTGGGGAAAAAACAAAACGGAAACGGAAATGTTCCTCGAGATCGATATATACAATAATGAGATATTATATAGTACAAATTCGTACTATTAAATGATTGCCGTTTGGGTTCTTTCTTCTTCTGTATAATGTAAAAGCCAATATTTGTACATTCAAATATCATCCCTCGAAACGTATTAAAGCTTTCGGAGTCTCATTATCATTATTATTATTTTCATTCACACATTATTAATCCTTAGTGGACAGAAAACGTTGAATATTTGATATTATTATTACAATGTGCATGTGTGAATTCGAGCCGATTTTTCGACGATTAGAATGAACTATAAGAGAGCGTGAGTGAGGAAAATGGGAATAGTTGAGAGGATAGAGGACACCATAGCGAGTTTTTATCACCATCTCAACGAGCACTTGATATGCCATTAAATAATTTATCGATAGGCATATTTTGGTTATAAATAGTATTAATATTCTGTACGATTAATAAACCTCGATCCGAAATTTAGCGCGTTTAAAAAATAAAAATCAGAGTACCTTTAAAAAAGATCTCTCATTGGAACACTCGAAGCGATCATATATATGGCACAGAGTTTGAGTATAAATGATAGGCAGAAACTTTTCGATATAATCGATCAGCCGATGATTACCCGCAACAACCAGATTAAAAAAAAAAAACAACCATTCAATAAGTTTTCGTTTTCACAACGGATAAGAGAATTAATGATTAAAAAGTAAAAGTCCGTAAATTTTGCTAATAAAAAAAAAAACCAACTCGCGAGAACGAAATTATAAAATCCATAGATCTCTCGATGTTTTTTTTCTTCTCTTTCTTTTTTTTTTTTTTTTTTTCACTTTCGTCGACGACGCTATTCCCTAGTTCTTTGGCAACTCCACAGCAGCATAGGACCATTATCTGTAAAGAAAATGAGCGTGTTTTTATTTTTTCTCGCTACGAGTATTGTGAAAAAATTTCAGTCCTGATATCAAGAGTTTGCTCGATCCCTACATTTTTCCCGTTGCGTAATTTCGTTCGGTGACTCGAACAAAGGAAAAACAGTCTAGCATGCTCAATGATTTGTGGGTTGTTGATTTTTTTTCAAAGCTCCTTACCTCGAACTCACGGATGCGTAGAGTTCATACGATTTTGCAGATCATGCTCACTGAAGGACACAATTTTTATTACGTTGAGCCAGCCCCGCTCTCGAAAGATCACGCTCGATCTCATCGTCATCTTCGATTCTAAAAATGACGATTAACAATTTAAAATAATACAAAGCTTCTGTCGGCCGGCAATAAAAACTGGAAGCGGCTTTTTTCGTTGCAACAATTATTATTTATTCCCCGGAAATTTTAATTTACTTTGGAAAAAAGTGCGTTAATAGTTTTCATTAGCGATTATTAATAATAATCGATAAATTTCTCAATGAAAAGAATATTTTTGCGAAAAAAAAAGGATGAAATTTTGACTCACGCTCTTTCTTGAGTATCGAGATGATGCACAAGCTCGTCCCTCTTGTTGACAATCGACACAAGCTCTTCGAGCAAAAGATTTTCTCGTACTTTTTGCTCGGCAGTTTTTTGCCACTCTTCGACAGCAAGAATGCTTCTCAGCTCACGATTCAAAAGCTCAAAACGTCGCTCCAAATCGTCCTCTTTTTCACTGCAAATAGAGATCCAATTACTGGCTTATTTCTGTTAATAAATAAACAAAAGGTAAGAAAAATGAATAATTGAGAGTAACTCACAGAATATTCAATTGCATCTGTCGCCTCAAAAGTGCATTTTTCTTATTGACGAGAGTGAACCAGAGTGACATTAATCTCTCGGTTTCTTCTTCGTTGTCACTCTCCATTGCTGCTCGTAATTGTTTCTCGAGTTTGCCAGCTTGAATGTCAATCTGGTTTTGTTCTCTCTCCAGTGCCTCAAGCTCGTTTTGAATGTACGACGTCATGTCCTTGCCCAACTACAATGAACAAAAAAAAATTTATCATTAAAAAGTTAATTATTTTCAAGCCCATTTTCGTTGAGATGTAAAAATTCTTTCTTACCCCGCGTAAACATTGAGGATGCTTGTCGGGGCTCATTTTTTCCGGTGATATTCTCTCCATGATTTTTGAGAACGAGTACAATGGTGAAATGTTTTTTTTGTCCCCATCCGGACCACTTGCGTTAGCCAGAACATTGCCATTGTGCTCGGACTGAAGAATTAATATTTTCGTTGTATTAAGAAAATAAAATAATTCTCCTCTGACTAAAAAAGCAATATTTTCGTCGTATTGAAAAAAATAATCCGCTTGAATTAAAAAAGCGATATTTCCATAAAAGAACAAAAAAAAATAATTTACGTTCCTCTATACGTTTGCTTAGATTTTTTATCTCACTTTTATACTAAGACGATCCCCCGGTGTCGATGGAGTCAAGCTTCTTCTTGGGCTATTATTTTGCTCATCGATCGAGCGTCTATCGCTATTGTTATCGTCGCCAATTTGACTTGGTGTAACAGTCACGACACCCATTCGAGCCTCGGCTATCAAGCGTCTGGCTCTTTCGCGCAGCTGTTGTTGTCTGTCGTCATCGCTCTGCGGCTAAGACGAGATGAAAAGCAAGCAGCGCAACAATTAATACCGTAACGACAAAGCTGCGTTCGTGAACTAATTTTCTTTTTTTTCTACTAATAATCTAAAAAACTAAAAGAAAAAAAAAAGATGAACGTAAAAATGATGGAAAAAAAATACGCTAAAATGGTCTCGTACCTCTACCGGGCTCGAAGTTGTCGAGGCAAGCCCAGGAGTCTTCGATTGGCTTCTAGCCTGCTCGAGGAGTTGTCTCGCACGTTCTCTGAGCTCGTCGTGACGAGTTACCAATGGCTACCGAGATGGACAGAGAAAGAGAGAGAGAGAGAGAGAGAGAGAGAGAGAGAGAAAGAGAGAGAGAAAGAGAGAGAGAAAGTGAGAGAGAAAGAGAGAGAGAAAGTATTTATATTTACAATTTTTTTTAACTCTCTCGAAGAAAACTACTTCGATGCTGAGAAATTTACGATTTTACGAACTACAGGTGAACAAAAAAAAAAGGAAAAAAAAAAGGGACAAGATGAAATAGTGGACGAGAAAATAAAATTACATGTTGCGAGCGTGTTTCACCGTGAGACGGCGATGTGCCACGGCATTCGGAACTTCCACGGCTGCTACGATCGTTTGGAAACGGCGATTCCTGGAATACAACTTATTTACGTTTAAATTTGCTACAAAGTTTTTTTTTTTCTTTTTTTTTCCAACCAATTTAAAGTAAGAATGAAATCAGCGAGTTGCTTCGTAAATAATCTGGGACGATTGATAAAGTTACAGGGAATAAAGAGATAAGGATTATTTCGTATCACGTGTTTTTTTTACTGACTTCTCGTACTGACGTTGGTGATTTCGTAATGGAAATCGATTGAGACCATTTGTCATCAACGACCTGAATATTTTCCTCCTCATCGTCTGAACCAAAAGGATCGGTCAATTGACGTCTCGTCATTAAAATCGGTCTTTGCTGCACTTGAACGGCACGTGGTGGGGATTTACTCTGTGGATTTATTGAATAATTTTTTTGAAATATATATATATATATATATATTGTTTTTAAAATGAAAATTAAAATAATGAGAAAATAGATAAGAATTTTTTCATAAATTATAAACTGACCTTTTCTCTTGACATATTATATTTTTCTTTCGTCGGTGACAAAACTTTGCCAAGAATGCTCTTTGAGCTCGCTAATATTATGTCCTTAACGTCTTTGACGCTCGTTGGTGATTTGTCCTTGCTGCCTGGATCGTGATCATGATTTTCGGTATTAAGACTCAGATGTAATTTATTTTTTAGAGCATCTAAGCTCATCTCGTCCCTTTTGTAATCGAAGGGATTCGATCTAAAATTAAATCAGAGGGTCAAAAATACCAAGAAATTCGTTTTGATTAAAATTGCCGGTTTTTTTTGTTTGTTTTTCATTCAAATCTACATGTATTTATTTTGTCATCTATTTATTCTTTACCTTCTATTGCTATCGATTTTATTGCCACGTTGCTCGGCCTGTTCCTTCTTTCGTAAATTAATTATCTCCTGACCAAATAACTGTACGCTCACATCCGTATTATTGTCAGTGTTGAATCGACCAATCATGTAGGATGATTCATCGGTCGTTTTGCCAATTTGATGAACCTTTTTGAAGGATATTTATTATTTTTTTTTTTTTCAAATATTACGCAATTTGTCTCACAGAGCAAGGAGAGAAATAAATTCTAGGCGAACGAGCTTCATTACCTCTAATTCGTGTCCGGTGAAGTGAGCTCTCAATTGATACAAATATGTCATAACAGCTAATTTATCGGGGACCGTCAGAATATCCATATCCGCCGGTTCTATGACTCGGGGAATACCGAGGGCCTCGCCAGCATCAAATGCTTTTTTACAATTGCCTTTGACATCGTGTGGTAATAAAGAATCAATTTCCCTAAAATTTATATATACGTAATTCCTTCATATTTTATCAAAATCATATTTATGGCAAATATTTGAAATATATATACATATATATATAAAATATAAAAAAATTGCGACAAATGAAATATAAAAAATAAATATTTCATGTATCTTAAAACTGTTTTTACATGTATATATATATATACATACATATATACTTGAAATATAATTTTCTGGAAAATTCTTCTACATCTCAAAATATATTTCTTGTTCATAGCGACTGTCTGCAAATCACAATAGGTTGTCGCTTGGCTCAAGGACAAAATTTTTCTTTTTTCGTGTCTCGACAACTTTTTTTTAGTCTAAATAATCATGGCATAACGCGCTCGATCGAACGACGACCCAGATTTTCACGTAGATTGATTTGCTCGCGCGTAAATTGTCGTGAAATGAGAGACAGAGAGATAGAAAAGAAAAGGAAATAAAGAATAGAATGGAAACGAGATATTATTCGTTGACCGGAAATCTCGAGTTTGAATGATATTTCCTGGCCTATATCCAAGCTTTTTCAACAACGTCGCAATACGCAAAGTTGTGGGCAATCATTGGCAAAGAGATTCTCTTCGCGCAACACGACACACGACGCGATACGTAAATACTATTTTTAGTATCTTGTTTAGTTTTTTTCTTTTCTTGCCCTTTGGGGTCAACATTTACAATCATCGGTTTAAACGTCTTGCGTATTGCATATGTGATAAATCATGACGCACGAGTTGTGATGAATTATTTAATGAGGTACGTACATGAGATCGGGACGAAAGTGATGAATTATGGCACAAAAAGCCATACCGTTCCGCCATGAAGTCGTTAAATTTGTTACTTTCACACCGGGATACTTTTGTGTTACTTCCTTGCACCATTCCAACAAATCCTGACCAGGTGTTATTTCTCTCAATCTTGGAGCACTCATGTCACTTTTTTTCAAATCTAACGGCTGTAGCTTTGATCTCATTACACTGTGCTCGATATTTTTACTGAAATATAAATTTCATTATTACATAATTTTATAATTGATCATTCCAATCGATATTTTTTTTTTTTCTTATGTCCAATTATTCCTTCATTCCAACATACTCATTTTCCACTGCAATTTTATGTTTCGTCGGTGATTTTTCTCTGAGTGGGTCCGTAGCATCAGTTACGCTTATTCCACGAATATTTTGTCCAACGTCGTTTACAGGAGTTGCATCGTCCTTTGATAAACTCGCGACTGTCGATAATAATAATAAGTTATTTTCATGATTGAAAGACCAGAATCGGGAGACGTTGGCATAAACTTAAGTTTGAGCAACAAATTCAAATTGTGCTCCTGCCAATGACTCTCGAATTTTGTCTAATTGTCAATGATGATTGAAATATCAATTTTACGAGACTCACCGCTTATGGGAGTACTCGGTAATTCGCTCTCAGTTAGGCTACTCGTCATGAGGTCAATTTGGGTCGATATATCGAGTATCTCGTCCAAATTTTTCATTGATAATTCCTCATTATCCTCTGGTATGTCCTCGTTATCAAAATCATCGAGTGGCGCTATATCGCTGTTGTTATTAACTGACATGAGACTAGCCATACTCTGCATATCCTCGTCCCTGATTGAATATTTAAATATTACGAATAATGCCTTTCTCTGAGCTCGATATAAAAATCGATTAGGAAACAAAAAGAAAATGAAAAAAAAAATCATTAAGGCTCGATTGAAAAATTCTTACGTGGCTTTTCCTTCACGCAAAAATACGCACGAAAGAGTACATTCCAAGGCTGCTCTTACAATCTTTTTTGAAGTTGGTTTGAGATCTAATTTGAGCTGTTGCTGACTAGATTCGAGGGTCGCATATTTTTTCATATTGATATTCGTCGCAGCCACGTGTCTCCTTTTGCCCGTTGTGGATACCTGCAATTTTTTTTTTTTTTTGTTTTTTGGAGATAATTATATATAATGTTTAGGGACGTTGGTCCCTTCTAGGGGCCCCTTCGAAGAGACCGGAGAAAATTTGGGACTTACATCTTCGATGACAAAAGTCCAGTCTTTGTCCTCCAATTCGTGAGTTCGAGGATCTTTGAAGAGCGTCACGGATACAGAATGATTGTCGGGTACGGGCCAGCTTATTATACCTGTTAGAGGATCGCTCAAGCAAGGCTCCCATTCCAGTGGATCGGTACTGACTCGTCGACTTCGTCTCGTCCATACGACGCTCAATTTATTTGGTTTCCTGTACATCGAGAATAATTATGTCCAGTGAAAGTTTCTCGATTAAATTTCCAACTTTTCGTACTACACGGACAGAAATTTTTCATTTTTGCTCAAGGCAATTTTAAATTCCCAACAACCGGAATTTTTTTCATGGGCTTTTTTACCCCACCGAAAAAAACTTTGAAATAAACAAAAAAAAACAATCATACAAATAAGAACTGATAGACGAGATTCGTAAGATTTTGATTCTTCCTGAAATTTTAATGTTATTTTGAAAAAAAAAATTGATTTTAGTATATCTTGCCAACTGTCGGTATTTCGCGTCCCGTTGGATAAATATTAGCTAAATTTTATTTAAAAAATGTATAGAATGTTTAAAAACAAAAAAAAATACAACTTTAATGTTTGCATCTTTATATACTTTTATTTTTGCGCAATTGCAAAGAAATAAATTAAGAAAAATCGAGTTTTTGAATGGGTCCGAGAAGCCTCGTAAAAAATTATCCAATGTGTACATTGAATTAACTAAAAATTTACAAACTTGGAAGAGGTGGAAAAAAAATATACAGGGTACTACTTATTTCTGACGATGAGTCATTCGAGAATATATGGAGAAAAAAAAAAGTGGATCATCAGGTGTTTCGAAGAGTTATCAGCCATGAAAATTAAACTTTCGCGCGAACGCGACACGCACCGCAACTTCAATCCCTTCCAAGTGGCAGGACAACCGTAACATGAATTTAGTTAATAGAGCGAGTGAGTGTAACGTTCATAACGGATAATTAAATTTATCCATAATATTTATTTTCCATCAAATCTTTTTTTTTGTCTCATAAAACGTGAAAAAAGAAATCTACAAGTGCCCATAGACATTAATCAATACGATTTCAAAATGAACGAGATATTGAATAACAATTGGACGTAGATTGAATTGCATTAAAACAAAAATCTGCTTGAAAATTACGAACAATTGTGAATTTTTGAATAAATTGGTTCGATCGATGCCCAAAAAAAAAGAAAATGGAATCATGATTTTTACAAAGTTCAAAGAATACGAAATTTTACTCTTAAAACAAGAAAACCAAATCTACAAGCGCCCATAGACATTAATAAATATATACGATTTCAAAATGAACGAGATATTAAATAACAATTGGACGTAGATTGAATTTAATTGAAACAAAAATCTGCTTGAAAATTACGAAAAATTGTGAATTTTTGAATAAATTGGTTCGAACCATGCCCAAAAAAAAAAGAAAATGGAATCATGATTTTTAAAAAGTTCAAAGAATACGAAATTTTACTCTTAAAAGAAGAAAAACAAATCTACAAGCGCCCATAGACATTAATAAATATATACGATGTCAAAGTGAACGAGATATTAAATAATAATTCAACGTAGATTAAATTGCATTAAAACAAAAATCTACTCAAAATTATGAACAATAGTGAATTTTTGAATAAATTGGTTCAATCGATGCCCAAAAAAATGAAAATGGAATCAAGATTTTTAAAAAGACCAAAAAGTACGCAATTTTGCTTTAAGGTAATTTGCTAAATTTTTCGGTGTGTCTCTCTCGCTCCTCTATGACCGTCGATCGCGCTATCTCTCTTGCACTCGCGCAAAGTCCAGCCTGTAGCACGTCACACGTTAATATCGATATAAAAGGTGCACGAAGCAAGAATTAACAATAAATTCCATCAGCTAATTCTCGACTTATGTTATTTACAATAGTAAATTGACTAGTACTGAATACAAAGAACTTTTTACGAGTCAAAGGACCTTTAAACTCGTATATATATACTGGGTACATGTGTATTGCATGCATGTGCATTGTTACCAACGCATTTATACATTTGAGGTTATGAATGACTTTGTTAAAAAAAACCTACTCGAAAATTCATCCTTAATGAATAATGTTATCCTCAAAACTATAAAAATTCAACTCTTAACCATATCTTTTTGATTCATGTGTTTTTTTTTGTTTTTTAATTACATCGAGTCTTTTAACACTCGTCAACATCGAGCCTCAACTGTCATGACAAAAAAATGTCGTTTGTCATAAAAACTGTTGGAAAGATACAGTATTTTTTGTATTTTTCTCAACTCACCATTTTGACGTAGTTTCGAGAGTGACCTCATGATAGGAAACGGTGAACTGAAACTTGGCAGCTCTCTTGTTGACTCGCTGCAATCTCTTCCAAACGGAACTCATTTTCGCGCACAATAAAAATCCTTCCTTCTCGTATAAGGATTATGTTATGTCGTGAGTCACACACAAACACACAGACGCATGCACGTTGCACGCATGAACACACTTTATTTTTACTTATTGCCACAAATATTTGACACTATTTACGATATGGATCATTATCGTACTCGATAATTTTCGTATTCTGAACACACGCGAAAAAACACGGGAGGCCTTTCTCACGGAAGAGCCTTGACGATGAAAAAGAAAAAATAAAAAAAATAAAAAAAACGAACAAACGTACGGCTCGGGATCCCTGGCGGGGACGGAGGGGAAAAATTTCTTTGCACCAATAACACGTAAACGTCAAGTTGACGAGTAGCTCGACGAGCTTGGTTTAAATGTTTTTTTAAAAATCAAACAGATTTACGAGGACAAGTAATATTTGACGCGTTCGCATTGTCTAACGTTTCGATCTAATGATATCATACGAAATATGCTTTCAACGAAATATGCTTGATGTTGTATATTATGGATAGTGAGGGTTTAATATTATCATCAATGGCGTCACACCAAAACTTGGTGGGCGATGCATCGCAAGAATTTACAACCCTTTCCCATTATCGTGCTGGTAAAGAGTTATACAGCGACTGCGCCTCTCTTATAACCAGCACAGTAAAAAACACTTGCAGACGAGACGTGGACACTTGTCAGCGTCACTTTACTGACTTTACTCGCGGACAGAGCAACGAGAACTGACGAGACAGAATCGAGAGCAGTCAAGAGACGATTATAAATACACGCACACGTACACACACACGCTCTGGCGTTTTAAATCTTAGAACGATTACGATAAATTTCCCTTTTTTTGACCCACAATGAAACGGCTTTTTGCGATAGAGTTTATTGATCTCACGTTACGCGGATACGTGATGAGAAGCACTGTCGATGCCTTGGTAAGTCTTCGAGGGATCTACCTTGGTTGGTGAACAAAGAGCATTTTTAAACGCTCTCCGGTAAGAGATGGCGCTTCGTGCTCTGCCGGACGCGGCGAATCCTTTTGTACCGACCATCGGTACGGAAAGCTTAACTTCAGTTAGTAAAAAGGTTCTCCCTCGGGTGTGAGATAATCCAGTTATACTAATATTGTCATCTGACGAAAAAAAAAAAAAAAAGTTATTTTATAATAGTAATTTTTAGTTTGATTAGTATTGATTTTTAAAATAATTTTTTATATTCTGGTAATTGAAGTATTTTTTAATAGTAATTTCATCAGGAAATTTTATTTTATTTCATCTCGTAAAATTATTGTTTGTAGACATATAGTTTTTGAGAACTGCGGTCAAACAAAACGATAATAAGCGAAGGGAAGTGAGATAGCGATTTTTTTCTGGGCTCATTTTAATCCCAGGCGTTCAAGCTTTAAAATTCCGCTAGATTCATTGAACTGGCATTTTTTAAAATATTTTTTCAAGATTTTTCAAATTGGACGAGCGATTTTTTCGATGTACATCCCTCTTTGCCTCTGATTTCGAATATTTTCAAAGTCAATTAAAAAAAAATCACTGGTTTTTTAATTGTTCGTAATTACGACCATTCAATATAAAACCTGCACGAGATAATTTTTAGTTCACAATTTTACCACCGTCAATAATTAATATCAATAATACTAAAATGTAACTTTTAACTCCCTTTTCCTCCAACGTCAATCAGAGTTTAAACTCTGCGTTATATCGAAACTATATTTAAAAAATTAAACTTTTGGCTTAAAGCACTTTGGTGAATGGACCCTTAACACATTAGAGACCGATTGCACACCGTGTATGCAATTGATTTCCGAGACTATAAGACCGGTTGCATCCCGTGTGTGCAATAATTACAAATGAACACTATACAGAAAAAAAAATCGCTCCTGGGGACCGTGGTCGAAAAAAATCGCCGTCTCGAATGGGTTGTAATGATTTATTTTATTAAATGTGATGAATATGGTATTATTTTATTTGTGATGAGTGGGTTATTTATTTTGTTATTTTAGAACAGAAAATAAAATGTTTCTTTTTATTATTTTATTATTTTACGTTAAATATCTCCGAGTGGGGATTTTGGTTCGCGGGGTTCGCAATTTATTAGAATTGAAACCATCGAAACAGAACGATACACGATCGAATTTTTTATTGCAAATATAAGGAATATGATCAAGACTAAAATTAAAATAATGGAAAACCCACAACCTGATATTTGCGGCATTATAAATCGGTGCACTGATAATTTTTATTTGTCAGATATCTAACTGCCTCAGTATATTCACATAGTAACTTAAACTCGGATTTAAACAAAATAATGTCACAGATACGATGTTCACGGATCTCGAGACGCGAGACGAATGCTAATCACTCAGCGAGAGCGAGAGCGAAATCGGGAATGGTTCGGAGTAACGGGACTTCGTTCGGCAATTTTCGTCGTTTATACGAACGCTAGTCACCGGCCTATATAATATTTCCCGATTAATATACATGTAATCTTTCGCTTTTACATTTCTTCTTCTCTTTTCCCCTTAGCCTAAAAATCGACGCCACCCCAATAAGGGTCTTGTCCTACCATACAACTAAATTAAATCTACCCCTTTATAAATTCATCGATATACGTCAGATTTCTATCCTTACAGGGTTAATCTGTATAGATTGAATTCCTCGAATTGAGACTGTTCAAATAATATCGAAACACGTATAAACACATGCAATTCAAATTATATAAAATATACATGTCGATTCTGTTACACACAACAAATACCTTAAACTATTGATATACATATATATTGTATTGGATCGCTTAGAGCATGAAGAAGAGAGGTAAATAAACGCATACTTTGATTCATTACATATATATAAACTTCAATACGCGTTTATTGTTTGGTGTTTTTATCCTATTCCTCGCTGTACTCTCTTGTGTACTAGTGTATCCGCGAAGCAGAAAGGACAAGCCTTCGAGTCTATATAGAACTTGTGCTACGAGACTCGAGTCCCAGGAGTTGAGTAGATGCGAGTTTCCTGACCCTCTTGCGGTTGGCACAGTCCTCCTTCTCCCTCATCTTTTTTCACATCGCTCTCTTTCACACATGTAAACTCAACGCTAGCGACATCTTACCGTTACGGTGAAAGCTTGTCCTAGCACCGCAACTTTTTTGGAACCAAGCAAGCATCGTTGGTATAAACTATAAACAAAGAATTCGGCATAAAAAATGGCGCCTTGGATCTCTGTAGAAAGCCACGAGAGGTCTTTCAGATCGCTCTGTTGGGCTGATCATAAAATCGTGAGTCATTAAGTAAGTTTTAGTTATTACCAACACACAGTAATAGTTGGTATCGAATGATGGTAAACAAGTGTGTGTCGCTGTGATCGCTACATTTTTTTTTGAACCGTTGGGCGAACTGGCGAATTTTCTTCGGCATTGGAGCAATTTCAATCTATGGTACTGTCGCGCTATAGAAAGCCGCTGGTAGTCGTTTGTGTAAGAAAGTAAAAACTCTGTTTTCTTTTTCGAATTGATTTACGAGTCGACAATTATCGGAGATTCTAGCGGGGCATAAGTTCGATCTTCATATTATTATTATAATTATAATAATAATTATTTTTATCACATCGTGTGTTAATAATTATTTTTATCTCCATCGTGGGCACCGACAGCAGAAAAAATGTCGTCACGCCAAAGGACAGCTCCGAAATCTTCAGCTGGGTAAGAATCTTCCCCTAAAAAGTTGGCCTTATGGTAAATCTCGTTAATTGTATATAAATTACAAATTTAACCATCCTGAACATCACCCAAAAAAATTGTTACTCTCCGAGAAGGATTAACAGATTTTTTATTTTTTTGCCGATTAAAATCCTATAGGTATAGTCAGTGCAAAAGTTTATACTAATTTTACAAAATGTCCCGATCGAAATTAAAGCCTTTGAGAAGGCAAGCGAACTCTTGTAGAACACGTGCCAATAACCGTGTAGAGGATCAGATTGAATCGGACAATGAATCGAGAATAAAAACCAGGACAAGAGCGGTGAAATTTTTTTCTATTACCTTTTTATTCTTATTAACGGTTTAAAGTTTCAAATTTTACTGACTTAATGTATATTTTTGTTTTTCTACAATAGACAAACGAGGATTTTAATCCCATGATGCCGAGACGGGAACTACCGAGAACTCCCGTAAAAACCAATCAACCATTGGATACGACCTCGACAAAAGTAAACGATTTATCGGAGAGACCATTGCGAATTCCGCTGTAAGAAGAGCCAGACTTGAGCCTCAACCGCCCGAGGGTAAGTTTATATTTTCCAAATTCTTTTTCTTTTTTCTCTTGTCACAAAATTTTTAAAAATAAAAAGCAAACAACAAATATTTTTCTACAGAATTGAGCAACGACTTCGTTGACGGGGAACGGCACAAACAACTTCTCGTTAATTGTCGCAAGTGCCACCGAACTTTTCATCCCCATCGCATTTAAACACGAGAAATCTTGAAAGAGGGTTTAAATGCCCTGGAAAGACGTGATATTTTTTTAATTTTTTGAATTCTCGACTCTATCGTTACGTTTTTGTTTTTCTTGTACTTTTCTTTTTAATTCCGATAGTTACTTGTTTTATTTTTTCAATGACAGTTTACCATTCGAAAATGTATCGACTGCAAACGATTATTATTATTATTATTATTATTATTATGTGAGCAGCGAGATAGTAACAATGGAACTGTGAAGGAAATAAATAATTCGTTATAGTCCATTCAATAAGAATATTATATCGACCATGGCCTAATATACAGTTTTTTTCTTGTTGTTTGGGTTGAAAATCTGAATATTTCATACCACGCAAATGCACAAAAAATCTTTAGCTCCGACCTCGTTGATTTGATTTTTTTTATTTAAAAAAAAAAAAAAAATCTTTCCTTTCTGTCCCCAGAGACGCCCACTTGCAGGAACAAGTGAGGCTTCTTACAGAAGAAAACAGGAGACTCCGTGCCTTCATCCTGTCTCAAGGCCTAAATGAAACATTGGAAAGATACTCAAATAATGTTACTGACCCTACAAGGTCAAACTCGTCAATGCGTGTTCCAGAAAATAATGGCAAAAGATGCGCCTGCAAAGGCAATTGTGGAACACGAGTTTGCATATGTCGGAAAAAACAATTGGCATGTGGTCAATTCTGTCGATGCAGTCATGCTCTATGTCAGAATCAAGTATGTAGAAATTTGAATAATAATATCAATAATAATAATAATAATAATAATTAACAGACGAGACTACCTATGAAAGTGGGGACAGACGAGATCGAGGCTGGGGGGTAAGTCAAGTACCTGGATACAAAGATGACGTTCTGGCCTCACATACAAAAGACAGCCCGGAAGGCGGCCGAAAGGATATCATCCTTAAGCCGCCTGATGGCAAACACGACTGGACCGAGACCGGGGAAACGGCGTCTATAAATGTCGACGGCCCACTCGATCCTCCTATACGGCGCGGAGGTCTGGGCAGACGCCTTGAAGACCAAGAAGTACTGCCACGCAATGACGACAGTACAGAGACAGGGTGCGCTGAGGATCGCGTGTTCCTACCGGACTGTCTCTGCACAAGCTGTCCTGGTGGTGGCGGGCGTAATTCCCGTGGATCAATCAACGATTGAATACGACCTCGAGAAGAATGCACGATTTATCGGAGAGGCCATTGCCAAGGACCAAAGACCAAAGGAGACCAAAAAATCAAGGTCAATTGATTGATGTCACGATAAATTGACCAAACCTGCATGAGATAAATAAATTTACATATAAAATTGAAATAATTAAAAATTAAAATTATCATCGTTGCATTTTTTTTTTTCGTTACCTCAAGAGATCAGCCTGTCGTGGTTGTCCCAGTAATATATTCAACAGAGCAAGGAGCACTTGACGCGTCGAATTTTGCTTAACGTCACCAAGTATGTGTAATCATTTATGCACAACTTGTGCATAAATGATTACATTTATGCACAACTTGAGACTCTCATGAGACGTAAATTTGTGCGTTTCTCATTGCATTCGGCAATAAGTTCGTAAAGATGTTCAAGGAGTGAGAGCAAAAGTTCGGCAGGAGCTTCGTGCCAAGCCTGAGGGACAAAAGAGTCGTGGAAATGTCGAATTATTGTTTTTTTTTTTTTCAAATTAACAAATATTTTAATTAACAAATCGGAAAGAGATGATTTGGCTTTGGGTTAAAATTTTTACCTGGAGGTCGCAAAGAAGATCTTGAAATGCGGTCACGTTTGGTATCGCGCTAGTTTCTTTACCACTGTCGACAGTTCCAACGAGGCTAAAAGTCAAATGAAGTATGTGACTGTTGAGAAGAGGACATTTGCGTCTGAGCAGCATGGCAAGAGTCTGATAGCCTCTTCGACGATCCATTTCCAATTGGGCAGCCTGATTCGATCTTACGACGCACACGAGAGCCTTTACAGCAGCATACAGCGACTCGACATCCTGAGCCATTGCGATAAGTCCTGCAATTAATTCAAAATTTATCGTTTTAATCCAAGATCCAAGGCGCCATTTTTTATGCCGAATTCTTTGTTTATAGTTTATACCAACGAATTCAGACGCGAATATGTAGTTTATGCCGATTGCCAATTAACATCTTTTTTTATTGTTTATACACGACTTCTATTTCTATTGTTTATACGCGTTTTTACCACCATATATGGCCTTTTTTCTGGCAGTTGCCATGAAAAGATATCGAATAAAAAAATAGCATAATTTTTGGTAATGAGCGAAAGCACAGTTTCCTTCCAATGACACAAAAAAAAATATATATATTATATTTACTGGAAAAAAAAAAAGTTTCAATATCTGGATTTCTGCGACGCGATAAAGACTGTGAGGAATAACGTATGGGAATCGAGGACGAGGATCGAGTATACAAGTTATCCTCGAAAAGTCATCAAATTGAAATATAATAAATTACGACGATTGAGATAATATATGAATTACTCTGTGCATTATATGATTATATATGAAAAAAGAAAATTGAGTGATTATTTACATCGCACCGTAAAGTGAAACGTGAATTAGATAATTCGCAAAAAAGAATATAAACAAGAAAAAAAACTGTATATTAGGTCATGGTGGATATAATATTCTTATTGAATGGACTATAACGAATATTGTTACAATTTCGCTGCCCACATAATAATAATAATACTAATAATAATAACAATAATAATAATCGTTTGCAGTTAATAAATTTTAGAATGGTAAACTGTCATTGAAAAAATGAAACAAGTAAATATTGGAATTGAAAAGAAGAGTACAAGAAAAACGAAGACGTAACGAGTCGAGAATTAAAAAAATTAAAAAAATGTCACGTCTTTCGCGGGCATTTAAACCCTCTTACAAGATTTCTCGTGTTTATATATGCAATGGGGATGAAAAGTTCGGTGGCACTTGCGACAATTAACGAGAAGTCGCTTGTGCCGTTCCCAGTCAACGATGACTTTGCTCAATTCTGTAGAAATTTAATTGTTTTTTGCTTTTTATTTTTTTTTCAATTTTATAACGATGAGGGAGAGAAAAAAGAAAAAGAACTTGGAAAATATAAACTTACCCTCGGGCGGTTGAGGCTCCAAGTCTGGCTCTTCTTGCATCGATCGCCGTTTGGTCGTTTTCTTTCCATTCATTATTTGTTGAGGTGCAGTTTCCTCATTTGACATGGACCTTAATTTTCTTGTCTCCTTTGGTACTTGATGAAGTTTGCATCTAGATCTTTTGCTCATCGGTCTCTTTGTTTTTATTGCTCCTTCTTCCCTCAACTCGTTGCCGTTATTCTCCTTGTTGGGGTCCTGAAAAATATGAGAAAAAAAAATTTCTATCAAAGTTTGGGTAAACAGATTTTTTTTTCTTTAATTATTATTATTATTATTATTATTATTGCTATTATTATTCAAATTTCTACATACCTGATTCTGAGTATCTTTTCAATGTTTCATTTTGTGTGGAGTTTCCTGTTTTCCTCTGTAAGCATCCGGACTTTTTCTTGTAAGTTGGCAACACTGGGGACAGAAAGTGAATAATTTTTTTTGTTTTTTAATTTAAAAAATTAAAAAAAAATCAAATCAACGAGGTCAAAGCTTTTGACCTCGTTGTGCATTTGCGTGGTATGAAATGATACGTGGTACTGGGTTGGAAAAATCTTGGTATATAACAACTTTGGAGAAATTAACGATTTTAATTAAGCTGATCAATAATATGACTCAATAATATTGACATATGACAAAGATAAATATTGAGATTTTTTTTGCTCAGATTTTTTAAATGTATAATCTGTACAATTTGTTTGATTTGAACAAAAAACTGCTCATTTCGTTGATTTAAAAAAGCTCTATCTAATATATTTCATTTTGTTGAGTATCTTGTGATTAAGAAAACCAAATGAAAAATATCATAATATTTTTTTGATAAAAAAAGTATTTTTTTTTACAATAAATAACTTGATACGACTTAGTAAATTTTGTTGTTGATTAGCCAGCTGGACGAAAAATCTAGCTCGGTGGCTATGTAGAGCTTTTTTAAATCAACGAAATGCGCAGTTTTTTCTTCAAATCAAACAAATTTTACAGATTTAATTTTTTAAATTTTTTTTACTGAAAAACAAAAAAAAAAATCACTTGAAAGTTTCATTTAAATGTTTTCAAGTAATTTCATAGATTGTAATTTTTAAAAATCGGACAAAAAATGTAATTATTGATCAAAGAAACAAACTAAATGAATTATTTATCAATTACCACGTTATTGATATTTTTTTTGTAACAACGCAATATTAATATTCGATCAAGGCCCACCTTAATTTCGTACGGGATATTTTGTAAAATTAGTATGAACTTTTGCACTGACTGTACCTATACGATTTTAATCGGCAAAAAAAAAAAAAAAAAATCCGAGAATCCTTCTTGGAGAGTTACAATTTTTTTGGGTTTGGTTCAGAATGGTTAAATTTGTAATTCATTTACAATTAACGAGATTTACCCTAAGACCAAAATTTTTGGCGGAAGATTCTTACCTGGCTGGAGATCTCGGAGCTGTCCTTTGGCGTGACGACATTTTGTCTGCTGTCGATGCCCACGATGGACACAATGGATACACGATGCGATAATACTAATAAAAATAATAATAATAATAATATAAAGAACTAACTTATGCTCCGCTAGAATCGCCGATAATTATACACTCGTAAATTAATTCGGAAAACGAACGAAGAAAACCAACAGAGTTTTTACTGTCTCGCACAAACACGTTTTCGCTTATCAACGGCTTTCCTTCTTCTGCGATTCAACGATAGCTTTTTGGAGGACAGTACGGAAGATTAAAATTGCTCGAATGCCGAAGAAAATTCGCCGGTTCGCCCAACGGTTAGAAAAAAAAGTAGCGATCACAGCGACACACACTTGCTTACCATCATTCGATAATAACTATTACCGTGTGTTGGTAATAACGAAAATTTGCGAATTCTTTGTTTATTGTTTAAACGACCGTGGACTAACCATTAGCGATCTTCGACTTTTATCTTTCTTTACAATGTTTCTGACTTCCCAAAAATATATATTGTAAAGAAAGATATGAGATAGAAAATTTGTTTCGTGTACATTGGTGTACGCTCTTCTTTCTCACTGTCGTGTCTCTTTTTTCTACTTTTTTCAATTTGTTATTTCTAAATAAAATACATTCAAAAAAAATCTAAGCTCGATGTACACGAAACAAAATTGCGATCTCATATCTTTCTTTGCAATATATATTTCTGGGAAGTCAGAAACTTTGCAAACAAAGATAAAAGTCGAAGATCGCCAATGGTTTAGCGGATGGTAACTCGTTGGGCGCGCCCCGTTCACTACTATGCCGACCCCATCGGAGTTCGCCATAACCATTCAAATTGCTGCCTATTTTGGAATTTTTACGCTTATCGTGAGACAAACCCGATCAGGATCACAAAGAATTTTTTTATCGCTCGACTCGCGTATTCATAATGACCAGGGGCATTCGTTTGGAATGACTGAACTAGAAATGTGTGAGACGAATAATCATCGGTTCCCAACATTTGTCCTATATATAGTAGTCACGTTATCATGGGACAAAACATGTTGATTCATTTGACTCGTGGCGCGATAATTAAATTCCATTACGATGCAAACTTTCATATGACAAATATTCTCGATAAAATAAATGTGATATTTATACGATTTGTATATTTGTCTCGTCAGACAATTTTATAAGAGTATGAAGAATAAATCATTTTATTTTCATTACTCCGGGACTATTATTTTAATTACTCTGTGACCTCTCACATACGATTTTTCACGATTTTTCATACACTATTATTACGCAGAATTTGTGTATAATCGAGGCATTTTTTTTTCAACGAATAGAGTTAAACATTTGGGTTGATTACCCCATCTGAGAGGATTATATTATTCCTCGTAATTGATTTGACAATCCGTATGGAAATATATTTTTATTTGCCGGGGACTAATCCTGGGGTCACTTAATATTATCGACTGAGCGAAATAAATAAACACAAATCTCTTACATCGGGGCGTGGATATATTTGTAACATTATAATGTGAGAAAATTAATACATTAATCTTCCCATTGCGAACTGTAAATTTTCACGTCCTCGTCTCAATTCTCAATAAATTTCATTGTCATGAATTGAATTGTTTTTTCATTCGTCTCTTGTTCACCGTTATCTATAGTTCTTCGTCTTGATAATCATAACAATATTTGCGAAGAATAAATAAAAGGCACATCAGGACATTTTTGGATCACTCTATACAGTTTTTCTAAATTGTTTTTTACGAGTCTCCAAGAAGAAAGAAGGACTCTAATTAGTCAATCCGATAAGAGTGTAGCTGTTATCGCGGTCGGTAACTTTAATGTGACAACGAGTTATATTATAGTGATTTTTTGGCATGAAATGTCGAATTGTTGAGACACCATGAATTTTCCGTTTACGCAGTCATATCAGAGACTAGTAATCGCTGATTATATGCGTATCTTCGATAAGTTCGCCTATGAATACATAAAATAATACATGAATATTTAGAAGGTGTAAAAATATCGTAGCGCTTTTCAAAACCGACGAGAAATGTCTATAAGGTGAAACTTGACCGAGAGCGATTTAATAATTGTGGGCATCTCGACCATGATCGGTGAATTTCGTAAAATCGTGACGGACAAATTAAAATTCAATCTTAAGTGACTTATACATCGAATTTAAAGATGACGCTCATTTCCGGTTTTTTACTCACTGAAATTCTCGGCACGGCGTTTATAATAATTGCTGGTGTTTATATTTACTTTCGGTACTTTTTGTACAACTATTGGCGAAAAAAGTTGGTCGCTTATTCGGAGCCAACGATACCTGTAGGCAATCTGAGGAATGTCTTAGCTAGAAAAAAGGCCATAGGTAATTTATAAAAGAGTATTTATAAGTATTATAAGTGTATTTGTAAGTATTATAAGTGTGTTTATAAGTATTATAAGTATTATAAGTGTATTTATAAGCATTACAGGTATATTTATAATTATTATAAGTTTATTTATAAGTATTATAAGTGTATTTATAAGTATTACAAGTATATTAATAAGTACATTTCTAAAAGTAAAACTGGTCCGTATACAACTGTGACAATCGTAACCATGTCGATCGTCATCAATGAATCGCCAAAACAAAAGAAATATTAATTTTGTTCTTTTGTTTTTTCAAAATGGGTGTACGACAGTTATAGATAATATACGTAAATAGTAATTGCGAGTACATCGCCAGGAAATAATTAAAAAAAAAAACATAATTTTAGATTATGTGATCAAGCGACGCGAATAGCGTTTCGATATTCAGTAATTTTCATAACAAATAAAAATTATTTGTTGTAAAGAAAATTGATTGAGAACGCCGAAACCCCGGAACCATAAAATTTAATACTTTTTAAACATTTTACAGCGATTATTTTGTAAAAAAAAGTCTGCCAAATGCTCTCCAAACTCTATAAACAATATTTATTTTAGCTAGATTTAATATTACTTAAACTATGTTGCAGTTTGGTACGAGAAGAAAAAAAGGTCATGTAGTTTGATTTTTCAGTCTCTGATTTTTTTTTCTTTTTTTTTTCATTGCACTCGCACAGATTTTCGAAGTGAGGAGAATCCGAAATTTTATGAAAATTTCATACGCTCGACTTTCCTGAAGGTATATTTTGTACTATCATTCGGGTGAAATTTTCGTTTGATTTTTTAGAGATTTCGAAAATTGCTTGGGCATCCTCCTACGAATTTTTTTATACCGCAGCAAGTTTGAAGGCGAGTATGGCTTGTGAATTTTCATGGGGTTCCCCAGAACATTCGAAATTCTTGATAAAAAAAAAATATTCATTGGGCCCGACGGAAATGGCATTTCTGATTTTTTTTTCCGCACATCACACTTGGAATTTATAAAGAAAGTTTACGAGGAGTTTAGATAGTCGTATATAAGGCTACAAAAAATGAAGTAAAGTTTGCCAATAAAATTAACACATCACTTCCTGACAGTTTTTCTCTGCTCAAAAAAATTTTGGCTTCATCCATATGAAGGTAACATCGAAGAAAGGTAAAATCGAACAAACTCATTAATTTCATTTAACTGAAATAAATTTTGACATCGAAACTGTGAAAAAAAACTTAAGGGAAAATTTACAATTGTTGAAAAAAAAATTGGACGATAGAATTGTGAATTGTACAGGATTTAATACGTTGGCTAATAACAGTAAATTTCCGAGCTAAAAGCGATTCTCGAGTGAGAGTCAAAGAGAATCCTCATCTCACCATGAAATACGTACTGGCAAAATTGCCACGTACATTTGTTGCTGCAAAATAAAATATTAGATAATATCAAGAAATTTGATTATCTCACGAGAATTCGTTTCGATGGAAAAGACAATCGTAGTAAAGCGTTGAATTGCCACAAAGTCTCTAGTATGGATAACGAAAAATTCTCAACGAGAATTACGATCGTGGCAATAATGTTTATTTTTTTAAATTACAAAAATTTTTATCTGGAATATCAAAATAAAAAAAAATAAAATACATCAACTCTGTTTATCGTTTTTTTCGAGGTTCTTTTTTTCATTCGAACTCTACGAGAAGAAACATGACTTGCATTTAACTCATCACTCAGTAGGAAAAAAAAAAAAAATGGCTGTAACTTTTTGTCTTATCATTGACACGCGACAATTTTTCATTTATATAACGATTTGTGTCTGTAGACAGTTCTCTTATTAGTATAATCATAGATGATACTGTGGAATGTTGAAAAAAAAATAGTAACACATGCGGTGTATTATCCCTGTCAAGCTCGCGAGAAGTCTACATAAATGTAAAACTTGGCCAAGAGCGATTCAAAAATCGCGCTCGTCCTCTCCATAATACATCCGGTATTTTCTAAAAGTCCTGTGGCTAAATAAAAAAAAAGAACATCAACTTTTAATTTGAACAAAAGTTATCTATTCGAATTTAAAGATGGCAGTGATTTCTGGTATTTTATTGACTGAATTTTTCGGCACGGTGTTTGTTATTCTCGTCGGTGTTTATATTTATTTTAAGCACTTTTTGTACAACTATTGGCGAAAAAGGGGTATTGTTTATCTGGAGCCAACATCACCCGCGGGTAATTTAACGGGTGTCGTTACGGGAAAAATTTCTATAGGTATTTAAAAATAAAAGAGAAAAAAAAAAAAAGCAGCAGGAAAAATAGAATTTTTGATGGGGTCATGTGCCTGACATCGAAGTCACTGGATTGCATTTTCAGGTGAACTCTACGCTGATGCCTATGCCGAGCAAAAACAGAATCGTTATTTTGGCATGTACGCCTTTTACAAACCGAGCCTCATAATAGCCGAGCCAGATTTAATAAGATTTATTCTTACCAAAGAATTTTCTCATTTTCACGATCGTGGATTGTATTGCAATGAACAGGTTGATCCACTCTCTGGCCATCTCTTTCTACTGCCAGGATTAAAATGGCGAAATTTACGTGTTAAACTGACGCCTACTTTTACCTCGGGAAAAATGAAAAAAATGTTTGTGACTGTAGTCGATGCGGGGGAAAAATTGACACAGTACTTGAAGCCAAAAGCTGCCAAACGAGAGATCGTCGAGGTGAAGGATCTTTTCGCAAGGTGATTTTCAAAAAATCATGAAAAATAAAAGAAAGCAACAAAAAAAAAAAAAAAAATCAAGAACTGAATGATTATTTAACAGTTTTTTTCTCTCTCACAATCAGATATGGCACCGATGTTATAATGTCCACGGCATTTGGCATAAGTTGCAACAGCCTGGAAAATCCAAATAGCGAATTTCGTTATTGGGGTCAAAAGGCATTCGAGTCACGACCCTTTTGGAACACCCTTAGCATTTTTGGCCCAAAAATAATGGATTTATTTTCATTGCCATTCACCGACAGAGGAGTCTCGAAATTTTTCACAAAAGCATTCATGGAAACACTGGAGTACAGAGAGAATAATAATATCGTAAGACCTGATTTTATGAATCTTATAATGCAATTGATGAAGAGAGGGTACGTGGAGGGTGACAATGATGAGGATGGACCGAGTATTGCTGGTAAAATAATGATAATTTAATGAAATTTAATTTTAGGAATAAAAATAAAAATATGTGTCTCATCTCAAAGTCGAATTACTGTCGTAATTTTACGTTGTATAGATGTGTCCGATGGAAAAATTACCGCATTGGAGGGTGCAGCTCAGGCTTTTGTATTTTTCTTGGCTGGTTTTGAAACTACAGCATCAACGATAACTTATTGTCTGTACGAATTGGCTCGCAATCAGGACATACAGGACAAAGTGATGGATGACATTGATTCTAAACTCAAGAAATTTGGTGGTCTGACTTATGAGAGTTTGCAGGAAATGACGTATCTGCACAAAGTTGTTTCCGGTATGTCTCCGAGTAATATTATTTTTTCACTCGTTCTAACTCACATGTTTCACCTCGCACGATAAAAGTCAATTGCGAAAAAAAAAAGAAGAAAAAAGAAACACTTGAAGATTAAGAAAAATAAAATTTGGTATTTTTCAGAAACTCTGAGAAAATATCCACCAGTGCCCATGCTCAATCGCGTTTGCACACAGGATATTGATTTACCAACGACGAATTTACACTTGAGCAAAGGTCTCGATCTTGTTATTCCCGTTCTTGGAATACACAGAGATCCCAAAATTTATCCTGATCCCGATAAATTTGATCCGGAACGTTTCAACGAGAAGAACATCGCAGCGAGACATCCTTACGCTTATTTGCCATTCGGCGAGGGTCCCAGAATTTGCATAGGCATGAGATTTGGTTATTCACAGAGCAAAGTTGGTATCATCAGTACTCTGTCGAAATATCGTGTCAGATTGGCACCAAATACTCCTGTTCCTCTTGAATACGATGCGGGAAGTCTCGTGCTCACTGCTAAAGGTGGAATCGATCTTATTATTGAGCCAAGATGAAATTTAACTTATCGGACTCGGTGTCAAAGATTGAGAAAAATTGAAAAAAAAAACGAATGAAATGAAATTATTATTATTATTATTAAATATGCGTGTAGAATATCTGTAGATAATGTATACAGAACCAGCAAGTTGCCTTAAAACGACAAGCATCCCTTCATAAAATAATTGTGTCACAAAATATCTCAAAGTGCTAGTTATTTATGTCAGCACCAATTCGTAATTTTCATTAGTTCTCGATGACGTGCTTGGAGTTCATGTATATGCATACTTGAGAACGTAAAACGTCAGAACGTAGATGACGAATTTAACCAGCTGAGGCCATGCAGAGACTATTTTTATTTTCGAAAAATCGCCAAATCGAAAATAGACTTTCATGAATATCTGGAAGAAAGTAATAATAATATCCGTTATAATAAGGATAATAATAATAATAATAATAATGCGATACGCAAATATGTATAGAGATGGTGGCAACAATATTTACCACCGTATTTGGTATTTATTTCTCTGCCTGGCCACGTCTCAATATCGAGACACTGTTATGATTATCGTAGACTCGCTTTGTAAAATTGGAACGACGGTTATGACGAGTAATGCTCTCGTCAGTTCGACCAGATCACGCACGAAGAGAACACCTTATCCCCATAATAAAGACAATACGTTTTCATTTATTAAAATTCAGTGCACAGTTTAATTCGCTATCCATCCTTATAAATCCTCCAAGAAGACCCTAACAATAATAATAATATGAAGAAGAAGAAGAAAAAAACAATATGATAATAAGAAACAATTCTAGCAATATTTAATTATACTCAGCTATATAATTCGTACATAATATACTCGTCGAGTACATAATGTACTCGACGTGAAAAATGTAAATTGATACGCGCAGATTGTGCAAGAGTCGTTATAAATTGAAATAGTGAATGACTTGCACATAAGGCTACTTGATTTTCAACGAATGAGGCAAAACAAAAATCGCTCAATTGCTTCATTTACGTAAGGATTGAGTCTACCAATTATTTGTCTCTTTTGTACATCTATATACTTATACCTATACATTGTGCATGGAACAACGTAAAATTTCGAACGTCCGGTATTTCATCGCTCATTGCGATAATGGGCCAAGTGCGTATATATAAAGATGCATTTTTGATTCAACGAGTAGTTCATCACGTACATTTTGATAGTGTCGTTGAGCAATTTTTCAAAAGAAATTGTCGCCAGTGAATGAGGAATTGTTTTTTTTTTTCATCTCAAGTTTCCATCCATTCTGTTTTGGTAAAAGCGATGCCGTTGGTCGCTGGTTTGCTGATATTCACGATAGTTGGCACGGCAGTTGTCATTTTCGCCGGAGGTGCTTTCGTATTCTTCAGACAATTTTTCTTCAATAATGGGAGAGGATAAGGTTCGCTCATACGGAGCTGGTACGTCACACACACATAGCTTGTAGTTTGAGAAAAAACAAATATACCAGCCATTTAGTCGTTTTGATATTTTCAGAGACACATCATATCAATAATCACAGTAGATAGTTGGCACGACAGTTGTCATTTTCACCGGAGGTGCCTTCAAATTCTTCAGACAATTTTTCTTCAATAATGGGAGAGCATAAGGTACACTCATACGGAGCTGGTACGTCACGCACACACATACTGCCATTTATAACTTGTAGTTTGAGAAAAAAAAAAATATACCAGCCATTTAGTCGTTTTTATATTTTCAGAGATACTGCACAAATATCTAGCCTCACCAATCTATAATCGAGTCATCATATCGATAATCACAGTAGACAGCAGTTGTCATTTTCACCGGAGGTGCTTTCGTATTCTTCAGACAATTTTTCTTCAATAATGGGAGAGCATAAGGTTCGCTGATACGGAGCTGGTACGTCACGCACACACATACTGCCATTTATAACTTGTAGTTTGAGAAAAAAAAAAATATACCAGCCATTTAGTCGTTTTTATATTTTCAGAGATACTGCACAAATATGTAGTCTCACCTATCTATAATCGAGTCATCATATCAATAATCACAGTAGACAGCAGTTGTCATTTTCACCGGAGGTGCCTTCGTATTTTTCAGACAATTTTTCTTCAATAAGGGGAGAGCATAAGGCGAACCTTATCATACGGAGTTGGTAGGTCACACACACATAGTGCCATTCATAACTTGTAGTTTGAGAAAAGAAAAAAAAAACAATACCAGCTATTTAGTCGTTTTCATATTTTCAGAGACACATCATACTAATAATCGCAGGAGATAGTTGGCACGACAGTTGTCATTTTTACCAGAGGTGCCTTCGTATTCTTCAGACAATTTTTCTTCAATAATGGGAGAGCATAAGGTACACTCATACGGAGCTGGTACGTCACGCACACACATACTGCCATTTATAACTTGTAGTTTGAGAAAAAAAAAAATATACCAGCCATTTAGTCGTTTTTATATTTTCAGAGATACTGCACAAATATAGAGCCATAATCGAGTCATCATTAATGATCACAGTATATCACAAATTTACCAACGCGTTTTGCCGGTCTAGTCCCAAAGACCGAGATATTTATTGTAATCTTCATTAAAAAATGTTAAAAAATCGAATATAAAAAAGGAACGAAAACATGTGGGTGGAGGACGCCGGCACATAAATAACAAATTATTATAAATCATTAGCTATATTTAAGTGATCAATCATTATGCGATACCTTAATTGATAATGACAATCATTGTATTAGTATAAATAAAAACAGTCAATATATGTTGCTTCATATTGATGGGCGAGAAAAAAAGAATTCTTCAATCGAGAAATGTTTACGATGATTTAGTCTCGATACTTTTTATCGTTGTTTTTTCTCCAGCTACCAGATAAGCCACGTATATATAAAGTTGAAGAAATTCCATTTTTGGTTCATTAGTAGCTGGCCCCTCCGGCAGTTTAATCCTCAATGTGAATTTGTGAAAAAAAAATCATCCAGTGTAATGTGTAATTGAATTTTTCCAAGTTGATTGTTTACTCTACATATATATATATACATCGTTTGTTGTTCAATATGGCTATGATTTCTGGATTACTATTGGTGGAACTAGCTGCCACGATTTTTGCCATATTTGCTGGTGTTTACATATACTTTAGACACTTTTTGTACGATTATTGGAGAAGAAAGGGGATTAGTTGTGTAGAGCCAACGATACCAGTTGGTAATCTCTCGAGGGTCATCAGAGGCAAGATTTCCGTTGGTATGTAGCAAAAGGCACGAAAAAGTAAAAAAAAAATATACATCAACATGGCATTTTATCTTTGGAGTCAAAATTTTCGTGATCTTTGACATTTTTGATAAATATGAAATGATTATTAAAATTCAAGGTGAACTGTGTGCCAATGCATACGCCGAGCAAAAGAAGAATCGTTACTTTGGCATGTACATGTTTCATAAACCGAGTCTCGTGATTGTCGACCCTGATCTAATAAGGCTAATTGTGACCAAAGATTTTGGCCATTTTCACGATCGTGGAGTTTACTGCAATGAACAGATCGATCCGCTCTCCGCTCACCTTTTTGCACTTTCTGGAAAAAAATGGCGCAATCTACGTGCCAAGCTCACGCCCACCTTTACGTCAGGAAAGATCAAACAGATGGTTATGACGGTTTTCGAGTGCGGTGACAAAGTGACGGAACATTTGAAGTCAAAAGCCGAGATGCGAGAGGTCATTGAGGTCACCGATATTTTTGCAAGGTAATAGGCATGGGGATGAGAAAAAAGTGATAGGATTGAATTTAAATAAATCCATGCAGCACACAATATTTTTTAAACATCTTGTAAATATTTAAATATCTTTGCAATCACGTTTAAATGTGATTTAAAAAAATAATGTATTTTTATCATTTTTCGTCCTGTATAATATATGAGATTTAAAAAGTTTAATGGTTATTGAATATATTTTCATTGATATTTTCAAGATTCGCTACAGATATTATCATGTCAGTGGCGTTTGGCATAAATTCCAACAGCATTGACGATCCTAATAGCGAGTTTCGATACTGGGGACAAAAAAGTTTCGAGCCACACGCATTTTGGAATGCCTTGATGATATTTGCACCAGGTCTCATGAACTTTTTTCAGCTTCCAATAACTGACCGAGGAGTCACGAAATTTTTTACTAAAGTTTTTGAGGAAAATGTCAAATACAGACAGGCCAATAATATTGTGAGGCCCGATTTTATGAGTTTGATAATGGAATTGATGAAACGAGGATACATCAAAGGGGATAATGATGATGATGATACTCCGAGTATTGCTGGTAAAAATATTGGATTTACTTAATGAACGAACGAAACGATTTATATTTATAACAAATAATACTGTGATTTTACTTAAAGAAAAAACCGATGGAAAAATCACAATGCTAGAAGGAGCTGCTCAAGCTCACGTCTTTTTCCTTGCTAGTTTCGAAACGACCTCACTTACCATTACCTTTTGTCTCTACGAATTGGCCCAACAGCAGAATCTACAGGACAAAGTAATGAAGGACATTGATTCTGCACTCGAGAAATTTGGTGGTCTGACCTACGAGAGCCTTCAAGAAATGACGTATTTGCAAAAAGTCGTTTCCGGTATGTCTTACTCATTCAGTTTATTTAATTGTTCATCCCAATTTCTCATTCCGGGTCCAGACATTTCGTAAAAAAAATAATCAAAACGACATGTAATAAAATAAAAAATATAAATAAACATGACATTTCGTAAAAAAAATAAAAATACCTGAATACAACGTTATTTAAATATTTTTAGAAACATTGAGAAAATATCCAGTCTTGCCCATTCTCAAACGCATATGCACCAGAGACATTGATTTACCAATGACGAATCTTCGCCTCAGCAAAGGTCTCGACATTGTCATTCCAGTTTTGGGACTACACAGAGATCCCGAAATTTATCCTGATCCTGATAAATTCGATCCGGAACGTTTCAACGAGGCAAACATCGCGGCGAGACATCCTTACACGTATTTGCCCTTTGGCGAAGGTCCGAGGATCTGCATTGGCATGAGACTTGGTTATGCACAGGTTAAGGTCGGTATAATAAGCATGTTATCGAAATATCGTGTGAGATTGGGACCAAAAACTCCTGTCCCATTGGAAATGGATCCCGGGAGTATCTTAATGAACACCAAAAATGGAATTGAACTTCTCATCGAGCCAAGATGAGGACAATTTTAATTTTTCTGAGGGTTAAAAAATAGCAGGAGGGTATCACGAATCAATTAAAATTTATGTTCGCTTCGTACAAACGACAAATCACATTTAATTTAATGTATAAATTTAATAAGATAATTAATTATTCCAATAAAAAGATATCAATCATCGAGAATCGTCGCAAAGGTTCCCTTTATTTCGAGTTTCCTCACACAAATATTTTACATTCCAGGTATTATCGCGTTCTCCACTCTTCTTCCCAAGTTCCATTAAAATCTTACAGCCTGTTTACAAAAATTATGCTATAAACAATTTCAAGAAAAATAAAAAAAAAGCGTTGGACCATTAAACGTCAACTGTATCACCGTCGCAATCAATAAGATCCATTGCTCTTGTTCTTATAATCTTTTTCATAGAAAAAAATAAATAAAACAATTTTAAAAAATAGCAGGCGGGTGTCACGAATCAATTAAAATTTATGTTCGCTTCGTACAGACGACAAATCACATTTAATTTAATGTATAAATTTAATAAGATAATTAATTATTCCAATAAAAAGATATCAATCATCGAGAATCGTCGCAAAGGTTCCCTTTATTTCGAGTTTCCTCACACAAATATTTTATATTCCAGGTATTATCGCGTTCTCCACTCTTCTTCCCAAGTTCCATTAAAATCTTACAGCCTGTTTACAAAAATTATGCTATAAACAATTTCAAGAAAAATAAAAAAAAAGCGTTGGACCATTAAACGTCAACTGTATCACCGGCGCAATCAATAAGATCCATTGCTCTTGTTCTTACAATCTTTTTCATAGAAAAAAAGAAAACAATTTAAAAAAATAGCAGGCGGGTGTCACGAATCAATTAAAATTTATGTTAGCTTCGTACAAACGACAAATCACATTTAATTTAATGTATAAATTTAATAAGATAATTAATTATTCCAATAAAAAGATATCAATCATCGAGAATCGTCGCAAAGGTTCCCTTTATTTCGAGTTTCCTCACACAAATATTTTACATTCCAGGTATTATCGCGTTCTCCACTCTTCTTCCCAAGTTCCATTAAAATCTTACAGCCTGTTTACAAAAATTATGCTATAAACAATTTCAAGAAAAATAAAAAAAAAGCGTTGGACCATTAAACGTCAACTGTATCACCGTCGCAATCAATAAGATCCATTGCTCTTGTTCTTATAATCTTTTTCATAGAAAAAAAAAAATAAAACAATTTTGAAGCATCTCAACTCTGAATCTTCCGTAGTAAAAAAAAGTTTGATCCCTATTTCCAAACTCTGCTATAGAGACATCTCAGTAATATTCTTTGTAGTCATAAGAATCAGCGAGAATAGGAGCAGCAGGTGCAGCAGCTATGAGAGCATTTTGATGATGTTGATAGGCATGAAGTTCATGACCACTAGGTCCAGCCGGATGTGCGACAATGTGGTGAGGTTCAACCGGAAGTGATGGAAGGCTCGATATTTGATTGGCAGTGGCATGAGCTCCAGCCTCAGCGGCATGAGCTGCAGCGGCAGCTGCATTATTTTGGGCCAGTTGAGCAGATGCAGCGGCCTTGTCAGAAGCTGCCTGGGTAGCTTCGAAGTCAACTCTAGCCGCGGCGAGTTGTTCATCGATGGTTTGTGCCCGTGCTTTTGCCTGACCGACCATGGAAGTTTGAGCGGCCAATTCAGCGGCAGCCTCGGCAGCTGCTTGAGCAGCATGATCGTTGGTCGCCTGTGCAGCGTTCATCGCCGCTGTTACAACTTGAAGTTGATGGGCAGCCTGTTGAGCTGAATTTGCCGCGGCAGTTGCGGCGCGTTGAGCTTGCAGCAGCTGCATTTTTTCCCCATCAACGGCGACATGAGCGTCACGGGACTGTTGCTCGAGACCGGAAAGAATGATCTGCTTTCCGGCAAGAGCAGCCGCGGCGGTCGCTGCCGATTGTGCGGCGCTCTGGGCCAATTGATTTTTTGCGACGTAGGCTGCTTGCCCGGCTGCGGAATGTTGATTTGCCACAGAATTGTGAGCCTGATCGGCAGCTCCCCGTGCTATACTGACGAGACCACCGCCAGCGCTGAACCCAACATGGTGAGCTCCGCCATGATGATGAGCCAAGGACGCGTGCGAGGCTGGACCATAAGAGGCGGATGGTGCTGCGTCTACGTAGTGAGCAGAGAGGGCTGGAACATCGGGCAAGCCAGCGTACTCGTATGTGCCATAATCAGCATAGCCCCCGGCAAAATGTTCACGAGGCTTCCGACTCTCGGCCTTTCTTGACTTTTTCTGACCTGGCGCAGCGAGGACAAGACTCGCGCAGGCGAGTACGATCAAAATCTTCATGATGTTCTTTTAATTCTCGAATGGCTGAAAAGTAGAATCAACTTTGAGAATTTTCTTGTTATTTGAATAATTTAATATTTCACAGGTTCGCGTTCAATTCTCGCGTCGGAATTTCCGGAAGGATTTATCAATGATTCAGCGAGGCGTGTGTGTATACAGGAAATGCAGTGATTTGGTACCCCATCTGAGCACATTAATCCAATCTTTGTATACGGCAAAAGTAAAAAAAAATATATATATTTATCTTTGGAGCCAAAATTTTCGTGACCTTTGACATTTTTGATAAATCTGAAATGATTATTAAAATTCAAGGTGACCTGTGTGTCAATTTCTTGACTTTTTCTGATTTCGGACAAGACTCGCGCATGCGAGTACGATCAAGATCTTCGTGATGTTATTTCAATTTCAGGCGGGAGAAAATGTTTTATCTCGAATGGCTGAAAAGTTGAATCAACATTGAGAATTTTCTTGTTATTTGAATAATTTAATATTTCACAGGTTCGCTCTTAACTCTCGCGACAGAGTTTCCGGAAGGATTTATCAATGATTCAGCGAGGCGTTTTATCTCAAATGGCTGAAAAGTTGAATCAACATTGAGAATTTTCTTGTTATTTGAATAATTTAATATTCCACAGGTTCGCGTTCAACTCTAGCATGAGAATTTCCGGAAGGATTTATCACTGATTCAGCGAGACGTCTGTGTATATAGGAAATGCAGTGATTTGGTACCTCATCTGAGCAGATTAATCTTTGTAGACGGCCAGAGTGGCCAATAATTGTTATTGCTGGGTTGCTCGACAATTCAGGGACAAAAAATTTCGCTAATGAGCTTGAACGGGTATCCGAGTCGCAAAAGAGCAATTCATTAGTATATATCATTGATGCAGGAAATCGAGAGTCGTGAGAGAATGTGGAGACACACGAAACGGTAATATATATATATCTATATAGGTAGGGAATAAATTTTGCCACGTGTATGTACACCGATTATTCCATAATGCTATACGTATAGGTATAGAATTTCACTAACTTTAGTCTATCACTTATGAGATCGACATTGTGCAATGAATTTCTTGCTCCCCCTCCCTATTCTTCTCATTCTGGCAAACATTTTTTGTTTTTTTTTTTTTTTTCATCATTAATACAATTTCACCGTCGTCGCGAGACAACGTGGAGTGTCCGTTACGCATGACCGATCATCTGGAAATCGTGCCGAATCTCCGCGTTCGAGTGTATGGATTGATCGTCGAACAAAGTGAGATGAGAAAAAAAGAAGAAAATAATTCTCTCCGCATCTGACCGGGCATCGAAAGTCAATTTCGCCGGAGGTAGCGATGCGCGCTCAAGCTATATTTTTCCAACCCAACTGGAAATGTGGAAAAAAATAATCGCGTAATGTCAATACTAAAATATAAAAAAAAAAAAAAAAAAAACGATAATGATTCTTTCGCAATATTAATAGAACTTGATTCCGGTCCGGTTGACCGGTCGATGTAATTTATTGACTAGGGAGGGGTGTAACCATTCTGATAAACGCGTAGAAAAAAAAGGCCTTTATTGCTCTATTTGCGTTAGTTAAAAAAATACACACCCACACACACTAATATAAAACAGAAGTAAGAAAAGTATTATTTATTTTATGGATTATGCGATCGTGTTGAGGCGTCGATCGTGTCTCTCGGGTACGTTGTAATGCTATACATATATATATATATATAAATAAATATATATATATATATATAAATAAATGTATATATATATAGGTAAATGACCATTGCTGAAATTCAACAAATCCAGTTTGGTCGCGGTCTAAAAGTCGCGACTGACATACACGGGCTCGTTTACGCGGGGTAAGAGGGCTGTGGCCAACCGCTGTACACACAATACATTCACCACATCGTACCGAGAGCTTATCTACATATATTACAACAGCACCCACGAATCACGACAAACGCTATTTGCTGACTCGAGATCTCCCCCCCTCCTGCCTCCTTCCCTACCTCCTCGTTTATCTATCGATATGTTTTGTGCTCGTAATATATCTGTATATGTGCAACATGGAGAAATATAAAATATAACTCCAGTGGGAAAATACGCGTTCGCGTTAAACATTTTTTTTTTTTTTTTTTACGATCGAGCTACGCCCTTTCGAATCGTGAACGCGAGCACGAATGAGTCGTTTATACACGTGGATAAATGCACATAAGTACGACACACTGGGGGCTACTTATTCTCTGCTAGAACGGAACGAGCCTTAGTTTTAGCTTATATATTATTATTATTATTATTACATAGTTCGTTTATCTCGTATGAACGCTGGGCTAGTTCAACTGACGTCATTCTTCGTGCATAATCTGCATGAAAGATCTCGAACCTTGCACACAAACTCATGCGTGCAGAATATCGTTTTCAAAGATCGATCGAGAAAAAAAAAATGGCACCTTTCTCTTTGGCCAATGAAATACGAATATCTTGTGATCTCAGTCTCATTGAATGAGAATTTTTCACAATTACGTTTTTCATGATTGAAAACATTTGAGAAAAAATGAAGACTTTTGTCTGCTTTTGATTATTAATGATGGGCAGGAGAATAAAGTTTTGTTGCAGTTTTGGCAAACAGGCTTTTCGACAAAATGGCCAAATCTACTTGATATTTTAATGAGCTGTTTGTAATGAGTATTTTTCATGCAGAATATTTCATGCAAAACCACATTTTTGAACTTGTTCTGTTTCCTGTTTAACGTTGAAATGTTTGCTTCCTGATAAACGCAACCTGACGAACGACTTGAATGATTTGACATTAATTCATCGAGAGGATATACTTGAAAAGTCATTGAATATAATTAGCAATATCGTTAAATCACTGAAATAAGAGACAGCCCATGAGAATGTTGCTTATGTCAGGGGGTCACTGTCACTCGTAAATTCCGGTTTTTCATTAACGATTATAATACTAATTCGTATATTTATGTTTTATATGATTAGTGGATGAGTGAGAAGTGTGAGAGTTTCAGCGATAATTACGAGGTGAAAAGTATAAATGGTGAAAACAATTGAAGATTTATTATATATATATATATATTTTTTTTTCAATGTGGTTACTCACAGAGTTATAATGGTCTGCGCTCGAGTGTAGCTCGTGAATTAGAGCTGTCCTTGCTCTGTGAAGGAGCTAAGCAACTGTTACCACTTACTCGATCATCGGAGCTCTTATAGCTCCTGCTGGTCCAGTTGGTCCACATCCGCGGAAGGGGTTGTCCCTCCCGGATTGGAAATAAAAACGAACCCACCTGTGGGAACACGAAACTTTTCGCCACTACCGATTGCCCACCTTTAACCGAGTGTCAAATATCATTGCCAGGATTTTCACTGTCTCGTAGAAGCCCATGCGAGGAGATCAGATTGAAAATTACATTCACAATATTTTATCCTTCGTCACGTCAATCTTGAGACATTCACGCCATATATACGACATTCGAGTATACTTCGAATGAGCCATTCTTGTGAACATTTTTACGCGTTTATTATAGAAAAAGTGGACAATCATTATGTGCAAAAAATATTCCAGTGATAAAAGTCTCTCTCGCATTGCGCATGATTCTTCGGAACATTCCACGCTTAAAAGATCGTTAAAATTTTTCATGACAAAGTTAGTGAATGTGGAGTAAACTTAACTGTGTCAAGCTTGGAGAGAAATCATTGCATGTTACAATCTATCATGCTGGGCACAAGTGGAATACCTTGAAACGTCGATAAGCACATCAAATACAATTATTGTTACACAATTTATCAAAAATACATAATTTTCATGAGATAAATAAATCACAACACCATCGGTCTGTTAAAGTTAACGAATCTTATTTTCTCAAAGTTACGAAGATTTTTGTGCAAAGAATTTTTTTTGCAAGATCAAAGCAAAGCAATAACTACAACAATGGTTGACGATGCCAAGCTTGGAGAGAAATTATTGCATGTTACAATCTATGATGCTGGGCACAAGTGGAATATCTTGAAACATCGATAAGCACATCAAATACAATTATTGTTACACATTTATCAAAAATACATAATTTTCATGAGATAAATAAATCACAACACTATCAGTTTGTTAAAGTTAACGAATCTTATTTTCTCAAAGTTACGAAGATTTTTGTGCAAAGAATTTTTTTTGCAAGATCAAAGCAAAGCAATAACTACAACAATGGTTGACGATGCCAAGCTTGGAGAGAAATTATTGCATGTTACAATCTATGATGCTGGGCACAAGTGGAATATCTTGAAACATCGATAAGCACATCAAATACAATTATTGTTACACATTTATCAAAAATACATAATTTTCATGAGATAAATAAATCACAACACTATCAGTTTGTTAAAGTTAACGAATCTTATTTTCTCAAAGTTACGAAGATTTTTGTGCAAAGAATTTTTTTTGCAAGATCAAAGCAAAGCAATAACTACAACAATGGTTGACGATGCCAAGCTTGGAGAGAAATTATTGCATGTTACAATCTATGATGCTGGGCACAAGTGGAATATCTTGAAACATCGATAAGCACATCAAATACAATTATTGTTACACATTTATCAAAAATACATAATTTTCATGAGATAAATAAATCACAACACCATCGGTCTGTTAAAGTTAACGAATCTTATTTTCTCAAAGTTACGAAGATTTTTGTGCAAAGAATTTTTTTTGCGAGATCAAAGCGAAGCAATAGCTGCAACAATGGTTGACGAAGAAGAAGGTAAGGAAAAAAAATGTCGCCTCAACGAATCGAGGCTTTGATGTGATACAGCGAGAGAAGGCGTCTTAAATATATACATAACAGAAGCGTTTCGCGTCGTTGTCGTCGCCGGAGATCATTGTGCTCTCGATAAAATGATCGAGAAAGAAACAAACGATAGTTTCGATAAGCGATTGAGGAATCGATTTCTCTTTCATCCGTAACAATAAAACAAGACTCGGTGGAGGTGAGACCACCGAGTTTTGTCGCCGACGACGCTACCGTTTCGCCACGTTTAATCGTCCATGTAGATCCCACAATTGTGCACATACATATATATATATAATACCCGGACATTATTTTGTCCGGTCTGTCAAAGACTCCCTCAATGCGTTATATTTATATATATATATGTATGGGCCAATTTTTAATATAATGTAGAAAAAAAAACGAATAATTCTCTGAGAGATCCATTGTTTAATTAGAAAGATAAATTTAATATCCTGTCAATATTTAGTAAGCTACGTGCTTTGAGTTACTGGGTCAACATTCCATTTTTGATCCTTCACTGTTAATATTTTCCACATAATCGCTATTTTATATTTAAATAAATAAAACGTTTATGCTTGGCTGTGTATGATAGTTGAATGCAATTTACAATGAGCAATTGCACACTTTACTTTCTCTGAGAAAAATTCAATGTAAAGCTGTAGGTACTATCTCACGATGTAAAGGAATAATAGATTACAGCTGAGGGTTAAATCGCAGGATATAAAACGTATATGAGCGATTCTCTCACTTGCTCGAATCAATTATTTTCTTGACAATGACACAGTTTCCCTTCGAAATATATGCTCTGTTAAATATTGCCTATTGCCTATGGCAAAATTGGGAAATATGGACCACCAAAAAATGTGTTTTTTTGTTTGTTTGATATATTTACTCAATGTATGGCGTCCTTCGCCTTTTACGAGCTGCATTCCCTTCCATTTGAACTCTCTCATATGATCGTATCCGCAGTCGACAATGCCCCACTACTTTATTATGGTTACCAAAGAAATGCCTGTCTACCATTTAAATTCATATCGAATTTAATCAGTGGCCGAAGCCGATCAAGTATTTGAAAATCTATTAAGTTCTCGATTCAAAATATTTCAACGATTTTTTTCTGTGTTTTTTTGGAATCGTTTTGTTTTTTTTTTGTCGAGAAAAAATTTACGATATTTTTGGATAAAATAATGGCGGCTCTGACGTATATGAAAAGTAGGAGAACAATTTATTTTTTCCAGAACGTGTGCAGATGAAATAAAGAAAAAAATATGTAAAGAAAAATGAATAAAATAGAAATGACCTGAATGTATCACAATGTATGAGTTTTATTCGATTATCCATATAATTGATCTGGCTTGCGCAAACTATATTACACTTTTATCTTTTATTATACTCCACAAGTTCTCCTCATCTACGTTTTATAATAATATTATGCAACGAGCACGAGAGAAGAATTTAGCGATGCAACGATTTGCGTTATCGGACGCATTTATGGCGATGCAATCTCATTCCCTCATTGTCTATCTCTCTCTCTCCTCTTCGTGGCACTGACACGCCTCATCGAATCGTCCTTCGGTCCTCGATAATCTCGAAAAAGAGATAAAATAATCCTCTCTCTCTCTCTCTCTCTCTCTCTCTCTCTCTCTCTCTCTCTCTCTCTCTCTCTCTCTCTCGCTCTCTTCTCTCTTCTCTCTCTCTCTTCTCTCGAAGTTCCAACCATACGCCGGACGAGAATCCTCTCTAACGGGATGTTGCGCGTGGTCACTTTGGATCTCTATTGAGAAAATGACTCGCCTCTGTTGGAAAATATCGTATAATAGAGGGCAACGAGCTGTCGATGATCCGTATTGAAGTGGGCGTTCTCGACTCTCATGCGAGTATTACGGATCTGGATTATGATCACGGAATATATGTATATATATATATATATATATATATATATATATACACATATATATATCAATGGACAGCAAAGTGCCCGACAATTGTTGGCCATTCCCAGTATCATTGGCAGTTTTTCTCCGAATCCAATTAAATCGCTTTTGCAAACGATCCGTCGTCACATATATCGCAACGTTTGTCCTTCCCCCTCATCAGCCCATGGGAAACCATTTTTTTAATCCTAAAAATAATAATTTTGTCGAGAGGACGAAAAAAATTGACTGAAAAATTGTCGAGCACTCAACATCTGGCACTCGAATAATTTTTGTCAGACATTATCAGTTTTTAATACTCGTGATTCCCATTTATAATGGCAGAGGAAAAATAAACATTTTTTTTTTTTAACAGACGGCCAATCAATGTAGACAGAAAAATGAATCTGCGCAAAAGCCTCGAGTTTTGCGCTCGATTCCATCGGGCCGATAGCTCAAGCTATTATAAACTATATATAATACTTTCACGTATAATTATTTGATCGCTCGTGGGCTCTCTGAGTCAGCTCGTACCGATGCATTCGTTCCAATTCACCTTGTAAAGCTGCAGTGTTATGTATTAGAAGCGCGTAATCGAGAGACAGACGAATATTAATTATCATTACGGAAAAAGGTAACGAAGTCGACGTCTTTTTTTTTTTTACAACTGTCAACTTTTTTTTTGTTGTAAAGATCGTTCCGAGGGTCAATTAAATAAATTGTAGCATTTTGCGTACATTCTACACGTATATAGCAGTGCCACCTGGCGGACAATTTATTTTGACAAGTTGACATTTCGTGGAGAATTTAGCGCGAAATAAATTACGAGAGATTGCTGAAAAATTTGACAGGTTCGATGATCTGTCATGATTTTCTCATCGGGTCGCAGTGACAGTGAGTTTTTGAAAAAATTGCGAGGAGTTACGAGAGGATGCATATCCTTCGTACTCTGTACGTAGGTGAGATTGCTATATGATTAAATTTTCGTAAATTTCAACATCTGCTGAATTTTTCGAGCTGTCATTTGCAACCAATTTATTGTTTGAGGTTTCTCTTTTTGTTTGACTTTTTTTTTCAAGCGATGTTGGCTATCCTCGGAAGTTTCGTGATCGAGAATATTCACTGTGACAATTGGCACATAAATGACCATCGTAAGAACGCCGAGAAGGCGAGCAATATAGCGCAAAAAGCTGCTCAAGAGGCAAAAGCAGCATCGGATGCTCAGAATATTGCTGGTCAGCAAGCGGCTCGCCAAGTACTTATAAATAAATATTCTGTCAATGTAAAAGTGAAAAATATTCGTCACAGTCCGAGTCATCGATCCATTTTTACAGTTTGTCATGGAAATTTTTGACCTTTAAAAAAACCTTATTTTCTATATTTGGGAAAAAAAAAGTCCACCTGTTTTTTCCCGATAGATTTGGGACTCGAGTTGAGGCTAACATTTTTTAAAAATAATTTTTCAAATTGTACAATTCAACTAGAAGTAGCCTATGATTTTTTTTCATTTTTTTTTTGAGTTTTAAATTGAGTCTCTGATTTTTTGGAAATTTACAATTTTCTCTATACCATTTCCGGGTTCCCCTCATGTACCTTTCACGAATCGTAATATAGGTGAAGTCTCAGCTTGCGGAGAAAGCCGTTCAAGCAGCTAAATCAGCAGACGCCGCCTTGTCCGGCAAAGAGGCGATAGTCGAGCAACTGCACGAGGAAGTTAAGGTAATATATGAAAGATTTTTCCCTTAATGGTTTTTATTTCAAGAAAATAAAAATAAATAAAAATATATACATATAAATTTGTAATAAAAACGGGACATTATTGATAAAAATGTAGACCATAATTATCAAACTGCAATACTTTGATTGCATTAAAGTGCAAAAAAAAAAAAAAAAACATCGAAATACGTTCGATTAAGACGATCTCTCGAATTGCCTCAAGGAAGCCCAATCGGTGGTTCGCGAGGAAACCTCTTCGCTTCAGCAGGTTCAGACGAATGTCAAGGTCGCAGTACTGGCTGCTCGAGAATCTCAACAGCAGGTGTCCCAAAATAATAATTTTCAAATAAAAATGAAAATGAAAAAATAATGATAAAAAATGGTCTGTCCACGAATGACTTTATCTACTAATTCCTCAATTCTAATCAATATTGACAGTTGAAGACGCTGACGCAGGCGGTGCAAACGGCCAGATCTAATCTGGCAAATTCTCAGGCAGCAGCTCAGGGTGCACAGAGGTCATTGAGAGAGAAAGAGGAACTTCTCGAGGCAGCAAAGAGAAGAGTGGAGGAGCTCGGGGCTCAATTGAGAGCGGCAAAGGCCGATCTGGCCAGTACCAACCGAGCGGCGGTAAGGGCGAATTCTGCTGCTCGTACGGCGACCTTGAATGCCAACAGGAACAAAAGACGTTTGGCCAAAGAGGCCGAATGGAGTCGAGCCGGTGGGAGAGGAAGAGGACGAAGAAAATCGCGAGATGCATCATGCAATGGTGTGCGCGTGCCAAAGAAACAAATGAAAGTGACGAATATCGCGCAGAAAGCTGCACAAGAGGCCAAAGCTGCGTCGGACGCTCAAAATATTGCCGGTGCTCAGGCTGCTCATCAGGCATGGAAAAATATATCAGAAATTTTATCGTGACTCTTTGCTCGTTTATTATTACGAATTTCAAAAAATTATTCTCCTTCTCTGCTGGTCACACAGGTAAAATCTCAGCTGGCTGAAAAAGCCGCGGAGGCAGCACAAGCGGCAGTTGCCGCTTTAACGGGCAAAGAGGCTATAGTGGAACAACTTCAGCAAGAGATCAAGGAAGCCCAGGCAGTCGTACGAGAGGAGACTTCGTCGCTTCAGCAAAATCAAGCGATTGTAAATTCTGCCGTTCTCTCAGCTCAACAGGCTCAGCAGGGGGTAAATATTGAATTTCTTAATATAAAAAAGTTCATCAGTCGATTGATGAGTTAAAAAAAAAAAAAAAAATCCTTCAATTTAATTCAATTTTTAACGGATTTATTTTCGAGTTTATAGCAATTGAAGAAAATTCTAAACACGCTTAGGATCAAACTCATTAATGATTTTTCATCGTTTCATTTTTCTTTTCTATTCAGTTAAAGACTTTGACGCAGGCAGTACAAACGGGAACTGCAAATTTGGGCAATGCAGAGGCGACTGCACGAGGCGCCGAGGAGGAATTCAGCGAAAAACGACAATTGGTCGAGGCCGCGAAACATCGAGCTGAGGAATTATTGAAGGAGGCACAATGCGCGAAAAATGATCTTGCAAATACGAAACAGGCAGCGGCCAAGGCAAACGCTGCAGCTCACGAGGCCAAGATCAATGCCAATAGAAATAAGCGAGGCCAAATTGGCGTGGCTCGTCAAGCTGTCGCGACGAACGACTTGGATTATGCGAGAAAAAACGACGAAGAAAATTAATAATTGTATTTCATCGAGAGGAATTATGGATTATTGTACATAAAATTGTTTATTATTTTCGTTTAAATTTTTTTTTTTCAAGATGTTTCCTCGATGAGAAAACGAATCTTGAGTTCCTTATTCTCAATCCTTGTGTCACCTCAAAATATTCTGGCTTTTTAAAGGTTTTTTTTTCTTTTTATAATTGAATTTTTTTCGGCTGAATTTTGTATCGTCATCTTTGCTTTTTTTCTGGCTAAGCCGATAACGATCATGCCCTCGAGAGCAATAGCGATTGTGCGTAAAATTTATTTCAAGGCGTCCTCTCAACGAGAAGATAATCTGTCAGTTTATTTATCTCAACTTTGTGACTCCAATATATTGTGGCCTCGTTAAGTTTTTTTTTTATTTTTTTTGTTGTACAGATGAATATTTTTTGACTGCATCTTTATTGCCATCTTTACTTTTCTTCTGTCTATGACGATAACGATAATGAACTCGTGGACAAGAGCGATCGTAGCTGCTAACATAGCAGACGATGAGCCAGTTCCAAGGACAATTTTTCGTAGCCCAACAATCCATGATTCAGCGTTTTTTAAATTTATTTTTTACTCCTTTAACTTTAATTTTCTACATAATCCTTTTATCATTTTTTTTTTAATGAGCGAAGTTCTCTCTTGCATTGAATACGCTTTTTCACGATGAGCTTCCAGCCCGAATGATTCTCAGAAAATTCTTCCTTTTACGTATTTTACCTCATCAACTCGTGCATAATATATGGATAGTTTAAAGAAAATTAAAAAAATTCTGAATCATGGAACGTTTTTAAAATTTATTTTTTACTATTTTAACTTTAATTTTCTACATAATCCTTTTATCATTTTTTTTTTTAATGAGCGAAGTTCTCTCTTGCAGTGAATACGCTTTTTCACGTTGAGCTTCCAGCCCGAATGATTCTCAGAAAATTCTTCCTTTTACGTATTTTACCTCATCACCTCGTGCATAATATATGGATAGTATAAAATAAATTTAAAAAACTCTGAATCATGGAACGTTTTTAAAATTTATTTTTTACTATTTTAACTTTAATTTTCTACATAATCCTTTTATCATTTTTTTTTTTAATGAGCGAAGTTCTCTCTTGCATTGAATACGCTTTTTCACGTTGGGCTTCTAGCCCGAATGATTCTCAGAAAATTCTTCTTTTTACGTAATTTACCTCATCACCTCGTGCATAATATATGGATAATCATACTATCATTCGCGTAAGATGTTGAATTTCGAGGTATGGACGCGAATGGTCAAATCATTATCGTCATTGATCGCTGCATCTTGATAATAAGATCATTAAAATGATTCCATATATTGAGAAAGAATATTATGATTTGGGTAATTTTTGTTTTTTACAAATTTGTAACAATTACTACATCGCAAATTGTTTTTTTTTTAAATTTTTTAATCAGGTTCTTCCTCGTAGATTCTTTGTCTTATTTTTTTTTATAAGTTTTACTTCAAGCTCCGGCTCACAAACGCTCAAAATTTATTGCGGACGATAAAACCGCTCACTTGAACTACCGTAATAAATATTAACGTTTACGTGCATACCAAGTAGTTGTACGTAATACGAAATAAAGAATTTGAGGGAAAAATATTATGTGGGGAATTATGGAGGAGTCAAAGTTCGCGAGAGTGATGGACGCGAATTTTTGAAATTATTTATTTAGTAGAAAAAAAATATAATGATGAAAACCATTGACCAGGGTCAACGGACTTCATGGAAAAGAAAGAATAGAGTAAACTCGCCTCGGGGAAGAGAAAATATGTTTCTATATTTTTTGCGGTTTAAAAAAAAAAAAAGAAAAGAAAAAAAAAAGTTTCTCGTATTTCGCGATTGTCTTCAAGAACTTCCGGTTGGACGAAAATGACAGAAAAACCATTAGGTCAGCTCAAAGTTGACACAAATTGGGGTCAAGGAAAAAAAAACATTATTTCCCATATAAAGTTTGGGTGTTGGACGATAATAAAGCGCTGAGAAATATACATATATGTGGATGATTGGAGATAAATGATTTTGCAATGGACCGAATATGCTGCGAGTTACACACTCTTCATGATAGTTTTTGTTGCGTAGTCACGGCCAACGTCAGTTTAAAGATGCGGCGTGCACGCGAGCTGGCTTATTTAAATCGTAACGCCGGCCGTGAGCATTTTCTATTACCTTTCTCCATATATTATGTATATTATCGTCGAGCTCGCGTAACTGTCAGTAGTACAGCGATGAAAAGGCAGCCGCCGGGAATTCCGCAATCAATTTCATCTTCTCGCACTCAAAGCAGCTTGCGAGTGTTTGGCAGTACCAAAAAAAAAAATATCTCTCTTGGGATTTAATCCTTTGACGGTACAGGAGGTCCTTTTCAATTTTTCAAATGAACGTTTTCATTTATTTTCATTTTTTTAGAAAGAAATATAGACTTTGCAACGAGAGCAAAAATTTGGTCTATTTATCCATTTTCATTGATTACATCGCAGCACGTAAAAAAAACAATCAATTTTTACTTTCATCTTTCCTACGCGTAGAATCTCCATTTTTATTTTGCCAACGGTCATTCTTATTTTTGAGAAAAAAAAAGAAATGTTGAAACAATTGCACATGATAAAACAACGTGGGGGAAAAATTCTAGATGCGTTCGCATAATTACTCATTCTCATTACTCATAGCAAAGCAGCGAAAAAAAAAAACAATTTTTACTTTTTTGGAATTTAATCTTTTCTTCTTACGAATTAGAATCTCGGTAACCTCATTTTTTTTTTTTTTCTAACGCACGTTCTCATTTTTGAGGGAAAAAAAAAAACATTTCGCAACTAGCGCAGAAACATCATAAGCACACCGTATATGTAATAACCGCATGGGAAAAATTCTTGATGCATTCGCCTAATTACTCGTTCTCATTAATAACAACGAGTGGAGGATTTTTCTCGTTGCTTTTTTTTGCCTTATATCCTCGTAGCTTTTCGTGATTTTCAGACGGCTCGCATATAATAGCGAGCCCTCTTATCGAGGATAATTAATTAGTTTGTTCGATTAAGTCTTATAGCATATTGAATGGTTTATTATTACGTTCGATGCGATCTCAGATTTTGCACACACTCATATATATATATATATATATATGCACATCGAGGAGCAATAGCGAAATAAAAAAAAGAGAGAGTATACGTTTGTTATATATACGTACATATAAGGCTTAAGATGCTTTGATATGAATTGTTGAGGGGTTGAGAGCGTCTCGAGAAGTTCATATATAGTATCTTCTCTCTCTCTCTCTCTCTTCCTCTCTCTTCTCTTTTTATTAGCCGCACAGAGCTCGCCAGTAACATCAGAAGCACCCAGCACGTCGCAAAACCACAGTGAAAGTATTTTCTAGTCCACTCACGTGCCTCGTCAGCCCCGAGTATATCACGAGGTTCGTACCTGCCGCAAGGCTCAGTATCATCTTCAACGTTCTTCCTTGACTTTCTTCACTCGTTCATCTCCCATATTGACCGATACTCCCCCCCCCCCCCAAATAAGTTCATTGTATCTTGACCCTTAAAAATTATTTAAATTCGGTGGTGCTTATAGATTTTTTTTTGTTTTGCTTATTTTTTTTTCTGTCTTTTTCATCAATACTGGAACTCGATTGAAATAAAGTGGTGGTGAAATTCTTCAAATAACGGTGAGTGATCGATAGTGATGATAATTGCCACACGCGCGAGGCATAAACTATTTCACTGGATCTTATATTCTCGTCTTGCTGCTACCACTCGTACGAGTGCTCGCTACCTGATGCAATTCTATTCCATTGATGATTAATACGGGAGGTAAATTTTCGAACCGTTCGGTTAACGATAGAAAAATCCAGTTTGAGGTTATTTAAATTTTTTGTCTCTATTTTTCATAATCTAATAATAAGTTAATAGATTATCTTTGCCTCGAATAGTAAGCTAATTAGGTGAGAATTTAGTTGTGGCGAGCCTTTCGACGTGTGCGAGGATTGTCGTGCAACGAATTAAAAGAATCTCACCGTTTTAATAACGAAGAATTAATCTCATGTGCCTTGAGGAGTTTGTCTGACCATTCACGAATTATTACTACTTAAACGAAGCCTCCAATTGCGAGAAAACTTTGCCTCGAGCATTTCGATAATTTCTTGGGCAATTTGAGACCCTTTCGAGTTCGATTAAATAGCATTTTATTGTGAAGCTGAATGAGATAAAATGCTCAGGTGCGTTTCGAGATTAAGAATGCTATAATGTACATCGTTCATGAGAGTCGTCCAGGCGAGCATAGGAGAGTAAGAGAGAAGTGTGAGAGAGAAAATTTCTTAGAATCGAATCGTGCAATTATTATTAAATTGTCATCTGGTCTCGAGAAAGGCTCGAAGCGAAATTGTCCCAGACACCTGTCGGATTCTTCGCATGTACCCACGCCTTCACCGCGAAGCTGAAGCTCCTTGTATCAATATCTCGATCGTTCCATGTCAATTTTAACCAATCGAAATTCTATACCGTGGATTTTATGATTTTCGTAAGAGATCATAAATTCCACTGTCTATAAAGATAAAAAAAAATCTTAACTATTTTGTGTCCACACTTCGATATTTTGCAACAATGAAGTTGGGCGATTAAAAAAAAAGAAAGCTGGCAAAAAATCGTCATCAATTTGCATAGATCATAAATTCTTCACTTCGCATTCTCTCTTAATTAAGGATCGAGTGACTTTTTCGTTGCGTAGATTTTGATGACGAAACGACAACAGTAGCTCATATATTATGCATGTGACGAAAAAAAAAACAGAAAGAGAGGGGGAGAGAGATGAAATATTTTTTGTAAGCGAGAAAATTCATCGAGTCGTCGGAGGTGGTGAATATGTTACGATCACGTGCGTCTCATTGCCGGTTATATACGGCATATAAAGTCATATATATATATATATAAAACTCTCATTACACTCGTGATCTCTCTGGGAGGAACAGAGCAATCGCAAGATAGCTGCAACAATAAAGCGGGGAAAGAAAGGATGTGAGAGTGCCTCGTTGAACTGAACGAGCAAGTAGTAAGAGTCTGGCAGCGAGCAGACGAAAGATGGATCACGAGAGGTGGCCTAATAGGTGTACATACTGTATGTGTATATATATATATATATATATATATCTATGCAGCTATAAACATAGTAAATTTTATATATATCTGTATAGTCAGTAATGGGTCTTGTGGCCCATTACAAGTCGAGATGCTCGCTCGCTCATATAGACATAATTAAATAATACCAGAGCGCATAATGATTGTGCAGGAATTGGCTAAATTTCGTAATTAAGCATCCAACTATATATATATATATTAATAGCATGCAGTCTGAAATATTGTATTAAATTCAGAGATCATCATATTTAAATCGATCAAATATTTTTTGAAAAAAAAAATCTCTCATTTATTTATAATAATAATTTTAATATTGATTCATCAGGATTTCAATAAAGCTAACCCATCATTACGTCGCTTAAATATTGTAATTAAGCATGAAATTAGATATTAATTCTAAGCAATCAGAAATATTGTATTAAATGCAGAGAAAATCCTATTTAAATCCATCAAAATAATTTTTTTTTAAATTTCTTTTGTCAATCATAATAATAATTATTGATTCATCAGTATTTCAATAAAGCTGGCCCATTATTAATTAGCTTAAAACTTGATATATAAATTATTCACAGTCTGAAATATCGTATACATATATATAAATCCAGCGGTACACGTGCGATCCCAATCAAAACAATTTATGAAAGATCTCTTTATTTTTTGTCATACTAATAATAATAATAATAACAATAATCATTATAGTTTTACCAGGATATTAATAATGCTGACGCATGAATCACATCGAAATCGCTTAAATTTCATCATAGTGATCGGTCCAAACATACTATATATAGACTGCGATGAGTGCCCGTGTATCTTTATCCAGGCATTGTGTACATAAAACCAAAAGTCCTCGAAAGCTACAAGAAAATGTTTTAATAACGAAACAGCAAGCGGAGACGATATACGAGAAGAACAAGATTTGCGTGGGTAGACGAAGAGATGAATCTTGCTCGTAAAAAATAAATGTTCGATTAATCTCCGAAATGGGCGAGAATGCGAACATGCTACAGAGTCAAGAAAAAATTGAATTGATAAAATTTAAATTACAGTTAAAAATTTAAAGAAATTATAATCGAATTAATTTTTTGAAATTTTACTCGATGCATGTAAATTCATTTTTTTATTGTTGACGATCAATCGAAATGGGAGCTTAAAAAATAGGTGTAACCCGAGACTGACGCAAATTTGTGCATATGTAGAGCGATTATGCGATTACGAATCGCGGATCTTTCGTGGCTGTTGCCGGAGCGTGTGAAAACTCTGCACCTACTCGATATACATATATATATATATATATTCATGCTTGTGTATGTCGCCATTCCTAACTCAGACTGACTCTAGTGTTTCGTGCTTCAATCTGCTCTCATCCACACGTTCTCCATTCATTGTACGATTCTATCTGGTATATATAATATAGTTTCTCAGTTTCCTAGGCTGGTGAACGAATATCTTCGGTAACAATCCATGATACAACTTCTCGAAAATTTCCTTCTTTTACTTATGTCATACATTTCTTATTCTCTATTTTATTAGAGTTTGTGCCTCATCGAGATGATCGTCATTTATCATAATTCTACGATTCTACGATTCTATCTGATATATATAATATAGTTTCTCAGTTTTCTCGGCTGGTGAACGAATTTCTTCGGTAACAATCCATGATACAACTTCTCGAAAATTTCCTTCTTTTACTTATGTCATACATTTCTTATTCTCTATTTTATTAGAGTTTGTGCCTCATCGAGATGATCGTCATTTATCATAATTCTACGATTCTACGGTTCTATCTGATATATATAATATAGTTTCTCAGTTTTCTAGGCTGGTGAACGAATTTCTTCGGTAACAATCCATGATACAACTTCTCGAAAATTTCCTTCTTTTACTTATGTCATACATTTCTTATTCTCTATTTTATTAGAGCTTGTGCCTCATCGAGATGATCGTCATTTATTATAATTCTACGATTCTACGATTCTATCTGATATATATAATATAGTTTCTCAGTTTTCTCGGCTGGTGAACGAATTTCTTCGGTAACAATCCATGATACAACTTCTCGAAAATTTCCTTCCTTTACTTATATCATACTTTTCTTATTCTCGGTTTTATTAGAATTGTTTGCCTCATCGAAATGATCGTCATTTATCATTGATAAATAAATTATTCTCGTCTACTATTTTTTATCTTTCGTAGCAAGATAAATCCGTTTGGTAATTTAGAGAAATAAAAAACTTATAAATTAATTTATATAATAGTGCAAAGTGCACGCGATAATATTATTGATATATCGTTCATAATAATAATAATACTAATAATAATACTAATAATAATACTAATAATAATAATAATAATAATAATACAGATCGGAATGATAATAATTGAATTAAGTGTGTGACTCGTGATACTGTGAGAGAGCACATCCCGTGATATTTATCACACTCAGAGAGACGCTCGGGCGCAGCCGAGATGATGCTGCGCGCCGAAACGGAAGTGCGCGATCATTGGTGCAAGCGGATCGTTGTATAGATCACAGGGATCGCTGTGTGTTGAATATGTATAATATGTATATAAGTATGTGTACATGGGCTTGGCTGTGGCGACGCGAGTGAATGGATACATATATTCAAGCGCTGCGAGGAGAATGTCTCTCTCTCTCTCTCTCTCTCTCTTTCCCTCTCCCTCTCACTCTTCCTTTCCTTTCCTTCTTACTCTCTGAACTCCCTAGTATCGTCTTCCTCGATGCAACTCCTTCTAATCCGTTGTATCTCGTCTTTTGAGCATCACCTATTGCATAATATGAAAAGATAGCTCGCTCGAATACCTCGCGATGGTATCATAAATAAATATGGACTTGATTACATTTACAGATATGTTGAATTTAAAAATAAAAAAATAAAATAAAAATAAAACATTGACAGTATGCACGAGTTATGACGCTATGAGAGTCAAAATCACGACCGTCTCTGGACATTTGAACTGAGATGAGGAATTTAAACTCAGCGATAAATCGACAGACGATGATAATTAAAATTTAATTTTTATCATCGAAGAGGCAAAAATATTGATAATGATTTTATTTGCAGGATGGAAGAAGAGCCGACGACCACTCTCGTCCCATCAGCGAGAAGCATGATTGTTCGAGTTTGAATGAAAAAGAAAAAAAAAAAGATCCAGAGAGATCGAGATCCGTGGTCGACGAAAGTATTGCCAACAAATATCACTCAACAAGATGAAGTGGATTTATCTAGTCTCGATAGTTGTCGGTGTCTCTTGTTTGGCAAACTCTCAAAAGGTTCGACAATATATCTCATATTTTACGTGTTACAGGGGGCAATAATCGAGAGAGAGAGAGAGGGGGAGAGAACTCTCTCGACAAATTGGGCCTTGTGACGAGGTGCTTAAGTTCCTTTCGGAAGAAAAAAAAAAACGATCTCACGTGAACGTGAACGAACCGTGTCGAATGAGGATTAAGGCAATACTCGCGTTTGTGTATTGCCTAATGGCAAACTCTCCCATAGACCCTCGTTACATATATATATATATATATAACGAAGGTCTATGGGAGAATATATATATACAAATTTATAGATATTTGCCTCGTCTCGTCGTCAGAAAAACCAGAGCAGTCTTGTGTTTGAAGTTACTTGTATAAAATTACGAGTACGAGAGACGATAAATCCCTTACAATGCACCCCATTGTACGTTGACCGAGATGAAAGACATACATTATAAAAAGCCTTGAAGTTATATAGAAAGAAATTTTAAAGCCGGATCTAAGGAAGATTTATAAGCAACTGCCACGCTAATAATGAGAAAAGTAGCATAGGATGATCTCTCGTGTCATGAGATCGAGAATATTGTAACTCTCGAATGAAACTTTAACTGTATTGTGTTGAGATCGAGTAGTAAAGCAACGACGACGTTTTTTATCCGTTAGAATTAATACAGTCGAACTATGTAAAAAGTAATTTGGTTTTCTACTCTTTTTCCTGTTCCCTTTTAAAAAAAGTAGAGCTGTACATTTTTTTTTTAAACTCATTTATTGTTTTATACGTTTACGATGCTGTGGAAGTATCATGTGCACCATTTTGAAAGTTTACAACAAAAAAAAAAAAAAAAAAAAATCGAATGGAAGATGAAAGTGTTGCGAGTAGAAAATTCCTTTTTCTTGGGTTACGCAATTTACAAGCGTCAATTACGCAGGAGAATGTATTTTGCATGGTCACTCGTAGTAAAACTTGTCCTAACACACAAAGTATTTCTCGTACTCGTTTGCTAATTTGATTGAATGGAGTGTGAAGTGACGGATTTTCGAAATTTTTCACGCATTTTTTGTTTTGCTTTGTTTTTTTTTTTTCTTTCATTATTTTTAGCAGCACAAAAGACAAATATATCGAGAGCAGGTTTTGCCAGCTCTTGGTGGAAAGATTCCCGATGATGCTTTCAGGACTGACAGATTGGCGTTAAATCGTTTGAACAAAGATGGAATTACCGTTATCGATGGAGTTTTGCTGGAAGCGCGAGAGCACGAGAAAAATCCTGACATCGTGCGTTCAAAACCCGAGGTCATTCAGGTAAACGATCACGATCTATCAAGATCGTTTTATATTTCGATATCGATCGGGGCGAAAAAAAAAGCTATGGGGTCATCAAAACGATATATATATATATATATATATATATATATATATATATATATATATATATATATATAGAATGATTAGGCTATGTTCCAGCTAGTCTCAAATTTCCATTGAGCCGTCTCCATCATATGATTCGTCACGATACAATTTACCTCGAGCATGTCGTGATCGATCGATCGTCACAAGGACGTGAATAATTTCTCCCTTCATTTCTCAACGAGACATAGAAAAATAAACAGCCAATATCCAATTAAAATTTTGATCTATGAAAGAAATAGTATTACGTCCCAGACGAAATGAGAAATGTCACGACATAACACGTAGTATTTCCAATTAGAATTCTTATCTATTAAAACAAAAATGTATCTCGTTAAAAACTTTGCAAGTAGGAATAAAATTAAAACATATTAAAAAAAAGATTATAAATAACATTTTTTTAACCAATTATGTTTTAACATGGACATGTGCTTATTATTGCGTATTAAATTACTCGTTCCTTTTGCAATTTTATGGCAGATAATGGGTTGTTTTTGATGAACATTAACGTCTTCCTCTCGAGGCATCACGGTAAAAATGAATGAGAAGTATACGACTCGAGAGATGCAATTTCTCCAACGTAGCAACCATGCAATTACTCGGCAGCAACAAAAAAAAAAATAGACATGACATGGGTGCGGATATGGGCATGAAAAACGTCGTATATATTTTTTCCCATATTTTCAAACGTCATTTGTTTGATATTAATACATTTTTGATAAAGTTCTTTGTGGTCCATTAATTCTCTGTATCAAGAAAAATTGATCTTTTTGACCAAACTGCAAATTGGACAATTTTCTGTCTCTGTCTGATAATATACTTATATTTTGTACCTCATTTTTTTTGGCTCGACAGGGGCTTAACAGATCTCTATTCCATTTAATAATATCGTCATTGAGTCAAATAAATCTTATTTCATTTAAACATCCGATTATTTAATTCAAACAGATCTATTTTTCTCTATCTAATAATATATTTATATTTTGTGCATCATTTTTTTTTGCTCGCCAGGGGCATAACAGATCTCTATTCCATTTAATAAGATTGTCATTGAGTCAAATAAATCTTATTTCATTTAAACATCCCATTATGTAATCCAAATAGATCTATTTTTCTCTGTCTGATAATATATTTATATTTTGAGCCTCATTTTTTTTTTGGCTCGCCAAGGGCTTAACAGATTTCTATTCCGTTTAATAATATCGTCATTGAGTCAAGTAAATCTTATTTCATTTAAACATCCCATTATTTAATTCAAATCGATCTATTTTTCTCTATCTAATAATATATTTATATTTTGTGCCTCATTTTTGTTTGGCTCGCCAAGGGCTTAACAGATTTCTATTCTATTTAATAATATCGTCATTGAGTCAAGTAAATCTTATTTCATTTAAACATCCCGTTATTTAATGCAAATAGATCTATTTTTTTCAGTCTAATAATATATTTATATTTTGTGTTTCATTTTTTTTTGGCTCGTCAGGTGTACTTAACTCAAGATTCACGTTACGTTCCACCTGAGGGACGTTATCACAATGAACGACCAAAATCCATTGACACGACATACGTGATAAGAAAACCAGTTGGAAATCATCGTGATGAGGGCGAACATCAGAGACTTAATGGAATTGGAAATGTTCCCATACATTATAATCATCATAATTCTAACATTAATAGAAATAATAATAATAATAATAAAAATATCAACAACAATCGCAACAATAATATTAATAATGGAGTCTATGGGAATGGCGGTTATCGTAAGCAAATCGAAATTCCACCGCAAGGATTGAGTCCTCCAAAGGCTCACGGATACGTAAATTTTCAAAGATTCGTTCCGATTGTCCCAAATCATCGTTTGGGCCAGCAACAACAACAACGACAACGACAACAACAACAGCAACATTATCAAACAATTTACAAACCAATCATTACACCTCTGATTATTCCAGCTCGTGACATAATATTAACAAAACCATATTATCGTCCCAATAATAATTACAATAATCAACAAAATCGTTATCCATCCTGGGATCTCGCCTATGACTGGAATTCATTTTATCAGCCATCAACCGATCAGTTGTTTCTCAAGGACAACGACCATTTCTTCGACTCTCATCAGGTGAATAGAAATTACATTTTTTTTTTCATCTCACTTCCGTTTTAAATTTTCCATTGAATAAACTTTCGAGAGATACAAAGAAATACTTTCAAGGGATACAATTGACGGAAACTGTGGACTTAAAAGAGCGGAAAAGCTACTAGTTTCTCTCCGTCTCTTTTGAAAGTGAGCGAGAATCGTGAGAACACTCGGGTGTGGCGTTTAAACAATTTTTTTTCTACGCCATTTCAGATCATCACGGATTACGAAGGATTTCTCAACACGTTTCACGGACGTTCTTATCGACACATAGGATCAAACAAGGGAGACAAGAGGGAAGAAAATTTATTGACGAATTCGAAAGAACAGATTGCAGGGCCGAGTGTCTTTTCTAACGATCAAGAACGTTCAAATAATCGTAATGAGAAAACTGAGGGTCCTAATTCTTCGTCAATATCGAGACACTCGTCGCAGTCTTATACGGATCTTACTGCCGTACCAAAAACGAGTTTTTCATGCGCAGGAAAAAAAGGAACGTTCGCTGACGTTGAGACAAAATGTCAAGTGAGTTATTTTTATTTTTTTATAATTTTTACTCATTAATATTATTATTAATTTTTTAAATAAAAAATGCTCATCGCAAATTGTGGATCGTTGCTTGTATATAAAATCGATCTCTCTCGCTTTATAGAAATGGAACGCGAGAAAAGTGATTGCGTAATCGCGATATGTAACGTTTGCATTCTCGCATACGAGGTACAGAGACGATTACGTTCTCACATACGAGCTCACTGCAGACAGTTCGATGTACTCACATTTTATGGAGATATGCAAAAAAAAACAATCACGAATTTGTACGAGAATTTTTTTTTTCTTGAGTAAAACTGCAGCAGATCAATTAATATACGTGTGAATTTATATCAAAAGTAATTCACTCGGAATTTTGATCGATAGTAACGAGTTTTAAATTTGTCATTAATTAATTTAATCGGCAAACTGATTATTTCTCGTCTTAATTATGTCATTAAAATTGTATTAAAAAAAAAAATTCAGGTTTTTCACGAGTGTTCAGGATGGTCAAAAACGAGTTCTCTCTGTCCAGCTGGTACAGCCTATAGCGCAACAAAAAAACGGTGCGAATGGTGGAATACCGTGACTTGCGGATCTGAATAAGCAAGAAATAAGTGGAAAAGACATTAACTGGACAGACACTGTGTCAAATAGTCTGTATAATTTCCTAATGAAAAATCTGATCGGGATAAGCTAGGGAAGAAGTGGTTAAGGCATTAACTAGACAGACACTGTGTCAAACAGTCTGTATAATTTTGTAATGAAAAATCTGATCTGGATAAGCAAGTACAAAAGTGGAAAATGCATTACCTGAACAGACACTGTGTCAAACAGTCTGTATAATTTTGTAATGAAAAATCTGATCCGGATAAGCAAGGAAAAAAGTGGTTAAGGCATTAACTAGACAGACACTGTGTCAAATAGTCTGTATAATTTTGTAATGAAAAATCTGATCTGGATAAGCAAGGAAAAAAGTGGTTAAGGCATTAACTAGACAGACACTGGGTCAAACAGTCTGTATAATTTTCTAATGAAAAATCTGATCCGGATAAGCAAGGGAAAAAGTGGTTAAGGCATTAACTAGACAGACACTGTGTCAAATAGTCTGTATAATTATGTAATGAAAAATCTGATCCGGATAAGCAAGGAAAAAAGTGGTTAAGGCATTAACTAGACAGACACTGTGTCAAATAGTCTGTATAATTTTGTAATGAAAAATCTGATCTGGATAAGCAAGGGAAAAAGTGGTTAAGGCATTAACTAGACAGACACTGGGTCAAACAGTCTGTATAATTTTCTAATGAAAAATCTGATCCGGATAAGCAAGGGAAAAAGTGGTTAAGGCATTAACTAAACGGACACTATTTCATGCAAAGTAATTTTATTATGGGAAATCGGATTTGAATATGGGGAAAAAGTAAGAAATGCATTATTAACTGAAGAGACAGTTTATATACTCATTATAGACAGTTTGTATGATTTTGTCATGTACAATGAATGTATATGAAAAGCATCAAGTTATCACATACTTGGCACAAAGATGAGTTGTCGTTTTCCATATCGAGATTTACCATATTATTAAGGGGCTACGAACGCGAGAAGGCCGCCCAAGAATAAAAATCTCGCAATTCCGCGGCAGAGAAATGAGAAAGAAACTCGCGTGATTCGTCTCTATCGCGGAAGACGAGCGTGATCGGTGTTCAATTACCCCTCTGTCGGGAGAACGCTTAAATGCCTGACTGATCAACATGACCACGCAACCCATCCCGGAAGTTCAGTACAAAGTCAAGACGTTTACGTCCATCAGACGCGTCATTTACTCAAAGTTCATTTCGCACATGAATAGAAATATATATATATATATATATATATATATTATTCGCTCTCGTGAACATTTTTTAATTAAAAAAAAGCTCATTGTTAAGATTCTTCCTGATTAATTTACCAGCATCCTGTGTGTCAACAAAAAAACATTACAGTTACGTAAATGTTGGCAATTTAATTACCATCGGGTGTCAATTATTTTCCGAAATAAAAAAATTATCCATGGGAAATTACATTATGAATGAAAGTTCTTAATGTGGTAATACGGTAAAAAAAAGTGGTAAATCTCACACATGATTAAAATCCCGAATTTACATTTACGGGCTTTTTAAGAATATTTTTTTAGTCATATTTTAATTTTAATTGTGTAACGTCATTAATACTAAGGATTAATTGATTTTTATAGCGTTAATATTTTTTTTCAAACTGTTTATGGGTTAATGATAAAAGTGTTAATTGAGTGTGTAATTTTGTTTTATTTATTGGATCTTTTTCCTTCGCGAACTTGACGATTGTTGGACGCATTGAATGTGGCTTTAGCTGCAAATGAGAAATTGCCACGGTTGGTAAAATCGGCTAGAGCTGATTTCCACTGTATCCACTGCCACAAAGTTTTTACTGATTGTTGTTAATAGATTTTTTTTTTCTATTATCGTTTTAACCGATTTGCGACAAAAAAGCAATTCTATCAAGAGACTCGTCCTCGACGTCGACTCGTTTACGTAAAATGAAGGAAGTTGAGAGGATATAAAATACTATCTCCATCAGCCCTTGAATGAATGTCCGAGAATCTCATCGAGCAAAAATGCAGCAAAACATGAAGAGGCGCCATAAAACATAAGAACAATTTTGCGCGTTTTTTGTTGTTTTTTTTTTTTCAGGCGGATCTTCATATAATTTATGGACTTGTTTTCGTCGCGTCCTCCCAAGTGAAATTATTCGCAAACTTGCAAGAGAAATGTTACGAATTTTCTCTCGAACTTGTACATAAATTTTACCGGATCCTTTTTCTAGGATTACCCCGTGTTATAATCCTAGAAATCCTTTTAGCCATAACGAAGAAGTGAAAAAGAGAATACGATTGTTATTCAAGTATAAAAAATTATAATTTATTCCTTTGCTATATCTGGACCATTTCGTTGCCAATAAATACATTTCGTGCGTCATTAAACGAGACAAAAAATTATTTTTCTAATTCAATCGAACAAGCATTCTCTATGACGATGATGAGTGGAAAATTGTAACGGTGGCCATTTTCGTTTGGCTATTACATTGCCGTAGGTGGTCCGTCTATTGACTGAACGGTAACAGGTACACGGAGAAGGGACATACAGTCTTTTTTTTTTTTTAATTATGAAGTTCGATAAAATTACGTAAATATGAAAAAAAAAAAATCGTATTTTCATAACTTTCCAATTGATATATTTAAATCTTGTTTCCCAAGTCATATTGTCATGTGAATCTAACGTTGAATATATCGAGATATGATTTTGGATGAAAGTGTAGAGATATAGAGGAACTAGATCCTCGAGCTCGTAACGCTCGAGTATAACTTTCTCCGTGACATAATTCTTTCTCACGCTCGTGGTATTTTGTTGCTCTCGTTCTCCTGGTACGGAATTGAGCAGAAAAGGGAGGCTGAGATTGTTGGTGCACGCGAGACGAGTGAAGCTGGACCGTTGCTAGTAACAGTTTTACCTCAACGTCAAACTCAGCGCGGTCATGGCAGCGTCAACAGTAATATGTACGAGCTGCGGCTCAGTTATTTTTTTCATCACGATTATCTTGGCCGTTGGATTTGCCATTACTCTAGGACAGGTGAGTCTCTAAATTTTCAAGGGGGTAGTTTTATTTTTATTTTTTTATTTTGAACTAAAAAGCATACACGGGGCTAGAGGTCAGCGTAGATGTGCCAATAATGGCAACTTTTGATAAATAGATATTTCAGCCACCATTTCATGGGGAGAAAATTGTGCACTAAAAAAAATTGATCCATTCAAGCCAAGTAAAATTTAATTGAATCAAATCGAGTCGTTCGTTCCGTTACGAAGAAAATCAAATCTACGAAAACATTGATGGGGGGTAAAATTTATCGATTTATTTGGATCGTATCAAAATAACAGCATGATGATTTGGAAAAAAAAATGATTGAATAAAAATAATACATATTGAGAAAGTGAAAAAAACAAATTGGTATATTTAGCCAAACCAATCGGTCGCTTTGACAAAATCCCATTGACAAATTTTAACCTTGACAATGACTTGGTCGTGACAATGATGAAAGAAATTCTCAATTTTCTCGTACGATAATGCGGTGACGCGAGTGATTGACGAATCATTGAACTGTATCCATTCTACTGGCTTATATTTGGTCACAAGAAAGATTATGATCATGCGGTCGAAAAGTTATTGGTCCGAGACACTTTTTTATTGCTGAATTTAACTCTGTGTATAGATGGCTAACTTTTATTTTCATTCCATTCAGTGACTTTTATTTTCATTATGTTCAGGATAATCGATTTAGGATCAATGTCTACGACGATTATCCTCAACAGCAGCAAGCCTTGCCCTATCACAATTATCGAACCGATCCGTATCAGAATCGATATCATGAAAATCAGTATCAGGAAGAGTATCAGGAACCGTATCAGCAGCCGTATCAGCAACGATACGAGCCACGCTACGAAAAACCAATTGCACCCAAGAAAAAGGCAAAAAAGGAAGGGCAAGATTTCTCTAAAATTCCTGGCGTTCCAGGGGTCGATTTTCCCATCTACAATTCTGTGCCTCACACAAGTTTCTCATGCGCGAAGGTTCCATATCTACCGGGAATGTACGCTAATCCCGAGACTGGCTGTCAGGTGAGATATTTCTATTAATTAATTAATCTATTTATTTATTTAACAATTGCCGAAAAAAAATCATAGAAAAATAATGTTGCTCGAGTAATATTCTAAATGGCAATTGTTTAATAACATTAATAATTATAATTCTATTAATTATACGAATACGATAATGATTAATAAACTATAATTTCAAGTCAAGCAGCACATAAGATATTTTTTATTTGATACACAAAAGGTGATTATTATTTAAATAAATTGATTTTGACTATATAATTATAAATTTCCAATTATTCGACGAAACATAAGATAGCAACGGCACGTATTCCACGCTCGAGAAACACACACACACACATGATATGTGGTATGAAAAGGGTGGCGAGAACGTACGTTTGGAATGCAAATTGAGTAATCGGGAGCTCGGCAAGGTCTCCCCATAGCTCGGACAGCGTTTGAAAGTACTCAAAGAAACGAACACACGTATATAATTGCTGATTGGGTGCTTGATATTGATCGTGTAGGTGGAGGAAATATCATGAGGTGCAAATATGGGATTTTCATGAAAAAGTGGCAAAAAAATGGTAATAATAACAATTGAAAAATAATTTCATAGAAATTCGACAGAAAGTGGAGGAATAAAATGGGATTGAAAAAAAACGAATCTTGGGAGAGTTGGGAAAAAAAAACGTGAAGGAAAAGAAAAGTGTAACGATCGTGCTTAAAAGGAAGTGACAACCCCATAGTTGTCCCCATCATTGTTATGCATATATACATACATATATGTATGTATATATGTATGTATATATGGATGTATGTATATAGGCAAGGTCTCCCTATAGCTCGGACCGCGTTTGAAAGTACTCAAAGAAACGAACACACGTATATAATTGCTGATTGGGTGCTCGATATTGATCGTGTAGGTGGAGGAAATATCATGAGGTACAAATATGGGATTTTCATGAAAAAGTGGCAAAAAAATGGTAATAATAACAATTGAAAAATAATTTCATAGAAATTCGACAGAAAGTGGAGGAATAAAATGGGATTGAAAAAAAACGAATCTTGGGAGAGTTGGGAAAAAAAAACGCGAAGGAAAAGAAAAGTGTAACGATCGTGCTTAAAAGGAAGTGACAACCCCATAGTTGTCCCCATCATTGTTATGCATATATACGTACATATATATATATACGTACATATATATATATATATATATATATATATATATATATATATATATGTATATATGAAGAGCTCTCTTATTGTGCAACACGGAAGACCGATTCACCAAAGCCACTATAGCGGGACTTATATTTCACATTTTGCCATGGCGCACGCATTTAAGAATAGAATATAATGGCATAGAACGTCCCTAATAATTGCCTGCGAATTTCCATTACACGCTTACGAAAGACCGGGAGATAGAGAGAGAGAGAGAGAGCGAGAGAGTTTAAGCTGTAGAATTATGGTTTGTATATATATAGTTGAAAAAGGATTGACAGCAGGAGAACTTTGGAGTCGAGACGTCCACGACAACGAGTATGGAAAAAAAGTGAGGGAATCGTGGTAACAAAAAAAAAAACGTGGAAAAAATTTATGAAAGGGGAGGGGAAGTGTCAGTTGGGGACTCTTCGACAAAGCAATTGTAAAATGAATTAAGACTTTGCGTCTACGTTCTTATCCCCTCTTTATATTTTCACGTTCCTCACGCACACTTTCGAATGACAGATGAGAGATTTCGTGAGAGATAGACTCCTCGTTATACATATATTAGTGACTGTCTCGCTCTTGGAGTAGAAAAAAAAATCGAAAATATTGACGAACGAATATTGTACATTGTAGAAAAGGAAAAATCGGAATAGTTTATTTTTTTTTTCGTACTTTCATATTAGATTTTAGATATTAGATTCGAAAAAGTAGACGTGATTCGTAATCAGCGGAAAATTTCCGATCGGATATCGTTGTAAAGGAAAAAAAAGAAAATGCAATTTTTCTTGTTGGAAATTGAAAAATATTGAAAAATGATAATTTTCAAATGGTCATAACTCAGTTATTTTTCTGACGATTGAGGCCGATAAGCAGTGTTTTTTAAACGCCAAGAGTAGACTTGAATAATGCAATTTCATTCATTCGGATATCTTCATCCTGTTTGGGCGAGGGAGCACTTTGAAATTGGCCGAAATCGACGCCAAAGGGGAATGTGTGGAAAAATTCCAAAAAAACAATGTTCGAACTTTAAAAATCTGTAAAAATTGATTAAAAAATCGTAGCCTAATAAATCTAGCGGCATTTTGAAGTTCAAACTATTACGAAGAAAATGAGCCTACAACGGAGTCTCAACTCTATCTTGAAGCGACATTACAGCCACTTTAGTGAATCAACTTTTTTTGGGTAAATTGGAAAAAAATATATATATTTTCCAGTTTCTTTCACGGCTTACATCGATGTATTTTTGTCTCCTGATTACAATTTTCAACACAACAAAAACACAAAAATTTTCATGAAAAACGCAAACAAATGACTTTGATCCTTTTTTTCGATCTTTCCCACGAGTAATCGCAATGACTACGATCGTGAAAAATAGTCTTTTACGCAGACAGACAGACATATTTTTCAAATATATCAAGATTGCGATAAGGCATAAAATTATAGAAAGACTCGAAATGGAGCGTTATCGTTATGTAACCAGGACGGAGAGTAAAAATATATATATACGTATATTGTTGGAAAGGCCTCAAGGCGAGTGAGACGGGATATATGTACAGTGTAATACTTCGTCTCGATCGAGGCGTCACGCTGGTGAAAGACACCCACAAGGGGCCCATAAACCGTTATAAACCCCTGCACGTAAATATAAATATATATATATATATATATATATATATATATATATATGTACAGTCATTCTATTCATACTACAAAATGCCTCTATCGAAATTGTGACGAAACGATATCGAAAAGTGCCTGAAATGGCATTCGACATTCAGGAAGGAGAAAAAACATCGATCTTATACTGTACAGACAAAATCGCTGGTGGTGTCTTAGCCCGCCCCGAAGATCGATTAGAAACGTGCCCCAGCTGTATATATATATATATAACGATTTTACCGTGGAAATTGGAAGCGATTTGGCTCGGCAAATCGGAGTCTCTTGCAGTACACGTTTCTACCTTAAATACTCATGATATATATATATCCAATAGTCGAGACTTCAACTCCACATTGTGAAGACATATATATATATATATATATATAGAGGAGTACGTATCAGAGTTAGGAAATTCCAGAAGCTCTTTGCCCGTTTCGTAAACGTTTTGCGCCACCTATATCTTTGCTACGTTTTCGCCTATTTCTCCTTGATTATCGAGAGTTTGAAGATACCACACAAACATACGCAAACCAAAGAGAGGAAATTTCTCTTACGTACGTGAGATAAGCGAGCTTTAATGCTCGCAGAATTTTTAAAAATTAAGGCTCAATTGTTACATCACCTTTCCATTTTCTACTTTATGCAGATTTTCCATCAATATAATTTTTACTATTAATTATCGAGTTTTAATTATTACATCGAGCCGAATTTTTAAATCACATTATAAATTTTTATGATTTTCTCTCTCTGTATTTCGCGAATAGCCAGCAGATTTATTTCCCTCCAATGAGAGCTTAAGTTTCTCGAGGTTGACTCTTAATGATTACATATTTGGTTAATTGTGGACTTACTTTTGTTGTTAATAATTTTTTTTGCTCATTCAAGTGTATGACCCCGACACACTGGTCGGTTCACTTGAAATTTTAAGTTGGTTCGTATAATGAGAACTCAGTTAATGACATATTTTTGTTACATTGTAAATTTTATTTTGCGGTTAATGGTTTTTTTTTTTTCTTACCTGCCCTCGACACGATAATGAATTTTGTGAGTGAAATTTGTGTAATTTAACGTTCTGTAGTTTTTTTTTTTTTTTTTTCTTCACAGGCCTATCACACTTGTCACGATGGACGCGAGGGTGATCAGGGAGCTTCATTTTTGTGCAGCAATGGAACGCTCTTCAGTCAGAAAGAATTTGCGTGTGATTGGTGGTACAATGTTGATTGCTCCGATGCAATAAAATTGTACCGGTGAGTCTCGTAAAAAAAAAAAAATTAATTAATAAATAACAAATAGTCAATTATAATTAATTGAAATTAATTGTCCTGTTTCAGACTAAATGGTGATGCCACGACGAATCCCTTCGTCCCTAAAGCCAAGAAGGATGAGATTCTCCGTGATAGACTCAAGATCGTCGTATTCTGATTTATAATTTCATAACAAAGAAAAAAAACTCATGATGGAGAGGCTGAGCGAAATAATAATAATAATAATAATCTTTGAATGTAAAATATGAATCTTTTGTACAGGTCAGCTTGTAACTTATTCCTTACCAATAAACGAATCGGATTTTCTGCTCAGCCGTTATTCGTATAATTCGAGATTAAAAAACAATGGAACTTTTATTGAACAATTCTTGCATATTATAAATTCGATTTCTATTCGAGCGATAGTCTCGCAAGGGCGTTTTCCACTCGATGCTCGATGCACGGATACAAAGGAGAGGGCGTGTAGGTGGAAAGTCGAGGACGTTCGTTTGAGATTTGCGTTCTCGAAAGAGCCGGAGATCGTGGCAATCGGGGGCGGGAACGTGGACACGCTTGCTGCAAAACGAGCGCGTGTCTCGTCTGATCTACGTTGAGGCCTGCAGCGGCGAGTCTCGTTAAAAAAAAAAACAAAAAAAAAAGTCCTGTAGTCGGTTTCGCTCGATCGATGCATGAGGTACAATAAAGATCGAGTTGGACCCGCTCAATAGCGCTGCCCTGAACTCATAGTGCACAGGGACCAGCCGCTGTCCGGTTCTCCATGTTCTCGTTACAATGCCTCTCTCTCTCTCTCTCTCTCTCTCTCGCTCTCTCTTCCTCCCTCTCTCTCTCTCTCTCTTTCTCTCTCTCTCTCTCTCTCTCTCTCTCTCTCTCTCTCTCTCTCTCTCTCTGTCTCCCCCCCCCCCCCCTCTCTCTCTCTCTCTCTCTCTCTCTCTCTCTCTCTCTCTCTCTCTCTCTCTCTCTCTCTCTCTCTCTTCCTCCCTCTCTATCTCTCCCTCTCTATTTGCGAGACTTTGCAATAATAAGGGATAGGTCACTCAGTCACTCTCACTTTGGAACACGCGCTCAATCATTTATACATTTAGCGGTTGCCCGGTGTAAAGCGTTACCCATATAGCGTGTGATAGCGACCCTTGCATAAAAAGTTTCAGCGTGCGAGACACTCGTAATTTCTGCAGCTGCCCAATCAGGCCATATAAGATCGAATGATCTTATCGTGCAATCGTTACACGTGAAAGTTTTATTCTCATATCATTATGTGGGCCAATCTCGTGCTGATTGCAAATATACATATATGCATAATGATCTTGAATATCTCTAGCGATTTACAAATGGATTCTTTTGTAGTCAACCATTATTATTAAATTAACGAGAGAAATTTATATGATTATAATTATTATGAAAATTGATGATTATTTTTTTGCTTGATTGACAAATAAATTATACAGCGAATGAAATCTCCTATTTGAAATATAATTGGCCAGGAGTTTAGTAAAGAGTGTCAATCTTCATTGTCAATGCAATTCAATGAAAGTTTTTTGCCCGTAATAATTTTGCATTGATTGCGAATAATTTATTGAATTTCGTTGACTCGTTGCTAAGAAACATGCGATGAAATTTTTTTATCGTACTTGGAGTACTCAAATCTGAGTAAAAGAATTCAAGTAAAAGTACTCTGAGTGATTTTTTGACAGGTAAATTTTAAAATGCTTAAAAAAAAATTATTGAATCGTGAAATGTGCGTAAAAACTTCTTTCTCACTATAATGTAAGTGGGACATTATTGATTGCATCGATAATCCTGTCAGGGTACGAACATTACTGTATGCCCGTATATGGAAAAAATAAAATTAGTTATGATTCTATTGTGCCGGAGTAAAAATTCCTGAGATACACAAAATAATAATAATAATTATACATAAGTAAAGTCGTCATGGCTGGGATTGTCCCGATTTTAGAATGAAATACCGGAGTTTTTACTACTGTCACCATTAGAACCAACAAAAGTGTAAAAGTTGTTGTTTGTACCAATAAAAATCATAAGCGTAACAGTAAAATTCACAATGTAGATGATGGAAAAATATTAGGCCATTGTCTATATGTTCGATTGCTCCACTCCGGATGAGAATTTACCGTGAGAGAATCAGTCAAACTCAAACTGTTACTTTTCAGTCTCTTTTTCTCCATCTTTCGTCATTTTTCATCGCAGATTCATTCCAATATTATTTTGGCTTTTTTTTAGGGTCAAATCTATTCCAATAGTGCAGGAGTTCTTTTTTGTCTTAAATCCTATCCAAAACTGCCAAGATTTGTTTTTTTTCTCCTGCCATTCGAAATCATTTACCAATTAAGTAACTTTAAGTATACTGCCCAGTTCTTATTTTAGCTCAATTTGTGATGTGAATTCAGCATCGCACTATAGGCTCAAAGCTGGCCAAAATCCACATCGATTGTCTTCAACACGTTGTACTTTTTTCAGTCTTTTTTGTGTGTTTAAGAACTTTTTTTTTTTTTTTTTTACAAATGAGGGGCTTGTCTGAGGACAATTTTGTAAATCATATGGCACTGCTGATTTGCGTAAGATGGAGAATACATGCCCGAATTGCATATTATATATACAGTCAAGTGACATATATGGAGGAACAAACGTCTGCTACTGGGCGTAACTTACTCGCTTTTGCATAACTTAAAAAATAAAATCCCACGACTATATATGTATCCTCTGCTATAAATATGCTCGAGAACAATATATATATCGCTCCCGCAATTTTATTTTCTCTCGCTCTTGTTTGCACACCCCGACAAATACGTAAGAGAAAAAGCGAACAAGAGCGAGAGACGATCACGGATATATATTCGACGACGGCGACGACGAGACAAAACACACACGTGAGGAGAAAGCGTACAAATATATTATCGCTAATATGGCTGGTATGCATACAGGATGTGCCCTAAACGAGCAAGAACAGTAAAAAATATTAAATTAGTAATAATAATAATAATAATAATTGTAGAAAAGAAAGAAAAAATATATAATATCGTAGGCAACCACGATAGAGTTCCAGTCTTGATACACTCCATCACTTCGCGATAATGCTGGTACATCGTCCTCGTTTCATACATAAAAGGATCTCCATATTTTTATTTATTTTTTATTGCGAAACAAAAAATTATTTGTGATTTTTTTTTTTTTAATTCTTATCCGTTCTTTTTTTTTTAAATACTTTTCCAAGTTTTTTGAGGTAAATAAATGAATACTAATATTCGCTGTTTCCATTCGAGTTTGAGAGCTAAATAAAAAAAAAAAAAAATAGGAACAAATATTGCAACAGTAAAAAGAAAATGAAGAAAATTGTGAAAAAAAGAGAAAAAAATGTACATGGCACGCTAGGCGACCATACGAGTTCCGGTCGCGGTTCGCCCCGTCAACTAAAACCCATAGAGTGAGAGCGTTGTAACCAATCGCTCTCTATTTCTCTCACATTCACTCTCGCCAAACATTCCCTGGATTGGGACACACATTTATTTGTACACCGTCGTTTGTTGCTCAGAATTTTTGCAGCAGCAGCGGAAACAAGTCACTATTTATTTTCTCATATTCCCACTCCTTCTACTCTTCTGCTACTCATTCGACACTCACGTTTTAATTCGTCCTTGCAAAAAGGATGTGGAATATTTATTAAAAAAAAAAAAAAATGAAAGTGATATACCGCTTTGCATCGTCGTCTGTTTTTTTTCGCTGTATTTCGCTTTTTCTCGTTGCAAACTCAAATTGATAGAAACCATTTTTTTTTTTAACTAACCACTGGATTCACAATTATTAATTTTTTAGTGAGCAAAAAGAGAGTCTATTTATACGTTAATTTTTCATTTGACTGTCACCGGTTGCTGTCAATGTGTTTGCATACATATATTGAATATATAGGACATAATGGATCGCCACGAGAGAGTTGAAAATTTAATGCGCCAAGAGTGCATTTGTTTGCCCGTCTGCTGGGCTGCTTTGTAGAGATTGTAGAATCGACTACTCTCCGAGAAACATGCACAAGAGCGCAACAGCGTAAATCTTTCTCTCGTTTCTCTCGTCTCTTTCATTTTCATTATTTCATACTGGAGAGATGTTCTCTCGCGCTTTTCTGGAAAAAGATATTTTCCACTATTTTGCACGCAGGCGAACCATATTAATGCTCCGCAGCAACAGCCATTGCAGCCATCTCTAATCCTTCCTCACTGTCGAGTTTTTTTTTTATATATTTTTTTTAATCCCCTTAAAAAAAAAAAAATACAAAAAAATTACGTGGAAAAAAACGTTACCGAGCTTACCTCCATATTAAAAAATAAAATATAAAAAATATCGTATATACAGCTCGTATATAGTTGATGTGTACTAAAAGCTTGTTCACGAATGTTGCATAAAATTAATTGGTCGCTCGAGCACCGTGAGAGAGTTCGATTAAGAGTATTAACTCGGAAATATATAATGATGAAAAAGAAACTAAATTTACACTACATACGAGAAGGTATTTCTATATATTATATATATTTATATTTATTAATAATCCTGAAGTCACTCGTGTCTGTAAACTGATATATCTTTGGATGAAATTATTATTATTTTTATTATTATTATTTGTATTCCTCAATCATTGGTCTTCTCTGAAGAGTAAAAGCAATTCTACAGAGAGAGAGAGAGAGAGCGAGAGAGAGTGTGTGTGTGTGTGTGTGTGTGAGAGAGAGAGAGAGAGTAAAAGTGGTGTATGAGATTTGCTCGGGTGTTAAGTACCCCGAACCTTTTTCCTCCGGGGCATTATTCAATTACACGCCTGTCGTGTGTGCGGTCATAGCACCTCTCCCTTAACGCCCAGAGTGCACACTCTTTTGTACGAGATATGCTGCTTTCGCACTGACAAACGAGAGGGAGACAGAGATATCGGTGTGGAGCTTTAGCTTGGACGAATTTCTCACTATCTCGCACGCGAGAGAGGTCGTGATTCACAAATGGAGACCTCATACCGGATCTCATGATTCGAATGAAACGCAAATATATATATATATATATAGACCATATTATAACTACGATAGGTCCATATATTCATTTCTCTCCGAGAACTCTCGTTTTCATTCTCCCTACAGATATCCTAGGCGAATAACTAGCGAATATATATATATATATATATATATATATATATATATGTATATATGCATGTACAAATGTACAACACACTCTGCATCGTTCTCAAGGCCGTACACGGGCAAACACACATTTCTACTGGTTGTCTCGCCGTCTTGAGAAATTACTTAACCGCGATATAACAGAGTCCGCTTTGGAGTCAAGTAAATGCGCTCATATAACGGGACGTGGGTAAAAATGGCCAAAGGTTCCGGGGTGTGTACACACAATCATACCTCCCTCCGTGCAAAACTCACGATCTTTTGACTCTCGATTCTATTTTCATAGTCGCCCACGTGTTATTTGTCAGATGTGTCAAAAAAAAAAGATACTCAATAAAAATTTACACTTTGCAAGAAATAAATTTTAGCAACGATAAAATTATTGAAAAAATAAAATATATATTTGAAAAAAATATACTTAATTATCTAATAAAATATCTTGTTTAATAATTTCTCGAATAAGATATTGAAAAAAAAAAAAAAGGAATTGAGTTGAAATATAAAATAATAAATTAAATGAAATTTTCATTCCACTTAAATCGATTATATCGAACGAATTCGTCTTTCAAAATTTTAATAGGAGTCTACGAGATTGACAGATCGTAGGCTTTAATACCAACATATGTATATATGTGTACGATCCAACATATGTATATATGTGTACGATCCAGCATATGTATTCGCCTCCCAGGCTGTATAAAAAAATTTCGCACTCTCGCTACGGTTTCGCGCGCGCTCCTGCTTCAGTTCGCAAGCCGCCCGCATTTCCTTTGACCGATTACCTTTCCCACGGCGTTTCGTGTTGAGGCATGGACGCCCATTTATATCACGGTCTCTCCCTCTGCATACAAGCGCTAGCATTGCACTCTGTGTAAATTTTATACATAGAAAATATCGATATATATATATATATATATATCGTGTATCTAATCGCAAAAGATCGTGTATGCTGTATTTAAGTGTAAAATATACGCCGTTATGATTTTAAGCACTTTATACATGTATATGGTGTATTATGCAGTAATCAAGATGACTGCAAATGTGTGCAAATAATATACCATTGAACTGTTCTATATGGAGTAAAGGTGTACATATACACATATATATGTACGTATATATATATGCAAAGAGCGAGAGAGAGAGAAGTAAAGAGAATAGAAGTGGTCGTGGTGCTGTTACAAGGCGCCATGAGAAATCTTTGACGTGGGCGTGTGTGCCACACGATATGATGCAACTGCATAGAGGCAATGCATCCCCCTCCTCTGGCTTGTACATCGACGACAATGATCCAGTATGACTCTGAGAGCTCTCATCGATCCATCGATGATCTACTTTGAAGATATCGAACGCGTTGCATCTCATTCTCTCCATAGCCAGCTTTTGTAATAGTCACACAAATGTAACACAAATATATGTTACACATGCAGCTGGTTACAAACGAATTTATTTTTTTATGAGACGTGTGTGGGAATTTTTTCCGAGCTATAACACTCGCTCAAGTACGTATCGCAGCATCCAGGGAGAAAACAAATCTCATCCTTCGATAAGATAATAAAGAACGAAATTGATACTTGATTTTATCATAATGAGAATCGAATTGTAAAAGTATTTTTATGATGAGAAATTATTTGAAATGAAAAAAGATTCAATTCGTATAATTTTTTTTTAAATTTAAATATAGAAAAATTTCACGTAAATTTGATTATAAAACATATTGATGAAATAAATCTTAGGCTACATGAAATATTACGTAAAATACGAGTAATAATTAGTCCATTAAATTATAAGCGTTTTCGCACACGAAAAGATCGAGCGAGGTAAATAATTTTATTTTTATAAAATCGAACTATTAATAAATAAAATACAAATGTATGTTACACATGCAGCTGGTTACAAACGAATTTATTTTTTATCAGACGTGTGTGGGAATTTTTTCCGAGCTATCACACTCGCTCAATCACGTATCACAGCATCCAGGGAGAAAACAAATCTCATCCTTCGATAAGATAATAAAGAACGAAATTGATACTTGATTTTATCATAATGAGACTCGAATCGTAAAAGTATTTTTATGATGAGAAATTATTTGAAATGAAAAAAGATTCAATTCGTATAATTTTTTTTTAAATTTAAATATAGAAAAATTTCACGTAAATTTGATTATAAAACATATTGATGAAATAAATCTTAGGCTACATGAAATATTACGTAAAATACGAGTAATAATTAGTCCATTAAATTATAAGCGTTTTCGCACACGAAAAGATCGAGCGAGGTAAATAATTTTATTTTTATAAAATCGAACTATTAATAAATAAAATACAAATGTATGTTACACATGCAGCTGGTTACAAACGAATTTATTTTTTATCAGACGTGTGTGGGAATTTTTTCCGAGCTATCACACTCGCTCAGTCACGTATCACAGCATCCAGGGAGAAAACAAATCTCATCCTTCGATAAGATAATTAAGAACGACATTGATACTTGATTTTATCATAATGAGACTTGAAACGTAAAAGTATTTTTATGATGAGAAATTATTTAAAATGAAAAAAGATTCAATTCGTATAAATTTTTTTTAAATTTAAATATAGAAAAATTTAACGTGAATTTAATTATAAAACATATTGATGAAATAAATCTTAGGCCACATGAAATATTACGTAAAATACGAGTAATAATTCGTCGATTAAATTATAAGCGTTTTCGCACACGAAAAGATCGAGCGAGGTAAATAATTTTATTTTTATAAAATCGAACTATTAATAAATAAAATACAAATGTATGTTACACATGCAGCTGGTTACAAACGAATTTATTTTTTATCAGACGTGTGTGGGAATTTTTTCCGAGCTATCACACTCGCTCAGTCACGTATCACAGCATCCAGGGAGAAAACAAATCTCATCCTTCGATAAGATAATTAAGAACGACATTGATACTTGATTTTATCATAATGAGACTTGAAACGTAAAAGTATTTTTATGATGAGAAATTATTTAAAATGAAAAAAGATTCAATTGGTATAAATTTTATTAAATTTAAATATAGAAAAATTTAACGTGAATTTAATTATAAAACATATTGATGAAATAAATCTTAGGCTACATGAAATATTACGTAAAATACGAGTAATAATTCGTCGATTAAATTATAAGCGTTTTCGCACACGAAAAGATCGAGCGAGGTAAATAATTTTTATTTTTATAAAATCGAACTATTAATAAATAAAATATGATTGCCCCTCATTCCCCTCCTCTTCATCTCTAATATATCAAAGTTATAGCTCGCAAGAAATCCTTTCTTCCATCAGCTGAGGAATATAATGAAACTGTCCAAGTAGATATTACTTGTGGGAAATCTCAGTGATGTTCAACGATGCATGCGAGAAGAGAACCGGAAGTACTTCGCTGAGCCAACAACGCGGAGAGTCCGGATATAAAATTTCGCAGTAGACGCGACGCGGGCGAACGTCGGAAGGATTATATACCGGGTGACGACGAAAAAACGGAGCAAACGTTGGGAATAACACGAGAGCCAAATGTGTGTGGAACCGTGTAGAATATACAGGGAGAACCATCGTGAATGGTTCGCCATGGCGAAGCCAGAGTACGAGAGAGCGAGCACCCCACTTGGGCTCGGATCAGGCGCGGCCTTTCCCCTGGGTCTATAAAGCCACGGGGAGACTACATCCATCGTACATTCTCCCGACGATCGTCCGTACTCACCTAATATTTGTTCACCATGTGGCTACTCATACTAGCAGGTCAGTCGCACAATATATTTTTTTTTAACCCCAAAAATCGTTCGTCCCCGTGAAAAAAAAAACCAAAAAAAAAACTACAAAAAATGCGCTACAAAAATCGATCCTTCGATAATATTTCGATCTTCGTACCGAGTGCATTACGTGAACTTCTACAAAATGAAACTACAAAAATTCAGTGTCAGGAAAAGTGATAAATTTTTTTTTATTAATTTTTTTTTTAAACAAATGTAGAAGTTGATGGTTTTGAAGTGCAACGTGAAAGTTTTCACGAAACGGAGGAGAAGGAGAATTAAGGCGATTCTAGTTTGTCGTATGTTCGATAAGCGACGAAGAATGATAACAAAGTAGATGCGATGAAAATTTACTTTTTTTTTTTTTTTCCAACGAGAAGTTTTCATATAAGGATAAATTTTCCGAGATATAAAGAGAATGGGAGATGCAGTTTGGCAAAGAAAAATAGACGTCAGAGATTGATATCGTGCATCAGAATTTTATATAACGTTGAGGGTAATATACCGAGTGGGTTTTGCGTTATGCAGGCCATAAATTCATTCGATAAAATTCTTATCTATTATTTATAAGTCTCTGGGCGCTGTTATGCCAATTTCTCCACTATACTGAATGCATTAATATATAAATATATATATAAATATATAAATATATATATATATACATTTATCTGTACGCATCTGTGTACGTAAGTTGTATGGGTGAACGATTACGATTCAGGCACGAGCCCCGCGACAAGTTTCCTGGAACGCAGAGAGAGAGACAAATGCTCTCTTACGAGAAAACGAATAAATCGCGTGCGGGCACGAAATATGCGACTTGAATTCGTATTAGACGAATGAGAATTTTATATGTATATATATATATATATATATATATATTATTCACACAGGGGGACATACTCGCTCGACCGGAAATTGCGTCCCTCACTCTCACTTTTACTTGTTACACATTCGCGGTTTTGAAGAAAAAGAAAAAAAAATTGTCCTCCCCAAGTCCTTTTATACGTTCATATGGTCAACGTGCTCTTTTAACTCAAGAATTCATATAAGTAGGGGAAGAATTTATGACTTTCATCATTTACTGGGTAAATTTCAATAATTACCCAGCCTTTTGCCAACTTCCACCATTTTGGAAGTGGTATAAGCTATAATACAAAAGAGTTGGGCAGCAGGAAATTAGACAACTTTCTCTCGGGCCGGGCGCGTAAATCATCGTTATACCGTTCTCTTGTGTTAAAACCCCGCGAAGAATCGTAAAAATCTTTCGCGGTGTGCATTTCTCTAATATTGGTCGTTTCTCTCTACGCTTATAACGTTGCCTGCGTTTTGTCTCGACTTCCGTCTTTTATTTTTTTCCATCGTTTCTGTCGATCGGAAAAATTTGGTTATTGACGTTTTCTTAATAAACGATAAAAAAAAAACACATTGCAAAGCAGATGAGATAAAAAAAAATGTAAGAAAAGGTCCAGAAAGAGAGATAAGAACAATTTCAACGAAAATACGCTAAATAATTTTTTAACAGGATAATTAGCATAGAAAAAAAAAAAAAAATTCATAAATATTCCGTAACAAAGTCATTGGGAATCCTATTTTGTTCGATTCTTGATTTTGCGGGAACAAGTACATTTGACAGACGACAGAGGCCGCGAGGGAGAGCACGAAAGAGAGAGAGAGAGAGAGAGAGAGAAACGTTGAATCGAGGGCGGTCGCGAAATGTATCCTACACACAAGAGTACCAACTTGTCGGGTGTGTATCATCGATTGGGCAACGATTGCACTCTATATATATATATATATGCCGTTTCCCGAGACCGAGTAATACACTAATATGTCGCATACAAACACACACACACATATATAGATATATATATATATATATATATATGTACATATGCACATAACCAGAAGTGCATACACAAGCCGATATATACGTCTGTATGTTTGAGAGAGTTGGGTCGACGATCGCCTTTCTAACCGGCGGCTGCGCTAGGAACTTCTCAGCTATAGCTTGTAATGCTCCTGTATCACATGAACACACACACACACACGCACACACTCCTACTACTTGTTCCCTTTGCTGTACTGTAACAGGAGCTTATGAGCACGTATTCCTTTCTGAAATGCATACCAAAGAATTGTATCCATGTTTTAGAATGCATGCATAACGCCTGAGAGAGCTTGGCGCGGTTTTAGTCAATAACACATATATTGTATGTGAGTGAAAAATGTCACTAACTGGTCAGACCAATTGGAGCGTGAATGCGCTATAAAATATTGCAGGGTCGAATTGGCACCGTAATAATAATAAATAAAAAATGGCAAATAAGTAACTTAAATTTAACTGAAATGGGTTAAAAAAATAATGAGATAAATATAATGAAATGTTTGTAATCGAATATTAAATATTAATAATACGCGAGGGAACCGGCCACGAATTAATACTCGATCGAAGCATTTTAAGTGAAAAAAGTCACTAACTGGTCAGACTAATTGGAGTGTGAATGTGGCATGTAATAGTTTGCACTAGTACCTGATACCTTAAGACACAAACTGGCAAATAAATTTAGCTTGAAGTCATCGCTAATTCCGATGATATTTTTTGTTAAATTAAACCCTAATTCGACAGATTAATGAGGGGAAAAAAAAAACCACCCGTTTTCTAGTGAAAAATCTCACCAACTGTTCAGACGACATGTAGCGTAATCGCTGTACGAAATATCGCGTAGGACAACGCCGATAATGTAATCAAAGAAAAAAAATGTGCAGATAAGTAGATCAAAATTGACGGAATTTTAATTAATCCTTTGTTTGCCATTTTAAAGAAATTCAACAGTGAACGATATTTCGTTAAATTTGATTTTTTTCATAATATAATAAATGATATTGATACAAATTGGAAATTAAAAAAAATTAAGAAAAGCGTATAGCTGAGATAAAAAGTTAATTATGGGATTATTTATTCCAAGTGCTATTATATCAGAGGGTACGGTGAGAATAGCCGCGAGGGAGTCATCTGTGCTGGTGCAATGGAAAAAAAAAAAGAAAAAAAAAGGAAAACGGGCAATTGCCAAGCGTGGAGGGAAACGTAGAGGGGCATGATGCTACGATTGCTCGCTGTTTGTGCATGTGGACAAACAGTGGGCAGTCTCTCGGGAGAATAGGAGAGACGGAAGTTGGCGAAGGACGTCGACGCCCGAGCGGAAAGTGAAAAGGATAACGGCCGTGTGTGCTCTGCGCTCACTGGGTCGTTCACTTGGTCGGTCGCTCGCTCGGTCGCTCGGTAGCTCGAGGGAACTCTAACGAGTCTCCCGCGTAATTAGAGCACCGGCGCGCTCGCGCGATCTCACCACCGGTGGCTGCTTCTCCTTGTTATGGGATTAAATTTGCCACGGCTCGGTATACAGACCGACCACACGCAAAATCCATTCTCATTCACTCAACGATGCATAAGAAATAATAATAAAATTCTTTGGATTTTTTAAGTGGCCGTAACTTTGCTACCTTATGGCCAATCGGGATTATTTTTATTTTATTGAAAATACCGCGCGTGGACGTAAAGATTGCCATTTTGAGTAATTTAGATAATGTCACATTTCTGCCATGGGAACACTTTGAATGTTGACATGTGCAAACATCGATTGTTCTCCTTTGAAAATCTACAGTAATGCAATGAAAAATTGTAGGTTAATGAATCGAGGGTGAGTTTAAAGGGCAAATGATTACGAAGAGAATGAGCATAGGCTGGTATCGAATGTCCATCGAAAAGTAAAGTTACAGCCATTTTTTTCAAATCAGAATGCCAAGTGATAAAAGATTCGTTTATTTTTTGAGGATCTCATATCGTTTATTTTTTCCTCACAATGGACACGTTAATAATCTTCGTTGAAAGTCAATTTTTTTAATATAAAAAAAATGTTTTAATGCATTTTTTTAATATTCCAAGTTTTCTCTTGAATGTGCGATCACGTGGTCGTAAAATCCTTGTTCAGGCATCTATATAAATTTCACAAATATAGTGCGAGAGTAAAAAAGAGCGTTATAGCAATAACATTGTTGAAATTATTCAGGCGTCTATATAAATTTCACAAATATACTGCGAGAGTAAAAAAGAGCGTTATAGCAATAACATTGTTGAAATTAATTATTCCACATGCGTGTGATTCTTTTGTCTGCAAACTCTCGCTTTGATTATACATCCTTGATGGAAATACTCGATATCGCACTTACTCATAATCATTATAATAAAAAAATGAGAGGTTTTTTTTTTATCGTAAACAGATTTTTGATGCGTCGCAAGAGCAGGATGAGTGCATGTTATAAAGGGGAGTCAAGAGACCGGAAGTCGTCCAAGAATTGCCCTTCGAGTTTTAAAAGTGCGTATGTGCGTGTGAATCAATGGGGCAAGTAGATAAGGTCCGTCTTTGTCAGACATGAAACTGGAGACGTTCGAAGCTGTGGCTTATGTGCTCTGTGGAATCGACACCCTACATAGCCTTATATATATACATATATAGCTATAGCTGTATATAAGGCTCTATAGACGCTATTAAATTATTTCCACTTCATTAATCTCTGAATGAAAAAAATTGTGACCAATGGACCTTTTGGGCTCTGCCAGAGTCATAAATCGCATAATATATATATTACAAAGAAAATGAATAGCGACGAATGGGCGTTGAATCTTGCCCGGATTACGTAGTCACACACACACATATATATATATATATATATATATATGACTAGAAGAATGAAATCGTACAAATTATAGGTAAGTGTGTGTGTGTGTGTGGTATATATACGTGTTCATTTTACACGTGTTGTAGAGCGAGGTGATCTCTCACGACGCTTCCTATAATCATGCAGCCTATGCTGTATACTAAAATCTCTAATACAGTCAACGCGCAATCTACCTGGACTTTCCCGTTTCCTCGAGAGCGAAAATACTTTCTTTCACCCGATAGAAGCTCGTCTGATGCTGCCTTGATGGCTGAGTTTTATTCTTGCATATATATGTATATAGATTGTCGTATATTTTCGTGCTCTGAAACACGCGAGTCTCGCAAATGTATAGGCAATGAAATAACGATAAATTTTACGAGTTCAACACGTAAAATGAATCGAAAAAAAAAGTATTACGATTAATCGCAAAAGATAATTTATACATAATAATTTTTAAAAAATGATTTTTTCACATTAACTTCAAATTATTTGCTCCATAAAATCGTTTGTCGAGTGTTTTTTTTTTCTTGTTCAAAAGACTTGGCATGGGGGGAGGGAATTATCTCGTGAAAAGAGTGAGAGTGGACTGTTGCTCGCGAGAGGTGCGACTCACACGAGGGTTTAATTAGCCAACGGATTAGTAACAATGAGAGAGAAGGATATTACTCAACGCGATTATCGCTCACCCGTGTATCCAAGTAAAAAAAACACACGCACACACATAGACATATGCACACAATCCTCTATTCCTTTGAGTCAGCTATTATTATATCAACAAATCTTATTTATGTCCTCTCTTGTATTTCCAAACCGGACGAATTGCGTGGTCACGTGGAGTCCGTGAGCATGCATGTCAAAAAGCGTGCAAGAAAACGTGAGACTCATTCTCTTTGGCTTTCTTTCTCCCATTATGAATACGAGACTGTCGTCGTTAAGCTCGATAACAGAATTGCACATATATATTTTCATTATTATTCTTTTTTTTTATTATTATTATTAATATTATTCGTTTAATTTTTCTTCATCGATATCAGAATTAATTTTGCACAAATTATATTCATGGACTCGAGTCAATATTAATCATTCATCAAAAATTCAAATGAATAATTAATATACGAAATTGTTGAAGCAAATATTCGATATCTGGCCGATGCATATAAAATATGGTAAAAAATTAAAACGCTCCGGGCCCGAATAACAGCACAAAACAGAGTCATAGGAACCTCCTGATCGACCTATTTCCTATATATCGTTGCGTAAGTTTCTGTGCAATATAACGAGGCCCAGGGCTCGGGCAGTATCGTGCTGGTCTAAGCCGAACAAAACTCTCGCGGGCAAAAAGGATTTCGAGATAGAGTGCAGGAGTTGAGTATCACGACGCGTCGTCGTCGTCGTCGTCGTCGACGTTTTCGTTCTCGTGTCTCTTTTATCCAATGATTTTAGCGTACCAAAGGAAAAATATATCTATAGATTCGAACGTCTAACCTTTTCTTATATATACAGCTGAACTTTTTGTTAAATCCACACACACACACACACACATACACTTACTTACTTTTGTACTTATAAAAATATTTCTATTGTACAGAATAAAAAATAGAAAAAAAAATACACAGTCACGATTACAAATAGTATGATGGTCTTGTTCATGCAATCGCGATATTCCTCGACCTCGTCTCTCTCTATAGTCGTATTATTTGACCGGCTGACTCCGAGAACGCAAAAGTTTCTCGTGCGTTAAATTACAGCACATTTTCATAAGCGAGAGTTTTCGCTATGCACCTCTCGTGATACTGAAAATAAACTCTGTACTATGGATGTAATAATAACGTGTTCAAGTAGATATTCCCAAGTAGCCCAAATATATATATATATATATATATATGTTTGAATCTGGGCTACTATATATATATATATTGTCTAAGCGTGTCGGGGATTTTTCACACGAAACGTCGAACGCATTGCCACGATCGAAACTTCCGGTTCGCACGGGGGCTCGTGTTTCTCTCGAGGGGGCGTGTAACAAGGGAGAGAAAAGAGGTCTGATCTCTCGACATATAATGAGAGATCACTCGAGTCGCATTTTCTTTTTTTTTTCGTTCAAGAACTTCATCGATCCTCGATTGATGGCAATTAAAATAATTATAACTTGTTCTCGTGAGAAGGTTCAGACTGTAATGTCTATATATAAAAGTGTGTGTGTGTGTATACCTCAATCGATAGATCGATCGGATGTACTCAATACTTCAAAGTGCATTTGATTGGAGTGACCGATAAAAATTATCAAAGTGCATACGAGTGCAATTTATTTCACCACGTTGTTGGTCGTTGTTGTTGCTTGGTCAGTAAAGATATATATATATATATCTACTTACAGGAAATAGATAGTACACTGTCTTGTGTTGAGTCTACACGTGAAAGTCTTCCGGTTTATGCGCGAGCACATGCAATATACATATATAACATCTATAAATGTATATATACATATATATATTTATAGATGTTATATATATTTATTTGTGTGGGTGTGTGTGTATGTTACAGTTACAATAGCTCGATTCTCCACGTGCCAGTCCTCGTACACATAGCATGTGTGTGTCCATGAGAGGAATTGGCTCTCTCGCGATTCTTATCGAGGCAATAATTTATTATAGAACTTGCCCATGCCTTTCTGTGACTCCTGAACAATTTCCTGAACAAAGTTTCGCTCGAGTGAACATTTTGCGTCAGTAGAGAGTGGTAAACTCTTCCTTTTCTTCTTTCCGGAAGTTTGAACGTCGATATTTCTCGTGTCTCTTTACATAGACGACTCGCCATAAAATACAAAAGCCCCATCTTGCCGCCAAGAGACTCAATAAAGGATAAAATGTTGACTCGTATACGTATATATATATATATACATTGTCTATAGAGTCTCGAGAAATTGACTTTAATTTCATCGAGACTTGAATTTCATTAAACTGAAAATCCTCGGGGGTTTTCCCATCAGCTATAGAAGCTTTTGTCGTGTATATATAGCTTGGAAAAGTGACGGCAAGGATTCTATTACTAAAGAGGAAGAATATATATATATATATAATATACATGTCATTATCGCTGCTGGGATCGAGAGAGAGAAAGTAATCAAGAGAACGGAAGTTTCATTTTTCAATTGCAGAGAATAGAATTACATGATGAATCAAATTATTTTACCATGAGGTCTCGTATACCCGGACAGCAAGAGCTGAATCTTATCACTAAATCAGATAAAAACTCGAAGACTACAACGAGACGTTTTATTTAATTTTCTCTGATGGACGGAACGGAAATAAATGATAATTGGCATGTCTTGGGCTCGCTCGTCATGTCTATAGTATAAGATATATGATTTTTGTCCACGCAAATGCACAATATGTTTGGCACGTGGAAGTAAATAGACGAAACGTTATGGCGTGTGGCGAATGTTGAATTTCTTCGTGTAGAACCAGCGAAGAGGTAAACTTGATTCTGTGTACAGATTATTATTTCGTTCTTTCTCTCTCTCTCTCTCTCTCTTGGATTATTCTCTCTCTCTCTCTCTCTCTCTCTCTCTTGGATTATTCTCTCTCTCTCTCTCTCTCTCTCTCTCTGATTATTCTCTCTTACGACCACACACGGTACGCATGGATAATTAATTATACCGTGAAATTCACGAGTAGAAATCAACGAGAGAGGATAAGCAGACGATTCGCCAACAAATCGACGAGTGCCACAAGGTTTTTATTTTTTATTATCAATTCTATAATTTCTAGCCAGAGATGAGAGAGTACATGAGCGAGGATGAATACTCAAAGAATCGTGGAACTCATTAAAATATAATTGTTTCTGTGCTAATAATATTAATTAAGCCTTTGGGTTCTTATTTATTCTTCATGATGCAAAAATATGCTGCATTAGTTAATTTAATTCTCTCTCGCGTCTCGATCGTACCGTACAACGAGAAATAAAATAAAAAAATAAAAATTATAAGGCGAACTCTTTTGGTATTGCATCAATTTCATCGTGGTGAAACTCGAGTCCTCTTCTTCGCTCTAGCGCAATTTCTTCCTCTAATTTTCTCCGTTGTATCATTTGCAAAGAGTTTGCGTCAGGGAGACTCGTCTTACTCGACGTTTCTGCTCAGCTCGCGTATTATCGTCCTCGATGATCGCGCTGTGGCAAATATCTTGCCAAGACCGCAACGGTATGAGACTAGTTCGCATAATTGAACGCAAAAACCGCGTGGGAAAAAAGTTTGCCGCAACAGTTGCAAAGCCACGCTTTGTGAGGGAACTCTCCGTGTGCTCGAATAATTTTTACAAGAGACGCACAACTTTCCCTACTGTGCATGCGTATAGTGTGTGAGGTGATCATCTCTCTGCGGGCATAGACGGTAAAAAATGCTCGCTCGCGTATGTGTGTATGGTAAAAATTTCCGTCTCCAGCCAATGAAATTGAATCGTTGCAACGACTCGATTTCTCTCACGGTCGGAGAGAGAGAAAGAGAGAGACCCTAATCAACCCCCGTTTGATATGAAAAATCGCGTAATTAAAATAGCGATAAGTGAAAATATTAAAAATTGGCTCTCACATTTCTCAGTTTATAGAATGATCGATAACGATTTTTTGTTTTCTAACACGCATTAGTTTCTGCCTTCTCGTTTGACAATTTTATTGTCTCGTTAATAAAGAAACTTTACACTTGTCAATACCAAAATGAATCGACAAAAAAAGTATTACGATTAATCGCAAAAGATAATTTTTACATAATAATTTTGAATGCGTAGTGTGTGAGGTGATCATCTCTCTGCGGGCATAGACGTTAAAAAATGCTCGCTCGCGTATGTGTGTATGGTAAAAATTTCCGTCTCCAGCCAATGAAATTGAATCGTTGCAACGACTCTATTTCTCTCACGGTCGGAGAGAGAGAAAGAGAGAGAGCCTAATCAACCCCTGTTTGATATGAAAAATCGCGGAATTAAAATAGCGATAAGTGAAAATATTAAAAATTGGCTCTCACATTTCTCAGTTTATAGAATGATCGATAACGATTTTTTGTTTTCTGACACGCATTAGTTTCTGCCTTCTAGTTTGACAATTTTATTGTCTCGTTAATAAAGAAACTTTACACTTGTCAATACCAAAATGAATCGACAAAAAAAGTATTACGATTAATCGCAAAAGATAATTTTTACATAATAATTTTGAATGCGTAGTGTGTGAGGTGATCATCTCTCTGATAGGCGATAAAAAATGCGCGCTCGTGTATGTGTGTATGGTAAAAATTTCCGTCTCCAGCCAATGAAATTGAATCGTTGCAACGACTCGATTTCTCTCACGGGCGGATAAAGAGAAAGAGAGAGACCCTAATCAACCCCTGTTTGATATGAAAAATCGCGGAATTAAAATGGCGATAAGAGAAAATATTAAAAATTGGCTCTCACGTTCGACGAATTTCCATTGATATTTTACAACAATTGTGAGACTTTTATTAATACGTAATTTTGCTTTACATTGCACTATATCAATTTTTACAGAGAGAATAAAAAATTCATATTATTTTATGTGATTAATTGACAAAATATTATTTAATTAATCATTTTTTGCGTTTGTTGTTCTAAGATTAAATTTCTTTCGTTCTGATTACTTTTACATTATGAAAAATTGTAAAAAATAATATGAAAACAATTAAAATAATGAGTTTTGCAAATATTAATTAATCGAGTCTCCATTAACGATTATTGATCATTGAAAATTAAATTTTTCGTCTCAAAATGAATCTGGGGGTGAAAAAAAATTTCATGGCAAAAAAATAATAAATTGTAGTTAATTTTTTTACACATGATTATTATGAATATTGATGATTAATTTGTTGGCTTGTCAACAGGTTTGTTAGCGACTGCGGTCGGTAAAGAGACCGTATCGAGTGCTGCAGAGAAGCCAGCCAGTGCCGAGGATCTTGTACTTCTTGAGATCGACGTCAAGGAACCCGCAAAGAGATCACCGGTTAGCGCTAGTGCCGTTTACGGCGCATCGCCGAGTCAGTACATAATACGTCACGGTGACGATGCGCAAGAGGTGAGAAAGCGGAAAATCATGGTATCGCACGCGTGCTCAGTTTTTTTTTTTTTTTCACTCTTTTTTTTTTCTCTTCCCTTTTTTTTTCCAAGATCCTCGTTTTACCATCTTGGGTGTATTAAGACACATCGTCATCGTCGACTTTACCCAGTTCGTAAAACGTTATAATACCGTGAAGCAATTCCGTATAAAGTGAAGAAAACTCGCATGATGAGCGCATCGAATCGGGAACAAAACTTATTTATCGCGTGTCATGAAATTACTCGTGAGAACATTCACAAAATAAATTTCAAACGCGATCGCGTTAATTTTCATTTCTTTCTTTCTCTTTCAATTCGAGTACGGTAACGTGATTGAAAAAAATTGTGAAAAATTCCCACGATCTCCAGAGCGAATCGGGAACTCCAAGAGATCTCGTTCAATGTCATCAAGAATCATCAACACGCAATTTTTCTTGCATATATTTTTTTTTTTATATTCTCCTTCTCGTTACGTTACATTTTCTCGAATAAAACTTTCCCACAAGGTGTGTGCTAAAATTCTCTCGAGCCAGAGTGTTTCTCTGGTTACGTTGTTGAGTTATCCCCTTTGCCCCTTCACCACCCCCCCTCCCTCCCTCCGCCACCGACCCGTACCACAACGCCCGACAAACATATTCACGAGATATTGGAATTGGACAGAGAGTGGAGGCTTTTGCATGTGCCATGTGGATGGAAAATCGTGTTAGACATTCGTGTCGATGTTTGCGGTCGATTTTACTCGCGAGTATAAGGCCGCAAAATGGTGAGTGTGAGTCCGGCATCATGTCGGTCAACCGTGACCATTGGCCGCCTATCACTGTGCGGTATTCACCGTGTCCCGGCCAAATAGCCATGAGGGAGAATTCTTTTTCTTTAATTTTCTTCCTTCGCTTATAACTACGGTAATAATTTTATCTATACAGCTTTAGACGCGTCCAAGTGACGTCGTCCAGCGCTGACAAAGTTGACAGTGCAAAGATTGACCGAAGGCCTTCAAAAATTTTGCTACATCATCCTCTTTTTTTCTAGACAAATGTTTTTGCCAAAAGTGCTTTTTTTCTCTGCTGTAAAACGCGAATGATGAGAAATTTCCCAAATCAGTTATAAAATAGAATAAAATTCGATCTTCACATTAAACAAAATTTGTATTTTAACACTGAAAAAATTAACAACCCTCCATTGTGCTTACGATTTGAATTAGCAAAAGTTTACTTTTCTTTGTCAAAAATTGTGAGAGTTGCTCCAAATTCAATAATAAATTACATTAAATGGAAACTTTCAATCTTTCACTCTAAAAATTTTTTTTTCATTTAATCCAAATCGCAGTTTCT